>CM076572.1:956465480-957093786 GCA_034641835.2 Pinus albicaulis
TGGTGGGTTCGATATGGATCTACAAATTGAAGCAGGCAGCTGACGGGAGTGTGGAAAAGTACAAGGCAAGATTTGTTGCCCGAGGCTTTTCACAGATAGAGGGGATCCATTATGAGGATACCTTTGCACCTGTTGCAAGGTATTCTTCCATACGGACGATTCTTGCTCTCTCAGCGCAGATGGGGTGGCACATTCATAAGATGGATTTGAAGACTGCGTTCCTCAACGGAGTCATTGAGGAGGAGGTGTACATAGAGCAACCCGAAGGTTTCGAGATCTTCAGCAGCGAGTCGCATGTGTGCAGGCTCAAGAGAGCGTTGTATGGGTTGAAATAAGCACCTCGTGCTTGGTACACACGGATAGAAAGTTATTTCACCGGACTTGGATTCTCCAAGAGTGAGGCGGATCCGAACCTATACTAGATTTTGGTGGAGGGTAAGTTGCTGATCATTTTACTTTATGTAGATGATTTGATTTTGACAAGTGATGAGTTTTTGATACTCTCATGCAAGGAGGATCTTGCAAAAGAGTTTGAGATGAAGGACTTGGGCCTCCTTCATTATTTCCTGGGATTGGAAATTTGGCAGCGCAGTGGTGGACTGTTTGTTTCTTAGGGTAAGTATGCCTGGGAGATACTGGAGAAGTTCAACATGCATAGCTGCAAGCCTGTTGATACTCCTCTTCCTGGTGGTTGGAGGAAGGAGGATGCTACTTTAGCGGAGGTAGTGGATGCCACTGTTTATCGACAGTTGGTGGGGTCGCTTATGTATCTGGTCAATACACGACCCAACATATGCTATGCTGTTAACCAGCTTTCACAAGCTATGGTTAAGCCAACCAAGCTCTTTTGAAAGGCGAGGAAGCATGTATTGAGATATCTCAAAGGCGCATCGAGATATGGATCATGGTACAAACAGGAGGATGAGTTGAGGTGGCATGGCTTCACGGATCGGTATCATCATATCAGAGATTTTGTGTAACGGAAGATCATGTTACTTTCATACATTCCCACGGAGGATCAGGATGCTGATATCTTGACGAAGGCGCTCATCAGGAGCAGATTCAAATACCACAGAGGCAAGATAGGGGTTGCAGATAATCCATATCTTGTTGAGAGGGAGTGTTGAGATTGCAACAAGATGATGAGCTTAGTGGAAAGGAGTCGCCTTCACTAAGTGGGCCCGCAGGCTATTTTTGGCGCAAGGTCTATTTTTAGACATGTCGATCATATTCTATGAGTTGCAGGATGCTATTTGTGGATGGTTGGTCAAGTTGGAAAAATAGATGGACTTCTATTTTTGGAAATATTGGGCAGAATCTATTTTTATATTGCCAGTCTAAAAATAGATATGTCGAATATTATTAGCTCTTAATAATATTTGGACTCTAAAAATTATCTTATTCTCTTTGAGCACTTCGCTTATGTACGATGTAAGTACTAGGATTTATAAGGAATTACGCCATACAGGGTTGGCGGTGCTATTGCATGAAGACTTGAGTTAGAACTCATGTGACAGAGTTTGGTGGAGTTGATTGAGGAAGTTAGTGGAGTTGTATTCAGTTTAACTAATCTAAACATAGTTGAGCTTTTTGTATCCAAGTTAACTAATAGATACAATTAGTGAGTGGTGTGAATTAATTATTAATTAATTCACTAATTATAAACTCATAAATCAACTAAAGAATACATCAGTTAACTTCAGTGCATGGACAGTTTCAGTGGAGACCAGTGCAGAAATAGGTGAAAGAGCAGGTTAACTATCGCTAGACTATACCTGTTGCTATTTGCAACACACAGATAGGTGGAGAAGCTTCCATGAGATTGCTAGTCAAGCTGTGTGGTTTATCTATTTAATATTTATCCTTATAGCATTGAAATGCATATATTTTTTTTTTTTTTTTTTTTTTTTTTTTTGGGTCAGCTATCAGCAAAAGATTGGAGCATGTGTTTTGCTAGATCTAGCTTGATAGTGTGTAGCAATTGAGGGTGTGCATGAGAGCTTGTGAGGAGATTTTGTACTATGATTGTTACATGATCTCCATGACATATAATATACAGATAGTTGGGGTTTTTAGCTTTAAGCTTTCCCATAAAATATTGTGTTCATATGTGTGATTGTTTGTGGTTTTAATGTATGCATGCAATTAATTTTATTTCCGCATGTGATGATCAATGGTAGAAGAGATTATGTATTATGCATAAAACTAAAATAGTGTGTGATCAGGAGAATCTCGGCGAATAATATCTCAGTTATTCAAATTTCTACACGATCCTGGACTTCAAACCCCAGAGGTTTTTCTACATACACCTCTTCCTTTATTGCACTATGCAGAAAAGCGGTCTTGACATCCATCTAATGAAGACTCCATCCTTGCGTAGCAGCAAGGGATATTATTGATCGAATGGTGGTATATCATGCCATAGGTGCAAATATGTCATCATAGTCTATTCCTTCCTTTTAAGAGAAGCCACGGGCAACAAATCTTGCCTTGAAATTTTCAGCACTTCCATCATATCCATGCTTGATATTGTAGAGCCATTTTGCGGTGACAACTGTTTTGTCCTTCGGTCTTGGAACCACATCCCAGACATCATTCTTCATTATGGACTCATATTCTTCGTGCATAGCATCCTTCTAGACTTGATGCTTTATGACTTCCTCAAAAGATCCAGGTTCAGATTGTACAATAGTACTCATGGCAACCAGATACCCTTGGTATCTACACGGCTTCTTGCTTTCTCGGAATGTCCCCCTCGGGGCAGTATGTCCCTCAGCATCTTCGAGAGTGTCCCTGAGCCATGATGGTCTCTTTCTCAGTGAAGGAGATGGATCGATTGGGTCCATTGGTCCTTCATTATCAAGGATTGTCTCATCCCGTGGTTCTTCTTGATTTCTAGGCCTTGCTTCATGATTTTCCTTAGATCTCGGAAGATCTACTACTTTCTTCAGGGAAGCATCTTCGTCAAAAGTGACATCATGGCATATCTCTACTTCCCTTTGACCAGGTACATAGACTCTATAGGCCTTAGAAGTTTGTAGCTCACAAATACCTCTTTCAACCCAAAAGAATCCACGGCCTCTCTCTTTTCTTTTGGCACATGAAAATAAAACAAAGACATCCAAAAACTCCTAAAATGTGAGACGCTGTGTTTTTACCAATGAAAACCTCTTCAGAGTTTGAGTCCTGCTAATGAGGGCATCTATGAATGCATACAAAGAAGATTCTCGTGATCTTCTCCCCAATGAAACTTCGGTAGACCCCAGTCACATAGCATGGCACTTCAAGGGCCTTCCAATATCCATTCTTTGCGAGCACAAAGATTCTGCTTCATGATTATAGGCGAGTGGTCTCCTCTTACTGCCGCTTCTCCAGCAAAATTCCTTGAACCCGCTTCAGATCATTCGCCATTGTCTACCAAAATCTTGATCTTCTTTCCGGTCATATTTTCCACCAAGGCTTTGAAGGTACAGAACCACATGAAAGCCTCATCCTTCTTCTTCAAGAAGTATATCCAGGTTTTGCGAGAGAAGTCATCAGTAAATGTCATATAGTAAGAACATTCCCCCAGGGATGTTACGGGTAACATACCAGAAAGATCAGAATGGACCAGTTGCAATATATCAGATGTCTTTGTGACACTTGAGGGGAAAGGTCCCCTTGTATGTTTCCCTTCAGCACAGCCCTTACATACACCTTCACAGTGATTTGTCCCAAATTCAGCATCCCCGTCACCACCTTCCTTGCTTCGGGAAGGGCCTTGTAATGAAGGTGTCCAAACCTCCTGTGCCATAGTTCAGTTTGTCGGATAGTATCACATGTCATAGCTCCTAGTGGACTTCCTTCAACCTGGTAGAGTGTTCCAACTCTAAAACCAATCACGATAGCTTCCTTGAGATTCTTCTTCCACATGCGCACCTTTCCATCAGTGAATGCCACATTGAAGCCTTTGTCTTCGATGGCTGATATAGACACAAGGTTCTTTTTCAATTTTGGTACATAGAGTACATCCTGCAAATGTAGGACTTGTCCTTGAGACAAGTGGAGGGTCACAGTCCCTGTCCCTTTCACGGGATATGTGGCATTATCTCCAAGGATAATTTCCAGATTAGTATCCTTCTCAACCATGTCATAGAGTGCTTCCTTGAACCCAGTGATGTGTCTTGAGGCACCACTATCTATCATCCAAACATCCATAGTGTCCGGCGGCGATGCAGCAGAGAGGGCAGATACAAGAATGTATTCATTTCTTTTATCAACAACGTTTGACTCCTCATATCTGGAGTTTCTAGACGTTTTGAAAGGTTGATTGTTTCCGCTAGAGGGAGCCTTCCTCTTTCCTTTGGACTTGTTGTTTCTTTGATTTCCATTCCTCCGATTGTTGTTGTTGTCATCACTATCGGGATAATCCTTCTTGAAAGGACATTCTCTAGCATGATGACCTGGCCTATGACAAGCGAAACACTTGCCCTTATTTCCTTGGGTCCCTGCTCTTCCTTTGTTCTTTGAACCACCAGAGTTCTTCTTTCTAGAATGAGCAGCGTAGGCAGCATTTCTGTCATTTTCGTATTCCTTCATTTTGGTCTCTTCTTGCATGCATCTTGACAATAGCTCGTCAAATTTAGGAATTGTATAATTATTGAGAATGGTAGTGTTGAATACTTGCCATTCATATGGGAGCCCTCCAAGTGTTGTGAGTACCATCTCACGATCAGCTATTGTCTCCCCAATAGCCAGTAGATTGTTCCTGATCTCGGTCAGTTTCAGAAAGTATGTTTGAACAAACTCATCCCTGCCTTTCTTCAGATTCTTCAATTGATTCTTGAATAATAGCACCTGGTTTGCATTTTTTACTTTGAACATTTGTATCAGCTTATCATACATCTCTTTGGATGTTCCTAGCTTAGATATGTAGGCAACCAAACTTTTATGTATGGATTCCCTGATCATTAACTTTGCTTTGATCTCCCCCTTCTTATACTTGGTTTTGGCAGCAGCAGTTGCAGTGGATGGAGGTTCTCTTATCTTACCCAATATATAGTCCATGAGATCATGGTCTTATAATTTGAGATCTAATATCATCTTCCAAGCATGGAAGTCATCCCTTCCAGTCAGCTTGTCATCCTCCTTGAAGCCATAACTTGTGGAACCCATTTCTCTCTTTTGGTGATTGCTATAAGTTAGGGATTGTCTTCACCTCATCTCTAATACCATGTAGAATTTTGTAGATGTTCTATGCTTGATGCAAATTTACTTTTATCGACAACAATCACATGAATTTACAAGTAAAATGCAGATAGAACATACCAGTGATCCTTTAGAAGACAAGTCAGAAACAGATAAAGGTGATGGTGCATTATGACGGTCAACAGGATGCTTCAACCAACAAAGACTTCACGGTCAACCAACCCAGCATGTGTCACAACAGTCCTTAAAACAGTCACACAGTCAATTCAGAAGTCAACCTCAAAAAATTCAACGCTGCCCAGAAAAGTCAACGCAGGGTAGCAGCACTAAAATTCAACACAGCTCAACTTTTGGTCAACCTTTGACCTCTATTTCTGTGCCAAAGAGTACGGCCTCCTTGAATCGAATTCTCCTCCAAAATTCAGCCCAATCAGACCATCCGTTGACCAAAGTCAACGCTGGTCAAACTTCCCCAGAAACCCTAACCGTAGATTTCTGGCTGCAGTAAATTTCGTCCTCCTTGCTGCGGTAAACTTTGTCCTTCTTGCTGCGGTAAACTTTGTCCTTCTTGCTCCTTACATGCTCGTATAGGAGGAGGAGATGTGTGTTGAGATGAGTGGAAAAAATGCTCCAACGTTGACCCTATAAATACCAATCATGAGAGGTGTGTGACACATCTGTTGGGGGTAAAAACCTTAAGGCTGACCTGCACTTAAATTTATTATAAATAATAAATTCAAAATAAATGTTCTGCTCATCAGATTAAAATCAATTTTAGATCAATTTTACACCTCTCTGAAATAGGAATCCAATACAAATATTGGAATCTTCATTTGAGCATCACAAGATGGAGTTTGGACCTAGTTGTCCAAATTTAACAAGATTCCAATTGACAAATACCAAGACCAAGACCCTTGACCTATTAGCTGCTAACAAGACCAAGACACTAGCTCTCTTGAATGTCTTCTCCTTCCTCCTTTCGGTTCCTCTTACGCATTAAGATCATTTTCACACTTGAGATGGCATTGTACCATATCACTTGTTTTGTCACCAAAATGTTCTTATTGGCAACATTAATAAGACACTGTAATACTTCTCTTAATGGCAACTCCTTCACATCACCAAACCATGGCTTTAGACAGGTCACAGGTACAGGTTGGTGTCATCAGCAAGACCAGGGGCTTTTTGGAGGAGTTTTGAGGAGTTTCTATGAGGATTGATGGAATTCGCTTGATATATTCCATCATCAGCACCATTTGCATTTTGTTCCGGTGCATTCCGACAACTTTTGGAAAACTGAGTTATTTTTGGGCCTTACTCAATTAATTACACTCAAGGTGGCATTCCGGGAGGAATACGTGATAGAACACCTTAGTGTAATAGCTCGTTGGAACTAGGACGAAATTACCTACATGATGAGGTGGTTGGACATGAGTTTCAGTGACCTGAGGAGACATGGTAGCAGATTTACTCTTTCTTGCATTAAAAAGGAATATTTTAATTGGAAAATAATAGGGGAAAGTGCTCCATGATTAAAATAATAATAGAATAAGGCTCTAGAAGGATCCACGAGATCTATAAAAGAAGAGGAGGAGGCCATTGAGGAATATCTTGGATTTGATATCTTTTCTTGTATGTGAGGTTGAGAACTCAGTTCTCTTCTCCATTGGTAGCCCTAGGACAGAAACCCTTAGGTGTATTGTCGAAAGTTGGACGAAAACCCAACTCTCTTTGAGGAGACTTCATTCAGGAGTTTTGCAGAGCTTCAGGGATATTGGAGTGAGGATCATTCAGATCCTCAATTTGTGCTTTGTTGTTTTCAGTTGATTTAGTGGCAGCTGTTGTTGGAGGGAGAGTGTAGCAGTTCAGTTTTGGGAGGCCAGTGCAGTATTGTAGCAGATCCTTTGGCCCAGTTCTATTTCAGTTATCTCAACTATTTCTCATTTCAGCATATAACCCCAGTTATATTATAATACATATGAGTTATTTCCTGCATTATGGTGTTATGGATTTGCATGTACTTGTATGTTTTATTTTACATGGAAATCTTCTGTTAAATGCATGATAATTTAATGGAGAAATTTTGGCTGAGTTAATTTTCTGGCAAAATTTATAACATATTCTGAAAGGGATATTACATCTTGGCTCCTCCGCTACTGCTGCCTCTCTTGGTTATTCTCTTGATTTCTTCCTGGCGAAGGATTGCCCACATGTCCTCCCAGTTTGGAAGTTGTGCTATGCCCAAAATACTTTGGACAAATGTCTCCAAATCATCGGTGACTGTATTGAGGGCAGTCCTCACCAAGAGACCGTCATCAGGAGTTTCCCCCATTGCAACTAGCTAATCTCGAATAACCTTCAATTGCGAATAATGCTGACTCTGCTTTGTGTCTTCTTGCACTGCTGCCAACTCTACTCTGTGCTGCTCAGACTCTGGTGCTCTCTAGCCACTATGTTGTCACTTCGACACTCTTCTGCACCAACTGACGCCGATCCATCTTGCTACTGCTGATTTGGGCACCTGTAGCAATGTATTGATCCAAGAGGTTGACTCCTCAAGGATCCTGCCCAACCGCAGCTCTTTCGAAGTACAATTCTAGATCACCCCAATTCTCTACTAGAGTTATGTGGGAAATCATGGCGAATTCCTCCTCCTCGATCCTTGTGGTTGCAGCCTGCGGATCATGCTTCTCACCTTTGTGCTTCTTCTTGAGAGGACACTGTGTAGCGTAGTGACCACACTTGCTACATCGTAAGCATTTGATCTTTGAAATGTCCTTTTTCTGTTTCAGTTGCTCCTGCTGCCACTTGGATGCTAGGTCTGCATTCTCTTCCTCCTCCTTGGGCTTCGACCCATTGCTGCTGCTGTTGCCATCAAGTTTGCACTTGAATATAGCTCGCCTCATCCTTCCTGCTGAAGAGCGGCCCACATCTGTTCCCAATCAGGCAACCTTTCTCTGCCCAGGATGCTCTGGACAAAGACTTTCCATTCATCTGATACAAAGTTCAAGGCAAATCTAACCATCTCCCTGGCCTGTGCCAACTGATCTCTGGTTTCCTGAATCTTTGCAAGGAATGGATCAATGCGTTCTCCCTTCTGCATCCTCATAGATCACATCTTCTCCTAAGTACATCTTCCGCTTTTCGGAAGATACTTGATACAACGTCGCTAAGGCATCCCACATCTCCTTGGCAGTCCCTTTGCCAACGATGTGACATACCACATGATCCCTCACTCGGTCGAGGATCAAACGCTTAGCCTTTGCCATATTCTTCTTGTAGGCTTTCAACGAATATGCATCTACGGGGACAACTACCACATTCTCGATAAAGGCCTTGAGATCACGCTCATTTAATAGAAAAGTGATCCTTGCCTGCCAAATCACATAGTTGGAGGCTCCCTCCAACCGATCTTGATCTCTCAGCCCATTTGTTGCCATATCTGCTCGTCTGAATAATGTCGAATTGCTCCCTCTCTCTCTCCTCTGCGCAACTGCTAAGCTGGCCTACACACTCCCAGCTGGAGTATGTAGATTTGCTCCTCGCTACTGCAACTCTACAACTGAGAAATGGAATTCCCTGGCTTGGAATTCATTGAGGAATAAAATTCCTTCAAAAAAGAGTCTTCTTCCTTCTTTTGGCGCTTTTCTGCCCACAAAAATGCTGTAGAAAACTGCGTCCCACAGAAAAATGCTCTGCGCTGAAGCTTTTGCTGCGATGCTCGCTCTGCCGCTAGCAATTACGAACTGGAAATATTCTCTCTCTGTCGACTCACTCAGAGAGAGATTTTCCTCGAGAATCTTGCCCTCCTGGCCTGGACTGCGCAATCCCTTGGGGATTTGATCTGCTACCTATGCAACAATTCGATCTCCCTCTTTCTCTTCAACGCTGAGCTCTTCCGACCTGCTCTCTAGCTTCACCTACGCTTCTTTGATACCATGTGAAAATTCCTAACTGTCGGAATCCTATTGCAGCAAAATGATATTACTTCTCCTACTTCATAAATTATACTAGTTATTCACTGTGTTCTAGAAGGAAATACTGAAGCAAATACACTGCAACCTTCACTAAATAAACTGCGGAAATTAAATGCGGAACAAGATCTGAGCAAGAAATTAAACACATGACACCGTTATTTTTGGACTAATGTCCCCGGAAAAACCCAATGTGAGAAAACCGATGCAACAATTGAGGGTTTGTATTATTAAGAAAAAGTTTCTGAATACAAATGGATGCCCAAATCTGGCTATCCACAAAGAATTTGACTAACAGAGAATTAGTGAGGATTACCTCACACTAACACTGGAGATCCGTCACTGACCCAAGACTGAACTGGACAACCCCATGCTGCCTTTGCACAGCCTCTGCACAAATCTGCTTCACTCTGGCTGGGGATTGCATCACCTCCTTCTGCTGGTCATTTTGCTAGATGGATGCTGATCTTTTGCCCCTCCGTTCTCACACCCCGGCACTCCGGCACTGGATTTGACCGATCCTCAGCAAAGCTTCTGATATCCTAAAGGCTTCAGCACTGCCCAACATAGCCCCTACGCTGCCTCTTCTCCATCCTCTTCTCTGCCTTCTCTGTGATGTATTCCCGGCTCAAGAAAAGATCTTCCAATCAGAACTATCATTTGCCCTCACTGCAATCGAATCAACTC
The DNA here is from genome assembly GCA_034641835.2 of Pinus albicaulis. Classification (NCBI taxonomy): domain Eukaryota; kingdom Viridiplantae; phylum Streptophyta; class Pinopsida; order Pinales; family Pinaceae; genus Pinus; species Pinus albicaulis. The sequence continues at coordinate 956,475,329 of CM076572.1, forward strand.
ATGATCTTCTCCGGCTGCTTTGCGCTGCTCACTTGAGAAAATCAATCCCTAGAATCACTCGCTATACTTTCCAAATGCCCATCGAAGTCCTTATAATCTTCTCGTTGGATAACCAACGACCCAAATTAAAACATAATCAACGACTTAGATCATATTGACTTGATCTCCGTCTCTATCTAGAATTTTCACACCTTTCTACTAATATACTTTAATTATTTTAATTCCCTAAGTTTTGGCTTAGGCTCCCATTAAAAATAATTAATTATTTTAATAAAACCCCATCCGGGTGGAATTTCCCAAAACACTTTTTGGTTATTTTGGAATACATGTGTTAAAGCATCCCTGCAAAATTTGAGACTTAGAGCACATACGATGCTACCGGAAATCAACACTTGAAGGAGCTTCAAACTGCAGATCTTGGAAAAAGAGGATTGACCTGATCCTTGAAATGAACAAGGTATTAAATGTGGTAAAGGGAAAAGTGAAGAAGGCCAGAGAAGACTCTAGTGATGCAGGTAAGGTGAAATTCAAAGAATTGGAATTTGTGGCTATGACTCTAATGGTTGAAGGTATAAAGGGCAACCTTGTCCCTTACATAGCAAACATTGACCATGCTCAGGAAATGTATAAAGCTAAGTCACCTGACACGGGGACACGGGAAACGAAGGACACACGAATTCAAGTGTCAGACACAGACTCTGTAATCCCCCGGAATAGGACACGTCCTAACAAGTTATATATATATATTAAAAATTAGATATTTCTTACATAAATTCATACAAATTCATTGATTCAAACATAAATCTTCATCTAGATGTAAGTTTTACAAAGATACATGTAACATCATACAATCATACAAAGTAGCATTAATACATTATGAATACATATTGATATTACAAATACAATTGTGACATATTCTTCAGTGATCCAATAGGAGAAAGACAAGATACTGTAGTTTTCTGATTAAGTCATCAAAATCAAAATGTGTTACATAGGTAGTACAATGCCAATGGCAAATAGAAATAGCAAATATAAAACAATTACAAGTCTACAAGCCTCAAGGTAGTAGGTAGCTCATGAGTCATGAGTCATCAATCCTCATCATCATAAACGATATCACTATCCTCATCATCATGGTCACCACTGCTCTCCTTTGCTACATCCTCCTCCTATGTATCCAATGTCATCTCTGCATCTACTGGTGTGGAGGATGACCCCTCTACAGTGTCACCATCATCAAATGTGACAGACTCTAACACTGGCTCATTGAGATCCAAGTTGGCCAGTGCCAAGTCAACACTGCTGTCCAGATCCATATCATCAGGAAAGACATCCCACATGTTCGTCTTTTCCTTCAACCACTCATCCCTCTGTCTGTAAATAAGATGAAGGTTGGTGTGCACATACACCATTGTCTCTGACCTGGACTGCTCAAGCCTGCTCTTCTTCACAATATACAATTTCCCATATGTGCTCCAATTCCTCTCACAACAAGAGGATGAAGTCACCTGAGAGAGGAGTCTCATGGCTAATTGTTGTAGACAAGGGCTTGTTGCCCCATGAGTTACCCACCAAGAATAGGGCTTCTTAGCCCCCTATCTCTAATCACATCATAGCCTGCAAATCGCCTAGTGGTAGTGGAAAAATCTGCAAAGGCATCATTCACCTCATCAAGGGATGCCCTATCCTGAAAAATCTGCCTGAATGCATCTTTCCTCCCTTGTGAAATTTCACCATGCATGTGAGGAGGGAATCTGCGGGAAGTTCCACCATCAGCCACTCATAGCTGTAGTATTTTGGGTTCAAGGAGTGAGCCAAACAATGTAAAGGTGTGCAATTCTTGTCCCATCTCTTGACAAGAATATCCTGTATGGTGGTGAAGAAGGCCTCTGGTGACGTCTCATACTCGGGGCGCTCACTGTAGAAATTTCTGAATCTTAAATCTTATGCAGAAATTATTACTGTTAATTCGGTTAAGCTCCTCCTACTTATACAAGTCATTAATTGAATAAATTCAAGTTAAAATCGAAGCAAAACACATAACAGATCTCTACCAATTCAGATCTAGAATAAGCGCATGTACACATTGACAAAGTGACACAGTTATTTCTGGACAAATAGTCCCCGGAAAAAAAACCAATGCGGGAAAACTGGTCTCTGGCTGCTGGAGGGTTCTATTATTAAGAATATTTCTAAATACACGACTCTGGGTTCCAGATCTGGAAAACCCGACAGAGAAAACTCTAGATATACAGCTTATTGGCTGATCTAGGGCCAAAATAATGACTGATCCACACCCTCAAACGAGATTTACAGAACTCAGCCAAATCTAGGCCTAGAAACCCCAGTGCTGTCCCTGAAAGGCTCTGTGTCAACCTTTGAATCCCTTGAAAGCCTCTGCGTAAGCCTTAGATGGCCTCCAAAACCTTAGCACTGCTCCGGAAGGGACTGCATTACCCCAGAATGGGTGACGTAGTCACTATGCTGCCCCTAAGGGTCTCTGCGTAACCCCTAAAGGGTCTCCTGAAAATTATGCTGTCCTTGTTGCTGCTGCTGCTGTCTTCCTCTGCACTGTCCTTGAGCTAATCTCTTCTCTGCCTTTTGTGTATTCTAGACCCTGGGATCAGATCATCCCCTTGGTCTAAATTCCCCTCTTTGCAGCTGAAACACTTCTGAGTATTCTTACCAAATCCTGCCCTAGAATCTCAGCTTAGCTTCAGTGCTCTGCTTCTGTGTCTGTTCACAAATGACCTCAAGCCTTTCCTTTATACTTTTCTTGTTGACAAATCAACGGCCATGATCAAATCTTGAATCAATGGCTAAGATTAAAAGAAAGCTTGATCTGTGTGACTTAAGACAATTTCATCACATTTTTAATTAAATTCACTTCAATTATTTAAGTTGCCTAAGTTTTAACTTAGGAAATATACTTAAAATAATTAATTAATTTAATATCTCCTAAACCAGATGAAATTTCCCAAATCCATTTCTGGGTCTTGTAGATCAGGTGAACTCTAGTCCCTCCACAAAGTTTGGGAGCTAGAGCACAATTGTTGCTACCCGAAATACACAAAATCTCAACACTCACTCTGTAAAATAATGTTCCTCACATACTCAATCATGGAATCCCATCCCTCATAAACCTCTCCTAGGATGGGTTGGTCTGTATTTGCAAATCAAAGCAAGGAAATGATAGGGTCCATGATCCGAATAAGTAGATCTACTCTCTCCCACTAGACATCATCTAACATTGTGTCCTTCACTCTTTTTGAGGCCGTTTGATCTGTCTTTATCCAAAAAGACCAAAGCTGTGAAATAACCATGGCCCCAAGAGTGGTCTTGACCTCCATCAACCTCTTCAACATGACGAATGAAGAGGCAAACCGTGTATCCACAATCTTCAACGATGATAGATTGGTGCACTCCTTGTAGATAGTGAGGGCATTTGTATGGTTTTGTACAAAGTTGTGGATATGCCGTGCATCCTCAATAATGCTTCCAATCCAAATCACATCAGAGGCAATAGATTTCAATGCTAAGTTCAATGAATGGACAATGCAAGGTGTCCAAAATACTTGTGGATATTTAGCTTCCACAATCACGCCAACAACCTTGCAAACATGTGCATTATCTGTAATGATTTGAACACAAGAATCAACACCTACATCTTCAATAACTTTAATAAACAACTCACCCATATATTGTGCATCTTTGTATTGTCCAAGTGCATCCACTGATTTCAAGAAAATTGGACCATTCAAGGAAGACACCATGAAGTTGGTGAGTGGGTGTCGTGCTGGATCTGTCCATCCATCAGAAACAATGCTAACCCCATCTGTTGGCCATGCTGATTTAATAGGCTTAAGCATTTTGTCCACAGTAATATGTGCTCATGAAATGATTGTGGCAATAACTGCATTTCCAAGCAACATTGCCTCCTCCCTTCATCTCTCTGCCTGGCCCTACCTCTCTTGTGACATATTTCCACAATGGATATTTGTGGTCTTGAAGTTGTAGTCTTCCCTCAACATTTGATGCTGCTTTTGCAGCTCCACTTCCAATAGATGGAACACTTGCAGACCCTGATGAAATAGGAACAGGAGGGCCATCTCCAATGGGGACATTCTTCCCCTTCATTTGCCCCTTGCTGCCCTTGATTGAGCTGTGAATGTTGTTAAAAAATAAACAATATATGCCCAAATTTGTAAAAGATATGCACATGCAAACCGAATGCAAAAAAATAGAGGAACAATGCACTTACCTGTTGCTTGAATCTGCTTGAAAATGCTCCCTTTCTCCTTGCTACTCCTTGCTCCTTGCTCCTTTCTCCTCTCTTCACTCACACCAAACTCAAAGTGAATAAAATGAAGGCAAATCGGGCTTTTAAAAACCGTCAAACGCCTTTTTCCGCCGGTTGTGTCCGGCAGATCGAGACATGATCGTGTTCTGTATGGACACGATCGGACACGACGATGCGAATTGTGTCTGATTCGTTGTATTCGTGACATGAGGGGGCCTAAGGACGAATCCGGTTTCTTAGGTATGAAGCTTTGTCAAAACTATTTACCATCAAGAACGTTGGGAAAGTAGAAAGCTTGAAAAATGAACTAAGGACCACTAAGAATACTGTAGCGACTTTCTTTTTGAAGATATTAGGAATAAGAGATGATCTTCTTGCGATTGATGAAATAGTGACAAACAAAGAACTTGTGATCACAACCCTACTAGGGCTGCCACCTTTTTGGATTGCATTTGCTTTAGGTCTCAACAGTTGGAAAGAAGCTCCCACTTTTGACGAACTATGGACATCCTGCAGTCAAGAAGAGTTAGGAATCTCATTAGTAACCGACAACAAAGAAGTCTCAAATGCTTACGTTGCTCATCACAAGGGAAACTTCAAGAAGAAAGGGCCAAGAAAAAATAAGGTTGATATGTCAGGGATTGAATGCTATCATTGCCATAAGTTGGGTCACTATAGAAGTGAGTGTCTCGACAATCCTAGAAATAAGAAAAAGAGAAAGAGATCATGCAAACTTGGTCGAAGAAGAAGCCTCTCCCAAGAGAGTGAAACTCGAAGAGAATGACATAAGGGACCTAAGCCCCTTGTTCCCAACTTTAGATATTTCATTTGTAGATTTTATATTTTTTTGTGGGTTTAACATATTTTTGGAAATACTTTTTCTTGTTTTATAATTTTTAGGTATCCCTTAAAGCTTTGGAGGGAACCCACAACAACTCCTCAAGATAATTGTCTAATTCCCTCTCAATTTGGTTTCATATACTTATTTAAACTTTTGATCATTTTAAATACTAATCACCTTTCTACCTCTATTTCCTTGTTTAAGAATTAACTTGCTGAATGCTCAAGAATCATAAGAGAAGGCCTCAAGGATTAAGAAAGAAGGTGTCACAAGAAAAAGCATTGGAATCAAAAGGGTTTGTCAAAGAATCAATGGTATGTCTTAGATCATAAAGCTTTGTTATTTTCTTTGGTATATCCATTCTACATTACTAAGTATTGCCTTGTTTAGCTCTCCCGAATCTTAAAATATTCTTGCTTGGGATGATTCATCATCTGATGAATCTACCCACTTTATATCTCTGATTGTTTGAATAAAAGAACCCTAACAGGTTCTCTGGAAAACCCTAACCTAAGGGTATGATATAATGTGTGAAACCCTAAACCTACTTACAGTTATTAATAAAGAAATTACGATTCTGATTGATATATTGATGATGTCATGTTTGGGGTTTTGATATGATCATGGACGCTCTAACTTATTAGGGTTGAAAAGGAGCTGTTCGAAATCCTAAACCTTCGAAATTTTGATATAATAAGGGTTTGCTTTGTTATGAACCAGAACCCTAGGTTTTGGTAGGTTTACAAGCAAAATCCTTGTTATGTGCTTAAAATCCTAGGAATGAAACCCTAGGTATGTGTTCATTTGGTTGAATCCCTAGCTTAGTCAGTATATGTCTAATACGTTAATGTTATCTATCATTCGAAATGCTTATGGATTCTTAGATATGTGTGTTGACCAAATTACTAATGGACATAAGTTATAGGGTTTCGAAACAAGCCCTTGTCAAAGTTTGAAGTTCTAGGATAATGTTTTGGAAATCTATATAATGTTTGTAGATGAAAATCTATGGTTTACCTGAAACCCTAGTAGAAGCTATTCATGCTTTGATTTAGTAAAATATAGGGCTTACATAAAACCCTAGTGGAAAGTCTATCATATGACTTCCGAAAGTTATTGGATACCTTTATTTTTTTCTTTTGTCTTATTTCTAGGGATCGCTATATGACATTACTAATCTTCTGTCATCTTGATTAAATTGATGTGATTTAGGGTTTGTAACAAACTTGGGCTAGAAGTTGAAGTATTGAAGTATAGTCTCTTGTTGATTATATCTGTAAAGTATAAATGCTTCCGCTACTTTAATATTTCATTATGACTAACTTCATGCTTCTATAGATTTGGTTGTACTTGCTATCTAAGTTGTGCAGGTACATCATATTCAAATTGCTATAGATGTCTGTAAGAGAAGTTGATATGATAAGCATGATGAGAGGGATGGAAGCCATGATAGATTCTTCAACACCTGAGGAAGAAGTTAATCTCCCTACATTAAGAGGGAGCCTAGATAAAATAATCTCCCTAGTTAAGAGGGAGGGCATAACATAGTTTTTGATTGGAGAACACATTCTGAAAGATATGTTGGTACATATAAAGTAGGAAAACGAATCTTATCTCAAAGATTCGACTGATAGTCCTACTGAGATTAGTTGAAAAGCAACATCGAAATCTTGAAGGTTTGTTTTGATTATATATTTGAAAGTGTATTGGTGATTGGGGTTGTGCTTATGAAGGTGAATCTCTCGAAGGTTTGATAGCATGCTGGTTGTCGATCAATTTGATCTGGAGAGATTTGTTGTTGAGGCTTTGTGAGTGAAGCATTGCCTGGAAAGACATCAGGCCGACACTTTGTTTTGATGTCTAGTAGGGAGGGTGGAATCGGGTGGATGTGCACATAGTTTCGTGGGTTGATGGTTAAGAAGTAAGCCTAATGGTACCTATAGAGGCTGAAAGCTTTAGTCCATCTTAGTCCTAGTTGGATAGATTGCCTTGGTCAGGATTCTAGTCCATTGCATTGTGGTGCCTAAACTGTTGAGAGACCAATGGATAGATTGCTCTGGTCAGGAATTTAGTCCATGGCATTGAGGTGCCTAAAAATTCTTCATAGTTCACATAGTTGAGATATGCCTTGTGTATTATGAATACCTCCCTAGTTAAGAGGAGGGAGTGTTGAAGATTGTAACTAGGTTCGACCTTCATAAATTATATTCAAGTCTATATTAATGTACTTATCAAAAGAATAAAGAAACGAATTTATATTATTATTAAATGACTTATTAAAGCATGGGTTTCATGCTTGGGTCATATTATTTTAGGTCAAAGTCCCCATTGTGGACTTCTAGGATTTATTCTGACTTTATAGTGTCATTACAAATTTAATTTGACCCATCCTGGGCTTTTCAATCATGTAATTAGGTTTAGTATTGAGTCAAATATGATTTATGGAGCCTCCACACCAAGTCAGCCTGAATGTGATCAAGTCGGCCTCAACCCCAGGAATTCGAGCTCATCACAAGCCTATATATACAAGCAAATCGAACTCATTTGGAGCACTCACACTCACATCCAGAAATTTGATATCTATTGCTGCACAAGGAAAAAGTGCAAAGTCAAGAAAGAGGTCAAAAGTAGTGCGAGTTTGGACAAGTTGAAGGATTGAAGGAAAATTGAAATTTTGGTGTCTTTCTCTCTCTCTCTCTCACGTGCCCTAGATTGGAAGATCAAAGTCCCTCATTGTTTTGTTGCTGCCACCAAGAGAAGAATAGGTCGAAGTTGATTTTTCTAGGTGGAGGTGCCTTGAAAGTTGTATTGGGTCAAAATCGAACTCCTAGAAGCAAGATCAAAGTCATTTCTCCAAGATCGAAGTCTTAGAAGGAAGGTCGAAGTTTCCAGGTCGAAGGAAGTGTTACATAGTGTTGCTGCTACTGCCATGTCGAAAGGAGGATCAAAAGGAAGGCTGACTTGGTGTGGAGGCACTGTGAGTCAATGTCTAGAGTCTCAGGAAAACTATTGAAGGAAGAATTACTTATTGAGTTTTCCCCTAGAGGGGTTTTTCCCTGGCTGCTGGCCTATATCTGGTGTCCTTGATCTATGTGTTATTGCTTTGATATTTGCTTGATGAACTAAGAAGAAAGAAGAAAAGGATAATATAATAAGAATTAAAGAACATCATAAGTAAATAATCAAGAACAAGAAAATCTTTTTGCCTTTTTGCTTTTCTAACAGTCTTGGCTTGTATTACTATTTTGTTGATTTCTACTTTCTTCCAGAATTCTTTTGGCAAAGCCACATGTATATTCTTCATGAAAACTTTCGCAAGGTGTGCAAAAAGGAATAGGTTCATCAATCATATTAGCAGACTCAAGTGGCGTAGGGGGCCTTTGATCACTTGGCAGATTTCTCCTTGGCCATGGATTATTATTATTACCCTTGTTATTATTATTATTCCCGGGGGGCATATTCTGCAGTCACATTCTTTCCATCTGTATTTTTTTTTTCACAAAGAAAAAATTCGTAACTTTTCATTAAGATAGGTTACATGTTACATATGTTGGTAGTGTATTACTACTAATCAGTCTATGACTTTTCACATTAATATGTCACACTTGCCTTCATGTAGGCAAAAAACAGTCCCAAAAAACAGATCAGTATGTTGCCAATATTTACAATGTAAGTTCGGTGCGTAACTTACTGGAAATAGAGACAATATATAGTAAAGTATATAAATATACATGCCGATAGGTGATCAAGGGAGATAGAAACAAAACCCTCCCAACAGCTGTGCAACTAGACAGCCCAAAATGCAGGTGCCTCATCCATAAAAGGCTGATGGAAAAATCTGTAAACTTGTTCTCCAGTCTGTTCTGTAAAGGGCCAGTGCCCCAATTCAGCTCCGTAGCTTCTTTGGATAACTGGTTAGCCACTTTGTTCCGAGACCTGTAAATGTGTACCACAGAGATGGAGTCAAATAGGATCCTGAGTTGATGAACCTCTCACAGCAGTGCAGATAGTGTGTGCGAGTGACAGTGAGCAAGATTATTGAACCAGTTGATCACAAGTTGAGAGTCCCCAAAAATCTGAATGCAATTGCAGTGAATTTCTCGAGCAAATGTCATAAGGAGTCTAAGGCATTGTAGTTCAACATAGTTGTTTGTGCCAGGTCCCAATCCCATTCTGATTTTGTAGTGGTGGTGATCATTTAAATGGAGTGTGGCGCCCCCTCCACATCCCTGTGCGTTGGACACACCATCAAAATAGGCCCAAGGTCGACTATGATCAATGCTTTCAGGGGTCCCGATTGTAGGGTGAATGTGTTGTCGATCCACAGTTAGGAGTTGGAATGTAGCAATAGTAGCAGCACATATTCTGTCACAATCGATTGGTATCCCATTGAAGATCAGCTTGTTTCGGCCAATCCAGATCTCCCAAGCCAAAATCAGGGGGAGATTGCGCATCCTCGGGCAGTATGCATATAGCTGCCACCAATTTGTCCATGAGTCAATTAATGTGTCACCCTGGCAGAGATGTCGACAGCCTAAATCAGTAATGACCCGAGCCCAGATACCCCTGATAGTGTTGCCCTGTAGAAATAGGTGGGTAGTATCCTCGCAAATTTTGAGACAGTAGCAGCATTGTGATGGTCCATGAAAAGCTCGTCTGTGGAGGAAATCCATGGTAGGAATGCAGTGATTTAGAATGCACCAGAATAAGGTTCTGTGCTTGTGCGGGGCCTTCAACTTCCAAACATTGCGCCACCACCAAACTTTTAGTGGGGGTTCTTTAGTCTGGATAAGAGCAAGGTATCCATGTTTAGGTGCATATTGCCCATCAGGTGAGCAGGCCCATATCAATTTGTCCTCCTAATCTGTGATACGGATGTTTGATGCATTTAGTGCCCAAATGTAAGTCTGCCAAATCTGTGTGCCCTCCTGTGGGATCTCGAGATATTCTGCCTGAAACCAGGCCTGACCCCGCCAAGTGGTATGATCATGGTCCGCAATCTGTGCGAGGTAGTATATGTTCCTGCGAGCCAGGTGCTCAAGAATGAAAATAGGTAATCTATAAAATTCACCGCTCCCAGACCAAGAATCAGTGCCAATTCGGACAGATGCTCCAGTTCCAATTTGCCATGATAAACCCTTCTGGATGATGTGAGCCGCTTTTGTGATCGCCTTCCAGATTATGGATGCACCAATCGACTGCCCGATTCTGTCTCTGATCCATTCGAGAGTATTCCGTGGCGCAATATATTTTGCAACAATTACCTCCTTCCAGAGGCTCTGTCCAGTGATTAAGTGCCAGCACATTTTGGTAGCGAGAGCCCTCGAAATATTTTCCATCTGTATTAATTGATTATGCATCTCACTTATTTGTCAGGGATGTTCAATCTTCATTTCTTTTACTATTTGGGTCAATTCTTTAACTGTTTCTGATTCTTCTTCTTTGACCTCTTTCCCTTTGGACTTGACTTGAATTCTTTCAAAACTTGGGATTTTTGATTTACCTGAAGCTTTTTTGTCCTTTTCCAATTCTTCAACTATGCTTTGGGTAGTAGCTAGAGTAATGGGATGAGCATGCCTTATCTCATATTGAACTTCTACATGGTAAGCTTCGAGATATTGTTCCAAGACTGTTTTATTGGGAGGCTTGTAGTCTTGAGTCAAATCCCTTAGAGGTGTGTGTTAGAGCTCAATGACCAATGCCGTCCTTCCAACTTCGGGACCTAGACATCAACACAAAGTGCTGGCTAGATGTCCTCCCAGGCAATGCTTCACTCACAAAGCCTCAACACTCCTTGAACCAACAGATCAAGGATAACCAATCTCTCCCAATCAAACTGATTGGTAACCAACATGCTATCAAATCCTTCGAGAGGTTCACTTGTACAAACACAACCCTAATCAATTATATACTTTCACATGTACATAATCGAATACAAACCTTCGGGGTCTTCTAGACAACTTGATGTTGCTTCTCATCTTTTCAAAGTAGGACTGTTAACCGAATCTCTGACAGAAGATTCCTCAATCATACACTTTCCTTTCCTTCTTCTCATGCAACAACACATTCTTCAACAACATTCTCCAATTTTTCTTCTCTCACTCATGGCCTTCACTAAGACTTATGACTGTTAGTCTTGGTCTAGTGCATGACACATGGAGTAGAGAATTATATCTGTCACTCCTTAATCAGAGAGGATCTAATCATTCCTGTACAAAGAATATCCTCAACCATCCTCTGATCATAGGGAGATTTCATCCAAGCTCTCTCTTAACATAGGGAGTTCTACTACTTCTTTACGACATCCGAGAATCTTTCATGGCTTCCATCCTTCTTATGAGTCATTCATATATCATGCTTATCATATCAACTTTACTTTACGATCATCTCTACCAATCTTGAAGATGATGTACCTGCACAACTTAGATAACAAGTACAACTAAAATTATAGAAGCATGAAGTTAGCCATATCAAAATTTTATAGTAATGGAAGCATTAACCTTTCCAAACATAATCAGCAAGAGACTATACTTCAATACTTCAACTTCTTGCCCAGGTTTTGTTAGAAACCGTAAATCACATTCACAACCCAAAATATTAAACTTATCTAGGGTTTCAATATTCTTTCAACGAGATGACAAGTTCTTTCATATAGCAAACCCTAGAAGTAATTCAAACAAGTAACGTGTCTAACAATTATCATAATTCATATGTTAGACTCCTCACTAGGATTTCATATATATTCTAGATTTCATACATGAGCTTCAACAATCAAAACCAATCACAACTTAATCAACATCATCTACTAGGGTTTGATGTAAACCCTAGATTTTCAACTACAAATTCTCAGCAATCACTATATAGATTCATAAATTCTAGAAGGTACATACTAGAGAATTTAACTACTACTAGGGATTAGCTGCAAAACCGTAGATTTACAAAACATCATCCTAGACCATCAAACTTTGACTAGGCTTATTTCCAAACCCTAGGACTCATGACCATTAACATTTAGGTCAACACATATATCTAGGAGTTCATCAGCGTATCATAAGCACATCATATGTCAAGCAATATTAAAATGTTAGACATATATCAACCTAGACCAAGCTAGGGTTTCAACCAATGCACACATGCCTAGGGTGTCATTCCTATGACTCTAAATACATAACATGGGTTTTGCGTATCAACCAAACCCTAAGGATCTAGGGTTTCATAACACAACAAAGCAAACCCTACTATTTTAAAAGTTTCAAAGGTTCAGGATTTCAGGAAAACATTATTCAACCTTAACAAGTTATGATCATACTGAAATCCCAAACATGACATCATCAACAAAAACTTCAAATAACATTTCACAATAACCCTAAGAAGTTTAGGGTTTCAAACATTCACATTAGCATACCCTTAGGTTAGGGTTTTCCAGAGAACCTGTCTAGGGTTCTATAAAATTAATTAAGAATGTAGAGGGGTAGATTTATCGAGAGATGAATCTCCCTAATCAAGAATCTCTATGATTCAAGATAGCTAGACATAACGATGTTAGTAATGTAATGCAAACTTCAAAAATAAGATAAAGAGAATGTCATAAGATATATAGACATATCTGGAGATGGAGATGTTTCTTGACAAACCTGGTAATGATTCCTTAAAGTGTTCTTCTTGTATTCAACCATGATATGTGATACATACTCTCAAGCAAAACATGTGATACCAAGAACATGATTTTATTTCTCAAGTTAGATAATCATGGAGGATGGAATCCTTTGATATCGAAGATCAAGATATCCATTCTTTTAATCAACATTGGTACTTTGTTTGAAATGTTAGACTACTTGTAAATCCTACAAGATAAGGATGCATGTTGTCTAGGTATTACAATCTTTACCCTAGACTAGCTATAAGCAAGAATTATTAGTTGTATTGCAAATCTAGAAATGAACATACGTACCTTGTAGTTACATACCTATGATTGATAACTTATTAGACTTGTTGTAATACTTACCTGGTTCCTTGTGCTTCTTAAAGAGTCCTTTGTTCAAGCTAGTTCCTTGGACTATCAATTTCATTTTCCATAGAACAGACATCGGATTCCTTTTGTGATGACACTGTTCATTAAGGTTCCTAATACTTTAGTTCTGTATGGGAGACAGACACATAGCAATAGTGTTCATAAACTTGTAGTATCATCTTTGTTGAGTGACACAGTTCTTTTAACGATGGTACTATGGATATAGTCCAAGCAATGATTATCCATACTCACCAATCTTTGGTCTTGTGATGACTGAATTTTCTTCACTGTAATAAACCAAAATTTCTCACTGTTTCAAACTTACACATAACATTTCTTCAACCCTTACATCAGTGCTTCAATCACACATTACTGAGTCCAAATTCTGTGATGGCACCTTTGACATTGTGGAGACAACGAACCCTGATCTCTGTGGTTATGCCGAGACCAAGATTATACCAAAACTGTGATTTGGTGGAGACAATGAAACTGTTGTAGTACTGCACCTTAATCTGCATTCATCAAACTGATCTGAAATTGACTTATTGTGATTGTACCGATTGAACACCTTTGATATCCGCACTTGTGTACAATGATATCCAAACTTAAAGACTGATCCGAGTTTGTATCCCTGTGGTATACTGAAACCATATTATTTGATTTTACCTAAAAACCTTCAAGTTATATTTCTTCTAGACTGTGAGTACCCCGATCCTTAATCTTTGAAAGTTTATCCAATTTCCTTTACTGTAGTATATCGAAATCCTTCTTCTTCAAGGTGTGGTGAGTAAAGACTGAACTAGTTTGCTGTAATCTAACCCAGAAGTGATCTTTAAGACAAATGTAAGCACACTCAACTGATCTTCAATACAGATGCGCCCAACTGATCTTCAAAACTTCATTTTGACCATGACCATAGCTCTGATACCATGCTGGAAAATCGATAGAGATGGCAACTTCTTAATGACATTAACTTGTGATGTTTTCATTATTATTATTGGATTTCTTAATTATATTTTCTGATCATCAAGATTAATACCAAGAAATAAAATAAGTGAACACAAGATATAGGCACGCTTGCCAGGGCAAAACCCCCCTCGAGGGGTAAAACTAGTCATAAATTCTTCCTTCAATAGATTCGAGATGAGATGACCAAGACCTTAGACTTAGAGACTTCCTCCATCGAGTCATCCTTGATCTTCCTCTCACTGTCATTGTGTTTGCACCGAGACATCATCCATGTCACTGTTATGACACCGAGACATCATCCTTGTCACTGTTTGCACCGAGGAATCTTCTTACTGTTGCTGCTCCGAGCTCTTATCTTTGTGGTAAGACCGAACCATTAACACTTTACTGTGAATTCTGAACCTGCAACCAATCTGAGCTACTGTGGTGTCCGAACTTGCAGCTCTGTAATTTCCGAACATCAGAGTTGATCCGAACTTGCTTACTGCAACACCAACAAAATTTTTCCACTGTGATTGCACCGAAAACTGTTTGCAATTAACCCGAGTTTCCTGTGATGTCGGAGCTGATTTCAGAGGGTAATCTGAGCTCTGTTCTTTGTTAGAATGCGAGGACCCTAGGCTTGTATATGTAGTGTTTGTCCTATATAAATGAGCCGACATGTGTTATTCGAACAATTGTGTCTCCAAATATATGTAGGCCGACATGAGTTTACTTGAAATGTAGCTGACTTGATGATGATCTATTTGAAGCCGACACAAGGAGACTTGATGGAGGAGATTTTGACAAATAGACAAGATGACTTTGACCCAAAATCCTAAAGCCTACAATGGAGGCTTGACCTACAATTGACCCAAGCATGAAACCCATGCTATAATAAGTCAATTAAATAATAATAAAATTCTTTTTCTTTTCTTTTAACAAAATATATTACATAATGAAGACTGAACCTAGTTACATTTTCCAACAATTTGACGGTAAGAGTGGGCCAGGTCTGTACTCCTGTGGTTCTCCATTTAGGTTTGGTCTCCCTATACGAGGTCCAAGCCCTCTAGAGGGCCACATTGGCGCTTGTAGGGTGAACATTGAGAGCCATTGGCCTCCACCATAGCAAAGTGTGCTTCACGGATCCCCAACACCATTCAGTTATTTCTCGTGTTCCACCTTTTGGATGAGGATGATGCACCTGGTTCACCATGCCCAACCAACTCAACACTTGCACCATACACTTGGAAGATGTTCCAGGGTCCAAATGAGGATATGTCTCACTACAGGAGACAAAGGGAGGGCTTATGTAACCATCCTAGCCCTCACAGATGGTTTACAGGCATTATCAATCCACTTGGAGACCCATGAGGATATCATTGTGTCCGCACACCCACTTGGCAACACCACCTGTGACTTGCTTGGAAAACAAGGGTCCAACCCCTTGTCCACTATGTTTGGAGCCTTTTCACTCAACTTGGCACATTTAGACTCCATCAGGTCTCCTCAATGGCCCAGCAACTCATCATATTCATTATTTTTCCCTCTTGAGAGACTATTCTTTGTATTATTGAACTATCTTGGTGAGCTTGTCACCAAGTCATGTCATTATTGAGCATTATTTTATTATTTGGGGCTAAATAAGACAAATTAGGCTATTTGAATCCCCTATTGAATTGTATAAATGAATGGGAGGATGATTCATTTCTCTCATCGTCACTTGTTTGGGTTTAATTGCTCTTGGAGAATTTCGCATTCCCTTTTGGAGGACGAGTTTTGTTTCATGGATGAATTTTGATGTTTGGATACTATTCTCTTGATCTTGGAGCTTCAAGATTGTCTTGATTTGATGATTGGATATACTCGCAATGTAAGTGCTCTTTCCATGTTTATTCTTTACTTTTATCTTGTCACATGAATGTTGCTGGGTTTTTTGCTATTTAGGTCTGAAATTGTCTCTAATTTATGCAAAATTGTGGAATTTTTGATCTATTATAGTGCTGCACATATTACATGTGTCATGTATAACGAGTGAATGCTCCTAGAGGTTAAACTTTGTTGAATTTGCCTACATAAGTCATCATTTCTTGTGCATCGAAGTGTAAAATCTTTTGGCAGTTGCTCTCATACCCTAATTTCCATGCGGAGTTGTCTAGAGGTCTCCTTGATTGGGTATAGTCTCTCCAACTCACAAATTCACCTTGACTCCATCTCTCCCAAAGGCAAGGCACTGGTCCAACTAGTGGTGATCACTTTTAAAGATTATTTTTCTCGCCTTCCTCTTCCCTTTCTAGGCCTAGCCCTAATAGTTCACCTAGGGCATCAATTGAATTCCTTTCTAGCCATCCAAACACTTCGAGTTTTGGTCCACTACTGCGCTGATGTTTTCTCTATATGCCTTCCAAGTTTGAAGAAAATCTGACGGTGGAATCTCGAAATATAGCAAGTCCTAGCTACAAGACCAATTCTTGCCCTAGGTTGACTTGGGTTGGTGTCCTCATTTGGATCATTGCACTTAAACCTAAAAAGAAGATTAGCCCTTTAATCCTATTCTCCTCCCTAATTAGGTCAAACCCCTCCTTGAGTGATCAACTCCATACTCTTGACCTAGTTTGTGTCCACTCGGCTCCTTTGTGGTCCCGCAACTCTACAACTCAAATTCCGCAAGGATTACATCGAATTCATTTCTCCATAAGAATCCTTAATTCTAGGAAGCCCCTTGTCAAGGCATATCCTCTAAACCTAGGCTCAAGCATTCCTCCTAGCCCTTCCTAGAGAGCCTATCACCTTGCTTGTCAAGCAAGTAAGCCATTCAATTGAGTCTCTTGTGAATAGGCTTTAGGGACTACCCATATCTTATCATTGATCCATTTATTCTTGTGATTCCTCTCATATAGGAACTCCTCCCATCGGTGAATGCCCATAAAGAGAAGGGAGCTTTAGCTAAAGTGACAATGGGCTATTGCTCCATTGTTGCCTCTTGACCTAGTGGTTGCTCTATAGGATCCCCTCCTAGGACCCTTGCTAGTTTGAGCGGTAATAGGGCCCACATTATATTGTTGGCCTTCCTTACCTCCCTTACATATAGATGAAGGAGATAGTTCTTTCATATCATCATCATCGTTATCTTGTCTTTGTACATGAGTTCTTGGAGTGATTCGATAGAGTTCACGATGAAACACTAGGAGAAGTTATACATGAGAGGAGGATGTCTTTGTTGGAGATTGCTCTTGTGACAAGGGTTTACTCCTGTTACCATGAAGTTGTTGGAGATGATCATTTATCATCATATCGACTCATTATAAATATTTGACTCTTGTGGAGATGTGATCTAGAAGAGGAGTGTGCGCTAGTAATCTTCTCTCTTGGATTTTCATTTGTACTTGGTTTTTGTCTCTCTTGGTGTCTGTTGGGTTTCATGATATTCTTGGAGCATCTTGAAGTCTAGGGTCAGGGTTTCATTCCCTGAAGGTTTGTGATTAGGGTTTTTTGACAAAACCTATGGTGTATGTGATGAAGAAGAAGAGAAATGGATATCTTCCTTTGGAGGACTTGTTTGAGTGATTCATGCATGTTGCTCCTGTATTGTAATATGGTTTTCATTCTTTTAACTAACTAAGATTTTGGAGATGTAGTGGATTGTACTTTCCTTATGATAAGGCTGTGGTATGCACAGCAACTTTATCTTGTGTACATTAATGAAGTTTTCAGCTGTCTGCAACTTTTGTATATTGCAGTTTTGATTTCCAACCATGTATGTTCTTCATGAATTGTAATTTACAGATATTTTTCTTGCTGATTTGACATAAGGAAAGGACAATTTCTTGAGTGATTTGACATCATAATTGGAGTTTAGGGCTGTTTTACTGCTGTTATAACTGTTGTAAAGTACGTTTGCATAGATGTTTAATGCATGATAAAATTGCCCTAGAGGGCGGAAACTTACCAATCACTTTGGTATCTTTTCTCCTTCGATTGCCTAGAAGATTGGACTGCTAAGAAATGAAATATTGTTCACCTTCCGTTGCTGTCTTATTCTATATTTCATAACAGCACTAAGGCTGAAAATTCATAGGGTTAAGATTTGAGAAACCTCTATTTTAGAGATGGAATTTCTCTCTTGCATTAAAAGTCAAAGCCTGCTGAAATTTCTACAAAGCCTACACCATGAAGACCTTTCTTTGGTAAAATTTAGTATTGTTTGGTAGGGTTCAATTCTTCTGTAGTTGGAACAATCATGTTGATGGTCAACGGTCGTCTCCATTATGAAGGCACTGATTAATATCTAAGAAAAGCTATTAGATATCATTAGATAGACCTTTAGATGCTATTTTCATTATTGTAAGTTAGTTGCTAATCACTGAGAGTGGTCGATGCATGCATGCATGAATTTCATGCTCCATGAGATCGTAATATTTTATTCCTTGCTCTAGGAGACATATGAATAGTGAAGAATAATAAAACTTTGTAAACTTGATGCTGAGTATTGTTCATATACTAGGGAGAAGATGGTTTCTATATAGCGCATCAACTCATGAGAAGGGCTGTATCAGTTCCCGGTGCAAGTGTTCACTGGTATGAGAAGCCAGGTAGGTTAGAAATTATAAGTGGTACATACAGGCTTTTATTTTATATTTTTTTTCCAATTCCAAGATCTGGATTTACATAAATTACTCTTTGCTCTTTCTTAGGTGCTGTATATTAATCATCCTGACATCTATATTTATGGTCATGTAGAAATGAGAAAGCAGCGTAAGATGGGCCATATCACTGTTGTAGGACCTTCCATGGACATAGTTAGAGCACGCATTAAATCAATAATTGATGGAAATAGTTTGGTTGGAATCTCTGGCAATAAAAATACATGGTATCCAGAATCATCTACAAAAAGTTCAAGAAGGAATTGGGCCGTTGGCTCTGGAAATGATAATTCAGGTTCTCTATCTCTCTCTCACACGCGCACGCGCACACACACACACACACACACACAGTGATTGGTTGCTCTGGTATTAGAATGATTCTATGTTTTTCCAGATTTAGGCTAGGAATTGTAAATATATTGAACTTTCTATTTCTATTGTTAGACTGGTTACCCTTAGGTTAATAGGTTCTATAATGTATTCCTGTGGTTGTAGTCTAAATTCTGTGTCTTGTTATTATTTCAAAAGGCAATGTAAATTCTTTGCATTTTAAAACATAGATTGATGTCTTTGAAAATTCTTTGTATTATTTATATTTGGTTGTATAGTTGAGAATTCACTACATATTATAGGATTTACTATGAATCGGGTTACAAAATTACTGCTAATATAGTTATGGGGAGAAATGGAATAATGTTCAATGCATATTCAAGAAGATTGTTGCTCCTAAAGTGTTCAGTTTGGCATAAATGAGCACAAAATGGTGATCATGCTAGAAAAATATTGGGCTCTAAGGTTATGCTGTGTTTGAATAATTCATGTATGTAGAAGATCACGCCATAAATCGGGGGGCACATCTGATTTTCCGTGTTAAAGTGGCATGGCAGCATTCTGAATGGTTGGAGAAAAGGAATGTGCTCTACCTATGTTTACAAATATAATAAATTCTGTGACATTGAAGTTCTAGATTTTATGGTATTTGAAGAGCAGAAACCTGCCCGAGTTTGGTAGAAAAGGTACTGCATAAACATAACTTTAGAATCCAACTATTTGTTATTGCTTTTTGAAAAATACGAAATTAATTTTCATTTATACAAAATATGTTGGTTGAAAATTAAGTAAAAAGTTCAAATGAAAGTGATAAACTGGTGTGCTTTGAAGGGGGACTTGACATAATCTGCTAAATGAAGAATTGGTGTAAAATAGGTTCTACGTGATATTAGTCATTAGACTTTAAAGTGCTAAGTTAAAAGTGTAGTTAGGGCAAAGTAATCAATGATGTAATACATGCATAATTAGGTGGAACCATTTCTTACTTAAAAATTCTAACACGACTGTTTCATATACACTTCAAAATGTATTCAACAGTGGTGGTCTGTGATAATAAATAATATCATTGAAATTTCTATGATCTCTTCGAGTTAATCACTTGGAAATTCCTGAACTGGTGAATGTAACTAAAGTCTGGATATCGTTAGAAATCAAGCCACTGTCATTTTGCTTGACTTCTCACGTAGAAGTTAGTGCCTACTAACTTTAGTGGGGTATCCCTAAGTGATCTAAGGGGTCAACTGTGAGTCAAATAGCGATTATAAACACCTAGAAAATCGAAATAAAGATTGCTGTTCTGTTTCAAACCCACAATTAAATAAAAAAACAGCAAGTTTGAACTGTCTTAAAACAGTGAAAATTGATGCAGAAATTTGCCAAAGGAAACTAGGCACGGAAACCAATGAAATTCTATGTTTAAAACCACTAATTATTGTGTAGAAACAGCAACTATAGCAGGTTGTAAATGGTCTTCTTTGATGCTAGAAATTATTAAATTAACGCCGTGTTTTGTATTATTTTTTTTTAATACTTTTGATATTTATGTGTTTTTAATGCATGGAAAATCGAAAATCAGCAAGTTAAGCTTGCTGTAATTTTGATAGAAAACTAGAAGACAATGAATAAAATACAGTTGATCTATATGCTTTATATGCGTAAGATGCATCAAAATCGATGAGTTTAATAGTTTTGCTTTTGGGAATGATTGGATAGCTTATGTAAATTAACCAGTGCTATATGGGGTTGAATTAGGAGATAGGAAAAGAAAATAGGGTAAATAAAAACCATTCAAGTTCTGCTGCTTCAACTCTATCAAGAATGCAAATAAGAGCAAGAGTCTATGAAAGATAGTAGTTCTAACTTCTTACACACATAACTAAGTACTATTCACCTAGAGAATCATGGGTAAGTCTTTATTACCAAGAATTGTAGGAGTAACAAAGTCCTTGACAGATAAGAACACACGAACAACTCTCTAAGATCTTTGGGAAGTCAAGATTTTACAATTCCTCCATCCCAGATGGGATAGGTAAAATCATGTTGCTGTAGCGAAGAAGTCCAATCACCACAATGTGTTCTATGCTCACTTTCAAATTGGACACTCTCAAGAAGTAAGAATGGAAGCAATAAGAGGGTACATAGTACTAATTAACAACCTTTGCTGATTACTAATCTCTGCCCTTTTCCTTCGATTTTACAACATTATATAAATGAAGAAGAGAATTAGAAGGGAGAGAAGACAAGAATAGATTGCATACTCTAAAAACGCTCCAAGCATCTCCGAGTGAAGCAATCATACTCCAATAAAAGAAATCTGCAACCTAACATATTAAATCTGCCAAGCAAATTCTCTTCTAGTGCGCATCACCTCCACGATCAAAATAGGAAATACCTTAGCCAGTCTTGAGTCACCTTTAGGCTTTCACTGATCCTTAGACTCTGGATTTAAATTCCAAGATTCGTTGGTAACACCTCGGAAAAATCAGAACGATTGCCTAAAATGCTGCCCCGCAGTCATTACTTAAGAAAAAGAAATTAGAATCAGGTGCAGATTGAGAAACTAAGGGCTAGAAAGAAATTTTAAGGAATTAAGCATCTTCTGCTTTTGTAGTTTCTTATATAACTAGTTCGTCAAGATTTATTCATGTACATCAGGGAATGAATGGAAATATATAAAAAGTAGGGACCAATGTTATGGAATCTACCCCTTCCCATTGTGGGACCAGAGACACTCTTGGCTGTAGAAAGTATGAAGCTATGAAGCTTTGATGTAGTCCGTACAATGGATAATGCCACAACCTTTTGATTTAATTCAATATCTGTTTACAATAAAAAGAAAATAAATAAAGTTGTATCAAGATCAATGGCTTGGCTTCTTTGCTAGTGTGAACATCTTTTATGTTAATGGAAACCTAAAATACATTGATGCTCTTTATGCATTGCATCATGCCAGAATGTTTAGTCTATCTGTGATCAAGTTTATTAGTTTTTAATTGACTGGTGAACATTTATGATTTTAGTATTTGCATTGTTGAAATTATCTATATGAATATGAGTGAGGATGTTTTTGTTATGAATGTGAACATGATATCTGTTTGTGTATGGCATTGTATAAATTTGAATGACCTGCAATTTTTGTAAAACAATTAATTGTGTGTGTATATATTTATTAAGCCTTAAAATGTCTCTTACAGCAATACTTTGAGAATTTCTGTATCTTATACTCTACTTGTTTTGCGTTTTGTTTTGTGTTTCTTGTTCCTGGTAACATAGTTTAATCCTTTTAAAAGGGTGACATCTCTAGAACTTTTTTCGGATGTATAAAAGTCATATATTTTTTTTGTAAGTGCCTCTTTGCACATTTTGAAAATTGTACCATTAATCATTGGAATACTAGCATCTTTTTATTGAACCTGTTGTGCTTTCAGCCCTAGTTACTGAATTTGCTGCATCCTTTATTTAATTAATGTTTGTCATTTTCTCAAATTTTCCTGAAGATCGTTACTGTGTTGTGCAATTTCACTCAATTGAGAATGCACTTCACTTGTTTTCTTTAATATATCCTCTGCATCATCTAAGTATTTTGTTGCCCTCTCTTATTCATTTTTACAGACTAATTGCCTTGATATTCAGCAATTCCTCCTCTTTTATTACAATGACAAGCTTTCAAGTGTGACTCTAATGCACTTTAGGCTGTTTTGCTCTAAAACAATCAGTGTTTGATGGAAATATTTCATGTGTGAATGTCTACACTTATGCTCTTTGTTGAATTCTATATGCTATTTTACTACAGTGTTATTTCCCAACAATGCCAGTTTAAGTGAAGTTGTTGAATCTTAAAAGAATTAGTGACAAATTTCCCTATCGATCATTGCCATAGACTCTAATTGACATGTTTTGTTGTCACTTGGTTAGTTGATCTGAAAGCATTATTTAATCTTTGTTTTAAGAAATATTCGACCAAGTTTCTGCCATGGGGAAGTGCGGAGAGGGGAGAAGCACATGGGGGACGTGGGAGCTGTAATATTCCAAATGGAAAGATACCATAGATAACAGAGCAAAGAACTAACTACAACTACAAAATTCAGAAATGCACAACCATACACATTTGAACATGGAAATAAGAGCAAAAACTTTCAGTCATTGTATTAATTTTGATAAATATGAGTACAATAAATGAGATCAGAGGAACCTAGGCTTGTGACTGCAAGCTATGTCAAGAACCTTGAAGTGACTACAATGCTCAAATGTTGGAAATATCCCCCAGGAAGAATTGCTCGCAACTGCTGGAAGGAAACTGTATGACTAATCTGAGGAGTGCCCAGAATGAATTGAAAATCTGATGGTGGCCTGCTCACTAGATACTTGGAAAGACCCATAAATATCTCACGAACCCAAGTGGTGGAAATGGTCCCAGTGTGAATTGCGTCCTCCAACAATTTGTGCTGCTGGATGCTGGATGGAACTAGGAATTCTGCCCTTAGAAGTGCTCAAAAAATTCTGCAAAATTAATCCTAGCCTCCCCTTAACAAATCCACAAAAACCCAGAAAGGGTTTGGGCTAAATCCACCGACCCTCGGTGACCCCCAGCAAGTGCAAATTGCCCAATCTTGCCAGAAAACGCCCCACAGTTTCGATATTACTGCATTATGCCCCAAATCTACAAGATAAAATTTCTCCTAGCTCCGGCTAATTCTCCACTGATAAATACCCCCTATCTCCAGCCCTTATCTCTCCACACATTCTTCTCCCTTCTTCCCTTGCGCATGCTAAGATAGAAACCCCTACACAATGTTCAGAGTGAGAGAAATGGCTCCTCAAAATCCCTGCCTCACAGCCCAAAAAGTTCGCTGCAAAATCTTCGACAATGTGCGGGAAAAACTCCTGCAAATCCCCCAAAACTCTAACAATCTATAGCTGATCTCAATTGGGGTGCCTTGAACAACTTCTGCTCCCAAGGAAAATACACACCAACTAGAAATGATCTGCAATGTAGCTCCTTTAGAAGTCCTGAGATAGACTTCTCTCTACTCTTTTAGGGTGATACTCTGAGTTCGCCAAAGGTAGAGGTGGAATTCTTGCTTGGGAATCCCTCGTGCTAAACAACACCGTTTGAATTGGCTAAACAACTCAAGAAAAATTGTGTTTAGAAGTTAAATTGTCAAAAGATGCAAATGAAGGCCTCTTCTCCTTATTTATAATTGTTGGCCTCCTTTTCTCCCTTGGTGCCCCCACTCTTTCTCTCTCCTAATTTGCACCCCCTCCTCTTTTCTCTCTCCTCCAAGAGCGCGAGTTCCCTTCTTGGGCAAAATTTCACTCTTTTGTGGGTCCCACATTCAAGAGTTGCAATTTCCCCTTTTCCTCCTAAGCACCAATGCCAAAATTGCCTCCTCTTCCAAAATCATCTCTAATGCAGGAAATCAAAATTGGGGATGTTACAATCATCCCTGCCAAAAATTGCTTGTCCTCAAGCAATGCTTGAACAAACGCCCCCTTTGACTGCTGATCACCACTATCATCACTAGTAATACCAGGGTCCCAAATATGCCACTTAGTCATCCCCGATATTTTCACTGTCTTGTCATGAATGAATCCCTCGATACTTGGATCCCAAGCCATCCTGATCACTGTGAAGCACCCCTTGCTCCACTCACTGTCCAACGAGGTATAGTTACCAGAAGCCCTCTGCATACTATTAGTAAGTGGAGCATCATGATAATGTAGGACTCTGTCCAACTCCCCATGAAGCTTCCCTACTGAGTAGTCCACCTCTTGCATTGTAAAGGTAAACTCTTGAAGATACAACCCAATCCCTGTGGGGATGAAGTCTCTCCCGCATGGGCTTCCCCTGATATCCTCCTGTTGACCAACCTTCCATGCTGATGAAGTCCACCATGCCATCAACGAGTCATAAAATCCCAATGGAAGATCTCAATGATCTTTCCCTGTAGAAATCAACTCATCCCCAAGGGTAGTTGTACTGCCAAGTCCCGTGATGCCTAGATCCCATGCTAGTCTAAAAAGGGTGCCACCATGCTGTTGTTGCGCAACTCTAACCATGACGGCCTTCCCATCATGCGCAGGTTGCACCCTCCCCTCTTGGGACTTGATGGAAAAATATCTATAGAGTCCCAATGCATCTGGCCCAAGCATCTCCACAATGTCACGACCTACCCATCCAACACTCACCCTGATCTGTAGCAGCAACAAGGAAAACCAGCCTTGCCATGCGAAAAAGGCCTCAACGCTTCCCTGCATGTCAAACCAAGTGAGAGCTAGGTCATCCAATGTCCCATTCATCACGAAATAGATTGTCCAATCAACAAACCAAATCCCTAGATCCCATAGCCAGAATGACTGCGACACAGTCTTGATAGCTGCTGGTACCAACTTGCACCACGTCTTAGGTCCTTGCGTGCAATCAATATATGGACTCCGTACACCACGAACCAATGTGTTGCGCATGAAACTGCCCTGCGCTGACCATACCAAGCAGTGGAATTTGTCGTCTTGCCTCCTGAAAGCGCTCACCAATACTGCCTGGAGTCTAAACATCCACCTGCAAGTAAGGTCCATGAATCGTTGTAGATGCTTCTGAGACACCTCAGAATGTCTTGCCAAAAGGGGGTCATGCATCTTCCTGAGTGTGGGCTCAAGGGTGGTGCAAGTGTTACCTTTGCCAAAGATCAGACTACCCCCAAGCCTGCATCTGCCAAATCACGCCCTGACCATATGCCACAACTGGAAAGCCTCTCTCCTGATGCACTGTATCCCATCCAACTGTCTTAGATGAACCTCTTGGGTCCTGTTGCTTGTGATGAGAGCATCAAGAAACGATATCAAAGTCACCTATGTTAGTGTGCAATGTTGGAGAGTGATAAATGGAAGCTCATAGTTGGCCCTGTGATCAGCTTGCTCTCTAAATCTGGGTGTGCCAAACCCAATGGTGTGGCTGTTGCCCCCATCAGGAGATCTCTTTGGTGGCATCACTCCAAGAACCTATTGTGCATCATCATGCTTTGCTACACACAAATACACACCCCTGTGCTCCTCTGCATAGCACTGAACTCCGTGGCACAACTCCATGCACCACTGGATACCAACGCTCAACTCTCAACGCTAAGCCACCATGTACCATAGGGCATCCCATATGTGCCCATGCATCCACCACTGTGCTAGTACACCCACCATGATGTGATCTACACCTCCTCATCTTCCCAGGTACACTTGAGTGGCCCAACTCTCATGCAATCAGGAATAACGCTACCGTGTCGAATCTCAATAGCTCTAGTGCCCAATACATCAATGAGAGAGTACTATCCCCATATGATGCCCTGTCCAATGGCCTGCCGATGCCACCTCCTGCTCCAAACTCTTGCCAGAGTAGGCTAATCACTCGGTGTCCCTATGGATGATCAATATGCTAAGATAACTCATGAAATCTGTCGGCTCCCTTGTCAAACCACCCTGTCACTAGTGTTGATGGAGATTCGAAGGTGTGTGGGCACTCGGTTATTGAAGCCATTACATCGCTAATACCACCACTAACCAACAACAGTCTGGCCCTCAGGCTCCTTTGGTAATCCAAGGCCCCTGCTGGACTATGCCCCTAGCCATGAATAGATCCAAACACCCAAACCGCTGCACTGTGTGCCAACTCAATACCTCTCGCCATCCTATCCCAAAAGAGGGATCAAAGGCACAATCTCCCGTGGAATGAACTAGCCCCTATGGTTTGTCTAGACAACTTCGCCTCTCTAAATCCCATGCATAAGGGTGGGCTAATAACGCTGTAGGCCCCGTCAGCATGCTTCTGAAGTGAATTGTGCTGAAATTCCAACATGTTCTCTCTATGCTGCCCCTCATCAATGGCTAGCCCAAAGGATGGCTGCGTATCCTCCTCCGTCATGGGCTCAACATGAGCATCCAGTTGCTCCTACATAGACATCCCAACATGCAAGGCATTCTCATTAGTCAACTATAGGTGGTTGTCGTCCCGAGACTTGGTCATGAAAATGGATGCCTCATCAATGGATCCCTCAACAACAGATGGCACCTCATCAAGGGTGGACACCTCTGTGCCTCATGATGTGGATTTTATGTAGCATCAGAAAATGCTCTAAGTCTCAATTTTTGTGTAGAGGCTTAAACGCTGGTATTCCAAAGAACCCAGAAAGCGTTTGTGGAAATTCCACTCAGATTTTGTTTTATTTGAAAAATTACTTATTTTAATGGGGACTCTAAGTCTAAACTTGGGGAAATTAAATAATTAAAGGGTATTAAATAAAACAGAGTGTGAATCTTCTAGAGGACATGGATCAAGTCATGTCATGATCTTAGATGTTGATTAGACATCTAATCTGGGTTGTTGATATGTCAACGAGAAGACTACAAAGGAAGGTTTGATGGTCATCTGGAAAATACACCGAGATGCTGAATTGATCTAAGATCGAAATTTCTGGTGCAAGGTTTGCTGAGAAATTCGAACTAGAGATCTGAGTAGTGAGAGGCAGAGATAACATCCAGAGAGAAAAATTTTCTCAGCCGGTGGAGCATCAATCAGAGAGAGGTAGAAGAGATCTAGCCAAAGCCAGCGCTGAAGGAAGAGGGCTGATGTAGTGACTACGTAGGCTCACGCAAAGGCAGCGCAGAGGCAGAGGAAGGGTTTTTGGAATTTTGCGGGTGGATCAGTTTCGAAGGCCGAGATCCGGAAAATCATTAGAGGAAATTTCAGCCTAAAAGCGCCCATGAATTTTTCATGTAATTTCCATGTCATAATATGTAAGCCAAGCAAAATGCTTTAAATTTAAAAAGAGGTAAATGTAAATATTTTGGAGGGAAAAAAATAAAAACTACTTTTTTAATTGTATTTTTGGCTTATCTCCTTATAGGCTTACTCAAATTTCAAGTTTAGACACTCATTAGATGCGGGATTAAATTCCACATCCAATGAGTATCCGTTATGCATAGTTTTGAGAAGACCCACCTTGATAAAAATTGCAGATACATTAACAAAACGTGTTTTAACATGTTTTTCAATGTATCTGCAATTTTTTATGAATGTGGGTCTTATAGAAAGTATGCATAATGGGTACTCCTTGGATGTGGAATATAATTCTGCATCTAACGAGTGCCTAAACATGAAATTTGAGTAAACCTATAAGGAGATAAGCCAAAAATACAATTAAAAAAATTAGTTTTCTTGTTTTCCCTCCAAAATTCAAAACTCTTATTTTATTATTTTAACTATTATTTTATTATTTTTCCTTAGGAGGCCACATTTAGGCTAAAATTTCCTCTAATGGGCACCGGGAGGCTGTTCCTCAGGGTCCAAAGAGGCAAAACGACTTGGCTGGGGCTGAACGCTGAGCCTGGAAGGGGGTGACGCAGAGGCTGCAAGTTGCAGCACTGGGACTGCGCAGAGCCTCCCCAAGGCAGGGTTTTCTTCATCTGGATCAATTGGAAACTTAGTGATTGAGTGAGGTAAATCCTCACAAATTCTTTTGCCAGTATTTCTCTCTATAACTGAATTATCCTAGGGGTATTCAGAGATGTCTTCAGACATTGCTACTGCATGATAATAAAACCTTAGATCTACTACACTGGTTTTCCCGCATTGGGTTTTTTCGAGGACTTAGTCCAAAATAAAGGTTTCATATGTGTGAATGATTTCCTTGTCTAGTTTTCTTGTTTCAGAATTATAATTATTATAGTGTAGGCTGCTTCAATGATTGCTTCAGTATTTCATGAATGTATTTAGAAATAATTGTGTAAAGTAAATTACATAATAGATGAGTAATTCAGATGGTTGCAGTAGGATTCATTAGATCTGTTGGGATCTAGGAATTTTCACACATGGCACCTCATTAATTGGGCTTATGCCTCCTAGTACCTCATCAATCTGTTGTGCGCTGCTATCACCTAAAAACTCGGACACTTCCCCAGACCCCTCATCAATGGATACCTCAACAATGGATAACACCTCCTCAACGATGGACACCTTTGTCACTTGGCACATCGTCAATGGATGGACCTATGGGTGTATGCTCTAGTCTTACCCCCAAGGTGTCAGCTGGAGCTATCAAAGGAATCTCCAACAAGGGTGACTCTTGCGTCACGTTGGGTATATCTATGTGCTCGTCACAACCCTACGTGCCCTTAGCCTCATGCTCAACCTCCCCCTCAGGCTCCTGATATCTAAAGCCAGGTCTCCACTAGCAAAAACGTACCCTGGTCTTACCCTCAAACTATCCTTGTCTTGTCTGCTCCTTTTTGAGGAGATCTAGTGCCCCGATTCTGTCGACTTTCCCCACATGGTGTAGATGGATGCACTCGCATGACTTGCACACCTCTAGTGTCTCTGCTGTAAGTATGAGGATGGATCTGGTCTGTCACCCTCCTCATCTGGGGCAACCTCTCATCGTTCCAACGAATTCCACCCCAAAATTCCTGAATATTGAATCTTCCTTGAGCCATGGGTTGTTTATAGTTTAAACCATCACTGTGCAAACATGCCCAAATCTTCCATGGTCTTGCTGGCTACCCCACAACTAGCCCGGATCATGCTTTGATACCACTGTAATATTCCAAATAGAAAAATACCATAGATAACAGAGCAAGGAACTAGCTAGAACTGCAAAATTCAGAAATGCACAACCATACAGTTTTGAACACATAAATATGAGCAAAAACAATGAGTCATTGTATTAATTTTTATAAATATGGGTACAATAAATGAGATCAGAGGAACTTGGGCTTGCGACTGCAAGCTATGGCAAGAACTCAAGAGTGACTACAATGCTCAAATGATGGAGAGATCCCCTAGGAAGAACCACACATACCTAGGAAGAACTGCTTGCTGCTACTATAAGGAAACTTGAGGATTGCTCTGAAGAGTGGCCGAACTGAACTGAAACTTTGATGGTGGCCTCCTCACTAGATACCTGACAAGACCCGGAAATATCTCACAAACCCAATTGGTGGAAATAATGGTCCCAGGGTGAACAACACCCTCCAACAATTTCTGCTACTAGGTGTTGGATGGAACTAGGAACTTTTCCCTTAGTAGTACTCAGAAAATTTTGCAAATTTAATACTATCCTCCTCTCATCAAGCCCACCAAAACCCAGAAAGGGTTTGGGCTGAATCCACCGACCCCTAGTGACACCCAACAAGTGCAAGTTGCCTAATCTACCAGAAAATGCCCTACATTTTTGATATTACTGAATTATGCCCCAAATCTACCATGAAAAATTTCTTCCAGCTTCGGCTAATTCTCCGTTGATAAATACCCCCTATCTCCAACCCTTATCTCTCCACACATTCTTCTTCCTTCTTCCCTTGCACATGCTAAGCCAGAAACCCTTAGACAATGTTCAAAGTGAGAGAAATGGCTCCTCAAAATACTAGCCTCACAACCCAACAAAGTCGCTACAAAATATCCGACAATGTGTGGGAAAAACTCCTGCAAATCCCCCAAAACTCTAGCAATCTATAACTGATCTCAATTTGGGTGCCTCGTACAACTTCTGTGCCTAAGGAAAATACGCACCAGCTGGAAATGATCTGCAATGTAGCTATTTTAGAAGTCCTGAGATAGACTTCTCTCTTATTTCCTAGGGTGACACTTGGAGTTCACTGAAGGTAGAGATGGAATTCCCACTTGGGGATCCCTCATGCTAAATACACCGGTTGACTTGGCTAAACAACTCAAGAAAACTTGTGTTCAGAAGTTAAGTTGTCAAAAGTTGCAAATGAAGGCTTCTTCTCCTCGGCCCTCCTTCCAGCCCTTCGTCTCCCCTCTTCTCGACCTCGCCTGCCTCCATCCTCCCTCTGTCCTCCTCCTTCCCTCTCGACCTACCCCAATTAGCTTTGCCATTGTTGAAAAGTGTAACTAGGTTCGGTCTTCATAATGACTTGTAATTATGGTTTTATGTAATGAGGAGACAGATAATAAAATGTATTTTGTAATGCTTTCCTCATGGGTTTCATGAGCAAGGAGTTTTTATTATAGGTCAAATAGTTCTTGTTGATGTCTGTAGGAGTTTGTCGTCTTGTCATAAATATAATTTAGAGTCATGTATATGAGGTGATGTTACACTTGTAAAGGGACAAATTATTGATGTGAATATATGCTCCAAAACCTTGTCACTAAGCTGCATTAAGTCAGCTCAAATTGTGTTGAAGATCCACCCTTAACAAGTTGGCCTGCCTTAAGATGTAGATGTCGGCATAGAGATGGGAGACAATCCCTATATATAGAGGGACTACAACCTCATTTGGAGGACAAGAATTCGGATCAAGTTTTTAGATTGGAATGCGAGTTAAGGGCTGTAGTTGGTGCGAGAATAGAAGGATAAGCAATGAAGGAGAAGAGGGATATGTGAAAATTTCTGAATAGAATAAAACATAAATCCTACTGCAGTATCTTGATTTACTTCTACTTGTGATTTAATTACACAAGTTATTTTCAGAAAATGTTCAGAAAATACTGAAGTAAACACAACTAACAACCTACACACATACAAATCATTTACTGAATATTATGGTCATTGAACAAAGTGACACAAATTTTTCGCACAATTGTCCTAGGAAAAACCCAATTCGGGAAAACTGGTGCAACAGATATGAGGGTTTATTACTATTATGTAGAATTTGAGTACAA
This sequence comes from Pinus albicaulis, assembly GCA_034641835.2. Lineage (NCBI taxonomy): Eukaryota > Viridiplantae > Streptophyta > Pinopsida > Pinales > Pinaceae > Pinus > Pinus albicaulis. The sequence continues at coordinate 956,507,069 of CM076572.1, forward strand.
CAAATCTGGGCACCTTACTGGTTAACTCGATAGAGAAAAAATAGATCTGCAACAATACCTGCAATTCTGGAGACTGAAGACTGGTCATTGGACTGATTCACACCCTCAAACGGGATTTACAGAACTCAACCCTATTTTGCCTCTAGAGACCCCAGCGCTGCCCTGAAGCTACCCGCGTCAGCCCTGTTAGCCTCTGCGTGCCCCGACGCTGCTAAAAAAGGGACTGCGTAACCCCAGACTGGGTGATGCAGTCCTTACGCTGCCCTGGATGGCCTCCTGAAGCTCCAACGCTACCTCTCTTGGGCCTACGTAGCACCTGTGTAGCGGCTGAAACTCTTTGCGCTGCGCAGCTGCTGCGTAGCCTCAACTTCCTCTGTGATGCTCTTGATTGCTGCTCCTTTGCCTCTTGGCGACTCTTGGCTCCGAGATTAGATCATCCCCTTAGCCAATACTACCCCTCGCTGCAGCTGAAACTCTTCTGGAAATTCTTAGCAAACCTGCCCTAGAATTCCGGCTTTCGTCTCTCAGCTCTGCCTCTGGAAAATACGCACCAACTGGAAATGATCTGCAATGTAGCTATTTTAGAAGTCCTGAGATAGGCTTCTCTCTTATTTCCTAGGGTGACACTCGGAGTTCACTGAAGGTAGAGATGGAATTCCCACTTGGGGATCGCTCATGCTAAATACACTGGTTGACTTGGCTAAACAACTCAAGAAAACTTGTGTTTAGAAGTTATGTTGTCAAAAGTTGCAAATGAAGGCTTCTTCTCCTCGACCCTCCTTCCAGCCCTTCATCTCCCCTCTTCTCGACCTCCCCTGCCTCTTATACTTTTTCGTTGATACATCAACAACCGTGATTTAATCTCTTATCGACGACTGAGATTAAAAGACAACTTGATCTGCGTCACTTAGAAAATTTCATCACATGTGTTTAATTAATTCACTTTAATTTTTCTAATTCCCTAAGTTAGATTTAGGGTCTTGATTAAAAAAATTAATTATTTTAATATCTCACACACCAGATGAAATTTCTCCAAACGCTTTCTGGGTTTTGGAGGTGATGTGTGTCTTAGCCCTCCACAAAATTTCAGGGCTAGAGCACACCCGATGCTACCCCAACACTCAAAATCTCAACACTCCCTCTTAGCACGGAGTGTGCTCTAGTAATACATCCACACCATGTATCAGAAGTTCTTGGCATTGGTCTCTACGCTGTTGATGCTTGGCCTGCTGCCCTCCATTCACTGCGCCGCTGCTTTTTGTACTGCTGCCCATGTCACTGTCACTGACACTACTCCATCTGTACTGCAACTCCGTCTCAAATTGTTGCATCATGCTGCCCATAGCACTGCCACTGCTAACTGCTGCAGTGCAACTCGGTTGCTGAGAAGTAAGCAACTGAAAGGCTCTTGCCCAATCGTTGACAAACAAGTCAGGCTGCACCTCATCACTGAAGCTTCCTTGGCTTCTGCTCTGCGTTGTCCTCCTGAAGACACTGCGCTGCTACAGCTCTGGACTGCGTGAGTGCAACCTCTCTACGCTGCTGAAGTCCCATTAGCCTCTGCGCTGCTGCCTCTGCACTGCGCTGCTCCCTCTACAACACCTCAACACTGCCCTCTGCTTCACTCTGATTTTTTGCAACCATCTCTCTACTTGCCTTGCTACCGTCTTAAGGCTCCCGTAGCTCGTATGCGATCCAAGAGTTGGGCTTACTCAAGGATCCTGCCTTCTCCATCTGTAGCTGCTCTACAGATCCATATCGCCCCACTTACGTGGCTCATGAGCACTCATGGCTATGTCATCATCACTCCCATCGTCCTTCGCTGCCGTTGCCTTGGAATCAGAAGTTCCTTTGTCCTTCTTCTTAGGACAAGTGCTGGCGAAGTGTCCAAGTTCGCCACAGTTAAAGCACCGGACCTTGGATAGGTCCCTCTTGTTGAGATTTTGTGTATTTGGGGTAGCATCAGTTGTGCCCTAGCTCCCAAATTTTGTGGAGGGACTAGAGTACACTTGATCTACAAGACCCAAAAATGGATTTGAGAAATTTCAAGTTGGGTTGAAGTTATTCAAATAATCAATTATTTTTAATGGATTTCCTAAGTCTAGCTTCGGAAAATAAAATAATTAAAGTGAATTAATTAACACACGTGCTCAAATTGTCTTAAGTCACATGGATCAAGCAGTATTTTAATCTCAGCGATTGGTGGATGATTTAATCTCGGTCGTTGAAGGGTTCAACGAAAAAGTATAAGAGAGGCTGGAGGGTCAGTTGAAGACACAATTTCTGTAGAACTGAGGAATAGATCTGGAATTCTATGGCGGGTTTGCTAAGAATTTCCAGTGGATTTTCTTGCTGTGAGGGGTAGTATTGGTTGAGGGAATGATCTGATTCCAAGAGCCAAGAGTAGTAAGAGGCAGAGGAGCAACAACAAGACAATATAGACAAGCAGAGCAGTCGCTACGTAGGTGTTGCACAACCACTATGCAGGTGCTAAGGAGGACAACACAGAAGCATTGGGAGGCTTCAGAAATGACACAGAGGGTCTATTAGGGCTAGTGTTAGGCTGTGGGACCTTTCCAGGGGTGATGCAGTCCCTTTTGGTGCAACGCAGTGGCATTTGAGGCTAGCAGGGTTGATGCTGAGGCTTCAGGGGTAGTGCTGAGGGTTTCTAGGGTCAGATCTGGGCTGAGTCCTGTAAATCTTGTTTGAGGTTGTGGACTAGTCAGATATTTGGCACTAGATCTTCAGGTTAGCTGCAGATATGATATCTTTTATTCTCTGTCGGGTTTTCCAAGATCTGGAACCCAGATTTACTGTACTCAGAACTACTCAATAATAAAACCCTCATATCTGTTGAATTGGTTTTCCCGCTTGGGGTTTTTCCGGGGACTTAGGTTTTTCTGGGGACTTATGTCCAACAATCCATGTGTCACTGAGTGAATTATTCAGTAAATGATCTGCATGTGTAGGCTGTAGTTGTGTTTATTTTCAGTATTTTCTGAATCTAATTTCTGAAAATAACTTGTGTAAATTAAATCAAGTAGGAGGAAATAAACCAATACACTGTAGTAGAATTTTCACACCTCTTCTTCTTCCCTTGCTGCCTTCGTCCTTCGATGCAAGGGCTGCATCATCTTCCTCTTCTTTCTTCATCTTGACAATTCCACTGCTGCTGTTTTGCCCCTTGGTGATTCTCCTGATTTCCTCTTGACGGAGGATTGCCCACATGTACGCCTAGGATGGTAACGCTACCTTGCCCAATATCTTTTGGACAATTGTTTCCCACTCGTCAGTGACTGCATTTAGGGTAGTCCTTACCAAGAACCCTTCATCTAGAGTCACACCCATGGCAATCAGTTGATCTTGGATAGCTTGAAGTCGGAAAAGGAAGGGATCTATCTCCTCAGCCTTCTGCATTTGGAACGGGCTCATTTGATTCTCTAGAAGCATTTTCCTTTAAACGAAGCTTCCCTGATACATTGTTTCCAAAGCAGTCCACATCTCATTTTCCGTGTTCTTTCTGGCAATATGTGGCACAACGTGATGTTTAACTCCATCCATGATCAAATGCTTAGCCCACACTTGATTTTCTTTGAATTTCTTCAGAGGATCTGGATCGGTAGGCATAGCTAGGACATTCATTGCATGGTTCTTGATGCCGTACTCATCCAGGACTGTCAGTATCTTGGCTTTCTAGATGACAAAGTTGGATACACCGTCCAACCTGTCCTGATCTCTCAGTCCATGAGAGACCATCTAGCTCAAATCTGACGAAACAATACTCTTCTCCCTCTTTTTGCTGCAAAACTCAACAGAATGCTGGATCTGGGTTTCTTGGCGATCAAAAACCCTGTATAGTAGCTGCTCCCTCTGTCAACTGATTTCCCTCTTGGAAATCTTTAGCAAAAAACAATCGAACAGTTCTCTGCGATCACCCTCCTGATCGAATCTCAGATCTGTTTGGCGCAGTTATGCTAAATGGTTGTCTTCCTCTCGCTCTTTGTCAACTTAGCTAGGCACAATTCTGCACCGGCGAAATCTCCACCACACCAGCAACTGTTGAAGATCTGAAGCACTGCTTCCGGATCTCGGCAATACTTCTCAGCAACAAAAAATTAATGTGGACTGCGTCCCTCTAGATGGCCTTTGGGTGAGCAGACTGGCCCAGTGAAGCCTCTGTGCAGTGGTTGCACAGCGCAGGCTGCTCTTATGTCCCTCTGGAATGCATTGCGCTGTCTCTTCGTCACCCATATGGGACTGCGTCAGCCCCTGTGTAGCCTTTGCTTGGACTGTGTCCTCCTGCTGCTAAGCTGCCCTCTCCGAATCTTAGCTGCTTCAGCTGCTACCTTGCAGCAAATATGTCTTCAATTGATTTGTGGGAGATTCAACTTGATCTGCAATCGCTCTGATACCATTTGAAAATTTCTGAATACAATAATACATATATCCTAGTGTTGTATCTTGATTTACTTCTCCTACTTGTGATTTAATTATACAAGTTATTTTCAGAAAATATTCAGAAAATACCGAAGTAAACACAACTAACGGCCTATGCACATACAGATGATTTACTGAATATTATGCTCATTCTACAAAGTGACACAGATTTTTAGGACAATTGTCCCCGGAAAAACTCAATGCGGGAAAACCAGTGCAGCAGATACAAGGTTTTTTATTATTAAGTAGAATCTGAGTACAATAAATCTGGGCACCTTATTGGTTAGCCCGACAGAGAAAAAATAGATCTGCAGCAATACTTGCAATTCTGGAGACTGAAGACTGGACTGATTCACACCCTCAAATGGATTTACAGATCTCAACCCTTAATTGCCTCTACGCGCCCCTGCGCTGCTCATAAGGGGACTGCGTAACCCCATAATGGGTGATGTAGTCCTTACGCTGCCCTGGATGGCCTCTGTGTAACCCTCATGGCCTCCTAAAGCTCCAACGCTGCCTCTTCTGGGCCTACGTAGCGGCTAAAACCCTCTACTCTGTGCAGCTGTTGCGTAGCTTCAACTTCCTTTGCGCTGTTCCTGATTGTTGCTCCTCTGCCTCTTGCTGACTCTTGGCTTCGGGATCAGATCATCCCCTTTTCCAATACTTACCCCTCGCTGCAGTTGAATCTCTTCTGAAAATTCATAGCAAACCTGCCCTAGAACTCGAGCTTAGTCTCTCAGCTCTGTCTCTGTGTGTGTGTCTCCAACTGACCCCCAAGCCTTTCTCTTATACTTTTTCATTGATACATCAACAACCGTGATTTAATCTCTTATCGACGACTAAGATTAAAAGCCTGCTTGATCCACGTCACTTAGAACATTTCATCACGTGTGTTTAATTAATTCACTTTAATTTTTCTAATTCCCTAAGTTAGACTTAGGGTCCTCGTTAAAAAAATTAATTATTTTAATATCTCACACACCAGATGAAATTTATCCAAACGCTTTCTAGGTTTTGGAGGGTGATGTCTGTCTTGGCCCCTCCACAAAATTTCAGGGCTAGAGCACACCCGATGCTACCCCAACACTCAAAATCTCAACAGGATAATCTATCTGTATTTTGGGTCTAATCTTCTTGGTCAAGTTCAACGAAGGACTACAAGTGGTACGAAGACAATGCGAAAGATAGGAGCAATCTCAACAAGGAATAACGTTACGATTGGGTCAAGAAAAGAAGAGTAATATCTCTGTTTAAAAGTCATGCATATTCCAGATAGGCTGAGGCTACCTCAACAAAGTATAGGGTTGCAATACAGTGCGTAAGGTGATCGTGATCAATGCGGAGGGGAGGTAGTGCTGGCCTTTATATTGAGTTCATATTGTCGCATACGCTCAACAATATATACAACGTCAAGTAGGGTAATTGCATCAGCTCATAGCGTGAAGGAAGATTGTATCAAGTTCGGATACACTTTAGGAAAGTTGAGGTCTATCATAAGAGAAACCTCCATTGTTTGGTCTTGGGTTGCAGTGATAAGGAGGTTGAAATCTCAGTCTAAGATTGCAACAACAAGGAGACCTAGAAGTGTGGTGTATTGCAGTGCCGAAAAAGGAAGATCAACCTAAGGAGCAAAGAAGAGCAGTGACAAGGGTCTTGGAGGTATACTGGTGTATAGGGTCTTTGTCATGGTCTTGGTACTCGTCAATTAAAGATCTATAAGAAGAATTACTATCGGGTTTTCGTCTCCAAGAGGGAGAGGTTTTGGCCCTGGCTTGAAAGCCTAAACAATGTGTCTCTTGTGCATTTGATAATTGACTTGATGAAGAACATAATAATCTAACAAAGACAAGATCTAAGCAAAAGAAGCATAACGAAATCACAAATAATTATCAAGAAAGAGAAATTGTAATAAAAGCCCTAATTTCTCAACATGGTATCAAAGCCTAGTTGCTGAAGACAAGAAAGGGTAGTTTAGCAAGAAGACACAAGGGTCAAGCTTCAAAGAAGACAAGAAGGATCAGTTTTTCTAGAAGACATCAAAGCAAAGTGAAGGATCTGTATTGAAGAAGGATCTACAGTGAAGAGTCAAACCCTAGATCTAAGTAGGAAGATCATCTTTTAAGTAGTCTGCAAGGAAGTTGGTAAAACCATCAAAGCCATCTCAAGAAGACCAAAGACCTTTTTCAAAGGAATTATACATCAAGGTCCTTTCTAGAGGAAAATCAAGACCAAGGAGGTGATCATTATCTTCAAAAGCTGTTGGGTGTTGAAGCCAAATCAACACTGTTAGATACTTTATCAAATCATCCTTTTGCTGAAGCCATCATCAAGCCATCCTTGATCATCATCATCGTCATCAAGGATCCAAGGTCATCTACCTCTTTACACCACTCTTGAAGAAGTCAATCTAAGAGGGAGCTCCTGCTGCCATCTACATCATCATCAACAAGGAAGCTGGTAGAAGAAGAATAGCATTTACTCAAAAAAAAGGGACAGATCGAAATCTTATCGAGAATGAAGTCATGGACTATATCAAAGGATTTGCAACTCGACCTTCAAGCACATTCCAATTACATGGAGGGAGATATAAGAGCCCAAAGGATTCTTATAGAATCCATAAAGGACTCTCTCATCCCGTATGTATCAAAACTAGAAACTTCAAAAGAAATGTATGACAAATTGGTGGAGCTGTTCTCTGTGAGTACTACAGGAAAAGTAATATCTCTAAGACAAGAACTATACAAGTTGAAGTTGTCAAGAGAGGAAGGAATAACTTCATATTTTGTGAAGATTTATGAAATACGAGATCAACTGCAGGAATTGGGAGAAGTAATGTCTGATAGAGAAATGACTTCAGTGGTGCTGAATGCTCTACCAGAGGGATGGGGAAACTTCACTTCGAGCATCTATGGGAAGGAAGAAGCAACACCATTCCAGGATCTATGGTCTCTATGTAAAATAGAGATGTGAATAATCCTAGATTCGGATTCCTACTGCAAAATATCTGAATTACTTCTTCTATTATGTTTGATAATTATTTCATTACTGTGAAATATCAAAGTAATTTCTGAAGCAGTCTACACAAATAATGGTGCCGAATAAATCTAAGTGCTGAAACAATCTGAACAAAATACAATGAAAAATATCCACATGTGACACAGTTATTTTTGGACTAAGTCCCCAGAAAAACCCAACTTGCGAAAACCAGTGCTGCAGATCTGAGGGTTTGTATTATTAAGCAACAAAATCTTGAATACAACTAGGGTGCCAACATCCGGCAAACCCTTCAGAGAAATCTAGACAACAAATATGATTGTGAGATATGCCTCACTCTACAAGTCTCCGGCTGATCAATAACAACTCTGGTGAAGCCCTCACTGCCTCTGCATGATTGCCTACGCCGGATCTGCATAAGTCTGCGTGGGCAAGCTTGAGGAACTGCGTCACCCCTTACTGCAGTCGTTTTGGCTAGTCTGAGACTGGATTTTGGCCCTCCTGGCTCAGAAACCCCAACCTCTAGCTATCTTCAGACTGACTCCAAGAGACACTGCACTGTTTCTGCATGATTTCCCGTAGAGTCTACGTCACCTCTTCAGAAAACTGCGTTGTTCCTCTCTGCGTCACCTCTACCTCTCTTTGAAATGCACTCTTGGTCCACCTGACCAATCTCTGCTTTTGCCCCTCTCTGGATCTGATCACTAAATCACAATCACTTAGCAAACCCTGCCCTAGTGATTTGATCCTTGATCAAAAGCTGTGGTCTTCTCACTCAAATTCGAAAATGCTCAATGGCTCAAGTGTCACAATGTGTTTTCCATATGCCCCTCACCCTCCTTCTTATATTCTTTTGTTGAACCTTCAACGGCCAAGATTAAATCATAATCAAGGGCTAAGATTAACTTGGAGGTGATCCATGACTTTATCTAGAAGATTCACACTTAGTTTAATTAATACCCTTTGATTAATCAGTTTCCCTAAGTTTAGACTTAGGAAAACATTAAAAAATGATTAATTATTTTAATTAAACCATCTCTAAGTGGAATTTTCCAAAACCATTTCTGGGTTTTATGGAATACATGTGTCCTAGCCAATATACAAAGTTACAAGGCTAGAGCGCATTCGATGCTATCATAAATCAATAGAAGAGATAAGGTTAAAATCGAAAGTTGATACAGGTTCAAATGAAGAAAATTAAGCCTTTGCTGCCATATCAAAGAGAAAGGGAAGATTTGGTAAATTTGGTCCTTAGAATAGAAAGAGAAACATGGATAAAGTAAGATGATATGGATGTAATGATCTTGGGCACTATAAAAAGGATTTACCCAAACCTAATAAGGACAAGAGGAAAACGGGAAAAGCCCATATCACTGAAGAAAAGGAAGAACCAGAGTCAAAGAAGCCTAAAAAAGAAGAAGTGAAAGATATCTGTTATGATTGAGATCATATTCCTTTGTAAGAGGTATCTATCGATTGTTAAATAGCTTTCTAGGAAGCATTGTATATTAGATAGATGCATCCCTTTAGAATTGGCATCATGAGGGAATCATTGAAGGAAGAGCACCCATCATAGGAAAATGACCGAAACAAATTTATGTGACAACAATGCTATGAAATAAGTGGCTCCTGGGAACTTCACTGAAAATAACATTTATAGAAGGCAGTCATCTAGATCAAGGTTCATCATTCAATATTCAATATGGAAACAGATGCTGACATTTTCTAATGGAGTCCTCTTTGGATTCATTGGTTAGAAAGAAATCAAAATGTTTCATCAAGAATTCTAACTTGTAGAATTCTAGGAATAAAAGCAGGTCAAGGGAATGAAAACTTTTCATTCCAAGGAAAACTACTGCAGGATGACTCAAGGAAAAGAGATGAGGTACATGTATATCTATGCTTACACTGGATGCTATGAAGTCATGTCATATGGTTGCAGGTAGTATACTTCTATCTTTAGAAGTCTGATAAAAAGAAATAAAATCTCCTCCGATGCATAGGTTGCCAAAATGCATGATCCACACCAGATGAAATCAACATAATATGTCCTCATATGGATATGTGAAATCAACATAATATGTCCTCTAGGAACTATACAATGAAGCTCCTGGGAATGAAATAGAATTGTGTGGAAGAAAGGAAGAGATTGTGAGAAGTGCAACCATGATAAAAGGCAGTCAACATCCAAGGAAACCAAGGAGACTTGACTAGGAAATCTCGCGGGAAGATATGTAGACTCTGATAGAAATCTGTTAAAGATGAAGACCCTTGACAATACATATCTTTAGGAGATGTGTCAATTTGTACGAAGGATGCTGATGCCTATAAGAAGATGTCATGATGAAAGATCATCACTAAGGTAATTTTTGATTTAAGTGTTCATATTGATAATTGAATAATATCTGGATGAGCTTATGCAGGGATGCCAGAAGGAAGTATATGTCTTCCCCAATTGATAACCATATGGCAGGATGAAATATCCATGGAAGAAATATGGTTCGAAGGAAAACAACATAAGATGAAGCTAGACCAGATAGATCACTTTCTGATAGAAGACATGACTCCTGGATGAAAGTGATGGATGATCTATGCCCTATGAAGAGATCCCAAAGATGACGACTCCTCAACAACGTATAAATTTATGACATCGAAGAAAGGAGTTCTTCATGAGCAGTTGGGTGTTCTATCATTGTTGCTGCAAGTCCCTGATTAAGAGGGAGCCTCTTAATAAGTTTCTTAATGAGTACATTCCCTTGTGGAATATGTCCTCCCTAGTTTAGAGGGGGAGATAGACACATCATTCTTGTCTTTACCTGGAAGACAAAATGGAGGATTGGGTAATCATCTGGTATCCAATACTCTTTGAGGATGTATTAGGGCATCCAAGATAAGAGTAGTCGTCGAGGACTGATATTCTTTGAGGACTGGGAATCCAAGATAAGAATAGTCCTGGTGGACATAGCTTGAGTGAACCCGGGTGGGGTATGATCCATGAGAGACAATGATGAAGGTGTCTATAAGTATAAATCATTGGTCTTGCTAGCATTGGAGCTCATGGTCTCGTGAAGAGATGGCGTTGTTAGTCAAGGTCTTGCACTATGACAATGCTGGTTACTATGATGCTATACAGATGGGATTACCAATCGGATTCTTTTTATGAGATTCTTCAGATTGCGAGTGACCATGTACCATTATGAATACCTCCCTAGTTAAGAGGGAGTGTTGAAAAGTGTAACTAGGTTCAGTCTTCATAATGACTTGTAATTATGGTTTTATGTAATGAAGAGACAAAAATAATAAAATGTATTTTGTAATTCTTGCTTCATGGGTTTCATGAGCAAGGAGTTTTTGTTGATTTTTGGGTAGCATTGGATGTGCTCTAGCTCCAAAATTTTGTGGAGGGGCTAGAACACATGAGATCTCCAAGACCTAGAAATCATTTGGAGAAATTCCACCCAGTGTGAAAGTTATTCAAATAATTAATTATTTTAAATGGAGCCTAAGTTAAAACTTAGGGAATTTAAATAATTAAAGTGAATTAATTTAAACATGTGGGTGAGAAGATTCTAAGTGACGAGGAGCAAGTCTAATTTAATCTTAGCCGTTGATTAAGGATTAGATCATGACCGTTGATTTCTCAATAGGAAAAATATAAAGGAAGGCTTGAGGGTCAGTTGGAGAACGCACACAGTGAATCAAGAGATCGAATTATTCTGACAGAGCAGTGCTCGAACGAAGATAAGATCTAAGTGATTCAGCTGTAGCAAGGGGCAGAAGCAGTTATTGGTCGGAGGACCAAGAGTACATAGCAGAGCAAGGGCAACAGAGACAACAGAGGAAGCAATGCAACCACAAGGAGAGGTGACGGAATCCCCAAAGAGAGAGACGCAGGCCCACGTAGGGGCAGCGCAGAGCATCCGAGAGAGTCTAGATTTAGCTGAAGATTAGGGTTTTTGAGCCGGGTTGAAACTCGATTTTCTGAGAGGCAGATCAATGCAGAGAAGGTGTGACGCAGTCCTCAGCCAAACTCATGCATGCTTATGCATCTACTGTGCAGAGGTAGCTGGGGTTTCACCAGTTTTTGATCCGGTTCAGTCGGGACTTGCAGTGTGATGTCAAAACTCACTATTCTATCTGTTTGGAGAGGATTTTTTTGGGTGAGCCGGATTTTGGAACCCTAGTTGTACTCAGAATACTGTTGCTTAATAATACAAACCCTCAGATCTGCTGCACCAGTTTTCCTGCATTGGGTTTTTCCGGGGACATTTGTCTGAAAATAAGTGTCCTTTGTGTGATTGTCTCATTTATTTTTTCAGTTCTTGATTTGTATATTGGTGTAGCCTGCAGTGTATTTACATTAATATTTTTACTGAAGTATTCAGAAAAATAACTTGTTAATGTAAACACAAGTAGATAATGTAAATCAATTTTTTCTGCATTAGGATTTTTGGTTTAGATTTAGAAAATTTCACATGGTATCAGAGAAATTGCAGATCAAGAAGGGCTGAAGCCATCGACGAAAGGACAAAAGAAAGTTTGTAGTGGGAAAGCAATTGTCCCAAGAGACAGTGCAGTCCTAGGTTGGAGAGGCAGCGGAAGGGTGACGCAGTCACCTGGGAAGGCTCACACAGAGCCTGCTAGGGTGATGCTGTAGCTGCAGAAGGAAGCACAGTGCTTGCTGGGTCAGCACAGAGGCTACTGAGTCTCAAATTTTCGGATTGTCGTTGCTAGAGGTGCAGTACAGTTTCTTTCTAGAGTTGCTAGTGGGGCACTGATTCTGTTGGTGCAGAACAGTGTCTAGTGGGGCTGAAGCAAAGTAGAGGGAAGCAGTTCCTCAGAATATTTCTTGCCAAGAAGTCTAGATCTAGTGCTGAGCAACAACAAAGCAAAGATTAGAGAGGAGTGTTTTGACATCTGTTGGCAGAAGGATTTCCGTGAAGGAAATGGAATCTCAGAGGGAGCTTGTTCCTTAGAGGGCTGTGTATGGATTGAGGGATCAGGAGAGGTTGGATGGAGCATCCAACTTTGTCATCTGGAAGGCTAGGATCTTGATAGTTTTGGATGAACATTGCATAAAAGATCATGCCTTGAACACTATTGTTGTTTCGGTTGATGCTGCTCCTCTAATGAAGTACGAAGAGGCTCAAGAAAAAGTTAAACGCGTGATCATGGACGAAGTTAAGGATCATGTGATCCCACATATTGCTGAGAAGAACACAACAAGAGAAATGCGGGAGGCCTTGACCACTATGTACCAAGGATCTTCGTTCAACAGAAGATGTTGCTTGAGAACCAACTGAGAATATTTTAGATGCAGAAGGGAGAAGAGATCGACCCCTTCCTCATTAGATTGCAAGGGATCCGAGATTAGCTAGCTTTCGTAGGGGTTACACCAGATGTTGGGCTTATGGTCAGGACTGCCCTGAATGCAATCACTGAAGACTGGGAGACCTTTGTCGAAGGCATTTTGGGCAGGGCAACTCTTCCAAGCTGGGAAGAGATGTGGGCAACTCTTCGACAAGAAGAGCTCAGACAGTGGACTAAGGCGGGAAGTAGCAACAAAGGGATCAAAGTTAAGAAGGAGGAAGAGGAAGATGCGACTCTCGCATCTAAGGGACAACAAGGGCAGAAGAGAAGGAAAAATAAGGACCTCTCGAAGGTCAAATGCTTCAGATGTGGAAACTAGGACATTTCGCTACGCAGTGCCCTCTGAAGAAGAAGGGCAAGGAAGAATTTGAATCGAAGGCTGCTCTAACTTAGGCTAATGAGGATGATAATGGTGGATGTGCCATGATTGCTCATGCACCTAAGAAGTGGGTTAATATGGAGTTGTAGATCAGCTACATGAAGAGGGGTAGGATCCTTGAGGTGCCCAGACTCTTGGATCACGTACGGCTACGGGAGCCCTTAATGATAGTAACAGAATGACAGGTGTCAATTGATGCAAGGGATGATGGAGCAACAGTGGCAGAGCTAGAGTGTTGAAATCTGAAGCAGCACAGAGAAAAGGCAGCAGTAGCGCAGTGCACAGTGGTGCAACGCAGTGCAAAGCAACAACAACGCAGTGACATCAGAGGGTCAGTGCAGATTAGCAGCAGAGGTAGTTCCAACATCGAGGAGTATTCAGACTGACCAATATGTCGGTTTTGGGAGTTTTTTCAGTTGCTTAACTCCAAGCAACTGAGTTGCAGTGTAGCAGTTAGCAATGGCAGTGCTATGGGCAGCATGATGCAACAGTTTGAGAGGGAGTTGCAGTACAAATGTAGCAGTGACTGTGGCAGAGTCATGGGCAACAGCGCAGATAGCAACAACGCATTGGATGAAGGGCAATAGGCCGAGCATCAGCAATGCAGAGGACCGATGCCGTGGATCAGGGTGATGCTTCTAGTAAAGAAGTATTGCTAGAGCACATTCCTCGCTAAGAGGGAGTGTTGATTTTTGGGTAGCATCGGATGTGCTCTAGCTCCGAAATTTTGTGGAGGGGCTAGAACACATGAGATCTCCAAGACCTAGAAATCGTTTGGAGAAATTCCACCCAGAGTGAAAGTTATTAAAATAATTAATTATTTTAAATAGAGCCTAATTTAAAACTTAGGGAATTTAAATAATTGAAGTGAATTAATTTAAACATGTGGGTGAGAGGCTTCTAAGTGATGAGGATCAAGTATAATTTAATCTTAGCCGTTGATTAAGGATTAGATCACAATCGTTGATTTCTCAACAGGGAAAGTATAAAAGAAGGCTTGAGGGTCAGTTGGAGAACACACGCAGTGAATCAAGAGATTGAATTCTTCTGATGGAGAAGTGCTCGGATGAAAATAATATCTAAGTGATTCAGTTGCAGTGAGGGGCATAAGCAGTTATTGGTCGGAGGACCAAGAGTACATAGCAGAGCAAGGGCAACAAAGACAACAAAGGAAGCAGCATAGCCACCAGGAGAGGTGACAGAGTCCCCAGAGAGGGTGACGTAGGGCTTGCGCAGGGGCAGTGCAGAGCAACCGAGAGAGAGTCCAGATTTAGCTGAAGATCGTGGTTTCTAAGTCAAGAGGGCTGAAACTCGATTTTTTGAGAGGCAAATCAACGTAGAGAAGGGGTGACACAGTCCTCAGCGAGACCCACGCAGGCCTACACATTCACTGCACAGAGGTAGGGCAAAGGAAGCTGGGTTTTCATCAGTTTCTGATCTAGATCAACCGAGACTTGCAATGTGAGGTACAACTCACTATTTTATCTGTGTGCTGAGGATTTTTCTCTTTTGGGTGAGCCGGATTTTGGTACCCTAGTTGTACTTAGAATATCGCTGCTTAATATTACAAACACTCAGATCTGCTGCACCGATTTTCCCACATTGGGTTTTTCCGGGGACATTTGCCCGAAAATAAGTTTGCCATTTATGTGATTGTCTCATTTATTTTTTCAGTTCTTGATCTATATATTGGTGTAGGCTGCAGTGTATTTACATTAATATTTTTATTGAAGTATTGAGAAAAATAACTTGTCAATATAAACACAAGTAGATAATGTAAATCGGTTTTTCTGCAGTAGGATTTCTGGTTTAGATTCAGAAATTTTCACAGTTTTTATTATAGGTCAAAGATTTCTTCTTGATGTTTTTAGGAGTTTTTCATCTTGTCATAAATATAATTTAGAGTCATGTATATGAAGTGATGTTACACTTGTAAAGGGACAAATTATTGATGTAAATATATGCTCCAAGACCTTGTCACTAAGCTCCATGAAGTCGGCTCAAATTGTGTTGAAGATCCACCCTTAACAAGTCAGCCTACTCTCAGATGTACATGTCGACCTAGAGATGGGAGATAGTCCATATATTTAGAGGGATTACGACCTCATTTGGAGGACAAGAATTTGGATCAAGTTCTGAGATTGGAATGCGAGTTAAGGGCTGTAGTTGGTGCGAGAATAGAAGGATAAGAAACGAAGGAGAAGAGGGATAATCTATCTCTGTTTTGGCTCTAATCTTCTCGGTCAAGTTCAACGAAGGACTACAAGTGGTGTGAAGACAGTACGAAAGATAGGAGCAATCTCAGCGAGGAATAACATTATGATTGGGTCAAGAAAAGAAGAATATTATCTCTGTTTAAAGGTCTTGCATATTCCAGATAGGCCGAGGCTACCTCAACAAAGTATAGGGCTGCAATACAGTGCGTAAGGAGACTGTGATCAATCCGGAGGAGAGGCAGTGCTAGGCTCTGTATTGAGATCATATTCTCAGATACGGTCAGCAATATATACAGCATCAAGAAAGGTAATTGCATCAACTCACAACGCGAAGGAAGACTGCATCATGTTTGAATACACTTTAGAAAACTTGAGGTCTATCATAAGAGAAGCCTCTGCTGTTTGGTCTTGGGTTGCAGTAATAAGGAGGTTGAAATCTCAGTCTAAGATTGCAGCAACAAGGAGACCTGGAAGTGTGGTGTATTTCAGTGCAGAAAGAAGAAGATCAACCTAAGGAGCAAAGAAGAGCAGTGACAAGGGTCTTGGAGGTATACTGGTGTCAGGGGTCTTTTTCATGGTCTTGGTGCTCGTTAATTGAAGATCTATAAGAAGAATTACTATTGGGTTTTCCTCTCCAAGAGGGAGAGGTTTTGGTCCTGGCTTGAAAGCCTAAACATTGTGTCTCTTGTGCATTTGATAATTGACTTGATGAAGAGCATAATAATCTAACAAAGACAAGATCTAAGTGAAAGAAGCATAACGAAATCACAAGTAATTATCAAGAAAGAGAAATTTTAATAAAAGCGCCAATTTCTCAACAGCCGCAGGCCAAAAGAGCCCTCGACCTCCTCTTCTTCTTGACGACAGACCTTGAAGGGCTTGTCATGAGCCTTTGTGGCTCTCCTCCTTGAGCCGCAGGCACATTAGGGCCTTTTCCTCTTTGCCGTGGGCCCTTAGCAGCCCTCTTACCCTAGCTGCTAGCCTTCATTAGGCTAGGCATTACCTGGGTTTGGTTTCTAGCCCTCTTCCTTAGCCCTAGCTTTGTCTCCTTTTCCCTCTTCCATCTCTGATTTAGGTCATTTAGTTTCTGAAGCTAATTCATTGGTGGGTTTTGCAGAGAAATTGGCAAAAAACTTGTGTTTTCAGGTGGCACACCCATTGGAAAAATGTGAGAAGTTGGGTAAGTTTTCTTATAGACGTAGAGGCCAGGGGTTTGATCTCTAATCCCTATTTTATCTCACTGTTTGCTACAGCTCTCTGAATACATTCATAAAAATGGTAAAATTTGAATTTAAATGCCCTCAAATCATTTAAAAATTACCTAGAGCTCATTTGCTAATTGTTGCATAAATTGGGTAAGTCTTAATTGACTAAGTCTAAATTCTCATTTATATATTGTTAGCTGTCATAACATAATTGAATCTGTTCTTAACAGTGACTAAGGTGGCTTCTTAAGAAGGCTAATTCACTCATAATTTTATATTGGCAAGTTTGGTTTGACAGTTTGGCACATTGGTAGCTCACTGTTTTCATAATTATCTCATTGCTATTATAAGATTTGCTTACTGTTATTCTGAAGGGTTAATAATCATTCATTTAAATGGAATACAAGTTACATAAGTGCATCATTGCTTTGTGCTACATTTGTCACTTGTTTTATGATTTTTGTGCCATTGGGAGGAAGCAATTAACGATAATAACAATGAAATCACCATTCATTTTATTGTTCAAGAGAACTAACACATTTGTTGTTGTGATTTGGCTAAAGTTTTCATAAAATATCATCTAGTAGTTTCACTCATTAAAGCACTCCAATCTCAAAAGGAATCATTAGATAATAGCTCTTGTCCTCTTTCGGCATCATTGGTTTATGGTTATTTTGAATCCTTGGCGTATTGGCATATTTTGAGAAGCTTTTAACTTGTAATTTAATTATTGAAGTAATAGTCTTGTTGAGGAATCATCATCTGAATATCTTGAAAGGTTTCTAATTGTCTCTAGTAATTGTTATTGATATCTTGCATTAAGCATTATTAATATCAAGATTCTAAGTGTTTTAATCTAATCAAGCATATCTTGAATGATTGAGTATTATTGACATTTATCTCTTTGAAGTATCTCGAAAGCTTCTAATTGAAGCAGGAGCATTGATAACTTTTTTTCAATAACCATTGGTATCTTGTTAAGCTTTGGCTAAATTATCCCAGGTGCTTCAATTATCATTGAACAAGTTATTACTGGATTTGAGCACATCCCGTAGTTGTTGAGTAATTGTATATTGTGGATATCTATTTGGCACTTGGTAACTTGGCACATTTTCTTGTGGTTAAGATTGTAATCTCTTTGATAAGTACTTGGTGGTACAACTTAAGACCAAGTCGTAATTAAGTACTTAAGTAACTTAAACAATTTTACCTTAAGAATCACTCAATTCATATAGCATTGCATTCTAAGTCTAGTTGCATTAATAACTTACCTCCAAGAATAAGCTTGGTTGATAGATACTTTGGGCCACCCTTTCTCAATTTAGCTTGAGGAACTTAGACGCTCTTTAGTGGTTAACACGATGACGTTGCTGTCTGTGAAAATTTATGAATACAAAATTACAGAAACCCTACTGCAGTATCTTGATTTACTTCTTGTACTTGTGATTTAATTATACAAGTTATTTTCAGAAATATTCCGAAAATAGTGAAGTAAACATAACTAGCAGCCTACACATATATAAATCATTTACTGAAGCATAGCGCACATATGACAAATGACACATGATTTTTCAGATAAATGTCCCCGGAAAAACCCAATGCAGGAAAGCCGATGCAACAACTCTTTGAGGGTTTTATTTATTAAGCAGAATATCTGAATACATCTAGGGCACCAGTAGTGGTTTGCCCCATAGAGAAATTCACGACAGTTATACCTCATCACTGAGAGACATAAAATATGGTTGATTCAAACCCTTCAGGAATTACTGAATATGAGCCCTTTTTGGCCCACTGGAACCCTCAGTGCAGCTCTTCCAGCCACTGCGTCAGCCTCTCTTGCCCAACACAGCCTCTGCGCAGCATAGTCTGCCCCTGCATCACTCTGAAGGTCTCTGCGCTGCCTCTGCATCACCCAGAAGGGTCTGTGTCCCTCTCTGCGTGGTCTCTGCGTCAACCTGGCTGGGCAGCGTCCCTCCTGCTGGCCTCTACACTATCTGGTACGAAACTACCTCTCTGATGTATGTATTCTCGGCCTTGGATCAAGACATCCCTTGCCAATCTTCCCCTCACTAGCACTGCAAACTCACTCGAAAATTCCCAGCAAATTGTGCCCCAGAATTTCGACTTAGCTCAAGTGCTGCTACTCTGTGTGTGTCGTCCAACTGACCCCAAGCCTTCCTTTAATACTTTTATCATTGAGAAACCAACGACCTTGATCTAATCACTAATCAACGGCTAATATTAGAGAAAGCTTGATCCACGTCACTTAGAAAATTCTGACCACATGTGTAAATTAATTCTCTTTAATTTTTCAATTTCCCTAAGTTAGACATAGGGTCCCCATTAAAAAATTTAATTATTTGAATAACTTTTACACTGGGTGGATTTTCTCCAAACAATTTCTCGGTCTTGGAGATCTCATGTGTTCTAGACCCTCCACAAAGTTTCAGAGCTAGAGCACATCCGATGCTACCCAAAATCTCAACGCAATCGTTAGAGCCAAAGTCTTTGCAGTGCCGAAGGCATCGGGTGGTTGGACCGTAGGAGGAGGTATCTGTTGATTTTTGTAGCATCGGAAAGTGCTCTTAGTCTCAAATTTTGTGGAGAGGCTTAGACACCGAGATTCCAAAGAACCCATAAACCGTTTGTGAAATTCCACTTGGTTAATGTTTTATTAAAATAATTAATTATTTTAATGGGGACCCTAAGTCTAAACTTAGGGAAATTAAATAATTAAAGCGTACTAATAAGACACGAGTGAGAATGATCTAGAAAACGAAGATCAAGTCATGTTATAATCTTAGCTATTGATTAGAGATCTAATCTCGATTGTTGATTTCTCAACGAGAAGACTATAAAGGAAGGCTTGAGGGCCATTTGGAAAGACACACCAAATTGATCTAGAGTTCGAAATTTTTGGGGCAGGGTTTGCTGAGAAATTCGAGCTAGAGATATGAGTAGTGAGGAGCAGTGATAACATCTAGAGAGGAAGAAATTTTCTCAGATGGTGGAGCATCAGTCAGAGGGAGGCAGGAGTGATCTAACTAAGCCAACACTAATGGAAGGAGAGCTAATGCAGTGACTGCGTAGGGCTCACATAGAAGAAACGCAGAGGCAGAGGAGGGTTTCCGAAATTTTTCTTGTAGATCAGTTTCAGAGGTCGGGATTCGGAAAGTGACACCAGGAGGATGTTCCTCAGGGTCCACAGTGGCAAAATGAATTGGTTGGGGCTAAACGCTGAGCTTGGAAGGGGGTGATGCAAAGGTTGGAGGGTCCAACGTTGGGACTGCGCAGTGCCTCCCTGGGGCAGGGTTTTCTTCATCCGGATCAAGCCGAGAACTCAATGATTGAGTGAGGTAAATCATTACAAATTCTTTTGCCAATATTTCTCTCTGTAACTGAATTACCCTTGGGGTATTCAGAGATATATTTAGACATTGCTACTACTTAATAATAAAACCCTCAAATCTGCTGCACCGATTTTCCCGCAAATGTGTGATTGATTTCCTTGTTCAGTTTGCTTGTTTCAGAATCATGAGTATTATAGTGTAGGTTGCTTTAGTGATTGCTTCAATATTTCATGTAGCATTCATAAATAATTGTGTAAAGTAAATTACATAATATAAGAAGTAATCTAGTTGGTTGCAGCAGGATTCCTTAGATTGTTCAGATCTAGGAATTTTCACATTGTATCAAAGCATTAATGTGAAACAGGAAGAACAAATCTGAATTCTGAAGTGAAGGCCGTTTTTGCTTCAGTGCAGCAGAACGAATCCATTGAAGGATTGTGCAATTTTGGCCAAGAGGGCTAACATTTTCGTGGCGGTCTCTGTCTGAGTGAGTCGAAAGAGAGAAAGTGCTTCTAGATCGAGATCTTGCTGTGGCAGAGGGAGAAGCGCAAAGCCTCCATGCAGAAGACAGAGGGATGCAGTTTTCTGAAAAGCGTCAGAAGGAGTCAAAAGCACATATGGAGGGAATTCTTCCTCAGTGATTTCCTAGCTGAGGAAGTCAACATTTCTTAGTTGCTGAGTAGTAGAGGAGAAATAGAACTTACAACTCCATCAGGGAGTGCGTAAACCTGCCAGGAGCTGTGCAGTAGGGAGGAAGAGGAAGTAGATTCGACAAATTTCGGTTGAGATGACACCTCATGGGCTTCGTGATCAGGATCGGTTGGAGGGCTCGTCCAATTATATGATCTGGAAGGAACGAGCTTAGTTCCTTCAGGATGAACATGATCTGATGACGTTCGTGGAGAACGTGGTAGCTGTTCCTACGGATGTAGATCAACTCAAGAAGTACAAGGCAGATATGGCCAAGGCAAAGAGGTTGCTCCTTGATGATGTCAAGGATCACATCGTCACACATGTGGCTGGCAAGGTTACTGCCAGAGAAATGTGGGTAGCTTTGCATGACTTGTATGAGGGGACCTTCCTAGCAGCGAAAGTTGTACTTAGAGAAGAAGCTCCATATGATTCAGATGCAGAAAGGGGAGCACGTGGCTTCATACCTCATACGGTTTTAGGAGATTCGAGATCAGCTATCGACAGTAGTTGCTACACCTACAGCTGGAACCATGGTACAGATGGCCCTTAACAGTATCACGGAGGAGTGGCAAGTGTTTGTGCAGAGCATATCGGGCCAGGCAACATTACCTAGTTGGGAGCAGTTGGGGTCAACATTTTAGGAGGAAGAGCTGAGGAGAGACTTCGTCAAGTGCAAACTTAATGGTAGCAGTGGAAGTCGATCGAAATCCGTGGAGGAAGAGGAGAACACAGGCCTTGCATCGAAGGAACAATAGGCCCGACAAAAACCAAAGCGTGATGTTTCAAAGGTCAAGTGCTTCAGATGTGGCGAGATGGGCCACTATTCATCTCAATGTCCTTTGAAGAAGAAGGACAAAGATGAGAAGCATGACCCATAGGTTGTAGCCGCAAAAATCGAGGAGGATGAGTTTGCCATGAGTGCCCACGCTTGTCGACGAGAGAAGTGGGGTGATATTGAACTGTAGTTCACTCCGAACTTCAGTTGGGCAGGATCATTGAGGAGCCCACGTCATGGATCATTACCTTGCTACAGTAGCCCATGATCAGCAATAGCGGGATGGAGGAGTTTCATTGAGAGCCAAGGAGTGATGGAGACGACAGTGCAGTAGATAGAAGTGCTTATTTCTGGAGCAACACAGAGTAGAGGTAGCAACAACAATGCAATGCACAAGAGTGCAACACAGTGCAGATTAGTGCTACGCGGTGCAGAGCAGCAACAATGCAGTGCATTAAAGGGACATCCTAGTAGTTATCAACAGTCAGAATATTCAGCACCAAGGTGCATCCACTGAACACTTGTTCAGTCTTAGGGGAGTTCAATTGTTTTTCTTTGTAGAAATTTCTGTTTTCCCACCCCGATTTTTAGTTTCACCTTATTTCTCCAATTAGTTAAATGCCCTTTCCCATAACCTTACATTCAACAAGCTGGAAAATAAATATTTGCTGAAAACACAAATTTTGGAAAATTTTTCACAATGCTGGAAAATGCAGAAATAAAAATCAGTAGACACAAACAACCATTCAACACATTTTAACACAGTGATTTTTGGTCAAGGTGACCCAGGAAAAACCCCCTACAACTCTTGGGAAAACCAGTTTGAAAGCTCCTTCTTATTTCTGGAAAAATGCTTTTTACAATGAGAGAAATACTTAGAAAAATCAGTAAGTACAAATTACAACTTATCTCGTTTTCCGTGCTTTACCACCACCTCGAAAAATGTGCAAACAACAAATCAGAACAGCAATAAATGCTGTACGGCCTACTCGATTTTCGTGCCCAATTTTCTGCAATAAATGCTGCTGTATGGCCTCCTCGATTTCTGTGCAAGCAACAATAAATGCTGTTGTACGGAATCTCGATTTCCCTGCCAGAAAAACAGTAGAAACTTGCTGTACAAAATCTGCCTTGATTTTCGTGCAAGAGGACAACCACTTGCTGTACGACCTGCCTTGAAATTCGTGCCAGGAAAAATAACCTTCTCGAAAACTATGCCAAACCTGCTGTACGACCTCTTGGGAAACGTGCCAAAAAGTTGTTGTACGGTCTCTAGAAAATCATGCCAAAACTGCCTTGGAATGTGTGCCTCTCCTAGCTGTACGGACTTGCTGAAATCCTGCCTTGGAATGTGTGCCAAAGTGCTGCCTCTTTCTCCTCACTGCCCAGAAATCTCCTTTGCTCTCTTTCTCTCCTTCTCCCAATCTGCTCATGAAAGAATGAAATGACCTTTTCCTCCTTTAACCTAACCCTAAGTGACTTTTGGGGAATCCCTAAATCCAATGGTTGAAATAGCTTTAGATCTAAGGTTGAGATTAAATGCTTATTTAAATCTCACTTTCTATTTTTTAATTCACCCCACTTTAATAAAGACCCACTTTCATTTATTTCCAAAGTCACTTTTCCGTTCTAATTTTACATTGACTTTATTAAAGTCACTTTAAAATTAGACTTTAGTAACTTTATCACTTAAAGTCACTTTTAAATTAGATTTGACTTTATAACTTTATAAAGTCACTTTAGGAGAAAAATTAAATTCTTTTGGACTCTTTTCCCTAGGCCAAAGATCAAAGCCTTAGGAAACCACGTGTCCTCCGGTAAACAAATTTCAACACTCTCAACAATTGAGTTGCAGTGCAAATGTAGTGTTAGAAGCATAGAAAATGCAGCACTTGAGGGGGAGCTGTAGTACAGATGCAGCAGTGGTAGTGGCAGTGTCATGGGTAGCAGTACAGTTGCAGCAACAGTGCAACAGTTGATGGACTTCAGCAGTGCAGAGGATGCTTCAGAGTCAGAGCAGTATGCAACAGGCATAATTGCTAGAGCGCTTTCCTCGCTAAGAGGGAGTGCTGATTTTTGTAGCATCGGAAAGTGCTCCAAGTCTCAAATTTTGTGGAGAGGCTTAGACACTAGTATTCCAAAGAACTCAGAAACCCTTTGTGAAAATTCCACTCGATTAATGTTTTATTAAAATAATTAATTAATTTAATGGCGACCCAAAGTCGATTAATTTAAACTTAGGGAATTTAAATAATTAAAAGGTATTAATAAAACATGAGTGAGAATGATCTAGAAAACGAAGATCAAGTCATGTTATAATCTTAGCCATTGATTAGAGATCTAATCTCGGTCGTTGATTTCTCATTGAGAGGACTCTAAACAAAGGCTTGAGGGCCATTTGGAAAGACACACCAAATTGATCTAGAGTTCAAAATTTATGGGGTGGGGTTTGTTGAGTAATTCGAGCTAGAGATCTGAGCAGTGAGGGGTAGAGATAGCGTACGGAGAGGAAGAAATTTTCTTAGTCAGTGGAGCATCAGTTAGAGAGAGGCAAAGGTGATCTAACCAAGCCATCGCTGAAGGAAGGAGGGCTAATGCAGTGATTGCGTAGGGCTCACGTAGAAGCAACGCAGAGGCAGAGGAGGGTTTTCAGAATTTTTCTTGTAGATCAGTTTTGGAGGCTGGGATCCGAAAAGTGACCCCGGGAGGCTGTTCCTCAGGGTTCAAAAAGGCAAAAAAACTTGATTGGGGCTGAACGCCAAGCCTGGAAGGGGGTGACGCAGAGGCTGGAATGTCCAGGGCTGAGTCTGCGCAGTGCCTCCCAAGGGCAGGGTTTTCTTCATTCGGATTAGTCGGGAACTCAGTGATTGAGTGGAGTAAAACCTCACAAATTCTTCTGCCATATATTTCTCTCTGTAACTAAATTACCGTAGGGGTATTCAAAGATGTTTTTAGACGTATGTTGCAGGAAACGTGGGTCCCACCACTGTTTCACTGAAAAAACAAAACGAAAACACGTTTCTGCGTACCATACGACTTGGAAACGCGTTTCCGGCCGTACAGGCATGTTTCCCGTACGGGAAACGTTGCCTGTACGGCTAGAAACGTGTTTCCAGGCCGTACAGCTGTGTTTCCTTCCACTTAAAGTGACTGAAGCTGTGTTTTTATTTTTTTGGGTTTGCGTGCGTTTTAATATTTTTTTAATTGTTTAAAGTTTCTTTTCGATGCTTCTAGATGGCTATCTAAACTTATAAAAAGACAATTCGCCTCATTCTCTCATCACACGAATTGAGCAAGTCGTTTCACTTGGAGAAGGACGATTTTAGCAAGGAGAAAAGAGGAAGAGAGTAGTGCTTTAACTAGGGCGTTTTCACCAGTGAGCAAAGGAGATTTCAGCAACAAGAGAAAAAGATTTCAAAAGAAGATTTGAAGTGCGAAGTTTCCAACTATGACATTCTTGGTTTTTGGCTTAGCTACAAACATAATTCTCTTGTTTTTTCTGGCATTTTGGGGTAGCTTCAGCTACACAAAATTAACTTGGGCAAGAAACATTCAATTTCTTTTTTTTGTCCCATTGTTTCTTCTATTTTTCGAGGGTTTATGCTACCAAAATTATAAAAAATGTTTTTTATTTGCAGATTTGTTTTTAATTTTTTTTTTTGCAGCAATGGCTTCCATCCAAGGTTGAAGTTCAAACCCCAAGGCCAACCCAAGGGCTGAATATTATCCTCTTTGGAGGCATGTTGAGAAGCTTCAAAGATGTGGAGGTGGTGGCTCATGGGAATGACCATGTATTCTTTGCAGTAATTCTTACAAGGGCTCTTACCCAAGAGTGAAGACACATCTTTTGAATGGAGGAGGACAGGGGATTGCAGGTTGCACAAAAACATCAGACCCTGTGGCGAGGGGGAATATCAAAGGGAGCAAGATCAGGCGGATGAAATTAAAATAAGGCATGATGATCTTAGTCAAGCTACTACTAAAATTCCTGTAAACATTGAGCCAAGGATTGTAGCTGAAGCAAGTAAGAGGAGAGCCACTCAACAACCAGAACAACCACCATCCAGAGGGGCATTCGGTACAATTCAAGATAGCAGAATTCCTAAATTGGTGAATGTGCAAGCAAGAGAAGAAGCCAATTCTAGAGTGGCTAGGTGCATCTATGCATGTGGTATCCCATTCAATGTTGTTCGCTCTCCTTACTGGCAAGATATGATAAGGGGAGTTAACAAATCTCCTCAAGGGTACAAGGGGCCAAACTATGAGAAAGTTAGAACTGAGTTTCTAAAAAATGAGAAGGATCTTGTGGAGGATGTCTTGTCACCAATTCGTTTTTCTCGGAGTAGCTCTGGGGTTACCATAGTCTCAGATGGATGGAGAAATACAAGGCGTAGACCATTGATAAATATCATTGCCACTTGACCAAAAGGAGCAATGTTTTTAAAGGCGAAAGAATACTTGGGATAGGTAAAAGATGCACAATTCATTGCTGATGTTATTATCAAATCTATTGAACAAGTAGGTCCTAACAGGGTGGTGCAAGTTATCACGGATAATGCACCAGGATGCAAAGCTGCAGGTTTGATTATTGAGGGGAGGTATGACCACATCTTTTGGACACCCTGCATTGTCCATAATTTGAATCTGATCTTAGTGGAGTTCGACAATAAAGTCCCATGGATAAAAGAACTCACAGGGGAAGTCAGGGGGATTGTTAAATTCATCACCAACCACCACAAGTCTCAAGCAATATTTCGAGAGTACTCCAAATTGGACTTGTTAAAAGTTGTTGAGACAAGATATGCCTCAAACTTCATAATGTTGCGCCTCCTTGTTGAGGTTAAGCAAGCATTAGTGTCTATAGTAGTGAGTCAACTTGGGTTGAGTGGAGACAGATAAATTCAAAGCGGAGATATATGGTGCGTAGATTGTGCCTTGATGAGGATTGGTGGAGCAAGATAGATTTCTTGCTAATGTTCACAACCCCTGCATTTGAGCTTCTTCGGAATGCTGACATTGACCAACCTTTCTTAGGAGAGGTATATGATGGCATGGATTCCATGGTTGAGAAAATTATGGAAATCATTTCACAAGTCTCCACAACTTTTGTTTGTAGATGATCATTTTGTTGAATTAATCAAGAAAATCATTGTTGATAGGTGGAACAATTTCAACACTCCATTGCACACTTTAGCACATGCCTTGAACCCAAAATTTTATGATGAGGAGCTTATTGATCAAAGCAATGGGAAGAGGAAGGCACCCCATAAGGATAGAGAGGTGGCTAATGGGGTGAAAAACGCCCTTGTGAGAATTTTTCCAGCTCATCTACATAGGGAGGTGAAGGAAGAATTTGCCAGTTTTGCTGCAGGAATAGATGATTATTCAGATATATCATCTTTGGAGGAGAGAAGCACCATGAATCCAGTTAGGTGGTGGATTTGTCATGGAGCAAATGGTGTACATTTGCAAAACCTTGCCATTCGCCTCCATTCACAAGTGGCAAGCTCTTCATCAACAAAAAGGAATTGGAGCACCTATGGTTTTATTCATTCTGTGAAGCGCAACAGGTTGGGCTCACACAAGGAAGAGGATCTTGTTTATGTGCACTACAACCTTCGCCTTGCATCCTTCTAAAGAATGGGATGTGGATCAAGAAAATCTTGATTTGGATTTCTGTCTTGCTGCCTTGAATATTGAGGACCAGGATCATAGAAGTGGAATTGGCCAAACATCTTCTTCGACTACACCATCCACTGCTGAGCATGCTTCTGCTGCTATTTTTGATGAGGATTTTGATAATGAGTATTTGTCTTGAATTTATTGTACTTGCAGCCTCATATATATAATAAAGGCTAATTTTGAGATTTTGATATATAATAAAGGCTGGTTTTGGATATTATGATATTGCTCTTTTCATTATGTGTCTGTTATCATTCATGAGTAAATGTGTTGTAACTTGTAATAGTTTATGCTATAATAAATTATAATTTATCATGTATGTTTTATGATTTCACATAACATTTCTTAAATGTCATATATATATATATATATATATATATATATATATATATCATATTTCCTCGTTTCCAAAATTTGGGGAGGTCGCGTTTCGTATTGTACCCCATTTCAGAAACTCGTTTTCGTTTCCCTGTTTCGTGCAATTTAGATTCAGACATTGCTACTGCTTAATAATAAAACCCTCAGATCTGCTGCACTGGTTTTCCCGCATTGGGTTTTTTCCGGGGACTTAGTCCAAAATAAAGGTGTCATATGTGTGATTGATTTCCTTGTTAAGTGTCCTTGTTTCAGTAAAATGAGTATTATAGTGTAGGTTGCTTCAGTGATTGCTTCAGTATTTCATGTATGATTCAAAAATATTTGTGTAAAGTAAATTACATAATAAAAGAAGTAATCCAGTTGGTTGCAATAGGATTCCTTAGATTGTTCAGAACTATGAATTTTTATAGTATCGTTAATCAAGCCTTTGCTTGCTTCCCGTTGGCGTCCATCCCACAGCCTACACTAGAGAGTAGTTTAAGAACAGTTAACAGGAAGGTTACACTTAGAATAGGAATTTAACTAAAAATCAATCAGGATTTTGCATCTCACCTAGCTTTTAAGATTTGCACATCATACAGGATAGTCATTCATCCAAGCAATGATTGTTCATCCGGTTACTTGGTCTCAAATTAATAATAAGCAAGAAGTTGACTCCATAAGGCATTGGTCTCACAATTCAATCTAATCTAATCTTTTAATCTTGCTAAAATTAACCAAGTAGCTAGGCCATTTAATCGTGTCTTCCAAACTCGTTGGTAGCCAACTTGTCCTTCATATTCACATTTCCCTAGGGACTACCCACCATAGCCTACTGTTGAGAGAAAACTAGAACGAAGAGGTTGGGGGATTAGAGTGACAACTCTTGACCTGAGCCGTTGTCTCAGTGCCTGTACAATTTGAGCAACAACAGGCCCACATTTGTCCATTGGGTCCACAAGGTGTTCGCCTCCCCCTCCTCTTGTCCACACCTTGGGTTGGGCTTGGAATGATGGCCTTAAGGTTGATGCAGCTCAAAAGAAAAGTAAAAGCATAATTTGGCCAACTTGCTGTGAAAATTCCTACACTGGAATCCTATTGTAGCAACTGGTATTATTTCTCCTAATTGTTAATTAATTTAATAATTTATCTGCTAAAACAAATATCGAAATAAGCATACTGCAAGCTTCATCAATAAAATTCTATGGAAAAAATAAAACGCTATAAGTTGATAAATGCTAGCACACACACATAAAATGTAACACAATTATTTTTGGACAAAATCCCTGGAAAAACCCAATGCGGGAAAATCAGTGCGACAGTGACAATTTTATTATTACGCAACAGTGAAATTCTGAGTACAATCTGGATGTCTGAAACTGGCAATCCACAGTCAGAAAATCTGGGCAAAATTATTGAAGGGAATTTCCCTTCCTCCACAAGCAATCCCCAACACAACTTGCCTTTAGAAAACTCGGCCCTCCGACCCTCTGCGTCATCCTTTGTGCTACACTGTGCAGTCTACTTGACATCAAGCCTCCAACTAGTCTCTGATGATGTGGTTCTGCCTTCAACTACTGAGGAAATAGTCTCTCCGACCTTCTGGAACCTTTGTTCGACCTTTGGAACTGAGAACAATTTTCTCTCCAGCAATTTGAATTGTCCTCTCTGAAGCTACTTCACAGAGCTCTGCGTTGCCTCATTGGGATAAATCAACCCTCTTGCTGTTGTGTCTCCGGATCTTGAAAAATTCCTCCGGATCACTGTCCCTACCCCTCACTCACTTTTTCGATCTCTGGCTGTCTCCGACAACTGACTGCTGCTACTCTGGAAATCGGTTTTCCAAGGAAATCGAACTGCTCAAGTGTTTCCAATGATATTCTCCAAGTGCCCATCGACTTTCTCTTATAATCCATTGTTGGAGCTCCAACGAACAAGATTAAAACTTAATTGATGGCTAGGATCATCTTGGAATCGATTTGTGTGACTTAACTAGTTTTCCTAAGTTTAGACATAGGAAACATTCAAAAATTGGTTAATAATCTAATTAAGTCATTTATAGGGGGAATTTCCAGAAACAACTTATGGGTTCTAAAGATCTCATGTATTCTAGCCTCTCCACAAAGTTTCATGGCTATAACACATCCGATGCTACAAAAACCAATGTTGCGAACATCGACATCGGGATAAAATCAGTAAGGGTCCAGAAAATAAAAAAATCCTAAAAATCGGGAAAATATCAGTAAAAATTGGCAAACATTGGCAAAATTAAGATACCATAAAAATATCGGTAAAAATCAACAAACATTGGTTAGGCCATAAAATCATGATTTCGAGATAAAATTGAGATGTTATCTAGATGTTCGCAACACTAACAAAAACTAACATTCCCTCTTAGCGAGGAATGTGTTCTAGTGCTGCACAAGCTGCCACAACACCTTGTCTCTACATCATCTCCTGTTGCGCTGCTGATGTCTGGCTGCTGCTGCCCACCAACTATTGCGCAACTCTGATATGCGTTGCATTTGTGTTGCTGCTGACCCTGCTGTACTGCTACCAACACTGCATCTGCACTGCAACTCTGTTGCTGCTGCTCCTACAACATCTGTAATTGAAAAACATCCCAAAATAACGAATCAACTATAATCCTGTAATGCATCTGTCACCTGATTCTTTGATTTCTACTATCTACTGCGCTATCCACTGAGGACTCTACGCTGCTACTGACTCTGCACTACTGCCAACTCTGCACTGCGCTCCCCAACATTTAACTGCTACTAGTCACTACAACTATCACTCTGGCATCTGACTGCATCTATTATCACTGATCCATCTTGCTACTGAATACTCTGGGCTCCTGTAGCCAGGTACTGATCCAAGTTTTGGACTCCTCAAGGATCCTTCCAATGTTGATTGTTGTAGCTTTGGAAAGTGTTCCAAGTCTCATATTTTGTGAGGAGGCTTGGACATCAGTATTCCAAAGAACCCAGAAACCGTTTGTGGAAATTCCACTGGGTTCATGTTTTATTAAAATAATTAATTATTTTAATGTGGTCCCTAAGTCTAAACTTAGGGAAGTTAAATAATGAAAGGGTATTAATAAAATAGAGTGAGAATCTTCTAGAGAACAAAGATCAAGTCATGTTTTGATCTTAGCCATTGATTAGAGATCTAATTTGGGCCGTTGATTCATCAACGAGAAGATTATAAGAGAGGGCTTGAGGGTCATTTGGAAAGCAAGCCGGGCACACACTCAGTACCCAAAGGAAATCGATTCTGAAGCAATAGAGTTCGATTTTAGAGGGAGAGTTGCAGTGGCAGAAGAAGGAAGGGGAAGTCAACAGTGATGGAGAGAGACAAGAGGAGGAAACAAAGGGCCCCAGAGGCTAGCGCTGAGCAGCAACGCAGAGTCCCCACGTAGAGTGACATAGTCCAACGTAGGGACTGCGCAGAAGAACATGCAGTGTGACGCAGAGGAAGCTGGGGTGCTTTCTTGGTGTCAGAAATTCTCCGAAAGGACTTGGAGAATTTATCTCAGGTGTTTTCTTAAGAAATCTGCTCGTCTACTTATTGTAAAAGATTCATTGCTGAAGAATAATACAAACCCTCAGCTGCTGCACCGGTTTTCCCGCATTGGGTTTTTCCGGGGACAATTGTCCA
This sequence comes from Pinus albicaulis, assembly GCA_034641835.2. NCBI lineage: Eukaryota > Viridiplantae > Streptophyta > Pinopsida > Pinales > Pinaceae > Pinus > Pinus albicaulis. The sequence continues at coordinate 956,538,187 of CM076572.1, forward strand.
AAAATAACTGTGTAGATTTGATTGTTTCTATTGCGTTATATGTATTTTGTTCTATTCTCTGCTTGTGGTTAGGTGAATACTGCAATTGTATTTATTTCAGAATTTACTGAAAGAAATTCGTAAATAACTTATCATAAATAAGTAGGTGAAATAGATCTATCACTGTAGTAGTATTTCAGATTTGAAATTTTCGCATCCCATATGTAGCTCTCTGGGGCTACAATGCCTGATCACTCCAAGGCACTCCTAAAGGTATATCGTGTTGATTTTTGGGTAGCATCAGATGTACTCTAGCTCCAAAACTTTATGGAGGGGCTAGAACACGAGATCTGCAAGACCCAAAAATCGTTTGGAGAAATTCCTCCCGAAGCTTAAGTTATTCAAATAATTAATTATTTTAATGGGGACCCTAAGTCTAACTTAGGGAAATTAAATAATTAAAGTGAATTAATTTAACATGTGGGTGAGAATGTTCTAAGTGACAAGGATCAAGTCTTTTCTAATCTTAGTTGTCGATTAGAGATTAGATCACCATCGTTGATTCATCAACAGGAAAAGTATTAAAAGAAGGCTTGGGGTCAGTTGGAAGATACACAATGAATCTAAGAGATCAAATTCTTTTGGCGGAGCAGTGCTCGGACGAAGATTAGATCTGAGTGATTCAGAGACGCAGTGAGGGGCAGATACAGTAATTGGTTGAAGGACCAAGAGTACATAGCAGAGCAAGGGAAACATAGACGCAGAGGAGGCAACGCAACCACCAGGAGAGGTGACGCAGACCCCATAGAGGGTGACGACTCACGTAGGGGTAGCACAAAGCCACCGAGGGATAGTCCAACGTCAACAAGAGATCAGGGTTTCTAAGCTGACAGGGCTGAAACTTGATTTCTGGAGAGGCTGATCGGCGCAGAGGAAGGATGGCGCAGTCCATCAGCCAGGCCCACACAGACTTACGTAGTGGCAGCGTAGAGACTACGCAGAGGCAACTTGGGTTTCACTAGTGTCTGATCCGGATCAGCCGAGACTTGCAGAGTGAGGTAAAACTGACAATTTATCTCTGTCTGCCAAGGTTTTCTCTGTTGGGTGAGCCAATTTTTTGGCACCCTAGATGTACTAAGAATATTGCCGCTTAATAATATAAACCCTTAGAACTACTGCACCGATTTTCCCGCATAAGGTTTTTACGGGGCCATTTATCTGGAAAATCTTTGTCCTTTGTCTGTGTGCTTTACTTATTCTTCAGTACTTGATGTGTATAATTGTGTAGGCTGCAAAGTATTTGCATTAGTTTTTTTATTGAATATTTAGAAAAATATCTTGTAATCTAATAAGGCAAGTAGGCAATGCAAATCAGATTTCTGCAGTAGGATATTTGTAGTGTAGATTCTGAATTTTTCACATGGTATTAGAGCTGATGTAGATCAGGTAGATCTGAAGCCATCAGCGAAGAGACAAAAAAATATTTAATGCAGGAAGGAAACTGTCTCGAGTGACAACGAAGATCCAGAAAGAGGCAGGGAAGGATGCTGCAGTCACTAGAGGGGCTCACGCAGAGCCTGCGTCAGCGAACCAGGGTGACGCTGAATCTGCGCAGAGGCAGCGCAGTGCTTGCTGGGCCAGTGCATAAATTTTGAGCCTTCGTGTTTCGGTTGCCGGGCTGGAAGAGCAGTTCGATTTTTCTTCAGGAGTTACTGGTGGGGCATTGTTTCTATCAGTGCAAAACAGTGCCTAGTGGGGCTGTGACAAAGTAGAGGGAACTAGTTCCTCAGAAGATCTACTGCTGATCAACAACGAAGAGTGATCGGAGAGGGCTGATTCGACATCAGTTGGCATAGGATTCCCAGGAGGGAAATCATTTTTCAGAGGCAGTGTGGTTCCTTAGAGGGTTTCTAGCACCAAGAAACCCAAATCTGAGTTTTGTTGGGGTAGCAGCAGAAGAGGGAGAAGAGAACCAGTTCGACATCTTTTGTTGAGCAGAGATGGCCACACATGGACTGAGGGATCAGGATAGGTTGGATGGGGCATCTAACTTTGTTATCTGGAAGGCTAAAATCCTGTCTGTACTGGATGAACATGGTAACAAGCATCTCGTTGAGAGCATAGTTGTTGTTCCTGTTGACCCTGATCCACTCAAGAAGTATGAGGAAGCTCAAACGAAGGCTAAGCGCTTGATCATGGACGGATTCAAGGATCATGTGGTCCCACACATTGCTGAGAAGAACACAACACATGAGATGTGGACTTCTTTGACCACATTGTATCAGGGGACTTCTGTTCAGAGGAGGATGCTTCTTGAGAATTAGCTTCGATTATTCCAGATGCTGAAGGGAGAAGAGATCGACCCCTTCCTCATTAGATTGAAGGTGTTCCATGATCAATTGGTTGCCATGGGGGCCACACCTGATGAAGGTCTTATGGTGAGGACTGCTCTGAAAGCAGTTTCCGATGAGCGAGCGAACTTTTTCCGAGGCATCTTGGGCAGAGCAATGCTTCCAAGTTGGGAAAACATGTGGGCAACTCTTTGACAAGAAGAGATGAGGAGGATGACCAAGGCGGGCAGGAGCAGCGGAGGGATTAAGATCAAGGAGGAGGAGGAAGATGCGGCTCTCGCATTTAAGGGACAACATGGGCAACAGAGGAAGAAGAAGAAAGACCTTTCAAAGGTCAGATGCTTCAGGTGTGGTGAATTAGGACATTTCGCCACAACATGCCCTATGAAAAAAAGAAGGGTAAAGAAGAGTCTAATTTGAAGGCTATTGTAGCTATGGACGATAGTGGAGATGATGACGATGTGGCCATGAGTTCTCATGTACCTCGGGAGAAGAGGTGGGGCGACATTGATTTGTAGTTATTTCGAACTGCAATGGACGGGAAATATCCTTGAGGTGCCCAAACTCTTGGATCACATACAAGCTATTGGAGCCCTTAATGATAGTAGCAAGATGACTGGAGTCAGTTGGTGCGAGGGATGATGGAGCAACATTGGCAAAGCTAGGATGCTGAAGTCTTGAGCATCGCAGAGCAGAGGCAAAAGCAACGTAGCAACAACGCAGAGGTTGATGGATTTCAACAGCGCAAGGCAGTGCTTACGAAGTGCAGAGCAACTGCAACACAAAGCTCTAGAGGGTCAGCGCAGATTAGTAGCAGAGGGTGCTTCAGTATCGAGGTGCAATCAGACTGACTTGTATGTCAAGTCTTTGGGTGATGTTTTCAGTTGCTTACTTCTCAACTACTGAGTTGCAGTGCAGCAGTTAGTTGTGGCGGTGCTATGGGCAGCATGATGTAACATTTGGGAGGGAGCTGTAGTGCAGATGAGGCAGCGTCAATGGCATTGACATGGGCAACAGTACAAACGAAAACAGCGCAGTGGATGAAGGGCAACAAACGAGCATCATCAACGCAGAGGACCGATGCCGTGGATCAGGGTGATGGTTCTAGTTGAAGTGTTGCTAGAACACATTCCTCGCTAAGAGGAAGTGTTGACTTTTGGTTAGCATCGGATGTGCTCTAGCTCCGAAACATTGTGGAGGGGCTATAACAAATGAGATTTCGAAGACCCAGAAATCGTTTGGAGAAATTCCACCCGGAGCTTAAGTTATTCAAATAATTAACTATTTAATGGGGACCCTAAGTCTAACTTAGGGAAATTAAATAATTAAAGTGAATCTATTTTACATGTGGGTGAGAATGTTCCAAGTGACGAGGATCAAGTCTTTTCTAATCTTAGTCGTCGATTAGAGATTAGATCACGATCGTTGATTCATCAACAGGAAAAGTATTAAAGGAAGGCTTGGGGTCAGTTGGAAGATATACACAGTGAGTCTAAGAGATCAAATTCTTCTGACGAAGCAATGCTCAGACGAAGATCAGATCTGAGTGATTCAGAGAAGCAGTGAGGGGAAGATGCAGTAATTGGTCAGAGGACCAAGAGTACGTAGCAGAGCAAGGGCATCAGTGATGCAGAGGAGGCAGCACAACCACCAGGAGAGGTGACACAGATCCCAGAGAGGGTGACGTAGGCCCATGCAAGGCTCACGCAGGGGCATTGTAGTGCCACCGAGGGATAGTCCATAATCAACAAGAGATCGGTGTTTCTAAGCCGGCAGGGCTGAAACTCGATTTCTGGAGAGGCTGATCAGGGTAGAGGAAGGGTGACGTAGTCCATCAGCCAGGCCCACACAAGCTTACGTAGTGGCAATGTAGAGATTGCGCAAAGCCCGCTGGGGTTTCACTAGTGTCTAATCCGGATCAACAAGGACTTGAGTGAGGTAAAACTCAGAATTTATTTCTGTCCATTGAGGTTTTCTCTGTTGGGTGAGTCGGTTTTTTTGGCACCCTAGATGTACTCAGAATACTATTGCTTAATAATATAAACCCTCAGAACTGCTGCACTCGTTTTCCTGCATTGGGTTTTTTCGGGTACATTTGTCCGAAAAATTTGTGTCGTTTGTCTGTGTGCTTTACTTATTCTTCAGTACTTGATCTGTATAATTGTGTAGGTTGCAGAGTATTTGCATTAGTATTTTACTGAATATTTTGAAAAATAACTTGTAATCTAATAAGGCAAGTAGGCAATGCAAATAAGATTTCTGTAGTGTAGATTCATAATTTTTTCACATATCGGCGAACATAGAGAAGTCTTCCTCTAATCTGGAGGAAAGCATATCGATCTCTGCTGAATCTGCCTGCTGGTCCTGCTGAAGCTTCCTTGTCCTTCTTCCCGAGAGGACACTGGGTAGTGTAGTGGCCTAGCTCACCACATCTGAAGCATTTGACCTTCGACAGGTCCTTCTTCTTCTAAATCTGCTCCCCATGTCCCTGACTGGGACCCTTAGATGCAAGGGTCACATTCTCCTCCTTTACCGCCTTTGGTCTGCTGCTGCTGCTGCCACTGATGGAGCTCTTTAGAAGAGGTCGCCTCAATTCCTCCTGCTGCAAGTCAGTCCACATCCTATCCCACTCTGTTAGCTTGTCTCTGACCAATATGCTTTGGACAAAGACCTACCAGTCCTTTGAGACACGATTGAGTGCCAATCTCACAAGTTTTGTGGGTTGAGGCGCTGACCCAACAACCGACAGCTGGTCTAGGACCTCCTGAATCCTGTAAAGGTAATGGTCTATGCCTTCCCCTTTCTGCATCCGGATGAGCCTCAACTTCTCCTCTAGGTACATCTTCCACTGCTCAGAAGTACCTTGGTATAACGTGGAGAGAGCATCCCATATCTATTTGGCCGTATCTTTGCCAAATATATGTGAAACTATATGATCCCGGACTCGATCTAGGATCAACCGCTTCACCCACGCCATTTCCTTCCTATATTCTTTCAACTGATCTACATCTTGAGGAATCACCACTGCATTGTCAATGTAGGCTTTCAGGCGAAATTCATCTAGAAGGAAGGACATCCTTGCCTTCTAGATGATGTAGTTGGAAGCTCCATCGAACCTGTCCTAATCATGAAGCCCAATAGTGGCCATCTCAATGAACTGTTGAAAACTTCCTCTTTCCTTCTTCTTGGTTGCTGCCCTGCTACTCGCACTCCCTTCTAGAGTGAGAAGATCTGCTCACAACTAGTGCCAATTTGCAAGGAAAATTGAACTTCTTGAGACTAGAAGTTCTCGAAGGAAAATTTTCCCTCCGTGTGTGCTCTTCTCTCTTCCACCCCGACACTAGTTCTGCTTTAGTGTACTGCTGAAAAACCCTCTGCGTCCATCTAGAGATCTGCCCAACAAAATGACTAAGTTGCTCCCTCTGCCTCTGGAATCACTTGATCTGGAAGGATCGAATTTTTCTGCCTCTTGGGAAAAATCGAACTTACTCAAGCAACTCGGCGTCCTCGCAAAAAGAATGCACTGCACCTGGGAATTTCGGCCTGCTGCCCACACTAAGCAACGGAATTCTTTCCTTTCGCTTTTGAGCTCTCTAGTTGATCAACTGCGCTCTAATACCATGTGAAAATTCCTAGACTGGAATGAATTTAACAATTTATCTGCTACAACAAATATTGAAATAAACACACTGCAACCTTCACAAATAAAATTCCGCGGAAAAAATAAAACGCTGGAAGCTGAGAAATGCTAGCACACATACATAAAATATAACATAATTATTTTTGGACATAAGTCCCTGGAAAAACCCAATGTGGGGGAAATCGATGCAATAGTGAGGGTTGTATTATTATGCAACAATGAAATTTTGAGTACAATTTGGATGCCTGAAATTGGAAATCCACAACAAGAAAATCAGGGCAAAATTATTGAAGGGAATTATGCTTCCTCCAAAGACAATCCCCGACACAACCTGCCTTCAGAAAATTCGGGCCTCTTATCCTCTGCGTCATCCTTTGCACTCCACTGCGTAGTTTGCTTGACGTCAAGCCTCCAACCAGTCTCTGATGAAGTCGTTTTGCCTTCAGCTGCTGAGGAAACTGTCTCTCCGACCTTTTGAAACCTTTGTCTGGCCTTTGGAACTGAGAATGATTTTCTCTCCAGCGATTCGAACTGTCCTCTCTGAAGCTACTGCGCAGAGTTTTTGCGCTGCCTCACTGAGATAACTCGACCCTCTTCCTGTTGCCTCTCCGAATCTGGAAAACTTCCTCTAAATCACTGTCCCTACCCCTCACTCACTGCTTCGATCTCTGGATCTCTCCAACAACTGACTGCTGCCACTCTGGAAATCAATCTGCCAAGGGAAATCAAACTGCTCAAGTGTTTCAAGTGATATTCGCCTAGTGCCCATCGAATTCCTCTTATAATCCACTATTGGAGCACCAACGACCAAGATTAAAACTTAATCAATGGCTAAGATCATCTTGGAATCGATCCATGTGAGTTTCTTGATGATTCACACCTTGACTTAATTAATACCGATTAATTAACTAGTTTTCCTAAGCTTAGACTTAGGAAACATCAAAGAAATGGTTAATAATATAATTAAGTCACTTCTAGGTCGAATTTCCAGAAACAATTTTTGGATTCTGGAGATCTCATATATTCTAGCCTCTCTGCAATGTTTCGTGGCTAGAACACACCCGATGGCACAAAAACTGACACTTACAACAGTGAATGTATCGTAAAATGCAAAAGATGGTTGGGAAATAGAATTTAGCGCGTGGGAAAAAGCAAAACATGAGCTCTACCCCCTATCACTATGGCCATCACCCTGGTTCTTAGGGCCCATATGAGTGCCCCCTACATCATTAAGGAACCCATGATTGCCCCAACTCCTGGTAGGCAATGAATTGCCCAACCTTAAGTGGGTAATCACTACTACATCTTGTGCGGATGCTCTCACCCCCTCAAGCCCCGACCAGTAAAAGGAAGAAAAATCAATAAAAAGCAAGAGGCATATGAAGAAGGGTGGAAAACAAAGGTCGGGGTAACTAATATACCATGATTGCTCCCTCCTACAATCATACACCCAAGGTGTGGGCTTCCCTCATTATAGCTGCCAGTGTACCATGGCATGTAGCTTGGAGCCTTCCCTCTTGCCCCCACTCTGTTGCATCATTATTTCACATGACACCTGCCTTTTGATGGATGTACCATGGGCCTGTCACTCCCTTAGAGGTTGAAACTGTGAAAATTTCAATCCAGAAAATCTTTCTATAGTGATAGGTTTATTTCTCCTCCTTATTATTTCAATAAGTTATTTACGGACTTCTTCGAGTATATTTCGAAATAAATAATACTGCATCATTCACTTATGTATATGCAGAGAAAGGAACAATAAGAAATATAAGCATAAGAAACAATCACATGTACACACTTATTTTTGGACAATTGTCCCAAGAAAAACCCAATGCGGGAAAATCAGTGTAGCAGATGAGGGTTTATGTTATTATTCTTCAACAATGAATTCTTTACAAGAAATAGACTGGAAAATATCTTTAGAAAACACCTGGGGTAGATTCTCTGGTTCGTTCTAGATAATTCCTGACACTTGGAAGACCCACTATCTCCCTTTGCATCACTTTGTGTGCTTCTTTGTGTAGTCCCTACGCTGGACTGCGTCACCCTGCGTGGGCACACTGCGTTGCTGCTCTGTGCTGCCTTCTGTGGCCCTCTGCATCCCTCTCTCTTCCTTCTCTGTAACTGCTAACTCCCTCTCTTTCTTCTGTGTCTTCAACTTTGCCCTACAACTCTCCTTCGAGTTATTGAGTGTATGCCTGACTTACTTTCCAAATGACCCTTCTTTTATAGTCTTCGTATTGATGAATCAACGACCCAGATTAGAAGTATAATCAATGGCCAAGATTAAAACTTGACTTGATCTTCGTTCTCTAGAAGATTCACACTCTGTTTTATTAATACCCATTAATTATTCAATTTCCCTAAGTTTAGACTTAGGGTCTACATTAAAACAATTAATTATCTTAATAAAACACAAACCGAATGGAATTTCCACAAACAGTTTTTGGGTTCTTTGGAATACTGATGTCCAAGCCTCCTTACAAATTTTGAGACTTGGAACACTTTCTGATGCTACAATAATCAACACTCCCTCTTAGCGAGGAAAGTGTTCTAGCAAAATGTCTTCTGCATGTTGCTCTGTCTTGAAGCATCCTCTGCGCTGCTGATGCCTGGCTGCTGCCCCTCACCTGCTGCGCTGTTGCCCATGACCCTATCACTGTCACTGCCTCATCTGTACTGCAACTCCCTCTGAATCCTGAACCTATCCATCCCTGCTACTGAAATGGATTTTTGATCATATTCTCTCTGAAATAGACAAACTTGTTCTTTCCCAGAGCCTTCGCGAGGATATCTGCCACTTGTTCTCTTGTAGGAGTGTACTCCAATTGTACAACTCCCCTTTGGACATAGTCTCTGATGAAATGACACCTGATGTCAATGTGCTTTGACCGATCATGAAACATAGGATTCTCAAAGAGCTTGATGCAACTCTGATTATCACAAAGAATACTGGTCGCCTCCATCTTCTCCTTGTGTAAGTTCACATGCAATCTCCGAAGCCATATGGCCTCACACGAAGCCGTGCTAGTTGCCATATATTCAACTTTTGCAGCGCTCAAGGCTACAGATTTTCGTTTCCTGTTGCACCAGGAGGTCATCCCCGATCCAGCACTGAAACAATACCCACTGGTACTTTTACGATCTACTGGGCTCCCAGCCCAATTTGCATTAGCGAATCCACTCATCCTGATGTCATTGCCTCTGGTGTATTTCAGTCCAATGTTGACTGTTCCTTATAGATATTTGATAACATGTTTGGCCACTGCCCAATGAGCCCTCCTAGGTTCCACCATGAACTGACTGAGGGTATTGATAGCATAATAGATGTCTGGTCTAGTGTTTACTAGATACATCAGAGAACCTATGAGCTGCCTATATAAAGTAGGATCAGCCTCATCATCTTCAGACATGTCAATTTTCTTCTAGTTGGTAATCATTGGAGTAGTCATGGGTCTACAGCCTTCCATCTGAAACCTTTTCAGAACTTCTGTAGTATATCTTCCTTGTCCAAAGAAGATCTCACCCTTCTGCGCCAAACTTCCAACCCCAGAAAATAATGCATCAGCCCTAGATCTTTCATGTCGAATTCCGCAGCTAAATTGTCCTTGCAGTCCTTGATGAGCTTAGATGACACGGTTAGAAATATATCATCTACATATAGCACCAGTATAAGAGGCTCATCCCATACCCTCAGATAGTAGAGATTGGGATCTCCATCACTCTTGACAAATCCCATTCTCTGCAAGTACCTGCCAATTTGACCATACCAAGCTCTAGGGGTTTGCTTCAATCCATACAAGGCCCTCTTGAGCCTGCACACATGAGTTTTCTGATCATGCGTCTCAAAGCCCTCTGGTTCAATATATACTTCTTCCTCTATCACCCCATTCAGGAATGCAATCTTGACGTCCATCTGGTGAATCTCCGATCCCATCTGCGTAGCAAGGGATATCACAGATCTAATAGAAGTATATTGGGCTACTGGGGCGAAGGTCTCTCCACAATCTATCCCTTCCTTTTGAGTGTACCCCTTAGCTACAAAAATAGCCTTAAATTTCTCGATGCTACCATCTGCAACACATTTGATCTTGTAGATCCATCTCGAACCTACAACTGGTATGTCCTGAGGCCTGGGAACCACTCCCCAAATATCATTCGTCATGATGGAGCTGTACTCCTCCACCATCGCATTGGCCCAAACCTGGTGCTGAGCTGCCTCTCGAAAACTAGTTGGCTCTCCAACCTCCGTTACTAAAGCTTGTTACCTTTCGAGTTGTCTGTGCTACCTCTTCTCATTTCGGGGGTCTCCGAGAAACTCTTATGCATCCCCTAGAATCTGTTGCAATTCCCTGCTCGTCTTACCACTAGTAGTGGGTGGATTCACCTGCTGTCCTTCCTGCAAGTCCTCAAGGGATGTATCCCTTGGATCCCCATGCCTTGGAGAGGCACTCGTATTACCCTCCGCCGGTTGTTGTGGCTGGACCAACGGATCCTCCTCAAATTGCGTAGCAGAAGGCATCTCCCGGGATTTTCTGAAGGCCCTCTCCATGAATTTCACATCTTGCCATACCACAATTTTCCTGCTCCTCAGGTATGTATATACAGTAAGCCTTTGTGTTCTCACTATATCCCACTAGATATCCCTTTTTCGCAGTCTTATCAGTATTCCATAAGCTTCTTCCTCTTTTGTTTAGGCACTTGACAATATGCCACACTGCTAAAGATCCTAAAGTGGCTCACTTAAGGCTTGCTGCCAGTGAAGACACTTTCTGGAGTGATCTTACCTAGTGCATTATGAGGAATCGTGTTCTATACCTAAACAACTGTATTACAAGCTTCAACCCACAAAAATTTGGGCATGTCTTGATCATACAACATTGCCCTTGCAACTTCGACAATAGTTATGTTCTTCCGCTCTGCAATACCATTATGCTCTAGATTACATGGAGTAGTCCACTCTCTTCTGATGCCTTCCCTTGCGCAAAATTCCGTGAAGTTTTTATTTGTGTATTCTCCACCGTTGTCTAAACGCAATGTCTTGATCTGCTTTATCGTCAGATTCTCTACCAGAGCTTTAAACTCCTTGAATTGGCCAAAGACTTCGTCCTTGGTATTCAAAAAGTAGATCCAGGTCTTCCTGGAACGGTCATCATTGCAGGTGACAAAATATTCAGCACCACTAAGAGCTCTAGTGGACATTGGCCCGCAAATGTTTGAGTGTATTAAGCTCAACACACTCTTAGCCCTATTGCTACTTCTATGGTATGCTACTTTGGCATACTTTCCTAATACGCGTCCTCTGCAGACATCATCTCGCTTGGTGCTCAGATCTGGAACTCCTGTGACAGTCTTCTTCAGAATCATTAAGGCCCCATGATGCAAGTGCCCCATTCTCCTGTGCCATAGCTCATTCAAGTCCTTCTCATTAGTGCTTCTTATTAGTGCCATTGGGGATTCGAGCTGTAACTTGTAGAGTTTATTGCTCCCGACTTCGATTTGTGCTTTCTTCCTCCAACTTGGGTGTTTGACGTATACTCTATTGCCAATGAAGTAAACGGCATAACCTTTGTTTTGAATTTGCGACACCGAGAGTAAGTTCATCCCCAAAGCAGGCACATGCAGTACATTAGTGGCCCGAAGCATATTACTAGCTTCCGTTTGAAACACTGTGGTACCTCTTCCAATAGGGGTACATTTTTCCTTATTGCCCATGGTGATTTTAAAGTTCATCTGCTCTTCTTGGTAGTTTGAGAAACATTCTCGCACTCTCGTCATGTGAGCAGAAGCCCCACTGTCATTGTACCAGATCTCAGGAGAAGCAAAGCTTGACACAAGCAAATTCTTCTTCCAATCTGGATGCCAGAATAGAAACATCGTGATCCATCTGTTCTTCCATGCTTCCCTTCTTCTCTGGAGAACTGCGTGAACCCTTCCTAGCTGCTGCAACAATGTCTGTTTTACGTTCAATCACCGGTTCTTTGCTCCTGTTACTCATCTCTGTCTTTGATATCATGTGAAAATTGCAATCCAAAAAATATTTCTACAATGAAATATTTGTTTCTCCTACTTATTATTTCAATAAGCTATTTACAGAATTCTTCCAGTAAATTTCGAAATAAATACTACTGCAGCATTCACTTATGTATATGCAGAGAAAGGAATAATAAGAAATATAAGCATAAGAAACAATCACATGCACACACTTATTTTTTGGACAATTGTCCCTAGAAAAACCCAATATGGGAAAGCCGGTGCAGCAGATGAAGGTTTATATTATTATTCTTTAGCAATGAATTCTTTACAGGAAATAGAATGGCATATATCTTTAGAAAACACCTGGGGTAGATTCTCTGGTTACTTCTGGAGAATCCTGACACTTGGAAGACCCACTATCTCCCTTTGCGTCACTCTGCGTGCTTCTCTATGCAGTCCCTGCATTGGATTGCGTCACTTTGCATGGGCACACTGCTCTGCTGCTCTGCGCTGCCCTCTGTGGCCCTCTGCGTTCCTCTCTCTTCCTTCTCTGTCATTGCTGACTCCCTCTCCTTCTTCTGCGTTTGCAACTCTGCCCTGCAACTCTCCCTCTGAAATCGAATTCTATTCCTTCAGAATCGACTTCCTTCGGGTTACTGAGTATATGCCCGACTTACTTTCCAAATGACCTTGAAGCCTTCTTTTATAATCTTCTTATTGATGAATCAATGACCCAGATTATAAGTCTAATCAATGGCCATGATTAAAACTTGACTTGATCTTCTTTCTCTAGAAGATTCACACTCTCTTTTATTAATACCCATAATTAATTATTTTAATAAAACACAAACCGAGTGGAATTTTCAAAAAACTGTTTCTGGGTTTTTTGGAATGCTGATGTCCAAGCCTCCTTACAAATTTTGAGACTTGGAACACTTTCTGATGCTACAAAAATCAACAGAAACCACCAAATAGAGTCCTTCATTAACCTCTCTTGTTGAGCAAGTTAACACATGTACATTTTAAAGCCCATTTGGAAGGGCATGCCACTATGAAGTGTCCACTTCTGCTCTTGATTAGCAAGCTTATTTACTCAATTGCACTAATGATTAATTTTTCTGGAAGGTGAGGAGACGCGTTGGATCTTATACAGGATTGCGAGTGTTTCTTCATCTTGGACTTGGCTTCCCTACACGGGGTCCAAGCCCTCCATAGGGTCATAAGGACATTTGTAGGGTGAGCATTGAGAGCCATGGGCCTCCACCATAGCAGAGCGTTGATTGCCACACCATGGGCTTCTTTAGCACAACACATTGCTTGTTCATTCCCTGGTCATACAAAGATGATGGTGCTCTTGGACGACATTGCCCAACTAGATACACAGTTTCACCCAACACTTGGCAGTTGATCCAAGGCCCAGAGGAGGTTTTGTCACATGCAGAGAGACATTCGACATGATCTTGAGGCATTTGGAGACCCATGAAACGCATTTGGAGCCCAAGATGAGGTTTGGAGATGTTTTGCAACATTTAGAGAGCAATCCCCTCTTGTCGATCACTGTTGAGGCCCTCACCCTCATTCTCATCCCATGAGGCCTCAACACTAGCCTTGAAGAGCACTTCACATTAATTACATGGGCTAAAAGTCAAATGAAATAATAATTAATGTAAAGCTATCTTGGTTGGCTTGTAACCAAGGGTTTGTTACTTTCTTTTAGCACATTAGGGGCTTCATTATTAGGAAATTCAAACTCATTAGGATTGTATAAATAAGAGAGAGTCACTCTCACTTTGGATCATCACACTTTGGATTTTCGCTAGCCTCATTAAAGGATTCAGACCTGCAATTTTAGAGAGGATTTGGATGTTTTTGGGATGCACTTTAATGTATGGATATATTGCTATCTTTTTGGAGCTTCTAAGTGCATTATTAATGGATGGATATACTTCATATTGTCTAGTAAGTGTTTTTTCTTGTTGATTATATTTATGTAAATGTGTAATGCAAGGAAATTCTTTCTCACAGTGAAGGTTTATACCTTAATTTACTTGATATGGTGCGAAATTGTGATCTTGGGAAGTTTTGCATGTGTTACCCATTGATGTTATGAAATGAATGTTCCTAGTGGAAAATTGTCATAATTTGTCCATGAAACTCCATTAAGTAATGCTAATGAAGGTAATTGTTGAAAGTGGCAGTTAGGGCTTCCTCTTTTAACCTCCTTGAAGGTCAGTTTAGCCTACTATAAGCATCCATGACCCCATACTCACAATGGTCTAGGCACTAGTCAAACCCCTTGATTGTAAAACTTGGATTTAATCCATAAAATTTTCTTCTTTTCTCTTAAAAATTCGCCCCGTTAAAGATAAGGAGGCCATCTAGGGCTTGGTGCGAAATTCTAGGAAGGAGGAATTTTTGAATTCCATCCAGACATAATATTTCCTTTGTGTCTCCTCTAGGAGTCCTCAAGTTTTGAATGAATTTCGATAGTGGAATTTCAATATAATTGATGCCCTAGATATCACTCCAAGTGGGAACCCTAGAAGCTAATCCTTCAACTTGGGGATTCTTTGAAGGCTTGTACTTTGGTATTTGTTGAAATATATCATTCAGAGCCTTTTCTTTTGCCTACCTTGACCTTGGATGTGCCAATATATTGTCATATATCTCAACCCTAGGTCTCATGCAAGATCTTTTTCAAAGGGTTTTTCCAAGAAAGTCTTACTAGCTTCTCGCAAAACTTTCATATATATTGAACCTTTCCATTGAATGAGCCATCCTTGCCTCACTGCAAGCCTATTATAGACTCATCAATCATAAGTGAGGGATATTGGGACTCCTCTCGTTGGTGAAAATCCAAGAAGAGAAGGGGACATAGGCTGTGGTGATAGTGGGCCTTTGTCCCAAATTGTTGTTGTGCCCTCTAGCTTTATCTTATTTACTATGCCTGCTAGTTTGTGTAACAACAAAGCTCTCCTTAATGACTTTGTTCCCTCATAAAATGATAGCTAGGGTATGAAACTAGGGTTTTCATATTCCCTTACTTCATTATAGGGTTTAGTTTTCTCCTAAGTAAATCTCCCTCTAGACTCTATCACCCAAGGTCAAGCACTCGCCTTATTGACATTGTTGATCACACCATAAATCATCCATAAATTTAATGTCTCTCCTATTTTTTGATTTTCGGTGTCTTAAGGAAAGTCGTCAGGCTAGGGTTAGGGTAAAAATTCAACTAGAGCGCATGTGTGTGGAATTTCCACGATTGTAATTACTAGATTTTTATCTTCTAACTGTTTGCAGTTTATTTGTCAACTGTAAATTAATGTTATGGCAAATAATGATAAAGTTGCTATTGTAATCTTCACCAAAAAAAATATGTTGCGGAATATAAAAACTGGAACTGAGAAATATGCACACACACAAACGTTTGACATTGTTGTTTTTGGACAATTGTCTCTAGAAAAACCCCAAAGGGAAAACCAGTGCAACGAATGAGGTTTTTATTACTTTTCAACAAATTAGGAGTTCAATGATCTGCTTGCCTTTCTGGCAAAGCTCCGACAATATTTACTGGAAAAATAAACTGGAGACACCCTGTCTCCCTCTGCAACTCGATTTGGCGCTCACTACTGACAACTCACACTTCTTGGCTAGTCACACTGCTTGGTTGGAAATGCATATGACTGCCTCTAGAAACTCGTACAATGCCAGAATCACCTTATTGCAAGTCATCCTTCCTCCCTTTGCCTTAGAAACCCACTCGCTCTGCCTCTGGATACTGATCCGACAATTGGTAACTTAAACGTGGCTCCTCCAACAACTCACACTAGTTGTAGCAACCTCCTTTGCAGATGAATTCAACCTCCTCTTCCTGTCTCGCAAACATTGGAAAATATAAGGAAAATTCCTTTGTACTCCAACTTCCAAATCTTCGCTAAAACCCTCGCGTCTGATGCTTCCCTAACTTCATCTACGCACTTGTTGAATACCTGCAATTGGGTATTCGAACTGCTCCCAAAATACTTGATGCCTTCTCTAAACCATTCAACTACTCTTATAATCTCTCGTTGGAGTCTCAACGGCCATGCTTACATCTCAATCGATGGCTAAGATCAACTTGACTTCATCAATAGAATTCTCTAGAGAAAAATCGAGCTTCCTCAATTAATTCGCTTTAATTAACCAGATTTCCTAAATTGGGCTTAGGAAATATTTTAATTATGGCTAACTAATTTGATTGAGGTGTCTCCAAGTCTTTTCTCACGAAACCTTTTTTGGGTTTTGAAGATCTCGTGTTCCTTAGCCTCTTAGACATCATAAAGACTAGAACACTTATCCGCTGTTGCCCCAAAAAGTAACAATGTGTTGGCTTGTGGAAGGATTCAACACGTGGTTGGTAAGACATTGCCTCAAAATCATCCTATTCTCGCAGCTAATTCTTCCATTCTAGAGCTGATGTCATTTTTCCTATTCAATTTTTGCCCTAGGTCAACCCTAATCTAGCCCTAGGCTTCAACTTGGGGCTTGTTGAAGGCTTGTTGTCCCTGTTGTCGCTCAAATTGTACAGGCACGATGCGACATTGACTTAGGGCGAGGGTTGTCACTCTGATCCCTGCCTTCTTCATTATAGTTGTCTCCCAACAACAGGCTATGGGGGGTAGTCCCTATGGAATGTGAGAGTGCGAGATTTGTTGGCAACCAACAAATCTGGGAGACACAATTGAATGGCATAGCCACTTGGTTGATTTAGCAAGTTTTAAAGATTAGATTGGATTATTGGGTGAGTCTAGTGCCTTATGGAATCAAATACTTGCTTTATATCAATTATATGCCAAATGACAGGATGAACAATCGCTGCTTGGAGATGCTTTACTAACCTATATGTTGTGCAAGTCCTATAATCTATGTGATATTCAAAGTCTTGGTTTAGTTTAGTTAAATGCCTAACTAGGTGAATCCCTTAATCCTTAGCTGTTTTGAGGCTAGTCTCTAAAGTAAGTTGTAGAGAGAAGTCAAGGCGAAGCAAGCAATGGCATGGTTAAAAGTACCTCCCCTTGAAATCTAACTAGCCGGTGCCTCCAGAGCTGCAGAGACTGTGGCTCTGACGACTGCAAGGTCATCGTGTTAACCACTAGAGGGGGTCTATCCTTCGCAAGCTACAAGATGAAGAGTGTCCATATCTTTCTATCAACTAAGCTTAGGCTTGGAGGTAAATTTATTACTGCAAGACTATGCCTAAAATGCAAATGCAAAGTGATTGAATGTTCTTGAGGTGAGATTGCTTATGATCTTCAGTACATAGTTACAATTGATCTTAAGCTACAACAATAGAGTACTTAAATGATGAATGAAAGATAATCTTAACCACAAGATAGAGTGCTCAAATTTAACAATGCCCAAAAGATATATACAATGTAAACAAGAGATAATTGCTCAAGTACAAAATAAAACACAAGATTAATGCTCTTCACCAATATGTCAAAGATAAATTATCATCCACAATAGATATTCAATTTAACCATGAACAATAAACCCAATGACAATAATGGCTATAAGAAAGATTAGAGCATTTATCCACGATATTACTTAGAACAATTAGCCAAGGTTCTTTAGAGACAATACAAGAATGAAAAGGATACCAATCAACAATTACTGAAGAGATTCATAATTCTTTAAACACAATATTGATTAGATGTTATATAGAATGATTAGATTTCCAACTTAAGCAATATCAAGCATTCAAGATGATATTCAACTCTCTGAGATTGATTTGTCAAGTGCTTTTATGAGTGAGTTATTTAGTGCAAAATTATGATCTCTTAGATTATGAAACTCACAAGAACAATGTGTTTGTATTCTTATTAGAGAGCAATGCAACCAATTTATCAATCCAATCCAATCCAATGTTACCAATGTAAACAATCCTTTTCACAATGTGTTATGCTTATCAATAGAGAATTAACCAATATTAGGAACCCTTATGCAACTTATGCTCAAATTTTATGACAACAGTAATTTAGATATGCCAAATATGTCAAATCAGTCCAACACTCATCTCTTTGAATTAAATGAGAGCACTTAGAACGAAAATGCAAAGAATGAGATGCTTATGAGTGCAAATGCATGCAAGAACGAAAATGAGGCAGCCAGGGAAGAACTTAGAAAGCGGAACCAAGAGATGAATGCTCAATAAGTTTAGGATCTTTTCTCATGCCACTGTTATGTATGATCAGACATTATGATGCCTCTAAACTAATATGACAGTCATCAAAAAATTATGAAATATGCCAAACAGTAATTACCCCATTGATGCAATGATTTGTTAATGTATTTAGGTGAATTATTAGTGATTTTATGCCACTTAGATGTGATTATACTACTGTAAACAAAATGATCAGAGGCTGATAGTAAAACAGAGATGAAAATGAAGGTTTGAGGAGGCAAACCAATAGGCCTTTGGGCCTTGAAAATGGCTAGTATGCTTTCCCAAAATTCCTCCAACGAAATGACCTACTGCAAGCACAAACATTAGCTCAAAATCTCTTGAATATCCCTGCAACCACAAGATATTAGTGACAAAAATCTAAATGATAACCCAAGCAATGACAGAAATGAGGCAAAGAGGGCTACGATAGGGCAACAATGATGGCTAGAAGCCTAGGAAAGGGCAGGGGCGAAGGGAGGAAGCCTAGTAGGCCTATGGCAACAAGGAAGAAGGCCAATAGGCTTGCCGCCAAGGGCTAGAAGGGGCTGCAGCACCTAGGGCAGGGATCTAAGAGGGTGCCGCTAGGCGAAAAGAGGGTGCTGAGGGCAGACAGAAGAGGATGAGGGCTAGAGGACGGGAGATAAGGCCCTGAGAAGGCCTGCAGCCAAGGCTAGCAACCCTTAAGGGTTGACGACAAGGGTATAAGTGGGCATGACAAGGGTTTGGAGCCCAATATAGGCCAGAAGCTGACCAAGGGAGGAAGAGAAGGCCACGACTAGGGTAAATAAGGGCTATGCTAGGCCTAAAAGGCCTAAAAAAATTTTGTACCCCCTGCAAAATCAAAATTTTGACCCAGATCTTCCAAAATCACCACAAAATGACATGGATTCTCCTTTGAGGGCTAGTGGCTTCCTCTTTTGCTTGAGCGTTGAGCTTGGCTGGTAGCTGGAGGCTAGATCTTGCCTTCCTAGCCTAGATCTGCTCAAAACCTCAACGATTTCTTCCAAAAGGGCTAGACATCTCACTTGAGTGAGAGAAACCCTCACAAAATTTGAGATGACTAGAGAATTCACCTGCACAAGTGAAATAAACTTTCCCAAAACCCCAATATATATATATATATATATATATATAAACCCAAAACCCCAACTGCTGCAAACAATGTGTTTACAGTTTCCAAGGAGAGCATCAAGCCCTATCAATCATTGATCTCTCAATTATAGAAGTTCAAGCTATAAAAAGTGAAGGTATGAATTATTATAGCTTTCATGGTCCATATAATTCTAGCCTAGATAAAAGAACCTTAAACCTTACCTTCTAGGATTTATAAAGCAATCTAGGATGTCAAGTAAAATCTTAGTATTAATTAGAAGGAAAGATAAACTTGATTTTCATAAAAAGGATTCCATCCTCCATTATAAATTGAGAACTAATATCATATTCTAGGTATCTCATATTATGTTTAGAAGTATTTGTTACAGGTACAAAATATCATGGCACTTCAAGGAGTCCCTATAAGGTTTGTGAAAAAACAATGGCATGTTTTAAATTACAAAACATTGATTTCCCTATAATAAATATTTATTCATATATTACTATTACTAACATCATTATGTCCAGCTATATTGTATCATAGAGATTCTTGTTTAGGATGATTCATTTCTCGATAAATCTACCCCTCCTCATATTCTTTATTGTTATTGTAGAACCCTAGACAAGTTTTTTGGAAAAACCTAACCTAAGGGTATGCTAATGTGAATGTCTGAAATCCTAAACTTCTTAGGGTATTGAAAAATGCTATTTGAAGTTTTATTGATGGTGTCATGTTTGGGATTTTGGTATGATTAGGAAAACCTAACTTTTTAGGATAAAATCCCGAACCTACGAAATATTGGTAATGTTAGGTTTGCTATGTTTCTACATTATTAGGGTTTGGTGGAATGTGTAAGCAAGTCCCTTATAATGACTTAGAAATGATTTTCTTGGTATGTGTGTGTTTGTCGGATTAAAAAATAGTCTAGTGTGTTGTTTAACTCTTATTGATCTTTGTGAAGCTGGGTTTGACTAACACATGATATGAAATGCCTATGGATGATGATGAAGTCCTAGATGTATGAGTTAACCTATTTGTCAGTAGTCATGAATCCTAGGTATTGGAACTAAGTCGTAGTCAAAGTTTGTCTTTCTAGGATGATAATATTTGTGAAATTCTAGGGTTTTGGAGTTGAACCTTAGTAGAATTAAAAATATCTGATGTATAATGACAACTTGATGATTTGAGATTTGTGTAAGATTGTTGAAATCTGAGTTTTAGTTGGGATTGATGTTTGATTGAAAATCTAGGGTTTGCAACTAACCCTAGTAGAAGTTGGTCATGTTAATGAGTAAGCTGTGATTGGTCTTGATTGATTAATACTTTTGTATGAAATCTCGAATTTCAGTGAAACCCTAGTGGAAGTCTAACATATGAATTCTGAAAGTTGTTACATACTTTGTTGATCTATATTCGTTTGAATTGTTTCTGGGGTTTTCTATGAGTTGTAGTAAGGAATGTCATACCTTTGGAAGAAACATTGAAACCCTAGATATAATGAAAGTTGTTATGAAGTAGGTGTTTCTTGTTTAAGTTTGGGTATCTGATATATGTAAAAATGCTTCCGTAATTTTGATATGGCTAACTTCGTGCTTCTATAGTTTTGGCTGTACTTACTATCTAAATCGTGCAAGTACACAATCTTCAAAATGGTGAAGATGTTCATTGATATGATAAGCATGATGTGGATGGTGATAACTCTAATGAAATGATTGGAAGCCACAAAAGATTCTCTGATGTCAAAGTAAATAAGTTGACCTGCCTAGATTAAGAGGGGGCCTGGGAAGCTACTTGATTAAGAGGGAGGGCATAGCATAGTTTTGATTGGAGAATGAAGTTTGAAGGATATGTTGCTGTATGTGAAGGCCTACCATGTTGAGAAGCAACATAAGGAAAACCCTGAAGGTTTTTGTTTATTTATGAATATGTGAAAATATATTATTGATTAGGGTTGTGTTTAAAATTTAAATCTCTCAATGGTTTGTATAGCATATTGGTTACCGATCAGTTTGATCAGAAGGGATTTGTTGTCCTTGATTTGCTGGATCAAGGAGAGGCTTTGTGATTGAAGCATTGCCTAGGAGGACATTTGGCCAATACTTTGTGTTGATGTCTAGGTCCCAGAGTAGGGAGGGTGGCTTGAGTCATAGAGCTTTGACCATGGATACACACCTAGGTCCCTGGGTTGATGGTTAGCAAGTAAGCTTGATGGTACCTAGAGAGGCTGAAAGCTTGAGTCCATCTTAGTCCCACCCGAATAGATTTCCGTGGTCAAGAATCTAGTCCGTGGCATTGCGGTGCCTAAATTGTTGAGAGACCAATGGATAGATTGCCCCGGTCAGGAATCTAGTCCATGGCATTGTGGTGCCTAAACTTCTTCATAGATGATGTGTTGAGATCTTCCATGTACCTCTTTGATTATATGTAAATATAAATACCTCCCTAGTTAAGAGGGACTGTTGGAAAATGTAACTAGGTTCGGTCTTCATTGTACTTGAAATAAAAATGTAATATATTTTTCAAAAGAAAATAGTTTTGTTATTGTTGAATTGACTTGTTAAAGCATGGGTTTCATGCTTGGGTCAATGGTTATTGGTCAAGCTTCCATTGTAGGCTTTAGGATTGTGTCAAAGTCAATTTAGTATTTAGACTCCTGCATCAAGTTATCCTCTCCAACAAAGTCTTCATGTCGACGTCAAAAGAAATCTCCTTCAAATCGGCCTTCTCCAAAGAACACATGTCGTCCTCACCATATGAAGACACCACAGTTCACACACTCATGTCGGCTTATTTTCATATAGTGACTACTATATATGACCCGTGTGAAGACTTCGCATAACACAAAGAAACAAGTTCGGATGATCTCTGAAATTTGGTGATCACAGTTCGGATTACAGTTCGGATCACAGTTTGGATATCTAAGTTCAGTGAAGGATGCGGTGCTACATTGAGGTCTTGGTGCTA
The DNA here is from genome assembly GCA_034641835.2 of Pinus albicaulis. Classification (NCBI taxonomy): domain Eukaryota; kingdom Viridiplantae; phylum Streptophyta; class Pinopsida; order Pinales; family Pinaceae; genus Pinus; species Pinus albicaulis. The sequence continues at coordinate 956,560,395 of CM076572.1, forward strand.
CAATAAAGTCTCAGTGCTATAGCACAGTGAATTCCCGGTGCTACCACAATGTAATAGTCTTGGTGCTATCTCAGTTAGTTGCTATTACAGTTCATGTTACCACAATCTCCGTGTTGCCATAAGGACTCGATGTTATCACTATGATGAGGTCTCGGTCCTCCTACAAGTGATAAGTACAGTGATGAAGATCTCAGTGCAGTGATAAGGTTTTGGTCCCGCTACAAGTAAGAAGTGCTATCTTAGTGCAGTAATAAGGTTTCAGTGCTCCTACAAGCAAAGTGTTATCTCAGTACATTGATAAGGTATTGGTAATCTTATAGTGATGATGTCTCAGAGCAAATACAATGAAAAGTACAGTGAAATAAGGATGACTTAATTGGGTTTTTCCCTCGAGGGAGGGTTTTCCTTGGTAGCGTGCCTATATCTTGTGTTCTCTTTTATTTGTTGCTTGGCATTAATCTTGATGATAAGAAAAGATAACTAAGAGATCAAATACTATTAATGAAAATATCGCAAGTTAATGCCATTAAGAGGAAAATCGTTTTAATTGCCACCTATATAGATTTTCCAACATATTCTGTGTCTCTTGTCTCTTTATTGTTTATGCTTTGGTAGTTGTCGGATGAAGAAGAACACTATAATGATCTAATCAAAGAGAAGATCCTAATTTAAAGAAGTAAAAAACATTCACAAGCAATGATCATTAAAGAGAAATATCCTAATTCAAATGCCCTAGATTTTGTCAACATGGTTTAGAGGTAAGGTGACAAAATCAAGGAAGGGCATCTCATCAAGGTACACTCAAGCATTCAAGCACCAAATCTCGAAAACGACATCAAAGAAAAAATCTATAAGATCATCTTGAAATCAAGATCCATAAACAAGTGTCAAAACCCTAGATCAAAGAAGAAGTCTACTAAAAGAAGTTTTGGGATCCTCAAGTCATCATCAAAAGACCACAAAGACCCTACTCAAGTTGAAGAAGTCTATCAAGGACGTTGTTATCATCATCAAAAGTTCTAAGGCAATCCCCCTCTCATTGAAGCAGGGATTTCATCTCCAGGGGAAATATTTATCCTTGAAGAAGATCATCCAAGAAGCATCAAAGACATCATCAAGAAGTGGAAGAAGCTTCTTAACAAGTAAGTATATTTATGTCTGCATCTGAATCTATCAAAATGTCTATTTGCAAGGAAAGCAACAAGTTGGTTGGGGCTTCAAACTTTCTTGCATGGAAGAAGAGGACAAACCTGAATCTCATTGAAAATGAAGTCATGGATCATGTAAAGGGTTCAATAACCAAACCTCCAAAAGAAGATGCTTAAGCACTTGCAAGGTTCATGAAAGGGGAAGTAAGGGCTGAAAGGATTCTCATAGAATCCATCAAGGATCCCCTCATTCCATATGTATCAAAACTTCAAAATAAATATATGACAAACTGGTAGAGTTATTTTCCGTAATCACTGCAGGAGAATTTATTTCATTAAGGAAAGAACTCTACAAGCTAAGGATATCAAAGGAAGAAGGAATAGCCTCATACTTTATGAGGGCATCTGAAATCGAGGACCAACTTCAAGATCTGGGAGAAATAATGTCTGATAAGGAGATGACCACCGTAGTACTAAATTCACTACCAGAGGAATGGGGTAACTTTACTTCAAACATTTATGGGAAGAAAGAAGCTACTCCATTCCAGGATCCATGGTCACTATGCAAGATTGAAGAAACCAGGCTAAAGGAAAAAACTGATGTAGGATCAAATGAGCAAACTCAAGCATATGTTGCTATGGCAAAGAGAAAAGGGAAGTTTGGGAAATTTGGTCCTCATAAAAAGAACATGGCTAAGGTTCAATGTTATGGATGTCAAGAATATGGGCATTACGAGAGAGGGCATCCTAAGCTCAAGAAGGACAATAACAAAAGAGGAAGAGAAGAAGCCCATTTCACCAAAGAAGTGGAGGAAGCTGAAAGGAAGAAGTCCAAGAAAGAGGAAGTAAAAAATCTCTACTATGATTGAGATAGTCTTCCTCATCATTTTCTTTTCAAGTTTCTGGTTTTCCGTTGTAGGATATGGCCATCATAAGTCTCCAAGAAGCATGATAGGTTGCATCATGGCATCATAGAAGCATTAAAAGCAAGAGCTCGTGGCATCATCATAGAGAAGCATGAAAGATAGCTTAAATAGAAGTCTATAACAGTCACCCATGGAAGGACATCGCTGTTGGTAACCTCATTAGAAGCATAAGTGGTGCTTATGGGAAAAAAGAAAAAGTCATCTAGTACAAAGCTCATCATATATTAGTAAAAAGGAAACATTTGCTAGATGAGGATAGTTAAGATCCTCCATTGGAATCTTCATCGGAAGGTTCATCAATCAAAAGAGAAGCAAGTGTTTCATAAAAAAATCCAACTTGTAGGAATTCATGGGAGGATGGTATGATGTCAAAAGAAGTAAAGTAGTTCAAGGGATTGAAGTTCTTTCAATCAAGGAGGCTGCTGAAGGAAGTCTATATGAACGAAAGAAAATTGAGGTATGTATGCTTGTATTTGATTATGTAGAGTCATGTCATATGGTTGCAAGTAACATGGATAAATGCTCTATCTCGAGAGCATGATCAAAATAAGGGATCTCCTCTTTTGAAAAGATGTCGGAATGCATGGGTCACACATTGACTAGATGAAATCAACATAATATGTCCTCATATGAAATATGAGGTGGCTGACAATAATTGGAGGAACTATGATCAAAAGTTCCTGGAAGGAAATGTGTGAAGAAAGAAAAGAAGAGATCGTGAAATAAGCAACTATGGAGATGGAAATCAACATCCGAGGACTGAAATATTTGACTATGATATCTCCATGAAAGATATGAAGACCCTGATGAAGTTTGAAAAAGAAGGAGACCCTTGACAATGTAAATCTTTTGGAGATGTGTCAACATGTATGAAGGATGCTGATGCTAACAGGAAGATGTCATGATGAAAGACCATGAAAAAGGTAATTTTGATTTAATGTTCATTTCATACTTATGCAGGGCTGCAAAAAGGGAAGGGTTGTGGATGTCTTCCACCACTGATGACCATGAAGCAGGATGAAAAATCCTTAAGGAAACATGGCATGAAGAGGGCAACATGGCATAAAGGAAGACCAAATATGAACTAATGGATCACTTTCCAATGAAAGGAATGATGACATGACTGACTCATGGATGAAAGTGATGGATGGTTTGTGCCCTAGGAAGAAGTCCCGAAAAATGTAGACTTTATGACAAAGAGGAAATTCATGATCTCCACATGAAGAGCTGCTGGAAGCAAGTCCCTAGGCAAGAGGGAGCTTGGGTACATTCCTTTTATAGGAATGGGTACATTCCTTCCATGGAATGGGTATGTCCTCCCTAAGTTGAGAGGGAGTGATAGACACATCATTCGTGTCTTCACTCGGGAAGACAAAATGGAGGATTCGGTAAACATTTGGTATCCGATACTCTTTGAGGATGAGTTAGGGCATCCAAGATAAGAGAAGTCGTAGAGGACTGATATTCTTTGAGGATTGGGAATCCAAGATAAGAATAGACCTGGTGGAACACACTCTGGGAATTCAGGTAGGGTATGTTTTGGGTCTCAAAATAGTCCCTATTCTCACTCCATTATTCACCAATACCTTCACATTATTTCCATATTACCTTCATGCCACCTTCATTCCACCTCCACATCATTACATTTACCTCATCATTGGGTTATAACTATGCTTTTCCAAAGTTTATTAATTCTTAACATTTTTAAGTGGATTTTTGGTTAAACTTTAGAAAATAATATGCTTATACTTATACCTAACAATTAAAATGAGTTTGTTGACATGTGTAGGTACAAAAGAAGCTTCCTAGACACCCTTATGTGGCACTCTATGTTCAAATTCGAATTTGAGGAGATCATGGAGGATAGGGTTATGTGTCACCATTGGTTGAGAAATATGTGGGTCAAAGGAGGGAATAGTGGATTTGCATTTAAGAGTTTGTTATCATAGCTTTTGTATAAATAGGAGTGTTATCTCCTTCATTTGTAATTTTGATTTGTAGTCTTAATCTTCATTTGTAGTCTTAATCTTGATTTGTAGTCTTAGTCTTAGTCTTCATTTTGTAATCTTAGTATCTTATAGGTTGGTAGTGAGAAGTTAGATTGGAGAATCATTGTAATGGCTGTAATTGCAATTTGCAATTGATGATGAATAAGATGGAGCTTCTTTGATCCTCTACATTTGACTTTTTTGTTTGTGTGCTTGTGAATCCTTGGAAGGATCCCCATTGCCTAGCAAGTACACTTTTATTTTAGTAGGCTTTTATTTTATGTTGTTTGTGAATTTCATTAGATTAAATTATTAGGTTCATATGTTTGGAATATTAATGAATGACCTTACGTAAGAAAGTATTAATGTTTACTTCAATGAATCTGATTTGTTATTTAATGTTTGATTTCATTAGTTTAAGTTTCTGATTTATATGCTTGAGATATAAATGAATAGTCTCTTGTAAGAGAGCTTTAACATTTCATGCAATCAATCAGAATTAGGTTTAAGTGCTTTAATTTCATTAGTTTAAACTTTAAATAGTTTGTTGATTAAGATGATTATAAATATTAATGAACAGTCTCCTGTAAGGGAGCCTTAATATTTCTTACACTTATCACAATGTCTTTAGATTTCATTTTGCTTAAATAACTAAATAGGTGTTGGAGATCCTAATGAACAACCTCCTGTAAGGGAGCTTTGGCATTTCTTCACCTAGCTTAGTTTAGTTTGTCTCTAAGTCCATATATTTTGGATGATCCTTGAAGTTTACTTACCCGGATTGATAGTAAATGAAACTCTAATTTGCATCCGCATTTTAGACCAAACAGTATGTTCCGAGATAGACAATGATGAGGGTGTCTATACATCATTGGTCTCGCCAACATTGAGCTCTAATCTTGTGGAGATATAGATCTATTAGTCAAGGCCTTGCTATATGACAATGCTGGATAATATGATGTTATACAGATGGGTTACCAATCCGACCCTTCTTATGAGAATTCTTCAAATTGAGAATGTCCAAGTACCTTGCGTAGACTATGAATACCTCCCTTGTTAAGAGGGAGTGTTGAAAAATGTAACTAGTTTTGGTCTTCATAATGACATGTGTAATCATGATTTTATGTAATTGATGTAATGAAGAAAAGAAATAAAATTATTTTGTAATGCTTGAGTCATGGGTTTCATGCTCAAGGAATTTTTATTTTAGTTGAAGCTCCCATTGTGAGCTATTAGGTTTGGTCATCAAGTCATAAGGTCTAGTAAATTCAATGTCAAGGATTGAAGACCCATTCGGGCATGTAATTCATTGTAAAAGAAAACTTGTTAGCCCTCCAAGACCTTGTCACAAGCTCTCCTACATGTTGGCCTTCAAAAGGTGATGAGGATGATTCTAGTAAGTCATGTCGACCTAGGTACCAGTTCAAGTCGGCTTATTTTGATGAACAATCTTACTATATATAGGGCTGTGCAGCCTCCATTTGAACACGATTTCGTACAAGCACAAGAAGGATAAAAGGAAGAGCGAAGATCACAAGTAGGGTAATCTCATTCATCAAAAGAAGAATAGAAAACTGACTTATTTGTGAGTCTGTTTTTGGGCTAATACCTCCACATGTGTCAAGGAAGGAAGCACCATCTACTGCAGAATTGGTTGTAGGCTAAGTCACCTGACATGGGGACACGGGACACGAAGGAGACGAGGATTCGAGTGTTGGACACAGACACGTTGACCCCCCAGAACAAGACACGTTATATATATATATATATATATATATATATATATATATATATATTAAAAATTAGATATTTCTTACACAAATTCTCATTCATGATACTAATTCATTGATTCAAACACAGATCTTCATCTGGATGTAAGTTTTACAGAGTAACATTATGCATACAAATATAATTGCGACATATTCATCAATGATCCAATAGGAGAAAGACAAGATACTGCAGTTTTCTCATTAAGTCATCAAAATCAAAATGTGTTACATAGGTAGTAGAAATGCCAAAGGAAAATAGAAATAGCAAATACAAAACAACTACAAGCCTCAATGCGATAGGTAGCTCATGAGTCATCAATCCTCATCATCAAAATCAACATCTCTGTCATCATCATGGTCACCACTTCTCTCCTCTGCTGCATCCTCCTCCTCTGCTGCCTGGCCCTTGCTCTCTTGTGAGATATTTCCACAATGGATATTTGTTACCTTGAGGTTGTTGTCTTCCCTCAACATTTGAAGTTGTTATTGCAGCCCCACTTCCAATAGAGTGAACACTTGTAGACCCTGATGAAATTGGAACAGGAGGGGCATCTCCAATGGGGACATTCTCCCCCTTCCTTTGCCCCTTCCCTACTACCCTTGATTGAGCCATGAATGGTGTAAAAAAATAAAGAAAAAATGCACATGCAAATTGCTGTAATAAAAATGAAAAAATAGAGACAAAATGCACTTACCTGTTGCTTGAATCGCCTCCAAAATGCTCCCACACCCTTTGCTCTTCGCTCCCACAAACCCACAACAAACCCACATCAAGAGAGTGAAATGTGAAGTTGAAATGGGCCAAAACGACTCTTTATGGGCCACTTGGCACTCATAAAAGGCGTACAAGTGTCCCAAAGTCGAGACATGATTGAGACACGATGGTGTCCTGATGGGACACGACTGGACACAATTCGGAGGACACGTGTCCCACCAAATCGTGTCCGATTCGAAAAATTCGGGACATGACGAGGCTGAGGAACGAATCTGGTTTCATAGGTGGTAGGTTTTACTGTTGTTCAAGAGGTCAAGTCAGGGAGGAAAATTAGCAAGACGACTAGCCGAATTGCAATAAGAAGTCATATCATACAAATGAAGAAGATCAAGGTACAAGCGAAGGTCATTCACACGTGCTAGGGTTTCTGAAATAGGGCCGAAAAGGTGTAGGTCTGATCCAAGGGACCGAAATCTGATGGATAGCTGAACTGGTGGGAGAAGGAAGAAGTTTGACTTTCGTTGACTCAAGGAAGAATAAGAAGCTATATCAAGAAGGCTTCTGACTTGGTCTTGGAGAGGCTATGGTGTCAAGGGTCTTGGTCATGGTCTTGGTATTCGTCAATTGAAGTCTCTATAAGAAGAAGAATTCGTTTGGGTTTTCCTCTCAAGTTGGAGAGGTTTTGACCCTGGCTGATCTCCTATATTCTGTGTCTCTTGTCTCTTTATTGTTTATGCTTTGGTAACTATTTGATGAAGAAGAACACTATAATAATCTAATCAAAGAGAAGATCCTAATCTAAAAAAGTAAAAAGCATTCACAAGCAGTTATCATTAAAGAAAAATCTCCTAAATGCCCTAGATTTCTGAACACAGGCATGTTTTGTTTTCTTATTTGTTTGTCTCACCTTTTCAAATCTATATCTATTTGAATGGACCTCACCAAATTTTTGTGCTGATAGAACTCTAGCAAAGATTTTCCTATGACAGAAATTCTCTCACCTTCTTGGACAATGAGTTAACCTGACTGGGGTTGTAATGTTTGAAAATTTTGATGGAATGCACAAAAGTACAAGATTTCTAACAGCAGCCAATTCAATTCCTTCTGCTTCCTCTTGTATTTCTAATGACTGCCTGTTTATTATTGTTGTTTGAATGTTTACTATTTAGAGGTAGTTTCTTGTCTTTCCTCTAATTCCAAATAATTTGGTACAGGCATTTCACATGTTGGCATTATAATGGGTTCAGATTCTGATCTCCCTGTTATGAAGGCTGCAGCAGAGGTTCTTGAATCATTTCAGGTTCCATATGAGGTTGGCTATTATGTATTTACCATTTTATAAAGTTTTTGAAATCAAAATAATGTCAAAGAGATTGGGAAAAAAGGAGGTAATGAGATCTGGATTTTCACACTTTGACAAATAGTTGAGCTTGGATTTTGCAGATAACCATTGTATCTGCCCATCGGACACCTGAAAGAATGGTAGAATATGCTCAGCGGGCTCATGAAAGAGGTGTTAAGGTCATTATTGCTGGTGCAGGTGGTGCAGCACATCTTCCTGGTGAGTGAATGTTTGTACCTATGTAATAATAGATTATGGATACTTCAAATCTGGTTCACTGAATTAAATATTTGGAAATCTGTCATCAGTAACATGAGCTCCATGGCAGGTATGGTTGCTGCAATGACCCCACTTCCTGTTATAGGTGTCCCAGTCCGAGCCTCATCATTGGATGGAATGGACTCCTTGCTATCAATTGTTCAGGTGCAGGAAATGCGATCAAACCTATCTGATTGTAATATTTGCTGTTAATATTAACAGTGCTCTGATATATGTATGCTTTAGTGTTGATGCTAGTCTAATCTATATCTATCCCTGAATGTAGTAACTATGGAGGCATCAAGTAGCTAATCAGTTTCACATATTTAAAACATGTCATTGCCACCTGCAACAGAACTGCCTAGTCTTAACATACATTAGGGATCATTTTAAGGCCTCTGCTGTGCATCAGAGAGAGCTCATTCTGTTTACCCTTGTTTGGCCGAATCCACCAGAGCAGTAACAGTAATCCTGTTAAATGGATGATGTAATGGCCCAACGGCACTGTAAAATGCAGAGAGGAAAGAAATGAAACAGAAAGAATACTGGTTCTGTGTGAATCAAAGATGAACCAAAACGTCCAATAAGAGTATGAATCACATAAAAGGGCGGGCCACACACTGTTATGTCTAGAGAGTAGATTGGGATTGTAGCAATGCGTAGAGTGAAATCTTTCTCTGCAAGGAAGAGAGTAAGTCATAGTCACATTGTTTGTTTTCGAATTTGGCAACAATAAAATTTGGGAAAAAATGCCATTGCAAAAGAATATGATATTATGTTTAACAAAGAGGAATAAGTGAATTAATTATACGTAAGTGTGCATCGGCGTTGAAAAAGCAAATTTGACATAACTTTGGATTTCATCCAAAATTATGTGCAATTAAATATCAAGACTGAAAACATGTTAAAAGTTTATATATAAAGTCATGTGCAACAATGTAAATCCAAACCATTAGATGCCAATTATGCAAATTTTGCTTCTGTATATAGCATGTAAGGGTGATGATGACAAATTGGCACTACGCAGAATACATATATAAAACAAAATACATAAACATCGTGCTTTGAAATGGCCTCAAAAACATTGTGCTATAATTAATGGGTAGAGGAATACTTCTATGCTTGAATAATTTTTCTTTAATGTGAGCTGTTTCCTTCTTTCAGCAGGGGTACTCCTAAACATTTGACCACGCCATTTAGAAGCCCAAGTGTGTGCAATTTATAGCCTTGTAAGGACATGTGGGATGATGATGTGAAAGTGTATCCTAGATCACCGATGGTGGATGTTGTTGGCTAGTCTTCCTAGCTTAATCTTCATGGTGCCTCCTTTTATGGCATTGTTGACAACCCTTTGGTGTGTGGTAACTCCCTACCCATTCTTATTTGTTGGGTTGGTATGTGGGACTTATGGAGGTGGGCCTATTAGGACACATGATTTATGGTAACACTTAATGTTTTAGCCCTATAAAGGTGGTCACTTTTTGTGCTTTTGCCTTTTTTCCCTTTATCCTGGTGCACCTATTGGCTCCCCACATAGACCATCTTCTTATGTATGCACACCTCTTTGGCTATGACCATCATTTTTCATGGAAGTCTTCTAGTACACGGTGGATTTCTGCTCCCCATGACAATGTTCCACATCGTCCAAGGCAATGAAATGGTTCGTTACAGCCTCCATGTCAAGACAAATAATCTCCAAGTCAAAGCACTCAAAACACCCTCTTAGAATTGCCTTTTCCAACTTCAGGCACCTTCAAATGTATTAAGCAAGTAAAATGTCAAGTCAAAGATACTCAATTGACCAAAATCAACTCAAAAGCAAGCAAAATGGAGCCTTTAAGCACACATCAAGCAAGTTATGGAGCAAAAGAAGAGATGCCATCCATCTTTCCTAATTGTTGGAGGACGTCCAAGTCAAAATAGAGGAACGTTGAGCCATTTTAGGAGGTCATTGAGGCTTCCAAGCCTTACTAATTTTGCTTCAAGTCAAATCAAGCCAAGATGCAAGGGAACATTGTACTCTAAGGCCAAATCAACCCTCCTTAATTGTAAATTGAACATATTTGATGGGATGTCACACCTCTCTTGTAATTTGACCTAGTCTTAAGTATGTTGTGGATGTCAAGTCACCCATTTTTGGAAGCAAAATGAGGATAGATGTTGAGAGGCTCATATATAAACAGAGGGCTCTCATTCCTTTGCAAATCATTGTGAATCGTTGAGATCATTATGCCATAATGTGACTATTTTTATGAAAGCTTTGGTGCTCATCTTGGATTTTCTCTTTCTTGGTTGATTTCAAATATTTTCTAAAGAAAATTCTGAAAAACTCAAGACTATTACAAAAACTATCAAGATTGATCCATTTGGATGGCACCTTTGTCACTTGGAGAGGGATGTCTAGGCTTTGTGCTTTGACTCCCTTTTTGTTGGTGTGAGGTAAGCTTTGATTCACCTTGTTGGACTATATCTAAGGTTCCTCATTAAGGGTTTCATTTTATTTCATGTAATAGTTGATCCGATTGTTGAAGCATTTTCCTAATGGAATCCTTCCTTGTAGGGTTTGGTTTCATAACTTTTTTTGACTAGACAAGAGGTGATTAAACTTAAAGGGTTCCACTTCTTGCCCTAATCCGCAAGCATTGATCAACTGACTTAAGAGGGTCATCAAATTGACCCCATAGCCCTTGTCAAGATAAGGCACTTAAGCTTTAATCTAGCAATCAACCATCTTTTCTACAAATTTCTGCAATTGTCTTTTAATTATATTATTCAAATAACTCCTAAAAAAATCAAACAAAAAAATAACTATCAAAAATAAAAGGTAAACGAGTGAATTTCTTCACTTCTATGTCTAGATAAGTGTAGAAATTTTGTGACCCAACCCCGGTTATCAGTTTCTCCTTATGTCTCCCATAAAGTTAAGTGCCCATTCCCATAACCATACATTCAACAAGCTAGAAAAATAAATATTTTCTAAAAACACAAATTTTGGAAATTTCAAATGCTGGAAATTGCAGAAATAAAAACACAAAAGTATTTTCAGCCACACACAGAAATTTGACACGCTGATTTTTGGTCAATATGACTTTGGAAAAACACCTTACAACTCTTGGGGAAAACTAGTTCGAAAGCTCTTCTTTATTTTTGATAAATAACTTTTACAGTGAGAGAGAAATACTCAGAAAATTTCAGCAACCAAACAAATACAACTTATCTCATTTTCTTTGCTTAACCATTGCCTCAGAATTTGTGCAAACAGTAAAACAGGAACAACAATAAATGCTGTACGGACTTCCTTGAATTTCGTGCCCAGAAACACAACAATAAATGCTGCTATATGACCTCCTCGATTTGCGTGCAAACAACAATAAATGCTACTGTACGACCTCCTTGAAATGCATGCAGAGGGACAACAATAAATGATGTACGGATTCTACCTCATTTTCTGTGCACAGGGACAACATCAAACTGTACGGTCTGCCTCGAAAACTGTGCCACAAAAAAACTGCAAGACGGCCCCTCGAAATCTGTGCCAAAACTGCTGTATGGCCATCTAGAAATACGTGCCCAAGTTGCTGTACGGTTTTGGCTTGAAACTCGTTCCCAAACTGCCTTGCACTGTGTGCCAATCCTTGCTGTACGGATTTGCTGAATGCTGCCTCGGTATGCGTGCCAAGGTTCTGCGTTCCTTCACCTCACTGCTCATAAATCTTCTTTGCTATCTGCTTCTCCTTCTCTCAATTTTCTTATGAAAGACTGAATGATCTTTTCCCTCTTTTCCTCCTTTAACCTAACCCTAAGTGACTTTTGGGGAATCCCTAAATCCAATGGCTGAGGTAGCTTTAGATCTAAGGCTGAGATTAAATGTGCATTTAAATCTCACTTTCTATTTTTTAATTCACCCCACTTTAATAAAGACCCTCTTAGTCATTTATTTCCAAAGTCACTTTTCACTTTCTAATTTCACATTGACTTTATTAAAGTCACTTTAAAATTAGACTTAGTAACTTCATCACTTAAAGTCACTTTTAAATTAGATTTGACTTTATAATTTATAAAGTCATTTTAGGAGAAAAATGAAATACATTTGGACACTTTTCCCTAGGCCAAAGATCAAAGCCTTAGGGAACCACCTGTCCTCTGGGAACCAAATTTCAACACTCCCTCTTACCGAAGAAGGTGTTCCTCACCACACCCATCTTGTCTTTGAAGTAGACATGCTTGCCCCGTGGTAAGGCTTTGGTAAATATTTCTGCTACCTTCTCATCTGTGGGAATATACTCAAGCTTCACAACTCCCTTCTGAACATAGTCTCTGATGAAATGATATATGATGCCGATATGCTTTGACCTGTCATGAAATACTGGATTCTCCATGAGTTTAATGCAACTCTGATTATCACAGTGAATCATTGAAGGTCTCAACTTTTGACCAAATAAGCCAAACAACATCTTGCGAAGCCATATGGCCTCACAACTAGCTAAACTGGTTGCCATGTACTCTTCTTCTGCTGAACTCAATGCTACTGACTGCTGCTTTCGGCTGAACCACAACACCACTGCTGAACCCAACCCAAAACAACACCCTGAAGTGCTCTTCCTACCAAAAGCACAACCTGCCCAATCAGATTCAGTGTAACCTGCCAATCTCACTCCATCTCCCTGCCTATAATCCAGACCATACTCCACTGTCCTTTGCAAGTACCGCAAAATGTGTTTTGCAGCAACCCAATGAACTCTCCTGGGCTCACACATGAACTGGCTCATCGTGTTGACTGCAAAACATATATCTGGTCTAGTGTTGACCAAATACATCAAGGAACCAATCAGCTGTTTATACAATGTGGGATCCACCAACTCGGAATCTGAAGCATGAAGCTTCTTCCAGTTAGTGATCATAGGTGTTGACATGGGTTTACAATCCTCCATGTGAAATCTGCTAAGGATGTCCACAATATACTTCTCCCGTCCCAGGAAGAGATGCCCCTTCTCCTGCCACACCTCCAAACCCAAAAGTAATGCATCAAGCCAATGTCCTTCATCTTGAACTCTGACGCAATATCTCTCTTGCAGCCCTCTATGAGTCTTTCTACACCCGTAATGACCAAGTCATCCACATACAACACCAGAGTGAGAGTCTCCTCACCTATCACAATAAAGTATAGGTTCGGATCTGCATCACTCTTTGTGAAACCCATCTTCTGCAAGTACCTATCAATCTTGGAGTACCAAGCTCTAGGAGCTTGCTTCAGGCCATAAAGGGCCTTCTTCAGTCTGCATACATGGGACTCTTTCCCATGCGCCTCAAAGCCTTGTGGTTGCTCAATGTACACCTCCTCCTGTATGAAGCCATTGAGAAATGTGGTCTTCACATCCATCTGGTGGATCTTCCAACCCATCTTTGCTGCTATCGATATAATGGAGCGAATGGAAGTATATCGAGCCACGGGAGCGAAGGTCTCCTCATAGTCTACTCCCTCTACTTGAGAGAACCCTCTAGACACAAACCTTGCCTTGAATTTCTCAATGCTGCCATCTGCAGCATGTTTTACCTTGTAAAGCCATCTGGAAATAACCACGGATTTACCCTCGGGCCTCAGCGCCACCTCCCAAACATCATTCTTCATGATAGAAGAATCCTCCTCTTGCATGGCCTCTCTACAGACCTGTTGGCTAGCTGCCTCCTCATAGCTAGAAGGCTCAGAGTCAACGATGTTGGCAACCATTGCCATAGAGCTACAAAACCTCTCAGGTGGTCTTCTCTCTATGACCGGTCTCTTCAGCCCAGCAACAGATGTGGCCTCTCTCAAGGTATCCTAAAGCCACTTGGGCTTCCTCTTTCTTGAGCACACTTCTCCCACTAGAGAGTGAAACTCCTCATCCTCATCAGGAGCCTGAACTCCTGAATGTCTGTCTGCCTCTCCTGCCTAAACCTGAACTTGTAGATGCTGAAGTACCGTGTGAACTTTCCATCAGTGGACTACCTAGTGAACTTCTCTATGGAATGCTTTGCATGCTACACGAAGCACCACCCCTCTGACTCTGTGAGCCACTGCTCACTGATGGACCTGACACCGCAATCGATGTACCTCCTGATACCTGCCCATTGGATCCCTGTGCCTGACTCAGTTGCTCCTGAAGGTCTGGCCAATCCAGATACTCTAACTCTTGTGATCTCCTGAAAGCCCTATCCTCCTCGAACTTCACATCTCGCCTGACAACAACTCTCCTCCGTGCATGAATATAAATCGGAAAGGCTTTCGAGGTATCACTGTAGCCCACAAAGATACCCTTCTCTGCGGTGGGCTCTAGCTTGGTCCTCTTCTCCTTGGGTACATAAGAGTATGCAATACACCCAAAGATACGAAAGTGACCAACATCAGGCTTCTTCCCCAAAAAAGCCTCCTCTGGAGTCACATGCCCCAAGGCACGATGTGGACTCCTATTCTGCAAATACACAATAGTGTTGCAGGCCTCTGCCCACAAAAACAATGGTAACCCCTGATCATGTAGCATGGCTTTGGCAGCCCCAACGATGGATTTCTTCTTCCTCTCCGCAACCCTGTTTTGCTGGGGGTTGTAAGGAACTGTGAACTCCCTCTTGATGCCTGCCTCCGCGCAATAATCAACAAACTCACAAAGGGTGTACTCCCCTCCATTGTCTGACCTGAGGGATTGATCTTCCGACTTGTCTGAGTCTCCACAAGAGCTCTGAACTCCTGAAACCGCTTGAAGACCTCACTCTTGGTCTTCAAGAAATAAATCCAAGTCTTCCTGGAGTGATCATCAATGAATAAAACATAATACTCATATCCACTCAAAGAAACATGAGACATTCGATCGCTCACATCAGTATGAATCAAATCAAGTATCCCAGTCGATCTGCTGTCACTGTTGGGAAAAGGGCATTTGACAAACTTCCCCATAGCACATCCTCTACATGTATCAATGTGATCAGAACTGAAATCTGGCACACTTGTAGTGATCTCCCGCAATGTCCTCAAGGCCCCATGATACATGTGCCCCATCCTGCGGTGCCAAATCTCGCACAACGCTGAAATGCTAGCTTTGCTTCTGGTACTATTGCTCAAGGCCAAAAGGGGATGAAACACAAACTTGTACACTTTTGCATGGCGTACACCAATCACTCTAGCTGAATCAGCTGGAGCGCCCCTGAGATATATATGTACCTGTCCTCTCCTGAACAATACCTCATACCCTCTGTCCTCCAATGCTGAGACGGATATAAGGTTCTTCCTCATCCCTAGCACATATAGAACATCAAACACTTTCAAGGGAGGTTTGGGTTCCCTATCAAATGTCAATGTCCCCACACCGACTGCTTTAACAATGTTGTCGTCTCTGAGTACTACCTCTATATCAGTGCCACTCTCTGAAAGCTCCGAGAAGTACTCATGGACTCCTGTCATATGACGTGAAGCCCCATTCTCAACATACCAAATACCTGAAGATGCTCCGCTAGTGGAGGGAAATGCACACTCCCTCTCAACCTCCGTGGCAGGTGATCCTGCACTAGTGGACTCACAAGCAATGAACCCAAACTTCGGTCAAAGCTCTCCGAAAAGTCCTCTATCTTTGCTGATGCTGCCATGGTCTTGTTCTTCCCCTTATTCTTCTTCTCCGCACACACAACTGCATAGTGTCCCATTCTTTGACAATTCCAATACTTCACCTTGGAATAGTCCTTCTCCTTGTTCACCTGCCGCTTCCTTTTACTTTTTCCTTTGCCCCCACCACCACTTGTGGAAGCTTGCTTCTTTCCCTTGCCCTTCTTGCCCCTTGCTAACAATGCTACATCTTCATCGTCCTCAACTGGTTTGGTTGCCCCAAGCTGGTTCTTTCTGATTTCATTTTGTATGCAATCATCCCACAACCTCTCCCAAGAGGGAAGTGTCTCACGTGCAACAATCCCATCAGCAAAGCTCAACCATGAACTGGGAAGGCTATTCACTGCAATCCGCACCAACTCAGTGGGTGGAATCACCTCTCCAACTGCTGCCAACTCATCTCTCACATTAGTAATCTTTGTGAGGTATGCAGTAACACTATCAGTCTTTGCCATCTTAATGGCCTTCAGCTTTTCCTTTAGGACCATTTTTCTGTTCTCATTGGTACTCTGGTAGAGATTGGTCAAAGCTGTCCACATCTCATGAGCAAGTATCTTTCCTCTCACATGAGGAATGCAATGGTCTTTAAAACTATCCAGAATTGGTCTCTTACCCTTGTTATTTTTCTTGTTAAAATCTGCCAATTGAACATCATCAGTAGGTACATTCACAGGGTGCTGTTGGATATTCACCATTATACTCCAGACTTTTGCCTTCTCAAAGATGCTCTACATTTTTTCCTTCCATATACTGTAGTTTCTATGCCCATCCAACCTATCCTCCACCCTCAAGCCCAAAGACATGCTTGTTGTCCTAATAAACTGAAAATGACACTATTGTGGTAAAAGTTCAGGTTTTTGTGTGTAAAATCAGCTTGCTATAATTTTTCTCTTTGCTGTCTCAAACTGCACTTTTTAGCAAACTAACTCTGATACCATGTAGAAACTTTGTGACCCAACCCTGGTTATCAGTTTCTCCTTATTTCTCCCATAAATTTAAATGCCATTCCCATAACCATACATTCAACAAGCTGGAAAAGTAAATATTTTCCAAAAACAAAATTTTTGGAAATTTCAAATGCTGGAAATTGCAGAAATAAAAACACAGAAATATTTTCAGCTACACGCAGAAATTTGACATGCTGATTTTTGGTCAATATGACCCTGGAAAAACCCCCTACAACTCTTGGGGAAAACCAGTTCGAAAGCTCTTATTTATTTCTGATAAATAGCTTTTACAATGAGAGAGAAATACTCAGAAAATTTCAGCAACCAAACAAATACAACTTATCTCGTTTTTCGTGCTTAACTACCACCTCAGAATTTGTGCAAACAGTGAAACAGGAACAACAATAAATGTTGTACGAACTTCCTTGAATTTTGTGCCTAGAAACAACAATATATGCTGCTTTACAACCTCCTCGATTTGCATGCAAACAACAGTAAATACTGTTGTACGACCTCCTCGAAATGCGTGCAGAGGGACAATAATAAATGTTTTACAGATTCTGCCTTGTTTTCTGTGCACAAGGACAACAACAAGTTGCACTGTCAGCCTCGAAAACTGTGCCACAAAAAAACAGCAAAACTGCCCCTCAAAATCTATGCCAAAACTGCAGTACGACCTCTTAGAAATACTTGCCCAAGTTGCTATACGGTTTTGCCTTGAAACTCGTGCCCAAACTGCCTTGAACTATGTGCCAATCCTTGTTGTACGGATTTTCTGAATGCTGCCTCGGTATGCGTGTCAAGGTTCTGCTCTCCTTCACCTCACTGCTCAGAAATCTCCTTTGCTCTCTTCTTCTCCTTCTCTCAATCTGGTCATGAACGACTAAATGATCTTTTCCCTCTTTTCCTCCTTTAACCTAACCCTAAGTGACTTTTGGGGAATCCCTAAATCCAATGGTTGAGATAGCTTTAGATCTAGGGCTGAGATTAAATGTGCATTCAAATCTTACTTTCTATTTTTTAATTCACCCCACTTTAATAAAGACCCTCTTAGCCATTTATTTCCAAAGTCACTTTTCACTTTCTAATTTCACATTGACTTTATTAAAGTCACTTTAAAATTAGACTTAGTAACTTTATCACTTAAAGTCACTTTTAAATTAGATTTGACTTTATAATTTATAAAGTCACTTTAGGAGAAAAAATGAAATACATTTGGACACTTTTCCCTAGGCCAAAGATCAAAGCCTTAGGGAACCACCTGTCCTCAGGTAACCAAATTTCAACAATAAGATTTGACGGATTATATTCTGACTCTAGACTCATTTCCTTGGAAAACGTGCCACATTGAATATCTAGATGGCTAGCAGCCCTCTCTATTTGAGCATTTAAATGTTATCAATTATATTTCTGAAGGTGGTTTCATCAATCTGATTTTATCTCCAGCAGTTCTAGCTTAAAGATTGGTGGGATTATTTTCCTAGGGCTTTGTGAAAGGTCTCTTCTAAACCCTAGTAACATTTTGAAGCATTTTAATTGAATAGTATATACATTTGGAAGTGTTTTGAGCTGTCCCAAGTATTACGACAGATTTTACTTTGTTTTGTGATAACTTCATTTTTAACCTTTTGACCATTTGACCCTCAAACTGAGTAGTAAATTTCAGATTTTAATATCTTTCTTATTATTCAGTATTTTGAGGTGTTTATAAGTTCCTTTTATTCATATTTCGGTTTACTAGCACTTCCAACCCCATAGCCACACTTTTCTTGGTCATTTAAAGGGTTGTAGGTGGACCCAAAGTGGGTTATAGCTTGCTGATTTCTGCATTTTATTGCAGATTTACAAGTCTGCAGGTTGGAAACAAGCCTAATCTTTATTTCCAGCCACATACCAAGGGTAATATCTTTGTATTTTATCCAAAGATTGGTAAGGGATTTTTACATTGAATTCTTGCGGTTTTTCAATATTTATTCTTTCACTTACTGAGTGTTTTCTTTGCTGGTCTGAATTTTCTGAAGTAGAGTATCTTGCATCAAACCTGCCTTTTAAGTTTTCCTTAACTCCTAACTTCCATTTTTTGTGCGTTTATAGGCACTGGTCATTCTAAGATCATTTGTGAGGTTTGTATAGTTTGTGATGTCCCTGTGGTATTTTAGGAACTGTTCAAAAGTGAGAGGAGATTGTGTTGAGGTGACAGTGTGTGCATTCCTTGTATGTCTACCATGTGGCACCTTAATTTGACCTTTCCAATGCTGCTAATCTGGGTAGTAACATGAGCCATATATATATATATATATATATATATATACGTCAGGGAGATGACTCTTGGTTTCATCCTCCGTATGTCTATTTCTATCCACCTATGACTCTTCATATTCCTCCGACATGTATTCGCCCCGCCCAGAATATTTCCAGTTTTTAGCTCAATTCGTAAGGAGTATGTATCTAACATTCCTCCCCTTAATCCGAATGGGTGCTTATGAGTCCAAGCATCTCTTTGAACTTTTCAAACTTTTCTCTTCCAAGCACTTTTGTTGAAAATGTCTGTAATATGCTCACTTGTGGAACAATGTCTGAAATGAATAGTCTTGGTCTCTACATGAGATCAAAGTAGATGTTACTTTGTGTTGATGTACTTGGTTTGATCATGGAATCTGGGATACTTGGACAACTTGATTGCAAAAGTAATGCAAACTAAAAGAGGAGTAGAATTCACTTGTTTCTTCTGCAAATATTCAATTATTTTCCTAAGCCACACAATCCCCTTTGTTACTTCTACATTTGCCATATATTCTACCTTTTTGTGGAATTTTCTGTCATTGACTATTTGCTTGATCTCTAAGAGACTGCTGCTGATCTTAGAGTTGTGAATTAGCCTATAGTTGAAACTCCATTTTCTTATCACTACCAAAGTCTAAATTCTTGAGTTCCCTTTAGGTATTTTAGAACTCTTTTTGCAGCATAACAATGTCCTTCACAAGGTTTTTATATAAACCCATAAAGAATATCAAACGAATGAAATATTTTGTATGGTGGTGGTAATGTAGATAAGACTTCCAACAAGCTATCTATAATTGGGTGCATCATCAAATTCGGTCCCTTCTTTTGATGTGGGTTTCAAATTCCGTTTCATTGGAGTAGAGAGTGTGTTACACTTGACCATGCCAACCATTTTCAACAATTATCCAATTTACTTCCTTTTGGAGATGGATATTTACTTTTTGTTTTGAGTCACTTCAGTGCCCAACTAGTAATGAAGATGTCCCAAAATTGTCATCTCAAAGATTTTCTTCAACTCTTTCTTTATGGACGCATTATAGCTTTCATTCTTAGAGATTTACATATTCTTTGTTCTTGTCCCATCACAACAAAACCTTCTAGTTGAGACATGAAGACATTCTCTTCAAGTTTCCATTCAAAAAAGCGCTCTTCACATCCATTTGATGAACTTTTCATCCATTTTGTGTTGCCGAGATAAACAGAATAAAAATGTTAGCCCATGTTGTTGTGGGTGCAAAAATATCCTTATAATCAATGTCTTCTTTCAATGCAAATTTTTTTTCCATGATCCTCACTTTGTGCTTGTCATGCGAGCTATTTGATTTATACTTGTTCTTGAAGACCCACGTGTAGCCAATTGGTTTGGTTTCGAATGGAGGGTCCAACAACTTCCATGCCCTATTCTTGATGAGACCATCATACTCCTGCACGGGTTCTTTCCATTCATTATGAGAAGCAACCTCTTCAAAGGAAGTTGGTTCATTGTTAGTAGATAAATTCAATTCAAGATCATACGAAACATACATATCATCTACATCAACACCATCTTTTTTGGTGAAACTTTTGGTTCTAGTCTTTCCATCCTCACTAGGATGGACAATTTTCGTGTGTCTTTACGAGCCACTTCAGTGGACCTTTCTGAGATGATCTAGGTTGCTCCACTAATTGAGATGGTGTTGCATTTCGATCAAGGTTCAACCTTTCAGTCCTCATCCAAATCTTCCTGATCTAATGAAGTGGCTAGAACATCTTCATAAGGAGAAGATGGTGCTTCAAAAGGAGATTCCAGAGATGGTTCCAAGATAGGGATTCCCACTTGAAGATGTGGAATCTCATCATTAAAATCATGATATGTCTTTACATGAGTGAATCTATCCAAATGATCAAGCTACAACTCAACAATTTTGTCTTTCTTGGAATAATTAAGAAAAATTACATCTTTGGGAAGAATAGATCTCTTATTCAGCTCATCGTAAGGATGATGTGCCTTGATGGTATTTGAGTAGCCTAAGAAGATGCACTTTTGACTCCTAGGATCTACCTTGTTTCTTTGCTCCTTAGGAATAAACGCATGGAAGGTGGAACCAAAGACCTTGAGATGCCTCACCAAAGGAATGCATCCATACAATTGATGTTATTGGCTGAAATAGGTGCTTCCGCATAGGCACAGTTTATAGAATGCAAAAGATGTTATATTGCCTCTTTAGGTGCTTGCATGAGAAGAGTAAGCGAGTATTATGATTTCTTTCCGAAGTTTATCTCAATGTTATCAGAATCGAACCGGTTCTGCAAAGCTGGCTGGTCCAACCGGTTTGGAGGCAAAACCGGTCTGAACCGGCCCTCCGAACTGGAAAAGACCGGTTTGGTACCGAACCGGCCGGTTTCCGTACGGAACCAGCCGGTTTCTGTACGGAACCAGCCGGTTTCTGTACGGTACCAAACCGGTCAGTTTCCGTATGGAACCGGCCGGTCCGGTGATCGGTTCAACCGGTTCAGCTGGGCCCGGCCATACGGCCAAGGCAAAAAAAATCGATTTTTTTCAATTTTTATTTATTTATTTTTTTTTTTTTAATTTTAATTTTTTTTAATATTTTATAACTAACCTAGCCCCCCCCCCAAATGCTATTTAAAGAGCCCCACCCCCTCTATTTCACTCACACTATTCATTCAGGGTGTGAGTGGAATTGGAGTGTGTTTGAGCGCATTCACACCAAGAAGAGGAACCGTTTGGAGCAAAAACTGTTGAATGACATGGTTTTTGTTCAATACAACCTTAGGTTGAGGCGCAATCAATTGCTAAATAAAACCCCTGAAACAAGCAACATTGTCTTGGATGACTTTGATCCAACATCAGAATGGGTTGTGGAGAGTCAAGCACCAGTATTTGACAAATGAAGACCTTTCTTGGTTGGACTTGGACCCACCTCCATAGGATGCAGTGGCAAATACATCAGTTTCACTAGTAGTAGCTTCAGGGCTAGGGGAATCAAGCCATAATCCCATTGCAGACTTGGATGATCATGCTACTCATTCTTCAGATGAGGATGAGGAAGATGCGGATGAGGATGACGATGAGGAGGATGGTGATTCTGATGATGATTGATGATTTGATCATATTTAGCTTGTAGTATTGTAGGCTATAGTATAATACTATGATCTAGCATGTTATTTTGGACTATAAAGCCCTTTTAGAGCCTGCTTCTTGATGTTTGTTACATTTTTGGTTCAACGATGTTTTGCACCAAGTGCTATTTTGGCTATCTGCAACTATATAAATGAAAAATTTTGGATATTTGTGTTTAAATGGTTTGGATTAATATGGATGTACATGAATATATCTGGTTTTTCTTTAAAATATGAATATTTTATGTGTTTTTGGTAAACCGGTTTTTTTTCCGGTTCCGACCGGTTCCCGGTCCACAAGATTTTCTGGTTCGATAACTGGTTTGGTTCCGATAACATTGGTTTATCTTAGGAAAAGTACACTAATTATTTAATTAATTGATGTTGACTATTAAGCCAACTTTCTAAGAATAAATAATTAAATTATTTAAGTGATTTAAATCTAATCTCTAACGTTGATTTCAAGTGAGTCTTAGCATGTAATCCTACCCATTGATCACTTAGGAGAAGGGTTAGCGATTTGGCTTAATGAAAGTATCAAATAAGCTTAAGGGAGAAGTGAAAGACACATGACAATTGAAAGAGTGATTTTCTCAAGGAGAAGATGCTCAATGACTAAATAGAAAGGAAAGGTGTGCAACAAAGATTTTCTGGGAGAGAAATTCAAATAGAAAGGAAAGGTGTGCAACAAAGATTTTCTGGGAGAGAAATTCAAAGAGGTTGGGAATTTGGAGAGAGAGGTCGAGACTTGGGAGAGGGAGGCTGAGATTTCTGTGCAAGACAAGTTTGTGAAGAGAGGCTGAGTTTTCTAGCCATATCCACGTGGAGGGAGGCTGAGTTTCCCAATGTGTAGGCTGTACAGGTGGAAACCGATTTTTGCAAGTAAAGCCAAGATTCTCTAGGGTCGTTTATTTTCTAGGAGGCTTGAATTTCTCGAGGCATAATTTCTCTAGAGGCTGAAAGTCTAATGGTCCAAATTCCAGGTTCAAAGAGTTATATTTTTAGTGTATTTCTTTGTGGGTCAAGGCCCTAATTTTCCAGATTTAATAGAGGGAAAAATTTGTTTGGGCATAATTTTTTTTGTTGTTCCTGTGGTTGATTTTCCTATTTTATTTCTGTTTTGATTTTTCTATGAAGTTAAAAATACTAGTGTATTTGCTTTTAGTAGTTTTCAAAATTTTATTGAGAAAACATATTTTTTAGGCATAAATAAATTGTTGACGAAAAATAAATCAGATCTGGTATTGAAATTTAACATGGTATCAAAGCACTAGAAAATTTGAGGGGAAGATCAAATTGTCACGTGGGTTTACAACAACAAACTATTATTTTTCAAGCAATATATTTCCTGGGGTTTTGAATGTTTGATTTGGAGGTTTGCAAGGATGGTTGCAAGAAGGTTAAGGTATGAAGACTAGTTGAAGAGGGCATCCAACTATAGTCCTTGGAAGGAGAGGATAGCATTAGTGTTGATGGCGAACATGATTTGTGATTTTTTGAGTAGCATTTTCACTCCTCCCTTTGATGACATGGTATCTTTAATGAAAAAGATGTGAATTTCAAGAGAATTATCCTGGATGGAGTAAAGGATCATGTGATAAATTGGCCAGGGAAATGTGGTAGGCATTGACCTATTTATATCAAATCAACAATGCAAACAAAATAATGGTGTTGAAGGAGAAGATGAGAAACACCAAGATATCCAAGTTAGATACAATTGTTACATATCTCACGAGGATCACATAGGTCTGAGATGAGTTGCTTGCAGTTTGGGTGACAATGTTAGATTAGGAGATGGTGATGACAATCATGAATGGTTTTTCCAAGCCATAGGCATCCTCTTTCAAGGGGCTCATAACATGTGAGAATCTACTTAGTTGGGAGAGGTTATAGGATTAGTTGATATAGGAGGGGATTCAAGAGGAGTCTCTTCATGGGAGCTAATGTTAATTTTAGTTAACAATTACTTCAATGTTCCTTTAATAGCCCAATGACAATTTCCAATTTAGTTTTCCAATAGCAATCACATTAACCATAAATCACATTGACAGTAACAATAGATAGAACATGAATAACAAAATGCAGAGGACAAGCCGAGACAAGAGAACACCAGATTTGGAAAATGCCAGGGAAAAACCCCAAGATGGCGAAAACCCTTTGATCAATTCTTCTTATTATTATATCAAATGTTCAACAGAGGGAGAGAGTACAAAAGTCAAAATTAAATTTCCAAATCAAAGTCAAAATAGGCCTATCAAATCTAAAGTTCCCTGCAACAGTCAACAACCCTAATAAAAATAGTCAACGCTGGTCAAAGCAGTAGTAAACTGTCCTCAAAGCAGCTCGGTCATACCTAGTCAAACTCGGCCTTCTAAGGCAGTGGAATTCGGTCCAAAACAATCCTAAAAACGACGATCAAACTTGGTCAAACTCCGTGGTCAGGCCTACGGTCAACCCTGAAATTGGTTTGCGGTCAAAGTCAACATAATGCATCGGTTTCTGTGCCAATAAATGTGGCCTGCCAAAAAAATAAAATCTGACCCAAAAAACACAGTCAAATGTGGTCAAAACACCCCTCGTCAACGCTAATCAAACCTGCAACAGACTGAAATTTCGACCATGTAATTCGTCCTTTTGTTGCCACACGTGTGAGGAAAAGAGATGCCCAATAACCTATATGAACCAATCAGATAAGGAGAGAGAAGAATGTGTGAGATGAGATGATACCAAATGAGGTTGGAGGTCTCTCTTATTTATACAAATCGTTGAGGGTGAAGTGACATGTCTCTTGGGCTTCATGAGCCTACATGATGGTGTGGCCAACCTTGACAATTTGCACATGTGTGGGCATAAATTCAAAAACACATTTTTCCTTGTCCAAATTTGATGATCTTTAGGTAGATATTGGTCCTCTCGAAAAGAGGAATTCAATGCAATAATCATATCCATCAAATGAGTTGACCAAAGTGGAATTTGGCCTAGTTGCCAATTTTAACAACCAATCTAAGGGCGATGATGATAACCTTGCCCTTAACAATCAGGCAAGGGGAAGAAGGGAACATGAGGAAAAAGTACTTTAGGAGTTAGAGAGAAGAAGGACATGAGCAAAGTCAAGTGCTTTGCATGTCACAAATTTGACCATTATGCAGGTCAATGTCCAAACAAGAAGAACAACAAGGGTAAGACTCAAATAGTAGCTTTAGCACATACACAAGTCAGTGAATTTGTCAACAAATTCAAGAATGATTTCTCACTTGTATCTTGCCTTTCTGGCACTATAGCTAAGGGTGTGTGTTTCGTGGACAGTGGTTCTCGTCATATGACGCGATCACATGATTTGTTCACCGGTATTTCAAGGTAGAATTAGAGATACATGTGGAGCTTGGCAACAATGTTAGGTGTGCGGTAGATCAGATTGGTACTATCTAGTTTCAGGCATAGTTAGGGGAACCTTTGGAGGTGACGGAGGTATTGCTTATTGCAAGATTGACCAAGAATTTTCTAGCATTCTCAGTCATGGAGGACAAGGGGTATGAGGTGTTCTTCGGAGATGGATAGGTATTTGTCAAGTTGAAAGATTCTAGTTTGAGCATAGGTTGAGTGATTGGGAGGAGAGAAGGAAACCTATATATGTGGAGGGGTTAGCCAGTATGAGCATTGGTTCATGGCTACAACAACTTGTGTGAGTTATGTCATAGATGGATGGCATATTTGCTTCACAGGGCTTTGGTTAAGTATGCCATGATTGCTTTCCCAAGCAAATATTCTAGGTCCAAAGTGTTGTTGGATCTATTACATTTAGATGTTTGTGGTCCTATGTTAGTGGGGTCCTTCTGTGGGTACAATTATTATGTGACTGTTATAGATGATTGTTCCAGGAGGACGTGGATCTATTTCATGAAGGCCAAGGATGAGGTCTTTAATTGATTTTGAGTGCTTAAATCTCTCGTTGAGAATCAAACATGGAGGAAGATTAGAGTCCTTATATTAGACAATGGGGTTGAGTATCTAATAGTTCAAGAACTTTGCAGAGAGGCAAACATCAAGAAAGAGTTGATAATTGCTTACAAGTTGTAATACAATGGGGTTACTAAAAGGTAAAACAAGGCCATCTTCATGGTTGCTAAAACTGTGATTCATGATTAGGATCTACCTATGTTATGGGCAAAAGCATGTAAGACAACAACCTATATTTAGAAGAGGAGTCCACACAAGGTCTTGCGGGACAAGCGTCCTAAGTAGGTGGGGCATTTTCGTATGTTCGAGTGTCAAGTATGTATCCATGTACCATCAAAGAAGAGTATAGAGTTGGATCCCTCAGGATTGAAGCGAATTTTTGTGGATTACAATGAGACGTTCAAGGCATATAGGGTGTAATACCATGGTAGGGGAAGATTGTGGTGAGTAGGGATATCATATTCGAGGAGCACAGGGCCTTGTGGAAGCCACATGATAGAGTACCAACAGTGGTAGATGATCAAGAGTGAGAGTCTCTGAAACTTGAGGATAGGCCAGTAGCAAGCATAGTAGGTGCCCACTCTCCAGGTCAAGATGACGAGCATGAGGCACCTTCTACTTCTGCCAAGAGGAGGCAAAGATGCCTTAAGCAAACACTAAGAGATGGCCAGGAGCATGTGGAGGATCCTAGGAGCACTTTTAGGCAGAGAAAACCAGTGAGACAATTTCCTAGTTACATGGCGCTCATGAGTGAGATCATTGACTTTGATCCTAACAACTATGAGGAGGCATTAGGCCGGTTTGGAGAGATTGTTGAAAAAATTGCAGAGTGATATGAAATGTTAAGATATTGTTTCTTTTCTTTCACAATTCGATTCCTTTTAATGCTGTGTTTGCTGTTATAACGGAGAACTGAATATAGAAATCATACATCCATGAAACATATACACAAGATATACCCCGGGGAAACCCAATAAGGGAGAAAACCCCATCAAAAGATCTCTTTTATTATGTGGAACAGATAAGCAGATATCAGGTTACAAAATCAAACTAGGAGAGAAGACACATGGAGACTTTAATGCCTTGGAGTGCAACTGAAATGGTCATGCATGAAAGAGATAACTGATGGATCTGAATCTATAGACCCTTAGCTTCACTTTGACTACTTTATCTTCACCTCAAGTCAACATACATGGGCTAGATCTGAGAAAGATTGCCACACACCTCTGCAAAAAATTTGATTCTGAAGGCCTGACTTTGAGAGGTTGGATCAGGCCTGAAACTCAACAGATCTTAAGAGCATTGAGTTGAAAAGGGAACACCTTGGTGTCTACTTTCCACTCCAAGTGGAATTTCTGGAAAAGCTTGCCTGGATCCAAAGTTATGAGCTTTTCTTTCTCTGAAACTGTTTCTGGAAATTCTGGAAAAAATTATGCTGAAAACTAGTGCGTGAATTTTGTGAGGGGCGATCTCCCGTCTCAGACTGGATATTCTTGAGCGATCAGCTGATCTTGGAATGCCTTGGAGTCTACTTTCTAACCCCACTGGAATTTCTCAATTTGGATTTCTGAAGAGAAAGTTATGCTCGACTTAGTAATCGAACCTATAAACCTTTGCTTGCTGGAAAACTGCTGAAAAAACAGAATTGTATGTATGGAGTGAAGGATTTTTGTCCTTTTTTATCTTTTTGCTTTGATCCTTCTAGAAGATGGATAGGATTGACTTTTCAAGCTTCTAGAAGTCACTTTTAGGGTTTACAACTCGACTTTATCAAGTCCCCTCAAGCCAGTACTTTTTTGACCCACTTTATCTTTTAATTTTACATTGACATAAAAAATACTTTTTGCTTTATAAACTTAGGCTTACATTAAAAACATTACATGACACTTTTACATCTCTACTAGTCAACTTGACTAGGAGTTACAACTTGACAACACTTTTACATGACTCAACAAGGCTTATACATAATTTACATCATTCTCTCACTAGTATGGTCCATATAACATCATATGCTTTACAACATCATGTTCACACAGTAATAAGAAGAGATCTTTTAACTATGTGATCCTCTAGCTTTTCAATCAATGTCGGAGTTTAGCTTCCTAGGAGTGATCAGTTCCTAGGTAACCACCATCACAACATGATAAAGAGGCTATCATACATAACAATCTTAGCTTCACAGGAGTCCACCTGATTTGGCTAGACCACATCTTGATTTTGCTTATAGCTCACAAGATGTTCGACCCAGAATTTTGCACTAGTGTTTCACCAAGTCCATGGATTTGACACTAGGCCTCACCAGACAATGTTAACCTAGATTTGTCCTGATACTTCACCAACTCCATGGGTTTGGTATCAGTCACCACCAAGGTTCTTAGCAAGCTTCCATGCCTTGATTTATTGCAAGTCACAAGACACAATCATATGTTCTTATCTACCCTGGTAGCTCACCTCAACATAGAGAATGACTCTTGACGCTGCCATTTTTAACACTCCCTCTCAGCGAGAGAGGCATTCCCAACAACCCCAAGTTTTCTCAGCAGGTGCATGAACTGTTCATGAGTCAAAGGCTTGGTCAGGATGTCCACAACCTGTTCAATTTTTGTTACATATTGTAGCTTGATTATATTTTTCTGGACCATTTCATGGACATGATGATACCTTGTATCAATTTGCTTCGTCTTATCATGAGAGACGGCATTCTCAGCTAGCTTTATACAACTTTGGTTGTCATAAAATATTACTATAGTCTCCAGGTGATTTGCCTGTATGCAGGAAACCAACTTCCTTAGCCATACAACTTCTTTGCATGCTTCGCTAGCAGCAATGTACTCTGCTTCTACTGTACTAAGTGCAATTGTCTCTTGTTTCTTACTAGACTAGGAGATCATACTAGATCCCAAGCTGAAGCAATAACCTGTGGTGCTCTTTCTGTCCACTGAACTTCCAGCCCAGTCTGAGTTTGCAAAACCATGCAACAAGATACCACCACCTGCTGAGTAGCTTAGACCATGAGTAATGGTCCCCTGTAGATACCTCAGAATGTGTTTACCTGCCACCCAATATATCTGTCTAGGATCGGGCATGAATTGACTCAATGCGCTAACAACATATGTAGTATCAAGCTGAGTATGAACCAAATACAGAAGTGATCCAATCAGCTGTTTGTATAATGTGGGATCCACTGAATCTGCACCTATACTTGTCTCATGAAGCTTCTTCATATTTGTTATCATTGGTGTTGTCATGCTTTTACAATCAAGCATCCCGAACCTTTTCAGGATATCCACTGTATACTTGCCCGGAGATATAAATATCTCTGCTTCTCTTTGCCACACTTCCAAACCTAGGAAGTAATGCATTTTGCCTAGGTCCTTCATTTCGAATCTTTCTGTAAGTTATTTCTTGCACCAGTTTATCAAGTTGTCATCTCTTGTCAAGAACAAATCATCAACATATAAAACCAGGATGATAGGCTGATTCCTGATAACCCTTAGATACATATTGGGGTCTGTATTGCTTTTTGTAAAGCCAAGATCTTTCAAGAAATTGTCCATGGTGTCATACCACACCCTTGGTGCTTGCTTAAGACCATATAAAGCTTTTCTGAGCCTGCAAACATGTGAGTCCTTTCCATGCAATATATAACCATCAAGGTGTTCAACATAAACTTCTTGTTCTATATAACCATTCAGAAAAGCAGTTTGACATCCATTTGTTCAAGTTTCCAACCAAAAATAGAAGCTAAGGAGATGATAGTTCGAATTGAAGTATGCCTGCCAACTGGGGCAAATGTTTCATCATAATCTATGCCTTCTTTCAGTGAGAACCCCTGGGCTACAAATATGGCTTTATGTTTTTCTATGCTGCCATTTGTAGCATGCTTGATCTTATAGATCCACTTTGAAGATACAACAAATTTGTCCTTAGGTCTAGGAACCACTTCCCAAACTTGATTTTTCATGATAGAGTTATATTCTTCTGACATAGCATCTTTCCATACTTGTGACTGATCAACTTCTTCAAAAGAAGCAGGTTCTGACTCACTAAGTTTATTCACAAGTGCAATGTACCCCCCATAACGAGCTGGCTTTCTACTTTGTTTGAAAGTACCTTCAAGAGCAGCTATTCTTTTGGACTCTTGGATTATTTCTTTCAACCAAACAAGTCTTCTTTTCACAGGAGGCTCTTCAAGTCCTCGTTCTAGTGACTCAGGAGGGTCAAGAGGGAGATCATGATTTTCCTCAATCTAATCATCTAAACCTTGATTTTCTTCAGGAGGAGAGAGAGGAGCTACATTAGTTTCTGTCTCATTCAAGGTGACATCCCTACTAACCTCTATCCGTCTTTGACCAGGGAAGTAAATTTTGTAGGCTTTGGAGGTTTCACTATAATTGAAAAAGACTCCTTTTCTACCCGAGGTTTCGAATTTTGACCTTTCATCTTTCGGGACATGGACGTAGATAGGGCACACAAATACTCTAAGGTGATTGACATCAGGTTTTGAACCAGAATAGAGTTCCTTGGGAGTTTTATCTTTTAACAAGGCATGGGGGCATCGGTTCTGGATATACACAGCCGTGCTGAGGCTTCAACCGAAAGTGAGATAGGGAGATCTTGGTCATGCAACATGGCTTTGGCTGACTCACATATGGTTCTGTTTTTCCTTTCAGCTACACCATTTTGCTGAGTTGTATAAGGGATTATCAATTGTTTTCTTATGCCATGTTCTTTATAGAAATCATCAAATTGTTTTGACTCATATTCACCCCCATTGTCTGACCTAAGTAATTTGATTTTATTTTCTGACAGATTTTCGACTTGGGCTTTAAATTCTTTAAACTTGGCAAAGGTTTCATCTTTTGATTTCAGGAAGAAGATCCAACATTTTCTAGAGTAATCATCTATAAATGTCAGAAAGTAGAGACAACCAGAGAAAGATAAGCTAGACATGGGACCACATACATCAGAATGAACAATCTCTAATATGTCTTTTGTTCTTGTTTCACTTTTCCTGAAAGGTTTTCTAACATTTTTACCCAAAAGACATCCTTTGCAAGTTTCCTTTTCAGAAACTAAAATAGGGGGCATGCCACTTACCATTTGCTGTAGATCTGGGAGAGCCTTGTGGAAGAGATGTCCGAATCTCCTGTGCCACAACTCGCTGCTACTGACAGTAGTATGCGCAAGTGCTTGAATAGGCTGTCCAGATAGAAGGTAGAGTCCATTTGACCCATAGCCAATAATCTCTGCCTCGTCATGCCCTTTCTGCTTTGGCCACATCATGACATGTATATCTGAAAATGTCACTGTGCTGCCCTTGGCCTCAAGAGCTGATACTTAGATGAGATTCTTCTTCAAGTCCGAGACAAGAAGAACTTCCTGGATATGCAACAAGGATCAAGATGCCAACCTGAATGTAACTGAGCCAACTCCCAGTATCCTGTCTATTGAGTTGTCCCCCAACTCAACTTTCATACTGAATGAATTATCCTTATAGTCTGAGAGTAATTCCTTGTTGCTTGTCATGTGAGTAGAGGCCCCACTGTTTATCAACCAGTGATCCTCTCAAGCTGTGAGAGACCCTATCGATGCTGAGACAAAGAGATATTCTCTTTGTGAGGTTCCTTCTTGAGGAACTTGCTTGTCTTTCCTTTTCTCTTCTTCTGCTGTTGCAGAAGCATACAACTTCTCTTTGTTGTTGAAGGTTTTACCCCTGGATCTGCAATCCTTTGCCATATGCCCAACTTTATTACATTTGAAGCATCTGAACTTGGAGGAGTCAAAACTCTTCCCTTTAAACTGAGGCTTGAAGGTCTCCTTTGGACCTTCCCTTGGATGAAGTCGAGGAGCATTCGACTTCTTGAAGGAGGGCCTTCTCCCTCTCTTCCGGAAAGTAGCAACAAGTGCATGAGCCTCATCTTTAGAGGAGGCTTGTCGAACCATGTTTTTGCTTTCCTCTTCTATGCAATCATGCCATAAAGTCTCAAATGAAGGCTCTTCCTTCCTTACATTAACACTAGAAAGAAAGGTGTTCCAGGAGGGAGGCAAGCCATCATAGATGGCTTGAACTAAGTCATCATCATTCGCCTTAACTTTGAGTACAACCAACTTATCTCTGATTTGTTTGATCTTTGAACAGAATTCCCCTGCTGATTCGCCCTTTTCCATCTTAAGGAATTTCAGCTTGTGTTTCAAATACCTCTTTTGACTTGTAGATGTCCTTTCATACAGTTGAGTAAGGGAGCCCATGAACTCCTTCGGTGTCATATATGTAGTCATGACACTCATCACTGAATCCTTGACTGAGCCAAAAATAAATCTCTTAGCCTTGGCCTAGTTCCTTTTGAAGGTAGCTTTGTCAATGACATTCTCAGGCTTAGGAGGATTAGTTTCAATGAACCTCAAAAGATCATGCTCCTCGAATATATTGACGATTCTCATCTTCCAAACATGAAAGTTGGAGGACCCCTCAAGTTGATCATCCTTGTCCATAGGAAGAGATGTAGAAGCCATATCAAACCCTGCAAATACCAAGATCGTACACCCTCTCTGCAAGCTGAAAAACAGAGACTATGTGCCCAATCGCTCTGATACCATGTTGAAAAAATTGCAGAGTGATATGAAATGTTAAGATATTTTTCTTTTCTTTCATAGTTCGATTCCTTTTAATGTTGTGTTTGTTGTTATAACTGAGAACTGAATATAGAAATTATACATCCATGAAACATATACACAAGATATACCCTGAGGAAACCCAATAAGCGAGAAAACCCCAACAAAAGATCTCTTTTATTATGTGGAAGAGATAAGCAGATATCAGGTTACAAAATCCAACTAGGAGAGAAGACACCTCGAGACTTTAATGCCTTGGAGTACAATTGAAATGGTCATGCATGGAAGAGATAACTGATGGATCTGAAGCTATAGACCCTTAGCTTACTTTGACTGCTTTATCTTCACCTCAAGTCAACATACATGGGCTAGATCTGAGAAAGATTGCCACACCTGCAGAAAAGTCGATTCTGAAAGCTTGACTTTGAGAGGCTGGATCAAGCCTGAAAGTCAGCAGATCTTAAGAGCTTTGAGTGGAAAGGGGAACGCCTTGGTGTCAGCTTTCCACTCCAAGTGGAATTTCTGGAAAAGCTTGCCTGGATCCAAAGTTATGAGATTTTCTTTCTCTGAAACTGTTTTTGGAAATTCTAGAAAAAATTCTGTAGAAAACCAGTGTGTGAATTTCATGAGGGACGATCTCCCTTCTCGGACTGGATCTCCTTGAGCGTTCAACTGATCTTAGAACGCCTTGGAGTCTACTTTCTAGCCCCACTGGAATTTCTCAATTTGGATGCCTGAAGAGAAAGTTATGGTCGATTAGTAATCGAATCTGTAAACCTTTGCTTGCTGGAAAACTGCTGAAAAAACAGAATTGCAAGTATGGAGTGAAGGTTCTTTGTCCTTTTTTATCTTTTTGCTTTGATCCTTCTAGAAGATGGACAGGTTTGACTTTTCAAGCTTCTAGAAGTCACTTTTAGGGTTTACAACTTGACTTTATCAAGTCCTCAAGCCTAGTACTTTTTCGACCCACTTTATCTTTTAATTTTACATTGACATAAAATACTTTTTCCTTTATAAACTTAGGCTTACATCAAATAAACATTACATGACACTTTTACATCTCTACTAGTCAACTTGACTAGGAGTTACAACTTGACAACACTTTTACATGATTCAACAAGGCTTATACATCATTTACATCATTCTCTCACTAGTATGGTCCATATCACATCATCTTCTTTACAACATCATGTTCACACAATAATAAGAAGAGATCTTTTAACTATGTGATCTTCTACCTTTTCAATCAATGTCGGAGCTTAGCTTCCTAGGAGTGATCAGTTCCTAGGTAAGCATCATCACAACATGATAA
Organism: Pinus albicaulis; assembly: GCA_034641835.2. NCBI lineage: Eukaryota > Viridiplantae > Streptophyta > Pinopsida > Pinales > Pinaceae > Pinus > Pinus albicaulis. Next base: position 956,594,408 of record CM076572.1, read on the forward strand.
AGAGGCTATCACACATAACAATCTTAGCTTCACAGGAGTCCACCTGATTTGGCTAGACCACATCTTGATTTTGTATATAGCTCACAAGATGTTCGACCCGAGATTTTGCACTAGTGTTTCGCCAAGTGCATGGATTTGACACTAGGCCTCACCAGACAGTCTTAACCTTAATTTGTCTCGATACTTCACCAACTCCATGGGTTTGGTATCAGTCACCACTAAGGTTCTTAGCAAGCTTCCATGCCTTGATTTATTGCAAGTCACACGACACAGTCATATGTTCTCATCTACCCTGGTAGCTCACCTTAGGGGAGAGAATGACTCTTGACGCTGCCATTTTTAGCAGAGATGCCATCGTGGATTAGGCATCCATCACGGACAATGATGTGTGGGACATTGTACCGAGGATTAATGGGAAATTGATGGTTAGTTTGATATGGATCTTCAATATCTGTCATTTATGGAAAAATCGAGAAGTTAAAGTTCATGGTGAGAGGGTTCTCGCAAGAGGAGGGATTGAATTATGAGGAGGCATTTGCTCTAGTCACCAAATACACTTCTATCAGGGTTGTTACATCTATTGCTTTAAAGATGGGGTGGAGGATACATTAGATGGATGTGAAGAATGTTGAGAAATCCTTAGGGAAACTTAATATATTTTTTTCTCTTAACTTGATAGTTGCTTGTGCCATTCTTTTACTTGATTGATTAAATTATTATTATTATTATTATTATTATGCATTTCATCATCAAACAACTACCAAATCATGAAGACCATGAAAGAAAAATTGAAACCAGATGTAGGCTATAAGCCAGGGCCAAAACATCTCCTAGAGAGGAAAACCCAAACAAATCTCTTCTTTTCTTCAAGAACTAAAACAAATGAGACAACCATGACCTTTTGACCAATAGTATGACCTCCTCCAACCCACCAAGTCAGCTTCCAAAGAAGATTAGTCAAGATTTCCAAAGTCAACACAAATCCATCTTCAATTATCAAGTCAAATGAAGTTTCGACCTCCTCTGCAACTCCTGAAGTTCTTGGCCTACATCTTTAGTCCTGCAACTTCGCACTTTTTCTTCAGTCTTTTCACACGTGTGGATAGAAACAAGGGTAATTTTAATCCTCTTCCACTTCGCTAGCCTTCTTTCTTCTTGTAATGGACAAGATCTTCCTTTCTAAACATCTCGCACTTCTTTCTTCCTTAAATTGCAGATTGAATAACTTCATGGATGGATGATACACTAGGTCAAAATATCTTGCTTATATATAGCCTTTTGAGTGGTCGAATCATCTTCAAATGGGGCCAACTTGCTTGATGAGGAAGTCGAGTTGGTGGAGGAGAGACTAGATGCTAGTTTCTGGTAGCATCAAATGTGTTCTAGCCTCGAGATTTTGCAGAGAGGTTAGAATACATGAGTATTACAATACCCAAAAATCGTTTCTAGAGATTCCATCTAGAGATGGCCTAGTTAAAATAATTAATTAGTTTTTTAATATTTCCTAAGTATAATCTAAGGAAATATGATTAATCAAAAGGTGTTAATTAAGTCAGATGTCTTCTAGAAAAAGCCATGGATAGAGTCCTAGTTAATCTTAGTCATCGATTAAGTTTTAATCGTGGTCGTTGATGTCTCAACGAGAGATTATAAGAAGGAACTCGATGGGACTTGGAGGACACACTTGCACAGATCGAATTCACTCACAGATTGATTTCCTGAGTCTCTGAGTTGCCGGAGAGAGAGCTAGTGAGCTCGTTGTAATGAGAGAGGGGTAGGGATAGTAAGGTCGGAGGAAGTTTTTCCAAATCCAGTGAGTGCACAACACAGAGGCAACAAGTGCACAGAGAGGCAGCATAGAGCCACTTAGACGCTGTGCAGTGCTTCAGAGGAGATTCCGTTTTTGCTGGGGAGCATGAGATTTTCAGAGCCACAAGCTGGGTAGGAGGCGCGAAGGTGAAGAAGATCAGTTTCCAGACTGCAGCTGATCAGATAGTGAGAGAGACATTTGTTCCTAGCTGAGAGGACGCAGAGGCAACGCAGAGGTAGCGTAGAGCAGCTCATCTTCAGCCTAGATCAGTGCCAGATATCTAGTGGCAGAGTGAGATTTTTCTCACTAACTTTATGTCAGATTTTCTTTCTATGGTTTGCTAGATTTACTCAGATTTACTACTGCATAATATACAAACCCTCAGCTGCTGCACCGGTTTTCATGCATTGGGTTTTTCCGGGGACTTAGTCCAAAAACAATAGTGTTATTTGTGTGTGTGTGCTTCTTTCTTTCAGCGTTATTTTCTTTCGCAGTATTTTTTATTTGTGAACGTTGTAGTGTATGGGTTTCGATATTTACCATAGCAAACAGTAAATAATTTGTTCAGTAAATTAACAAATAGAAGAAACTTAATCAGTTGCTGAAGTAGGATTCCAATTTGTGGAATTTTCACATGGTATCAGAGCAGGGAGAAGCAGGAAGAGCTCAATTGCATAAGGAAAGATGAAGCTTCGAGGCACCGCGTGAGCAACTGCTCAAACCCCCAAGAGGTTGCATAATCCATTAGCCAGCAGGGCAAATTTTTGAGGAAAATTTATTTCTCAGAGTGAGTCAACAAAGAATAAAATTTCCAGATTGAAGATTTTCAGAGGCATAGGGAGCAACAACGTTTTTCTTGCAGAGTAGATCTTTAGTTGGGATGCAATTATTTTGCAGCAGTTTGCTGGTGCAGAATAGCGTCAAGAGAATGGAAGAGCATACACTGAGGGAATTATTTCCTTTTGGAATTTCTAGCCTGGAAATTTGATTTCTCACTGCCAAGCGGCAGTAGTTGTGAGAAGATTTGCCTGCTCCAGCAGGGAGTGCATAGAGCCTAGCAGCACTTGCGCAGAGGAGAAGAGGACATTTTTAGCAAGATGGCATCAACAGGGTTGAGAGATCAGGATCGACTGGACAGTTCAACCAACTATATGATCTGGAAGGCCAGAATTTCTAACCTTCTAGACGAATATGATCTCAAGACCTATATCAGTTTAGTGGTATTTGTACCCACAGACCCAGATCAGCTAAAGGCCTACAAAAAGGAGATGGCGAAGGCAAAGAGGTTGATTCTCGATGGAGTTCGAGATCACGTGGTGTCAAGTAGTTGTGGGATGCTCTTGCCACGCTGTATGTAATATTCCCAATTAGTAGTAGCTAATTGGTAATATTAATTTTTGGCCAGTTTACTTTTATAAAGTTAAATCAGTTAATAAAGTGGGCGATGAGATACATAGCCTACACTTAGGAAATAAACATTCCCTAAAGTCACTTGAGCATATAATTATTTGGCAGCGTGGGGCCCAGAAGAATGAAGTGGTAGTGTGAGGGAAGTGGCAGCGTGGGCCCATGACAGCGCAATGAGAGAGGGACAGCATGGGCCAAGAGGGACAACACAGTTTGGTGGGGCTTGGGTGAGACCAAGTCTCTCAAAGCATAAAAAGGGGAAGAGGCTCCTCATTCTCTCATTTTATTATGCATCTATGATTTTTGTCTTTTGACATTGAGCACGCTTTTGCTGTTGAGCGAAGTCTGCAAGTGTTGTTTAGCACACCGGGTGTCTCCGAGCGGAGATCCCAACCTCAGTCCCGGGGGACTTCGAGTGCTTGTTCGGGTGAGTTATATCCATTGATTTGCAAGAGGGAGCCATAGCATCTTCAGCCAGGAATTACGCACTTGCTTGGGCAGCGCAATGTCTGGGAGAGATCACACAGTTCATGGTGGAGGTAGTTCCAGGAGTGAGGATTCATCAAGGGATTCAGCCCGAGATAGTGTGAAGGGATCAACCCTTCACTATTTCATCATTTTGGTACAGGAGGAGGCCATTATTTGCAGAGGATCATTCAGGGCCAGTGTATTTCACTGGGATAGCGTTATTCCTCAAGGAAGGTCAAATTCCGGGGTCATCCATTCCGGGATTCCTTTCTGGCCTTTTTTGGGTATTTGGAGGAGAGTTCATTCCAAGAGTTTCCTATTTTTTTGAGCAGGGGAACAACCCCAAAGAGCCATCCCATTCCAGTAGTAGTAGAAATTCGGCAGTAGCGGCAACAACCTTTGGAGATTACGCAGTCCTTGACAGAGCAGCCATTCCTTTAGCATTTCTGAGAGTATTTCTAGCTTGCCTTGTGCAAGCCAAGGTGCTATCATTTTGATCACCTTTGTACTCATTGTATCTTTCAGTTACATAATAAAATGGCTCAGTGTTTCTCCATATTTGCATTATTTATGTGATGTCTCTCTATTTGCTGTAAATGCTTGTTTATGTTGCTTTATATTACTGTTTATTTCTAATCGGAATATTACAGTGGTATCAGAGCTCATAGACTTGGCTCAGCTTGTGGAGCAGATTGTCTATGACACCAGCAGGAAAACCATATATCACTTACCGGGGAAAGAAATACAAGGACCAAGAGTGGAGGCTTGAGGCCACTTTTGGAGAGGGAGACTGCGTGTCAGTAGTGGAAGCAGAGGAGGAAGAACCGATGGCAAAGGAGAAGGATGAAGGGAGATAGTTCGGGCAACTCCTCCTAAAGTCTGTGCAGAAGCTATCGAGAAGGATATAAGAGATGAGACAGAAGTTTACCGTAGACCAGAGACAATGTGAAACCCCACGGGGTTTTCACGTCGGAGAAGGGTCCGACACTTCCCACCATTTGCAGGAGCAGCTCACAGCACAGCAGGTTGTATCACTTACTCCCCCATGTTCCACGATGCCCACATTTCTAGCTACAGGCACCGGAACAGGAGCACCTCAGGAACCAGAGCCTATTCATATGGGGTATTATTTTGCAGAGTATCAGTCCTATGGGCGAGAGTTTGGTGAGGCTCTCATTTTCCATGATTTTGTTTAGCTCAAGAAGGACAAAAAACCCCATGACTAGAATAGAGGGGGCATGTACACACAAGATGGGGATGTACAACGTACAATGGGCAGGTTTTTCTTGCCCACATTTGACGAATCCTCAAAATGTTCGGCAAAGGCTTGGGTGGAGAAGCTGGATATTTATTTCCAGCTCAACCAGATGGCAGAGGGAGAGGTCATCAAGGTGGCAGCACTGGACCTTGAGGGAGAGGCCCACAATTGGTGGTTTCATGGGATGGCCACGCTGGGTCACTCAGCTGTGACAGTGTATGCAGAGTTTACATGGAGAGTAGTTGAGCGGTTTGACCGGAGGGATCCGGAAGAGCACTTTGTTGAGCTGACCAAGCTCAAGCAGACCGGGAACCCAAAAATCTACATTTCCGAGTTCTTGAGGCTTTTCGTGATGGTGCCTGACTTGTCCTCAACTAGGATGATATACATGTTTATGGATGGGTTGGCAGAACCTCTGTGTGGGTTAGTCAGATCCACGAGGCCTGCTACACTTCATGATGCAGTTGGGAGAACCAGGGACTTGCAGGATGCTCTACCCAGGACCAAAGCTCCTTTCCCCCAGAGACCGGCATTCCAGCTAAAGGGGAAGGACACGAGGGTTCCACCTCCGAGGGGGAACCAAGCCGAGGGGCTTTTGTACGATGATGCCCGGAGAGATCTGAGACAAAAGAAGCTATGCTTCACATGCCAGGAGCCATGGGCACCAGGACATCGATGTGCTGCTGGGAAGGCACACTACATAGAGATCTTCTCCGACACTGATGTGGAAGAAGATGCATATGAGGAGATAGAGGCAGGAGGCAACATTGTAGTACAGAGAGGGGATCATCCAACACTTCCACCACCAGGAGCAGGAGGGGTAGCATTTGCACCTACTGGAGGAGTCGTTGCTTCTTTGCGAGGGGTTCCCAAGTATTTGACACTGCGTCTCCGGGGTACCGTGCAGGGACAACATGTTTCAGTGCTAGTTGACAGTGGGGCTACCCACAACTTTATTGATGCACAGTTGGTAGAGCGGAGGAGCATACTGACAGAGAGCTTCGATGGATTTTCAGTACTGGTACTGGGTGCCAGAACTATGCAGTGTGCCAGATATGTACTGGCATTGGCAGTGACCATGGGGACTTACACTTTGAGGGATCATTTCTTTGTGGTGGACATTCCGGACACCAACGTGATACTGGGTGTGCAATGGTTAATCACACTGGGGAAGGTCACTACGAATTGGGAGACCTTGGAGATGGAGTGGACAAACAAGAAGACTGGTAAGCATGAGATGATTTGAGGCATGCACACGTATCCTTCGCAGACAGTATCAACACATCGGATGGAGGCAGACTTCCGGAAGGGAGACATAGAGTGGGCAGTGGAGCTGCGTGTTTCAGAGGCAGGATCTACATGACAAGCCGTTCACCCAGATGTGCAGTCGATTTTAGACAGATATGCTACAGTTTTTGGGGATATACTACCAGGGCAGCCACCGGATCGGGGGTTTGAGCACACCATTGAGCTTGAGCAGGGCATTCAGGCCATGATTACTACACCCTATAGGCATCCCAAAGCCTACAGGGATGAGAATGAGAGAGCTATTCATAAGCTCTTAGCACTGGGACACATTCGACCCAGCACTAGCCCATTTTCTTCGTCTGTTGTACTGGTGAAGGAGAAGGATGACACCCTAAGGATGTGCATTGATTATCAGGCTCTCAATAAGAAGACCATGAAGAATCGATACCCCATCCCACGGGTTGATGAGCTGAGGGGGTCGAAGTTCTTCTCGAAGAATGATTTGAGGTTGGGCTACCACCAGATCTGAGTGAGGGACCAGGATGTCCCCAAGACAGCTTTCAGATGTCACTACGACCACTTTGAGTTTTTGGTGATGCCCTTTGGGCTAACTAATGCACCAGCCACCTTCCAGTTCTGCATGAACCACATCTTTTATGGTCAGCTGAAGAAATTTGTGTTGGTATTCTTCGATGACATCTTGATATACAACTGGACATGGGAGGAGCACCTACAACACATTGAGGTTGTATTGCGCATTCTGGAGGAGCAACACTTTTATGCTAAGCTCTCCAAATGCGAATTTGGGCTAACAAAGATGCTCTATTTGGGGCATATCATTGGTGTGGATGGAGTGAGAGTCCACGAGGAGAAGATCCGGGCCATCCGAGATTGGCCGGAACCGAGGAACGTGACTGAGCTTCGGGGGTTTGTAGGCATCTGCACCTACTACCGAAAGTTCGTCAAGGGGTTTTCCCAACTTGCTGCACCTCTCACAGATCTTACCAAAAAGGTGGCATTCAGTTGGACGGACACAACGCAGAGGGCCTTTGACAGGTTCAAGGAGGTGATGAGCAACTGTCTAGTTTTGGTGTTGCCGGATTTCATGCAACGCTTTGTCTTGGAGTGTGATGCATTTGGAGAGGGTGTAGGCGCAATCTTGATGCAGGGGGGGCACCCCGTAGTTTTCGAGAGCAGGCAACTATTGCCGCATGAGATTTTGTATCCCATATACGACAAGGAAATGTTGGCTATCATGAATGTACTGGCCAAGTTTCAGCAGTACTTGGTGGGGAACAGGTTCAAGGTGAGGACTGATCACAACAGCCTCCGGTTCTTTTTAGAGCAGAAGCAGTTGCAGGAGGGGCAACAAAAGTAGGTCTGGAAGATCCAGGCATATGACTTTGACATCGAGTATGTCATAGGAAAGAACAACGTGGTGGACGATGCTCTTTCACACGAGCCGACAACGTTGTCTTCGATGAGCTTAGACACGGATTGGAGGGCTCAGTTACTGGTGGAGTACTCCAAGGATCGTTTTGCCTGTGAGATACTGGATGGATAGATCACGGATGACAGGTACAGAGTGATGGATGAGGTGATATACTTCAGGGACAGGATCTTCTTGACTGGGAGCTCTCAGCTCAAGGAGAAGGTACTGCGTGTCTCACATGACTCACCACTATCAAGCCAGTAGGGTTTCACCAAGACCTACAAGGCCATCAGGGAGAGGTTCTCTTGGAAAGGCCTCAAGGAGGGTGTACTTCGGCATGTCAGGGAGTGCAAGGTATGTCAGCGAAACAAGGGAGAGATGAACCATCCAACAGGATTACTACAACCACTTCCCATTCTGGAGGGAAAATGGGAGAGCATCTCGATGGATTTCATCACAGGGTTTCCCATGGTGCAGGGCAAGGATTGCATCTTTGTAGTCGTTGATCGACTGAAAAAGTTTGCACACTTACTCGCTATATCAGCTCGGTATACAGCAGCAGAGGTAGCGGATTTGTTTTTCAGGGATGTTTTCAGGTTGCATGGTCTTCCGAAGACCATTGTTAGTGATCGAGATAGCCGTTTCATGGGCGGCTTTTGGCAGGAGCTCTTTCATTTGGTGGGTACAGAGTTGACTCCGAGTACTAGTTATCACCCTTAAACAGATGGGCAGACAGAGATAGTGAAGAAGTGGCTGGAAGGCTACTTGCGAAACTATGTCACAGGGCAGCAGAAGGCGTGGTTACGCTGGTTGCATCTGGGAGAGTACTGCTACAACAACACTTTCCACAAGTCCATTGGTATGTCTCCGTTCTATGCTTTGTATGGATATCATGCTTTGAATTTTGCTGACGTGATGTTTGGTGCTAGCAAGGCCCCAAGGGCCAAGGACTGGATCCAAGAGAGTCAGGATATACTCCGGGCTCTTAAGGATAACTTAGCTACAGCTCAGAACCAACAAAAGCTGTATGCTGACAGCGGACAGGTTGAGAGGCAGTTCCAGGTAGGGGATTTGGTCTACCTACGACTTCAGCCATACTGGCAGTCCACACTGAAGTAGAAGGGGGCGAAGAAGCTCAAGCTCTGCTTCTATGGACCTTACAGGGTGATTAGTAGGATTGAGGAGGTTGCATATGAGCTAGAGTTGCCTATAGGTAGTCGAATCGATAACATATTCCATGTATCATTCCTGAAAAAGGCATTCGGGCAGCAGGTGACTGCAACAGAGGAGCTTCCACCAACAGATGATGAGGTGAATTTGGTGTTGTATCCAGAGGCAATCATAGACACTAGGGAGAGGCAACTACGGAGTAGAACAATCAGAGAGTACTTGGTGAGGTGGAGAAACTTGCTGGATGAGGATGCCACTTGGGAGAATGAGACAATTTTGCAACATCCATCCTTGCAGTTGCTTGAGGACAAGCAACGTTTTGGCGGGGAGGACTATAATATTCCCAATTAGCAACAGCTAATTGGTAATATTAATTTTTGGCCTGTTTACTTTTATAAAGTTAAATCAGTTAATAAGGTGGGTGATGAGATACATAGCCTACACTTAGGAAATAAACATTCCCTAAAGTCACTTGAGGATATAATTATTTGGCAGCGTGGGGCCCAGGAGGACGAAGTGGCAGCGTGGGTAGCGTGGACCCATGACAATACAGTGAGAGAGGGATAGCGTGGGCCAAGAGGGACAACACAATTTGGTGGGGCTCGGGTGAGAGCAAGGCTCTCAAAGCATAAAAAGGGGAAGAGGCTCCTCATTCTCTCATTCTATTATGCATCTATGAATTTTGTCTTTTGACATTGAGCACATTATTGCTATTGAGTGAAGCCTGCAAGTGTTGTTTAGCACACCAGGTGTCTCCGAGCAGAGATCCCAACCTCAGCCCCAGGGGACTTCGAGTGCCTGCTCGGGTGAGGAGTTCTATCCATCGATTTGCAGGAGGGAGCCATAGCATCTTCAACCAGGAATTATGCACTTGCTTGGGCAGCACAGTCTCTGGGAGAGATCACGCAGTTCATAGTGGACGCAATTCCGGGAGTGAGGATTCATCAGGGGATTCAACCCGAGATAGTGTGAAGGGATCAACCCTTCACTATTTCATCATTTTGGTACAAGAGGAGGCCATTTATTTGTAGCGGATCATTCAGGGCTAGTGTATTTCACTAGGATAGCGTTATTGCTCAAGGAAGGTCAAATTCCGGGTTCATCCATTTCGGGATTCCTTTCTGGGCTTTTCTGGGTAATTGGAGGAGAGCTCATTCCAAGAGTTTCCTATTTTTCTGAGCAGGGGAACAACCCCAAAGAGCCATCCCATTCCAAAGTAGCAGCAGTCTGACAATAGCAGCAATAGCCTTTGGAAATTACGCAGTGCTTGACAGAGCAACCATTCCTTGAGTATTTCTGAGAGTATTTCCAGCTTTCCTTGTGCAAGCCAAGGTGTTATCATTCTGATCACCTTTGTACTCATTGTATCTTTCAGTTACATAATAACATGGCTCAGCGTTTCTCCATATTTGCATTATTTATGTGATGTCTCTCTATTTGCTGCAAATGCTTGTTTATGTTGCTTTATATTACTGTTTATTTCTATTTGGAATATTACACTGTACAAAGGATTTTCCGAGTAGCGAAAGATGTATTTGGAGGAGACGCTGAGGTGTACCAGGATGCAAAAAGGGAATTATATAGACCCCTTTCCGTACTAGACTTCAAGAAGTCCGGGATCAACTGTTTGTAGTTGGGTCAACGCCCCAACCTACAGAGTTTGTATGATTTTCCTTGAGTAGCGTTTCCGAGGAGTCGTAAGTATTCGTCTAGAGTATCCTAGGTAGAGAAAACATGCAATATTGGGACAAAATGTGCGAAAATTTGCAGCAGCAGGAGAAGAGGCAAGACTTGGTGAAGAGCACCATTAGTGGCAGCAGCAGCAGTGGGATGAAGGAAGTAAAGGAGGAGAACGCAACCCTTGCATCAATGGGGCAGCAGGAGCAACGCAGAAGGAAGGACGTCTACAAGGTCAAATGCTTTAGATGTGGTGAACTTGGTCACTACAACACCTAATGTCCTCTCAAGAAGAGGGACAAATAGGTGAAGCAAGACCATCAGGCTACATCCACGAAGATAGATAGGCTGTCCTCCAGATTGGAGGAAGAGTTTTCCATGATCATTGATATACTTCAAGGGGTTAGGTGGTGTGATTTGGTTTTGTAGCTCCAGAGAACTATAGATGAGCAGGATCCTTGACAAGCCCACCTCGTGGATCAATACCCTTGCTATGGGAGCCCATAGCAGTAGCAGCAGGATGGACCAGTGGCAGTTAGTGTAGTCAGGTGCTAGAGTGACAGATGCAGTAGCTAGTAGCAGTCAGAGACTGAGGAACGCAGAGAAAAGTTGGCCGCAGTGCAGAGTCAACAATAATGCAGAGGCTAGCAGTAATCGGGACTTGGGTGACAGATGCATCAGACTAACCACAGTTGGTTCAGTTTGATAGACAGTTCTCAGTTGTAACAACAACAAATGAGAGACAGTTGCAGATGTTGCAGTGGCAACAACAATAGAGTTGCAGTGCAGATGCAGTAGTTGGCAACAATTTAGCAGGGTCAACAACAACATAGATGCAATGCATATCAGAGTTGCGCAGTCGTTGGTGGGCAGTAGTAGCTAGACATCAACAATGCAACAAGAGATGGTGCGAAGACAGTGTATTGCAGTTGCAGTACTAGAACACTTTCCTCGCTAAGGGGGAGTGTTAGTTTTTGGTAGCATCGGATGTGTTCTAGCCTTGAAATTTTGTAGAGGTTAGAATACATGGGTACTACAATACCCAGAAATCGTTTTTGGAAATTCCATATAGAGATGGCTTAATTAAAATAATTTATTAGTTTTTTAATATTTCCTGATTAATTAAAAGGTATTAATTGAGTCAGATGTGAATCTTCTAGAGAAAGGCATGGATTGAGTGCTAGTTAATCTTAGCCATCGATTAAGTTTTAATCGTGGTCATTGATGTATCAACGAGAGATTACAAGAAGGAACTCAATGGGACTTAGAGGACACACTTGCAGAGATCGAATTCACTGGCAGATCGATTTCCTGAGTTGCCAGAGAGAGAGCTAGTGAGTTTGTTGCAGTGAGAGAGGGGCAGGGATAGTAAGGTCAGAAGAAGTTTTTCCAGATCCGATGAGTGCACTATAGAGAGGTAGCAAGTGCCACAGAGGGGCAGCATAGAGCCACGCAGAGGTTGCACAGTGCTTCAAAGGAGATTATGTTTTTATTGGGGAGCGTGAGATTTTCAGAGGCAGAGGTCGGGCAGGAGGCTCGAAGGTGAAGAAAATCAGTTTGCAGACAACATCTAATCATATAGCGAGAGAGACATTTGTTCCTAGCCTAGAGGACATAGTACTGCGTAGGCTGACGCAGTGACTATGCAAAGGCAACACAAAGCAACTCATCTTGAGCCCAAATCAATGTCGTTTCGCTAGTGGCAGAGTGAGATTTTTCTCACTAACTTTTTGTCAGATTTTCTCTGTATGGTTTGCTAGATTTTAGAGCAAACATAGATTTGTACTCAGATTTACTACTGCATAATATACAAACCCTCAATTGCTGCACTGAATTTCCCGCATTGGTTTTTTCCGGGGACTTAGTCCAAAAACAATAGTGTTATTTGTGTGTGTGTGCATTTGTCTTTCAACGCTATTTTCTTTCGTATTATTTTTTATTTTCAGAGCTAGAGGTCGGGCAGGAGGCTCGGAGGTGAAGAAGATCAGTTTGCAGACTACAGCTAATCATATAGTGAGAGAGACATTTATTACTAGCTGAGAGGACACAATACTGTGTAGGCTGATGCAGTGATTGCACAGAGGCAACACAAAGTAGCTTATCTTGAGCCCAGATCAATGTCGAATCGCCAGTGGCAGAGTGAGATTTTTCTCACTAACTTTTTGTCAGATTTTCTCTATATGGTTTGCTAGATTTTAGAGCAAACATAGATTTATACTCAGATTTACTACTGCTTAATATACAAAACCTCAGTGGTTGCACCGACTTTCCCGCATTGGGTTTTTCCGGGGACTTAGTCCAAAAACAATAGTGTTATTTGTGTGTGTGTGCATCTGTCTTTCAACACAATTTTCTTTGGCATTATTTTTTATTTGTGAAGGCTGTAGTGTATAGGTTTCGATATTTACCGTAGCAAAGAGTAAATAATTTGTTCAATAAATTAACAAATAGAAGAAACTTAATCAATTGCTGCAGTAGGATTCCAATTTGTGGAATTTTCACACTAGATATATTTTGATACACATATTTTTCTTTCTTTGACGTAGATAGCCCAAGAAGGGTCTGTTGAAAAGTAACTAGGTTCGGTCTACATAATGACGTGTAGTCGTGATTTTATGTAATTGATGAAAAGAAAGAAAAATAAAATTATTGTAATGCCTATCTCATGGGTTTCATAAGCAAGGAATTTTATTTTAGTAATGGCTCCCATTGTGAGCCTTTAAGATTGAGTCATCTAGTCATAAAAGTCAAATTTAGTCTATGTCATGTATTAAGGACCTTTCTTGGGCATATTATATTTTGTATGAGTCAATAGAAGTGTCTAACAACCCTCCAAGACAAGCACTAGCATCCTTCTACAGGTCGGATTCAAAGAAATAATAATATATACATAAAAAGGTCACGTTGGTTCAGCAGAAGTCATGTCGTCTATTTTTGAGACTCCAAACACTATAAATAGGCAGCTCGGCCTAATCTCAGAACACAGAAATTTCAGAGCAGAATTTCGGTAGGGGTCTGTGGTTAGAGAAGTGCGAGGTACAACAGGGTCTGCGGTTAGAGAAGTGTGAGGTACAACAAGTCTGAAGCAAAAGGTGCAGCAAAGTACAACAGAGGAAAGAGGAGTATAATCTGAGCTCCTCTTTGATTTTTTTCTAAGTTTATATTCACCTCCACTGAGTTTACTTGCAGCAAAAGAAGAGGAGCACAGTGCAAGTTTATTTGCAGCAGAAGGAAGGCCAAAACAAGAAGGTACAGTCTAGAAGGAAGGCTGAGATAAGAAGGTGGTCAAGTCTAGAAGGAAGGCCGAAGGTTTGAATTTGAAGAAGGTCGAAGAAGAAAAGGAAAAAGAGCAGAAGGTTGACTGTCGTTATCAAAAGACATCAAGAAAACTTGTGTCTTGGTCTTGGAGTGGCAACTAGGTCATGGGTCTTGTTCTTGGTATTCGTCAATAGGAATCTCTATAAGAAGAATAATTCGTTCGGATTTTCCTCTCAAAGATTGAGAGGTTTTGGCCCTGGATGATAGACTACATTCGGTGTCTCTTGTCTCTTTATGTTTATGCATTGGTAGTTGTTTGATGAAGAACACTATAATAACATGAGTAAAAGAAGATCCTAATCTAAGAAGTAAAAAACATTCACAAGCAGTTACTAATAGAAGAGAAATCACTTAATTGCTATGCCCTAGATTTCTCAACAGGGTCTAATACATGAAATATTGATAATGACTGAAGACTCAATCCTAGAAGCCTTCAATGGACGCTTGACCTAGAAATAAAAATACATAAAGCATGAAACCCATGCTTATAAATAATTTTCCTTTTACAAATTTTTTCGTTCTCTTCCTTTTGACAAATACATTATATCATGACTCAAATACAATTATGAAGACTGATACTAGTTACATTTCTCAACACTCCGTCTTAACTAAGAAGGTATTCATAATTGTTCAACCAGTACAAGGTTGACCTCAATTTGAAATGTTCCAAGAAGAGTACAACAACATACGCAATGCTTGGGATACCTTCACTGCTAAGGTATCCTCCCAACAGGGACTAAGGTTTCATCTGGACATTTTCCACTACAGTTACCATCAGACTACAACCATGGTATCCATCCGACATGATATAGATACCATATTGGCCTTCATGCCTTGACACCAACCCTTACAGGGATCTAGGTATCAACACTAACCGAAGCTCCAATCGATACCCTCCCTCTGGGATTTAGACATCGACTGAGATCTCATTACTAACCAGGCCCTGATTTCCTCCCAAGTACCATCATATAGGTAGTTTTATGGTACTTCATCTCTCCCTCTGAACCAAATCAGAGACATTTATCAATACACCAACTTTTCAAGAAGAGATCAACATATCCACCAACCCGAGCATGCTCCTAAAACTAATTTATTGTTGGGAAGAGATTACTTTATCTACTTGTTCATTTGTTGGCACATACTATAGCTTCACGATCCCTAATTAGTATCAAACTTTCAATGTATATGTTCTTGTATGCTAGCACGAAACTCCAGGGTCTTCAACTATTCTAATGCTACTTAGGTCATCACAATATCCAAATACATCTCGATGGAAGCTTCCTTTTTAAGTTTTTTAGCATCAACAACACATCCTTAGCACTATCCAATTCTTGTTCACAACTTCATCAATCGTGAATACATCTCTATTAATCACAAATAACCATTTGTAGTGCTTTATCCTTTTTCCGATCTTCATTCCTTCTTCATAGTCTTCATTATTGTTGTCACAACATATCCGAAGCTCCAACATATACCCTCCCTTTGGGATCTAGACATCGATTGAGATCTCAATACTAACCAGGCCACGATGTCCTCCCAAGTACCATCTGTGAAAATTCGTATTACCCAGAATCCTACTGCAGTATTGATGAGAAATCTCCTATCTTGTTAATTCCTTTTAACAGATTACTTCCAAAAACACGAAAGTGACTTATATCTGGTTTGATTGAGCTCCAGGCTTCTTTTGGAGTTATATTCTTAGGACCTTAGTATGAGTGCGATTCACGATGTAATTTGCACAGTTAATTGCTTCTGCCCAAAAATTAAGACTAAGTCCTTTAGATTGAAGCATACAATTAGCCATTTATTTTAAGGTGTGATTCTTCCTTTCAGCGACACCATTTTGTTGTGGAGTATATGGAACAGTATGTTGCAATTGAATGCCATGCTCAGTGCAAAAGTTGTTAAATTTGTTGTTAACATATTCTCCTCCATTGTCTTATCTTAACTTAAGAATCTGATGTCCAGATCGTTTCTCAATAAAGGCCTTAAAGGTCAAGAACATGTTAAAAACTTCACTCTTGAGTTTTAAGTAGTATACCCAAGTGCGTCTGGAAAAATCATCAATGAAAGTTAATAAGTATTTGCAGCCAGATAAAGAAACAACAGGAAGTGGACCACATAAATCACTATGCACAAGCTGCAAAGGGGCTGAAGCGTGCCACGAGGCACGTTTTTCAAAACTATCCCGATGATATTTTCCGAGTACACATCTGAAACAGACACCATCTTTGCAAGATACCATAGGAAGACCTGTCACCATATTTTCTTTACATAGAGTTTGAAGAGAGCTATAGTTTAAGTGACCAAATCGCTCATGCCAAAGTTTGCTCACTTCATCATTATGAGCAACAAAAACGGAGGGAAGACATGATGACTCGAAGTTGTCAAACTTATACAACCTTGTGGAATCATCAACAATGCCAGTAGCTAAAATATGTCTAGGATCTTTGAGGTCCTTAATTACAACATCATGAGGTGAGAATTCTACTGTTTTCCCTTCACCTGAATGAGTTATCTGATAAACAGATAGAAGGTTGCAAGACAATGTAGGAACACATAATACATCATTAAACTGACCATTATCTAGATGAATGGTTCCAGATCCTACAACACTAAGAGATCTATCATCACCAACATAAATATTTTTGGTGTTACAATCATTTAAAGAAGAAAACATGGCTTCATTTTTGGCCATGTGGTAAGAGGCTTCGGAATCAATGAGCCACTCATGAGAATATGAGAATGAGAAGAAGAAGGTACATTTAATGCATAACCAGATCTTGATGCTTGACAACCATAAGTAAAAAGTGCCATTCCTGAGGATGAAGTTGAAGAGTTCTCAAAATTGATGTGGTGCTTCTTCATTGCTGCTTCCAAGGCTTCCATCTTCTTAAAAAATTTGGATCCTACATGGCCATCACTATTAAAAAAGTTGCAATGTCTATCTATTTTCTGCCCTTTGTTTTTATTTGCTTTATCAGTTTGTTCAATTTCTTTTTCAGTTTGTGGCTGAAATTGCTTAAGACCCTTGTTTGGTTTAGGACCATTCTGTTTAGGATACTGCTTCTTGGGATTCTTTTGATATGGTTGCTATTGGACTGCTAAGGCTTCTTAGAAGAGTTTCCAGTATTAATAAGACCAAGGTGTAAGAGTTTTTCTTGTTCTCTTATCAAAGAATCGCAAAAGGCATCAAAAGAGGGGGACTTGTAGGTTGTTCCTTGAGAAATGAGGGTTTCTCTAGTAGAATGGAAGGTGAAAACAAATACAGAGTATGTAGGGCCAAGCTTAGCAATAATGGAATAGATAAGACTACCATCTTCCTTTTTGACCTTACAACCTTCTAAAAGAAGTCTAAGAGTCTTGAATTTGGACAAAAAATCTTCAATAGAGGAGAAATTATTGGGGTCCAAAGTAAGCAACTCATTTTCAAGCTAGTGGGCCCTGATTTCATTTTGAATGCCAAAAACAGTCTTTAGCTTTTTCATAGCTGCATCAGGGGTGTCAATTTCTTGGATATGAAATCGAAGATCTTGAGCAGTGGACATTCCTATCAACCCTTGTGCTTGATCTTGTTTATTTTCCCATTTAGCATCTTTATCTCCATCGGTAGGTTTAGTTTCTTGTCTTATGGCTATTCTATAAAGCCCTTTACTTCTAAGTAAGTCTATCATGTAAGATAGCCATTGGAAATCATTGGTGCTGTTAAGAATAACTGGGCATGCACTTTCCATTAAAAAAAAAAAAAAAAAAAAAACTGAAGATGAAAAGGCTAAAACTAACTACCCCAACGTACAGATCTCGAAAAATTAGGTTGGTTAAAAAAAAAACGGCTCAAAAAACAACTTCTAGACGAAGAAGTTATGCCTTTTTGAAAAAATGTGTTGTAGAGGCCGAATAGTTACGTGAAAGGTTGAAAGTTGATGATAAAGTTCTACTTTTTAAAAGAATGCCCCCCTTTTCCAAACTTAATACAATAAGCTCACTTTAAAAAA
This sequence comes from Pinus albicaulis, assembly GCA_034641835.2. Classification (NCBI taxonomy): domain Eukaryota; kingdom Viridiplantae; phylum Streptophyta; class Pinopsida; order Pinales; family Pinaceae; genus Pinus; species Pinus albicaulis. Next base: position 956,612,191 of record CM076572.1, read on the forward strand.
AAACTACTTTATGTGACCCACTTTTATAGATAAGTGAGGGTCACTTTTACATGTGCTTTTAAAAAAATAAAACCCTCTTTTTAAAACCGACAACTTACCAAAGGACTTTATAAGAAAAAGTAACTTAACAAAAAGCTTTTCACAAAAAGAAGATTGAGAAAGAGACTTGAACCCAAGACCTCTATTCTCATAAACTAACTTTACACCAAGTGAGTTAGTAAAAAGATTCTGTAATTGTTTGAAAAAAGGAAGGGTTTTTTTTTTGTTTGCTCTTCGATGTGCGTGTTTTTTCCTGCAAAAAAAACACAAAATCCGTGCAAAAAAAAAAAAAATACAAGCCTTACGCCAGAATGTTAGATTTTCGGTTAGTCTTACTGGCAACTATCATTTTTTTCACTATTTCTGATTTCCCGAGATCGCACAAAGACACGGGGAAAGAGCATACATAGCAAAAAAAATCCTATCTTCTTGTTTCTGATTTGCCGAGATCGCACACAGTGCAGAGCAAAGAGCATACACAGAGAAGAGGGTATAGATCTAGCAATAAAAAAAATTATAAACCGAAATAAACAGAAGGATTAATAAATATAACTGAAAAAAAATATACTTTATACCTCCAGATCTAAAATGACATAACTTGGGCAAACAGAAACCTTTTCGCATGAAACGAAAGGGGTTCCACACTGTAACAAACGCTTTGGACACAACATAGTAGTTCTCCCGACCCGAAAGTGGTCAAAAATAGTAGATCTGGAAAACGACAGTCACATGACGTCAAACCGGCTTTGGATTTGGATCAACAACAGATGCGACCCTCAAAAAGGCTCTAATACCATGTAGGAATTTACAGGGTAAGTTCCTTAGATCAAACACCAAAGTTCACCGCTCACAAAAAGATCATAAATCAGTACACCAGTATTTGACGCGGTTAAAACCCTCAAAGAGGGAAACAGTCCACGACCTGAGCCAACGCGGCCACTTCAGACAATTTATTAATATAAAAAGGAAAATTTACATAAGCTTCTCTCATAAATGGTTACCAGACAAATGACCCTCCATGCTCTTTAAATAGATATCATGGACCAATCGGGTGTTAAGCCACAGATCAAGTGTCGTTAATACCGAGGAGAGAGTGAACCATCGGATCACTACATATCGTGACCGTCGGATTATAAGTTACAAATGTACATAGTAAAGAAACACACTTGACCTAACTCTACCCTAGACCAAGTTATACTTAACTATTTCCTATGTGTCGGAATATCCTAGCAAGAATTCTCTGAGGAAGAAAATCCCCTGCACGTTGTTGATTTGCTGCCTCTAACCCTCTGCGCAACTGGCTCTACGCACTCCCTGCTAGAGCGAGCCAAATAATTCACAAACTCTGCTGCTTCTGCATGGGAAATCATAGTTTCTTGGGCATGAAACTCTCTATGGTCAGAAATCCCCAAAATGTCTTTAGCTACTCTTCCTGACGCTTTTGCACCAACAATCATTGCTACACAGAAACTACGTCCCTCCAATTGCTGATCTGCACTAAAATTGCTACGCTGGAGTACTGATGAGAAATCTCCTATCTTGTTAATTCCTTTTAACATATTATTTACGATTTTCTACTGTAAGCAGTGAAATCTCATACACTACAACCTTCACAAATAAACTGCGGAAAAATATAAGTGTGGAAACAAAATCTGAACAAGAGTAAACCATAGACACAAGTGACACCGTTGTTTTTGGACCAATGTCCCTGGAAAAACGCAATGCAGGAAAACTGGTGCAGCAGCTGAGGATTATATATTATGCACTAATTTCTGAATACAAATTGGATGCCTTGCTGGATATCCTCAGAGAATCTGACTGACTAAGAGTTAGTGAGAAAAACCTCACATTGACACTGGAAGCCCAAACTGGCCTAAACCCAGACTAACAAGCCCTCCACTGCCTCTGCGCAGTCACTGCATAGTTTCTGCGTCACTCTGGATGGGGATTGCATGGCTTCTACGTGCTGACTCTTCTACTGGCTGGATCTGACCCTTTGGCCCCTTCTGGTCTCACACCTCGGCTTTCCTGCACTGGATCTGACTGATCCTCAGCTCAATCACAAACTTCCTGTGGGCTACTGCATTTCCTTTGCTGGCTTTGCACAACCTCTACGTAGCTACTACCCTGCCTCTGTTGGTACTACTCTCTGTCTTCTCTGCTGCGTATTCTCCGGCTCAGGAAAATCTCCAACCGGACATTATCTCTGCCCCTCTCTACTAGAATCCTCTTAATCAATCTTCTCGCTGAGCACTGCTCACTAAATAATTTCGATCTCTGGATTCTTTCTTCGTCTTGGTGTGTTTTCCAAATGACATTTCAAGTCTTTCTTATAATCTTCTCGTTGAAACTTCAACGACCGAGATTAAATCTCTAATCAACTACTAAGATTAACTTTTGACTTGATCTCCGCCTTTTCTAGAACATTCACACTTTGTTTTATTAATACCCTTTAACTTTTATTTTCCTAAGTTTAGACTTAGCGCCCCTTTAAAAATAATTAATTATTTTAATAAAACATATTATGAGTGGAATTTTCACAAACAATTTATGGGTTCTCTAGAATACATGCGCCTAAGCCTCCCTGCCAATTTTGAGACTTAGAGCACATCCAATGCTACCAAAATCAACACCATCATACAGGTAGTTTGATGGTACTTCATCTCTCCCTCTCAACCAAATCAGAGACATTTATCAATACACCAACTTTTCAAGAAGAGACCTACATATCTGCCAACCCGAGCATGCTCCTAAAACTAACTTCTTGCTGGGAAGAGATTACCTCAACTACTTGTTCATTTGTTGGCACATACAGTAGCTTCACGACCGCCAATTAGTATCAAACTTTCAATGTATATGTTCTTGTATGCTAGCACGAAACTGCAGGGTCTTCAACTATCCTGATGCTGCTTAGGTCATCACAATATCCAAATACATCTTGATGGAAGCTTCCTTTTTCAACTTTTTTAGCAACATCAAACACATGCTTAGCACTATCCAATTCTTGTTCACAACTTCATCAATCACGAACACAACTTTATTCACAAATAACCATCTGTAGTGCTTTAGCCTTTCTCCGATCTTGATTGCTTCTTCATAGTCTTCATTATAGTTGTCACAACATGTCCTTTCTCTCAACAGGAAGATATATACTTTCTTTATCCAACCTTTTGCTCTACTAGGGGACAATTTCAACAATTTTAGTCACTTGGGCTCTTTCTTTCGCATTATCACATCATCAAAGAACTTCAACCTTCCAGAACATTATTCCTTCTATCCTCACTTGGTAACAAGGTCATCAACAATGTATACTTCAATGTTACCAAGATTCTTACAACTCCCTCTTTTCATCATGTTCAACATCATCATCAAGTCATCATCAAGTATGAGGTAGGTAAGCATCTTTAACATCTTTGAAGACTATGTACTTGCAAATCTTCAACAAGTTCAACCAAGTACATATATATATATATATATATATATATATATATATATAGAAGAGCATGAAGTCAACTTTTATCAGACTAGGGTTAGCATGGAGCATCTAGGGTTTTCAAGCCTTAGTCTTTAACAATCTTTGCTAGGGTTTTTGCCACAAGCCCTAGATTCCATCATCAAGACTAAAGACTTAAATCAAGTTAGGATTTCAATCATAGCAAGAGCATTATTACATCTAGGGTTTCATTATTATGCCTTAGAAACTTATATCAATCTCTACTAGGGTTTTGTGACAAACCCTAGATACAAACATCAAAACTAAATTGATCACAATTATAACGGAAGTATCAAAACTTTAATGTATACAACAACCAAGTTAGGGTTTCAATCAAATGAAAGCATATTTACCTAGGGTTTCATATCTAGGATTTTATATTGACTATTGCAAAGGTTTTTCCAGAACCCTAAATCATCAAAGCATAAAAAATTCTAGGGTTTCATCATATATCCTAGATATCAACAACAAACCCTAAAAGGCTAGAGTTTTATCATAACATTACCTAAACCGCAAACATCAAGAGAGTGGGATTTCATTATGTGTTCTAGGCTATCAAAAAACCCTAAGTAGACTAGGGATTTATAGTGAATCCTAAAGACTAGGGTTTTACCAAAGTTAACAAAGATAGAATTGATGACAATGGTTGATTTGACTCAAAGATCAATCATTCTTAACAACATAAGAATCTTTGAGATTCTATAGAAAAACCCTAGACATGAGAGAGTTAGTAATATAAGGAAAATTTCAAAATGATCGTACCTTCTTATCTGAAGAAGAGTAGCTATGAATGATGTGGTCTTTAAGCATACCTTGAGTTGCCCCTTTTACAAACCTTGTAGGACTTGCTTATTGAGTGGCTTCCTTTGCAACCCAACTTCTTTCTTCTTTTTATTGAAGTCTCCCTCTGAAACTAGCTATAATCCTCTTTGCAAGTTCCCTCTTGATCTTTAGAGTATACTTGGAAATTTTCCTTCTAAGGAAATTACTCGAGCAACAATAATAAAGCAAAATAAATCAAAATAGAATACTTATCTCTTGTGAGAAGGGCTTCCTTTTGCATAAGATCATCATTGATTTTATATATCTGCACCATTTGCTTGACAAGTATAGAAAAGTATAATCTAGGGTTTCCATTAAGCTTTAGAAAATGAATTCCTAGGGTTTTGAGTACGAAGCCTAGACAACATTTAATTTCATTCTTGCCAAGGATTGAATACTACTTACAAAACCTAGACATTCTGAGATAGGGTTTCTAAGGGGAATAAGCGAATGAGGTTTCCGTATGTACTATTTACAATCTTTAGATATAATCTTGCAAACCCTAGGATCGTACAAACATCTAAACCCCGAGACATTGAATTCTTAACAAATGAACATGTTATACATACCTCAAGAATTACATACCTTTGTCTTCTATAGAATATATTGCTCTCCTTGCAAACTAAATACATATTAGATGATTGAGACATAAAGAACAAAACAATACTTACTTGACTTTGATAAGATCCTCAAAGCTTCTTCCAGAAGCTGGTGCAAGACAAACAAGTTCTTCATTGTTGTAGACTTCTTCCTTCCTTGATTAAGATGCTAAGATTAATCTTTCTTCAATGATAGGCTATGTACCGAATACAATTTTCACTGCTCCTCCTCAATTTCAGATTAGGTTAAGTCCTAAGATCCTTCTTTGTCTTCAACAAGAGGGCTGGATCCTTTAAGGATTTTAATTCTCCTTCCAAAGGATGCAAACTTGATCTCTTTTATAGTTGCTTCAAACCTTGTCAAAAACTGATATATCTAAGTATGACCTTTTGATTAGGGTTTCTTGTTTCCTTCAATTTCGGGTGATTGTAGCTTTGTAGCAGGCCTACAATGCCTTTAAACAATTCAATTTTGATTCTTTTCTTTACTGGTTATAAGGACTAACTATAGAAGGTACCTATAGATTATAATTCAGTCATTCACAAAAAAATTATTCACAAAACTTTGATTGAGGTGATTTCAGACACCAAATTTTATGTATAGATTTTTGCTCTTCGCTTCAAGGGTCTCTGCCTTGACTAGGCCTGTAGCCTAGCTTCTCAGATTCATCAAAAAAATGTTTTTTGTCTCCTTTAAATTCTTCACTTCACTAGCCCAGATCTGCAGCCCTAATTGCATAGGTATATACTTATATTATGTTGACAAATTTATATGGCAATAGTTAGAATGATTTCTCTTATACTTAATAACCGCTTGTGATATCTTTTTACTTTTTCTTACTTATTAGCTTCTTCTCTTATTATTATGTTGTTCTTATCATCAGACAACTACCAAAACAAGAAGATTAACAACACACAAGAACACATGATATATGCTACAAGTTAGGTCCAAAACCTCTCCCTTAGAGAGGAAAACCCACAAATCTCTTCTCTTCTTATAGATTCTTCAATTGATGAATTCCAAGACCTCTCGACCAAGACCAATACCCTTCCAAGACCGAGTCCAGCCTTCTTGATGATGTGCTTCCTCTATCCAAGTCAAACCTAGTCAAATCTCTTCTAACAACACAACTTCGTCCCCCAACAACAGAATGATAGCCTATACTGTAGGTATGAAATTTTTGGCCCTCACAACAACTACTTCTACACATGGGAGTTTATTTCGGGCTTTCAAGAATTCTTAAGACCTTCGCTTGAATTCATCCTCCTTTTAGGGTTTGAGGATGACCTAATTATCCTTCCTTTGACCTTCTTTCTACACTCTCTCCAAGTTCGATCTTGCAACAACAAAACCTTAACGCAACAGCAGAAACCCTTGCCTTCTTCCTTCGCACATGTAAAGAGAGAGAGAGAAATTTCAAATAACCCAATCGCTTAATCTTCATCCTTCTTCTTTCACTAGCCTTCTTCTTATCCTTCACTTTCTTGATGAGATAATGAATTGTGTCCATAGGAGGTCGAGTTTCTTCCTATATATAGGCTTCCAAGGTGGACAAAGTACCTTAAATTAGGCCGACTTCTTAGCTGACAGGCCGACTTGGTCTTGGAGGGTATGTTGTCGCACAAAATGTCTAGGCACCGCGATAACGACTCAGATCAGGGGTCACCCTGATCCCCAATCCCTATGTTTAAGCTGTCTCCCTATAGAAGACTAAGGGGGTTAGACAGTATGGAAATGGAATGAAGGAGAACTAGTTGGGAACCAACCAGTTCAAGAGACATAGTTAAATGACCAAATACTTGTATTAGATCTAGCAAGATTAAAGGATTCGATTAGATTTGAATGATTGATACCAGTGCCTTATGGAGTCAACTATCTTGATAAGGAAATTGGAGCCAAGTACTTGATGAAAAACTGTTGCTTAGATAAATGACCATCCTATATGTAATGTAGATCCTAAGACTAATGTGAAGTGCAGGAATCTTGGTTAAATTTAATTAAATGTCTATTTTAAGTTTAAGCCCTTAGATCCTTTCTATATTGAGCCTGATTCCGTAGTAAGTGGTAGAGAGAGGCTAAGGTAAAGCACACTAAGGTGTGATTAACGATACCTCTCTTGAAAATCTAACGTACCCAGTACCTCCAACGCTGCAGAGAGATGTGGCTCTGACGACTGTAAGGTCACCATTTTAAGTACTACTAAAACTAGGTTTCTCAAGCAAAGATGGATGGGTACCTATCTTTCTATTATGCAATGCTAACTTAAAATGCAGAATGAAAAGATAATAGAAGGCGATTTAGTGAACTGTGATGTTAAAAACCCAATGCACTTAGATTACAAATTATCTGATTTAACCACTAAGTACTTAAGCGAAAGTGTCGATTATGAAGATGTCAAAATTTTCTGAACTGAAAGATATACAATTTGTCACAGATCCACTATAGAGTGCTCAATAAAAATATCGATCGCAATTACTTGAAAGTTTCCCAAACATAAATATTCAATAAAGATCCAATAATTCAAGTAAATGAAACGAGATTTAATTAAACAATAACCGATTCTAATCGATAACAAACATTTTAAAATCCCATGCAAATGATCATCAAACTCGACTAAAGCGTATGGAAGAATTAATCATCAAGAAATACCATGAAATTTCGATGCTAGATAAACACTTCGTCAAGTAATTTATGGATTAAATGATCTTCTAAAATAATTAAAATCCAATAAAAATTATTATTTTTCTACTATAGTCAAACTTGGGATATTTTTAAAAATTAAATCATGTTGACTATAAGACTTCTTCCACAATTAAATATTTTCCTTGACACTTTAATAATGGCCCCAAAACCCTAAGATCGAAAGATCTAACTTAAAAAAATAAATGGCCTTTAAATTTTTTTATACAAAAGAATAAAAGAATAAAGGAAAAATTAAAAAAAATTATTAATGTTTAAAAAGTTAATGAAATTTTTTGAGTTTTTTAATTTTGCAAGGGTTAAAAGTAAAAAAAAAAAATGATTTTTTGATTTTAAATCTTTTACAAAAGTTAAAAGTTAGAAATTCTTAATTTGAACTAAGGCCAAACCCAAAAAAAAATCTAACCATATATAAAAAAAAGGAAAATCAAAATTTAAATGTTATATTTTTATTGCTTTATTATTTTTTATGTGTTGAGTTTAGGGATACATCAAGGAGTGTGAAGGTTTTTCGAGGGGAGCTGTCGGCAAATCGAGCAGAGAGGATGCAAGGAGGAGCATACAGGGATTTTGGTGGGAGCAGGGAGCTGGAGACTGCGGGAAGAGATTTCGCAGGGAAAGAAAGGCAAGGCGGTGAGTAAGGCACGTAGAGAACCAAGACAACCAGCAGGAGAGGCAACGCGAAGGTATGAGGGATGACTGCACGAGGATAGACCCACACAGATGGAGAGGAGAGGCAGTGGATTGAAGGAGCAGAAGTGAGATCAAGGAGAGGGGAAGGCCGACGGACAACAAGGAAATGGATGTGCGCACAGTTGAAAGCGGGTTAGGGCACACACAGGCAGCGGAATGGAAGGTGGAAACAAGCAAATCAAGAGAAAAACATAGGCACCACTAGTGCACTTAAGCGAAAAATTTGAATTTTTCCTTTTGCCCGACAATTTAATTTACCCAATAAACTCAGATTTTAAAAAATTGATTTTAATATCCCTGCAAAAAGTTTGGTTTTGAGATCAAATCTTATTACCCTCTAGGGCCTAGATCTGTCTCGGATCTAAAAAAAAAAATCTCTGAAAACTCTCAAATATCACCCGCACAAACTAGAAACAAGAAAACCCAAATACCCAATACATATACAAAAATTCAAAAATAAAACCCAATCCCAAGTTAGAAAAACCAAATCTAAAAATTCCAAATATTCACACAATTAAAATACATATCTATACTATATACATACAAATCTATGTACAAGAGTTGCGGATCTGTCAAATCTGAGGAGTGTGAGTCTGACTCCACTCCCTGATCTGAAGATCTAAGGCTCTTACTAGGCAGATCTAACAATTTTTCCCCAAAATATTAAAGGATTTTTTTTTTATTTTTTTATGAGAGGTATTAACCCAAAATTCCCTGCATAAAAAATTGACCTTTAGATAAATCTTGAGATTATTATGAAGTAGGCTCTTTAGAAAATATATTTTGAGAGTCGGTTGGTCCAACTGAGGACTATCCCCAAACGCTCAACGTAACCTTAGAGATCTTTTGCAAACACTAGATCAACTGTCAAACCAAGTAGAGAAATAGAATAACAATAAAATCCTGAAGAAATAGAGATACTTGCTACTTCAAGCAACATTAAAAGCGTTACCCTAGATCCAACAAACTTAATAAGATACCTGTATTCAAATTATTCTAGGAGAGCTATTGATTTGCGATTTTCAAACAATAAATGCTGAAATTAAAAAAAGTTTACCATAAATTCATGAAAAAGAACACCACTGCAAGTTGAAACCCCAAATACTTTGCTTTTATTCCAGAAAATATACAAGAGAGCTTGAGAGCTTAGTACACGATCAAAAGATCGGATGAGAAGATAGACTACACCGACCTCTAATTTATAGATAAATTCTCCAACGACTAGTTCGCTTGATCTCCGTCAAAGTAATTTCGACCATTGAAAAGATTTGATTATCTTTAAATCTCGTCGGTTGAAAATATTTATTTTTTGAGTTATTTCGAATTTTGCATTTAATTCCTCTTTAATTAACTCAAAAATAATAATTTTGAGCTAATTACCTAAAAAAATTGACTATGACCTAACTACCAAGGTGCAAGGGTCCAAAATTTCTCAAAATTTTCAATATTTCTTTGGTCCAGGACCTTTAAAAAAATTTTTTAGAGACCCACGAATTTTGCCTTTGAAGAATTTAAATTTACCTAGGACATAAAATTAATTAAATTTCTAGCTTAGAATTTTTAATTTAATTTGGTAAAAAAATTTGATTAATTTACTTATGAAGGGATTAATTATTTTTTCAACCCTCTTTACATAAGATTAAGACACTAAACCCATGAGGGGGAACACTCGTTCGTAATAGACCCTCAATAATCTAACCTATTTTGTGACTTAAAATATAATCTAGTAGACCAAGTAATCTGTAATAAAATAATTTAGCCAATTAGTTGGGATCATTCCCAAATTACTTTTACAAAAAATCGATAAAAAACACTAGGAATCACTTAATATCTTGACGACAAAAGCCACCCTAGCTTTGGGGTGAGGCTAAAGGGAAAAACTCTGCCGATCATTTGTGTCTAGAGACACATGAATCAGTGAGACGAAAAACCTTCTAGGATAGAAATCATCACCAAAATACTAGGCTTACCTAAGTTGTTACATACATGATGGTATTACTAAGATCATTTACATTATAAACATGCAAAATGGGTTTACATCATGTACACACTGTCGACTAATGATGAATTATAAATGGCACAAACAGTCAAACATGATGGATCCCTTTTGCGAAAAAAATGGGTGTAATGATATGGGGTTGTTGACACAGAGTGGTCAACATCTTTCTCTAATTGGGGACACGTTGCTTCATCAGAGGAATGTGAGAATCCAGAATCTACATCCAAGCAACACACAATATTACATAAGTAGTGCCCATCCAAAATTCATCATATAACATTAAGGACCTGAAAATATAAGATCTGCATTTATTGACTTTTCTACTAACATGAAAATATAAATTTAATCTAATTGCAAAGTGAAAATGCTAAATTAAAAGGGTGTAGGGTTAGAGGTACAATACAAAGGGTGTCTTGTGGGATTAAATGTGTTCAATATAGTGCATACTGAGCATTTGCCTTCTTTCAGGAAAATCTGTGGGTTGTTTTTCGGATGTGCCATGTCTAATCCTGCATACAGTAGGACTTTGTCTTATCTGCAAATTGAGCTGCTCGCGACCATCAAATGCATCAAACCGCTTCCTTATTCTTTTTTTTTTTCGCTTCAGGCTTTTCTTCGTGGCAGGATGTATTGCTGATGATGTGGAACATTGTGTTGGAGAACTTTCAGATGAAGTATTCAAGATATGTGTGACATGCCTCTCTTCATTCTGCATCTACTCTGTCAAGGGTGATGGATCAATTTTACATGTATTAACCTTATTTCCTTCAGTTTTCCTTTTATTTGGGTCACCTTCAATCAACCACTTTTCAATGGAAGAAATGTTTTCCTCATAATAGGATGGAGCTTGCTTCAGCAAACTGGTTGTTGACAATTTTGACTTGGGTTGAAAATTCTGTATATGCGATCTTTCCATTTTTTCCAACTTATTCTGAATAACAATCATTGCTTGGAATGCTTAACCTTTATAGCATTGATTTCCTTTGCATGACTCTCTTCAACAGTCAACAACCTATGTTGAAGAGACATCTGACCGATTTCCATGTCTTTTATCATTTTATCATTATTTGCTTTCATGGTCATGAAGCAATTTTGCATATAGTTCATTTCTTTCTCATGATTTGCTTCCAAGGTGATCAAATTATTCTGCATGGTGGCCATCTGATTAGAGTGACTAAATTCCATGATCGTCATTTCCTCAATATGTTTTTCTTCCATGGTAGTCATTTGATTGGAGTGATTGAATTCCATGATCGTGGTCTTTTCCTCCAAGGCTAATAACTTGTTCTGTATGGAATCAATTTTCCTGACATGATCAGCTATTAATCTTGCTTGTTGAAATTTGGTTACCGGAGGACAGGTGGTTCCCTAAAGCTTTGATCTTTGGCCTAGGGAAAAGTGTCCAAAAGAATTTAATTTTTCTCCTGAAGTGACTTTATAAAGTTATAAAGTCAAATCTAATTTAAAAGTGACTTCAAGTGATAAAGTAACAAAAGTCTAATTTTAAAGTGACTTTAATAAAGTCAATGTGAAATTAGAAAGAAAAAGTGACTTTGGAAATAAATGACTAAGTGGGTCTTTATTAAAGTGGTGTGGATTAAAAAATAGAAAGTGAGATTTAAATGAGCATTTAATCTCATCCCTAGATCTAAAGCTATCTCAGCCATTGGATTTAGGGATTCCCCAAAAGTCACGTACGGTTAGGTTAAAGGAGGAAAAGGAGGGAAAAGGTCATTTTTTTTCTTTCATGAGCAAATTGAGAGAGGAAGAGAAGGAGAGCTGGAGACATTTTCTAAAGAGAGCTTGAGAAGGTGAAGGAGAGGCACACTTAGCAAATCCGTACAGTAGCAAGGAGGGCACAGTTTTCGAGGCAGCAAGGCCGTACAACAGCACAGAAACCGAGACAGCAGTTCGTACAACAGTTTTGAGGCACGATTTTCGAGGAGAAAGGTAGCATGGTTTTCGAGGAAGAGTACAGCAACAAAGGGCTTGATTTCCAAGGTGGCTAGGCACGTTTTTCGAGGCAGCCAACACAGTTTTCGAGAAAGGTAGTCTATTGTAAATTCCGTACAGTCCAAGTTCCGGGCACGATTTCCTAAACTGTCATTTGCTGTAATAAATTTTCGTTTTGAGTTTTTTGCTGTTCTGGCAGGTTTTCCAAGGCAGAGGCAAGCACGAAAAACAAGATAAGTTTGTAATTATTTTGCTGGAATTTTCCTTGTATATTTCACCTCTCTGTAAAAGCATTTTCCAGAAGTAAGAAGGAGGTTTCGAACTGGATTTCCCCAAGAGTTGTAGGGGGTTTTTCCAGGGTCAATTGACCAAAACCAGTGTGTCTATTTTCTGTGTGTGGCTGATTTATTTTGCTGAGTTTTATTTCTGCATTTCCAACATTGTGAAAATTTCTAGAATTTTTGTTTCAGAAAATGTTTATTTTTTCAGCTTGTTGAATGTAAGGCTATGGGAATGGGCATATAACTATATGGAGAAATAAGTGAAACTGAAAGCCGGGGTGGGAAACAGAAATTTTTACATGGTATCGGAGCTATTTTGCTGAAAAGGTAGTTTGGAAATCAATTGAAATGTCCATGTGCTAAAAGTGCAAATGAAAGGATTAGTGAGATGACAAAAGATACGCTAATGAAAAGATGAAATGGCGCTAGAAAATGTTATGCCGTGTGATGGGCTAATGAATGGTGAAAATGATTAGAAGATTAGAAAATGTCATTGAAATGTCGAGAACAATATGTTCCCCAACAACGACGCCAAATAATGTTGTCGCACAAAATGTCTAGGCACCGCAACAACGACTCAGATCGGCGGTTGCCATCCTGATCCCCAATCTCTCTGTTTAAGTTGTCTCCTTATATCAGACTAAGGGGGGTAGACCGTATGGAAATAGAATGAAGGAGAACTAGTTGGGAACCAACTAGTTTGGGAGACACAGTTAAATGACCAAATACTTGTTTTAGATCTAGTAAGATTAAAGGATTCAATTAGATTTGAATGATTGATACCAGTGCCTTATGGAGTCAGCTATCTTGCTAAGGAAACTGGAACCAAGTACTTGATGAGAAATTGCTGCTTGGATGAATGACTATCCTATATGTAATGTAGATCCTAAGACTAATGTGAAGTGTAGAAATCTTGGTTAATTTTAATTAAATGCCTATTTTAAGTTTAAGCCCTTCGATCCTTTCTATATTGAGCCTAATTTCTTAGTAAGTGGCAGAGAGAAGTTAAGGTGAAGCATACGAAGGTGTGATTAATGATACCTCTCCTGAAAATCTAACGTACCCAGTGCCTCTGGTGTTGCAAAGAGTTGTGGCTTCGACTACTGTAAGGTCATCGTTTTAAGTACTACTAAAACTAGGCTTCTCAAGCAAATATGGATGGGTACCTATCTTTTTATCGACCAAGCTTATGTTTGGAAGTAAATTTTAATTATGCAATGCTAACTTAAAAGGCGGAATGCAAAGATAATAGAAGGTGATTTAATGAAATGTGATGTTAAAAACCCAAAGCACTTAGATTACAAATTATATGATTTAACCACCAAGTACTTAAGCGAAAGTGCCAATTATGAAGATGTCAAATTTTTCCCAATTGAAAGATATACAATTTGTCACAGATCCACAATAGAGTGCTCAAGAAAAATATCGATCGCAATTACTTGAAAGTTTCCCAAACATAAATATTCAGTAAAGATCCAATAATTCAAGTAAATGAAATGAGAGTTAATTAAACAATAGTCGGTTTTAATCGATAACAAACATTTTAAAATCCCATGCAAATGATCATCAAACTCGATTGGAGCATATGAAAGAATTAATCATAAAAAAATAGCATGAAATTTCGATGCTAGATAAACACTTCGTCAAGTAATTTATGGATTGAGTGATCTTCTAAGATAATGCAAATCCAATAAAAAATATTACTTTTATTTTATAGTCAAACTTAGGATATTTAAAAAAAATAAATCATGTCGAATATAAGAATTCTTCCACTATTAAATATTTTCCTTGAGGCTTAAGACTTTGACACTTTAATAATGGCCCCAAAACCCGAAGATCGAAAGACCTAACTTCAAAAAACAAATGGCCTTTAAATTTTTATATAATGAATAAAGGAAAAAAGAATTATTAAGGTTTAAAAAGTTAATGAATTTTTTTGAGTTTTTTAATTTTGCAATGGTTAAAAGTTTTAAAAAAAATTGATTTTTTTATTTTAAATCTTCTATGTTGCATGGGTTCCCGAACCCAATGGTGGGGTTCTCGGACCTGTCTCGGGTTCTCGAACCCAAGAACTAGATTCAGGTACGGATTCTTCCGAAATGAACACATAAGAACCAGGTTCTTCTACCAAGAACTGGGTTCTTCGTTAAAAACATTTAGGTGCTTTTGACGTTTGGGGTACGTGGAACCCCGATAATGGGTACTTAGAACCCCAAAATTGGGTTCTTTGTTGAACGATTTTTGAAATAAAAATTTAAATATAAAAAAAATCATGGAAATTCAAAAGGTGAATACATAACCCGTAAAACCTAAAATCGCTTCACTCGCCGACAATGACATTCCGTTTGAGACAACAACCATTCGGTTTGACTATTGAGACGGCGTACATTCCTTGGTGTGTTTGGGGCATTCGCTGGTGTGTCTGTCAGTGATTGGAGGTTCCCACAGAGACACAATCCACAGATATGCAATCCCTACTTGAAAATTCACAGGTAGCTCTTGAAGATTCACGGTGCGGCATGAATTAATTCTAATTTCTGTGTGTTCAAACTTCATTGTTTGCATAACAAAATTAGTAAATTAAAATTTAATTCTAAATAGTAAATCGACCCATGATGTCAAAGATGGGAAAGCTTCCTTATGACGAGTATTAGAATCTTGAAGAAAACACAATAAATAGTCTACTGCCATATACTGCGATTCCAAACTCTTGTTTTTCTACTGTAATCTCCACATTCTCTCATGGCCAACCGACATCAATTGCTTTTCTAGTCACTCTTTTAAATGTGTTTTCTTTTACATTTTTTGCCAAGAATGTAACTTTTGGCCTTCTCTTTCACTACCAGAGTTTTGGGCGAAATTGGCTTGGGGCGAGATTTATAAGTACGTGTAAACTCCAATTTTTACTTGATATCAAAGTAAAAAATTTCAAATTTCAATGTAAATGTTGAATGTTCAATGATGTGCATGTTCAAATCTTTAAAGATTAAATCATAAATATTTTAGCTATACAAATTCACACACACACACACACACACACACATATATATATACCTCCGACGAACCCACGCACCCTGTTTCAAAAAATGATGCACCCATCACCCGTCCCCGTCCCCACGTTTCCTGGCAACATAGTAAATCTTTTACAAAAGTTAACAGTTAGAAATTTTTAATTCGAACCAAGGCCAAGCCCAAAAACAAAATCGAACCTTATGTAAAAAAAGGAAAATCAAAATTTAAATGTTATGTTTTTTATTGCCTTATTATTTTTTATGTGTTGAGTTTAGGGATAGGTCAACGAGTGTGAAGGTTTTTCAAGGGGAGCTGCCAGTAGGTCGAACTGGAGCGAAGAACGCAATAGCGGGAGGAAAGCAATGGGAAACAAGGGCCGTGGAGAGGATGCAAGAAGGAGCGGACATGGATTGAGGTTAGAGCAGGGAGCTGGAGACTTCAGGAAGAGATTTCACAGGGAAAGAAAGGCAAGGCAGCGAGTAAGGCACGTAGAGAATCGAGGCAGCCAGTAAGAGAAGTAGCGCGAAGGTACGAGGGATGACTGTGTGACGATAGATGCACACAAATGGAGAGGAGAGGCAACGGATTGAAGGAGCAGAAGGGAGCTCGAGGAGAGGGGAAGGCTGACGAACAACAAGGAGATGGGATGCACGCAGAGTTGAAAGCGGGTTAGGGCACACACATGCAATGGAAAGGAAGGTGGAAACAAGCCGATCAAGAGCAAAATGTAGGCACAACTGGTGCACTTAAACAAAAAATTCGAACTTTTCTTTTTGCCCAGCAATTTAATTTACCCAATAAACTCAAATTTAAAAAAAATGATTTGAATATCCCTACAAAAATTATGGTCTTGAGATCAGATCTTACCCTCCAAGGCCTAGATCTATCTCAGATCTTTAAAAAAAAATCTCTGAAAACCCTCAAATATCACCCGCACAAACCAGAAACAAGAAAACCCAAATACCCAACATATATACAAAAAATTGAAAATAAAACCTAGTCCCAAGTTAGAAAAACCAAATCTAAAAATTCTAAATATTCACAATTAAAATACACATCTATACAATATACATACAAATCTATTTACAAGAGTTGCGGATCTGTCAAATCTGGGGAGTGTGAGCTGACTCCACTCCCAGATCTGAAGATCTAATGCTCTTACTAGGCAGGTCTGACAAATTTTCCCCAAAATATTAAAGGATTTTTGTTTTTTTTGAGAGGTACGAGCCCAAAATTACCTGCATAAAAAATTGACCTTTAGATAAATCTTGAGGTTATTATGAAGTAGACTCTTCAGAAAATATATGTTGAGAGTTGGCTAGTCCAACCGAGGACTATCTCCAAACGCTCAACAAAACCTTAGATATCTTCTACAAACACTAGATCAACCATCAAACCAAGTAGAGAAATAGAATAACGATAAAATCCTGAAGAAATAGAGATACTTGCTACTTCAAACAACATTAAAAAGGTTACCCTAGATCCAACAAACTGAATAAGATACATGTATTCAGATTATTCTAGGAGAGCTATTGATTTGCGATTTTGAAATAGTAAATGCCGAAATTAAAACAAGTTTACCATAAATTCATAAAGAGGAACACTACTACAAGTTGAAACCCCAAAGACTTTGCATTTATTCCAAAAAATATACAAGAGAGCTTGAGAACTTAATACACGATCAAAAGATCGGATGAAAAAATAGACTGACACCGACTTCTAATTTATAGATAAATTCTCCAACGGTGGTTCGCTTGATCTTCGTCAAAGTAATCTCGACCGTTGAAAAAATTTGATTATCTTTTAATCTCGTTCGTTGTAAATATTAGTTTTTGGAGGAATTTCGAATTTTGCATTTAATTCTTTTTTAATTAACTCAAAAATAATAATTTTGAGTTAATTATCTCAAAAAATTGACTTTGACTTAACTACCAAGGCCCAAGTGTCCAAAATTTCTCAAAATTTTCAATATTCCCTTGGCCCGGAACCTTTAAAAGTTTACTTTTTAGAGACCGACGAATTTTGCCTTTGAAGAATTTAAATCTACCTAGGACATAAAATTAATTAAATTTTCAGCTTAGGATTTTTAATTTAATATGGCCATAAAATTTGATTAATTGACTTATGAGGGGATTAATTATTTTTCCAACCCTCTTTACATAAGATCAATACATTAAACTCATGAGTGGGAACACTCGTTCATAATAGACCCTCAATAATCTACCCAATTTAGCGACTCAAAATATGATCTAGTAGACCAAGTAATCTGTAATAAAATAATCTAGCCAATTAGCTAGGATCATTCCCAAATTAATTTTACAAAGACTTGATAAAAAACACTAGGACTCACTTAATATCTGGACGACAAAATCCACCCTAGATTTGGGTGAGGCTGGAGGGAAAAACTTTGCCGATCATTTGTGTCTAGAGACAGATGAATCAGTGAGACGAAAAACCTCATAGGATAGAAAACATCACCAAAATACTAGGCTTACCTAGGTTGTTACATACATGATGGGCTTACTAAGATCATTTACATTATAAACATGCAGAATGGGTTTACATATTTTACAAACTATTGACTAATAATGAGTTCTGAATGGCACGACACTCGAACATGATGGATCCTTTTTGCGAAAAAAATGGGTGTACTACTATGGGGTCATTGACACAGAGTGGTCAACAAGGTATTTTGACACTTTTAAATACAAATATAATTCTTTTTACAAGTTACAATGTGCCCGATGGGGTCTTCATCATATGACAATGACTCTTTTGACTTCTTGACCTAGGAAAAACCCTAGAAGCAGTCAATGGGTGCTTAATCTCTAAAATAAATGACCTTGAGCATGAAACCCATGCTTCAAAAATGACAATAATGATTTATGTTTCATTTTACTATATGCAAGAATCAAAAGTATATTTCATATTTATGAAGACCGAACCTAGTTATACATTTTTCAACACTCCCTTTTAACTAGGGAGGTATTCATAAATGGTACATGGACATTCTCAATTTGAAGATATCTCATAAGAAGAGTCGGATTGGTAACCCATCTATTTAGCATCATACTAACCAACGTTGTCACATAGTAAGGCCTTGACTAACAACTCTATCTCTCCATAAGATCAGAGCACAATGCTGGCGAGACCAATGACTGATAGACACCATCGTCATTATCTCTCAAGGCGCATACCCCACCCGATTGTTCATAGGGTATGTCTTTTCAGGAATATTCTTATCTTGGATTCCCTATCCTTAAAGAATATCGGTCCTCTACGACTACTCTTATCTTGGATGCCCTACCTCATCCTCAAAGAGTATTGGATGTCAGATGCTTACCCAATCCTCCATTCTTTCTTCCCAAAGTGAGGACGATGTGTCCATCTCTCCCTCTTAACTAGGGAGGATATATCAACCAATCCAAGCTTGTCTCTCAGATACACAAGCTTCTTATTAGGAAGAGATTTTGTCAAAATGTCAGCTACCTGTTCATCAATGGATATATACCGTAGTTGCAACACATTTTTGAATGTAATGATACTTGTTATTTATATGCTTTGTCTTTTACATGAAACACTGGGTCTTTAGACAACCTTATATAGCTGGTGTTGTCACAATGTATCACTGTAGGGTCCATCGGTCCTTCAAACAAGTCAGACAACAACATCCTCAACCAGACAACTTGCCTGCTTACTTCACAAGCTGCAATATATTCAACCTCAGCACTACTCAAAGCCATCGAATATTGCTTTCTCCTCATCCAGGAGACCATGGAGTATCCCAAACTAAAGCATCCTCCCATAGTGCTTCTTCCATCCTCCTCACTGCCTCCCCAGTCGGAATCTATATATCTAATCAAGTGGACATCATTCCTCTTAGCATACTTCACGCAATAGTGGATTGTTCCTAGCAGATATCTCAGTATATGCTTGGCTTCTATCCAATGACGATGCTTAGGCTCTACCTGGAACTAACTGAGAACATTCATTGCAAAACATATGTCTGGTCAAGTATTTATCAAGTACATTAGCGAGCTAATGAATTGTCTATACCTGGTCAGATCCACTGGGATTGATAAAGAACTTCCTAACCTCTTCAAGTTTGTGATCATGGGGGTAGTCATAGGTTTGCAATCCATCATGTCAAACCACTTCAACAACTCGGTCACATATTTTCCTTGACCTAGATAAATCTCATTAGGTCCCTGCCAAACTTCCAGTCCCAGATAATAGTGCGTCATCGCTATATCCTTCTTGTCGAATTCCGCTGCTAGTTGCTTCTTGCATTCTTGGATTCGACCTTCTACACCTGTCATGAGAAGATCATCCACATACAGAAGAATGATTACATGCTCATCCTTCACAACCTTGATATAAAGATTCCGATCAGTAGAACTCTTGGAGAAGCCCAATCTTTGTAGGTATGTATCCATCCTTGCAGATTATGCCCTTGGTGTTTGCTTAAGGCCATACAATGCCTTCTTTAACCTGCAAACATAAGTTTCTCTATCTTTGACTTCAAATTCCAAGGTTTTCTCTATATAGACTTCTTCATCTATGGTGCCATTCATGAATGCAGTCTTGACATCCATTTGATAGATGTTCCATCCCATCGATGCTGCCAAAGAGACCAGTGAACGTATAGTTGTATACCTTGTTGTAGCTGCAAATGTCAGTTCATAATCAATGCCTACCTGTTGAGAGAAGCCCCTAGCCACAAATATTTCCTTATATTTATCAATACTTCCATCTGCTGCATGTTTAATCTTGTAGAGCCACTTGGAAGTTACCACAAATTTGTCTTTAAGCGTAGGTACGATCTCCCAAACTTCATTTTTCATTATCGATTGATACTCTTCATTCATGGCATCCTTCCATTCTTGGTGTTTAACAACCTATTCAAAGGTGGATGACTCTTCTTCTATTAGCTTCGTCATATATGTTGCATACCCAAAATATCTTTTGGGCTTCCTACTTTCCCTAAATGTGCGTTTGGCTGCTCCGTCCCTCTACATCTAAAAGAGTAGATTTTAACCAATTTGGTCTCTTTGTACTTCAGTGATGACCACTTTCTACTTTGTAATTAGAATGTATTTGTACACAAATATTGTATTATAAGTAATATATGTATTAATAGATATAATGAATAGTATGATTGTTACAAAATGAGAGGCCACTTATATACCTAGCTAGGAGCTTATGAGACATGCCTCTTCATTACTAATTATTAATTAATTGATCATTATTCATAACTATAATATTTATTTTTATTTTTATTATTTCTATATATATTTTTATTCATAACAGAGTAATTTTGATGTGACAATAATGCATGGCATGGCTTGACTATGATGTGACGGGGAACTATGGGACAATGACCTATATGACAGTGAACTATGTGACTGAACGATATGACAGAGACCTTGATGCATGACAGTGACTTATGATAATGCTCATATGATGGGTAATGCATGATCATGTCCAGTGTTCTTATGATAGTGATGTCGGTATCCTTATGACAGCAGTGTCTCTGTGACAATGTGACCATGATGAATGACTTCAATGCTTTGTATGGTAATGAATGATAGTATCTTCGTGACAAATACTCTTGCTCCTATGTATGTAGTGTCCATGATGACAGATACTCTTGATAGAGACAGATGCTACTTGTTTCAGTAATATGGAGGCAGCTCCTTGACAGATTTGTCAACTGCCATCTCATGATCTAGGATTGGCCCTATGTGGCCTAATGTGACTGATGATGAGAGACTTATGTCTCATGCTATTTGTACTTTGTGGGGTTTTTCCCTGGTCTCCAACCAAAATCCTGGTGTCTCTATTGTGCATGTTTTTCTTCCACTGTTCCTTTTTGTTCTGCTGCATTGTTGATGTTATTGTTCTCTCTACATAGTTGCTAATGATGATATAATATTATGGGGTGAATAAAATGTAAAAATGTTTAAAAAGTTTAAAAATGCAATTATCTACAGCAGAGAACTATCTAGCCCTAAAAATTAACACATGCTAACAAAATGCTAGTGCCTTTGGCGTTTGACCTAAAAGCCATGCACACATGGTATACTGATAATTTGAATGATGAAGTTTTCTGTATATTCAGCATATGGAGTATGACATTATACTTTTTGGTTCCTAGAGTAGGTACGAGCTTTGATCTATTATATTTCATTAGCTCAGACTGAAAATTAATTCATCGTTAAGCTTCAATAAAGTTAGTGCAAACTAGCATACAGAAATTGTTTTTGGAGCAGCTAAGTGAGGCACTGTTCTAACCAGTGATCCACTCTTGCAGATGCCTAGAGGTGTCCCTGTGGCTACTGTTGCAATTCAAAATGCCACAAATGCTGGGTTGTTGGCAGTCCGGATATTGGGATCCACAGATTCCATTATACAAGAAAGGTAGGTTTTCTAATATGATTTGTTTATTGCATTAAAGATTGAATTTCCAGGGACCATATTAAGCAATCTGATGTGTGTTTGCATTTTCAGAATATGCCAATACCAAGTTGACATGAAAGAAACAGTATTGAAGAAGGCAGAGAAGCTAGAAACAGGAGGATGGAAAGCAT
Organism: Pinus albicaulis; assembly: GCA_034641835.2. NCBI lineage: Eukaryota > Viridiplantae > Streptophyta > Pinopsida > Pinales > Pinaceae > Pinus > Pinus albicaulis. Next base: position 956,634,373 of record CM076572.1, read on the forward strand.
ATCTTGCTTAGGCCTCATTGGATTCAAAGTGCATGTTGTGAGCCTTACAATTGAGAATGTTTTTGTGTGATGTAATGTTCAAGAGCTTCACCTAAAGAAATATCAAGAAGTATGCATGGAAGTGGCATCAGTGAAGCATAATTCACGTAATTCTGTTCCAATACGCTCTTGTTAATGCTTCCCAACTTCAATGAGCAGCGAGAGAGAGAGAGAGGCAGCAATGGTTAAATTTTACATCCGTATGTGCTCTAATGGAATCAGCACACTTTGCATAGAATTTTCTTGCACTTGTCCACTTTGTATCACATCCTTCAGTTGAAAGTTCCTTATCTGGTTATCATTAAATTTCCACCAATTTGAAAGCTAGATATTCTGATCGAAGTAATATAACTTGTACCAATCACAGAGATACAATTAGCGTCGAATATCTATCTCTTACATTTTAACTTGTCAGAGAGTATACTAATTGTCTTCCGTAGTGAATTCTGGATCAGTTTTGTGTTGGCGGTACATATGAATATGAAATTGTTGATAATGTATTTCAGTTGAGAGATGCTCTAATGTCTCTGGCAGAATGGCATCTCCATTCGTTCTGTAATACACAATATTATTCAAAGTCCAGTATGTAATTTCATGGATTTCCAGGTGGTTATCTTTTTTTTTGGTGTATTCAGTGCACTAAATTCAGCTGCATTTATAGATCTAGAATATATTTGTATTTTTGTTTTTCAGGGTTAAAAACATCTTGGAGATCACATGTTCCAATTTGTAAATCCTGACAGGGTAGGGTATTGTATACTAAGTAGTCAAATCAATCACTGTGTTGAGAGGGTCCCCAAATAGGACATCTCATACATATTGCTAGGCTATAACTTTAAAACTAGATTATTATTATTATTAGAATAAAATTGTTGGTATATACCGCCTAAAACTAGAGATATATGGGAATTCATTATTTTACTACCAACTTGCACCCCATGAAATACTTTTGTGTATTATTATCTAGTTACATTTGCACATCCTATGTCAATGCATGTCTTTTATGCCTTAAATGGTGTATTCCATGTTGACAATCTGCATTTTCAATTGCATCATATTATTGGGTTCAAGCTAGTTCTCTATACATTCCCCATTACATTTTGATTCTACTCTCATAAATTACAAAATTTACACTCACAAGTTTTAGTTTTAGTTTCCTTTATGTTTTGGCTAAAAAAATTAATTTATTTAACGGTCCGATGATTTCTTGATTTTTTTTGTGGTGGGCAAAAGGTGAGAAGAAATATTTTGTTGTATAGGTGATAAGTTAATGTTGTAATACCTTTATAGTAGGGAGAAAATTCCTGTAGATACAACTCAATTTAGAAGCAAAGATCTCGTCTCCACCCTATACATAGTTCTTTGATGTCGACTAAACATTTTGAATGTCAGCATCCTTGATATGTCTTACTATTCTTTTTTCCAAACTTTTCATAATTCAATATTCAAGTACTATACACCCTACTTGTAACCCATCATATTTTCTGAAATTTTCATGTATTTTTGAATTTTATTGCTTTCAATCTTGGTTATAATGAAATGAATTTTTTAAACTCACCAATTAGCAAGTTTTTTCAAAGCTCCCAAAAGAATTTGTGGTTTGTTTATCATTTATAATATAGAAGAGTAAAAGCCAACGTGAACAGTTGAAGAATATAAAGGGGAAGTTGGGGTAAATTGTTTAGAATTATAGAGTTCATGTTGTTGATTTATTTAAAGTGGAGATAAAGAAGGTTGAAACAACCACTATATATTGAGAAATCTAGCGCAGTTAGATTAGGGTGATTTCTCTTTACTCTAATAATTGTTTGTGTTTTTCTTTACTTCAACTTGTAGTATTTATAATTAGTTGTTTCTTCTTTATATTATTTTAATATTCTTATCATCAAACAACTACCAAAACATGAAGATCAATAGAACAAAGAGGACACAAGATATAGGTTGCTAGCCAGGGCCAAAACCTCTCTTAGAGAGGAAAACACACAAGTAATTCTTATCTTCTTATAGAATCTTCAAATGATGAATTCCAAGACCTTTATACCCAAGCCTAAGACCCCTCCAAGACCAAGTCTACCTTGTAGATGAGCAACAAATTTTGTCCTTCCAGCGACTTCAACAACTTTGACCCCAACAACTTTTTGCAACTTTAACCCCCAACAACAATTTCGACCCTCACTACAAGTCTGCAACTTTTCAGCCTCTCTACAACAACTGCAACTTCACACGTGTGAGATGGATAGGCTATTTTAGGCCTCTTTTCTCCTTCGCTTGGCTTTATTCTTCTTTCCTTGACAAATAGATGAAGTGTCTTGCCCTTTTTATCACAGATTTCGGCCTTCCTTGGAGAATTGAAATTATGTCCTTGATGTTGCAAAAACCCTAGATTCCCCTTAGCACGTGTGAGAGAGATTGACCCAAAAACTTTGATTGTGTTGTCTTGTAGGCTTTGACTTTTCCTTTGCTCCTCTTTCTTGCTCTTCTTCTTGTGATCGAACATCTTGGATGTACATTAAATGAGGTTGAATGCATCTTATATATAGGCTTTCTAGGAGTTGGAATTGTCCTTATTGAGGTTGACTTCTCTGTAGGCCAACTTGGTCTTTGAGGGACTTTTGACACAATATTGTGTCAAACACAACCATGTCTAATACAAGAGGGTGAAAAATAAGCATTGAGTTGCATTATTATTCATATTGATAAACATTTATATTACATTAGTGTGACTCATGGATTCATTTTCCAAGGTCTCTTGGACTCCCCTTGACTCTTTAACTCCCACACCTTAACCGTTGGCGGATTAGGTGTCCAACATTCCACCCCTTAATCCAAAGGAGTATGTATGAGTCCAAGAAGAGAGCTATAATACAAAATGTGCAAATATGCATGGCAACACTAGGGTGAATGTGCTCTGTGAAATGTTGCCATAAGGTGGTGGTTTAAGGATGACCACCAATACTAAAACGCTTAGTGTAGTTCCCGAAACTCTTCCAAATCTGGTACGAAGCTGAAGTCTTATGCTAAAGGAAGTGTTCTGAATGCTTTGAAGAGGGGGACCTTCAACCTGGAAAAGGGAGGTCTGCAACCTGCATAAAAAGGGAGAACCTCAACCTGAAAAGGGAGGGCTCAACTTGCGGTGGTTTAAGGATGACAACTAACTCTGGAATGCTTAATGCAATTCTTGGAATTCTTCCAAGACTGGCAAGAAGCTGAAGTCTTTTGCTAAAGGAAGTGTCTCAAATTCTTTGAAGAGGGAGAAGCTCAACTTAAAAAGGGAGGTCTCAACCCCACGTAGATGGTTTAAGGTTGATTTTAGGTTGACCACCAACCAAAGGCATGTTCAGGCTACAAATATGAATCTGGTATGGCAGGTTGTGGCTCAAGGTCGCTTGATGTGGCTTTGAAGCTTGTATATGACCATCACTTCCCCCCTGTCAGATACAAGGTGAGAAGATGGAGAAAACTAAACTGCAAAACCTTTTAATATTCTAGAAGAGATTCTGACATATGACTAAAATATCTTCTTGGTTGTTGAAGCCCATTTTCGAGTAATCCATCCAAGATGAATCTTTTCTCTTGCAGGAGGCTTGTTTTTGAAGGGTCAGTGTGAAGAATGAGTAGTTTTATGACAATGCTTACATGGATGAAGTTCAAAACACTGATATTTCATATGGACAACTCAGTCACAATGTTGGCATTTAACATTTTGTTGTGGTTGTTGTGGAAGAGGAGTAGAATCTGGAATAGATGAAGGGGAACTGTCATGAAGAAATCCAACACTCTGAAATTTGATGGGCTTTGAGTAATCTGGAATATGAAAGGATACATCCTTATCATATCCAAAACATGTTTTGTGATTGTTGTTGACAAAGCTCTTCCCAAGGTTTGGTGATTGACTTGGGAAGTGCGGGCTGAATTTTTGCTTCTGCATGCAAATCTGCTCTTACACTAGGCACTGAATGTGAATCAACTTCAATTTTATATTCTTGGTGTTGATGGGAGTTTCTCTCTTAGTTCTGAATAGAAACAAGTTCAGAATGATGACTCTACTGTTGTAATTCTTCTTATTGAAGTTGAGACTCCAACTGCAAAAAGTCAATCTTTTCCTATGCATTTTGCAGACATATTTGAATGTCAACAAGAGTGGTTTTGTTGATTGTGATAGTGTCATTAGTGGTATATTGTATCAAAGTTTCCAGGGACTAATACTTCATAAAGTTTGGCCATTTTCCAAACTCCTCAAGCTAAAGAAATGAAGGGTGCCAACTTCAACCAATAATGCACCCATTTACAATGCCATTCAACTTACTTTCAAAAGAATACAAGTGACTTCAGACACCCTTTTCTTTCTTGAAATTCCAACTATGGAATTCCCAAAGGACAAACTCTATTACTCAAATTATGGAAGACCCAACTTATAAAACATAACTAACTTGGACTTTTAGCAAAGGGATTGCAAACAAATGGTTCCATTTTTTTTTCATCAAATACTATTGCAATTGCATTAATGAGACAACAATGTTGTACAAATTCCCACTATGTGATTCAACAGTTCATCATCAGATAGTCCAATCCACAAATTACAATCAAGTATATCCATGTACCAACAAAGATTGATCAATTCAACAGTATACAAAGAAATACGCAACTACACTAGTTCATACGAAATACTAATGTTCAATGGAAAACAAAATCTATTGATATGATGACCCTAAGTCAAGTATTTTCGGTCCTTCATGGAACCACTCTTCAATATTAGATCGAAATCTATCTCAGTGACCCGCCTTGCGATTTCACTTCGATCTTCAGAAGGAGATTGGCCTATGACTGTTGGAAGAGACTCATTCAACTCTTTGAAATTCGACTCTATTGACAGGGCCCAAGCTTCAGATTTTATCCACAGAGATGCTCCCACTTGTACATAAAGAGATGTTCCTTTCATGGAAGGGTTCTGGCCTGTGTAAGAAACTTGAATGGGGTATCTTGTTTGTAAATTCAACGAAACCAAAGTACATCTATATGTTTTTATAGTTGAAACCATTAGCTGCATTGCTACTCAATTCGTTGAAGCCGGGAGGTCATCTTGTTCCCATTGCTTTAGGTGTTGTGGTATTTTTGTTAGTGCAAAAGATCAACACTTTAATTGGAAGTGTCGGTGTTGGTGGTGGTATCGTATAGCAGTTTCGGTGCAGTGGTAGAATATTTGCAGTCGGGTGCTGAGGGAACCATGATGAAGGGGACTACGATTGCGCAGTGGGTCGAAGCTCGTAGGAAGGTTTTGAGCTGAGTGGGAGCGTGGTTGACACAACATAGTGGTATGAACGAGCAGGTTGTGTAGTGTTGTTGGTGACCTGCGAAATGAGAGGAGGTAGCATTATGCAAATGGCTCTGCTATAATTGAGGTATAGAGCCTTCAGACCACGAAGAGGCGCCACTCTGTGGAGTTACAACGTAGGTGTTGTGGAGGGCCGAGCGTCCAACATATGACTGTAAGAAGAGTATGATGTCGAGGTCAAAGAGGAAAATAGCAGAGCGATGGACATGTATTAGAGAGTACAAAATCCAAGGCACCAAAAATTGTATTGAAAGAAATTCTTGGGAGTGTATTACACAGAAGAACCACACCAGGAAGGGACCATTTGGAATCTTCATTCTCACCAGCCAGGCAGAGAGGCAATTTTGCAGAATGTAGGTAGTTCTGCAAAGTATGCAGGAGGGAGTTACAAGGGCAGAAGAGATAAAATGGAGCTGGCTCTGATAACATGTCAAACACAACCATGTCTAATACAAGAGGGCGAAAGATGAACATTGAGTTGCATTATTATTCATAATGATATCCATTTATATTACATTAGTGTGACTCTTGGATTCATCATCCAATTTCTCTTGGACTCCCCTTGACTGTTCAACTCCCACACCCTTAGTGGATTAGCTGCTCAACAATTCACTCATAAATTCTTTTGACTTGATACAAAATGCCCAATAGGGTCTATTACATATAACAATGACTCTTTTGACTCCTAGACTCTGTTGTAGCTCATTTGCATTTACCTTTGAAATATTTTTCAAAACACCAAAAAAGCATATATGTTAGAAAATGTAAAAAAAATTATGTCGAAGAAGAATTTTAATTTATATGTTGGTACATTAACATTACGTGATAAGATGTGAAGGTGGGTCGAGTCGGGATCATTCACATGCAGAACAGTTCAAAGGCCGGACCAAGGGGCATGTTTAGAACATTGCACACCAGTCAGGGTCGAGTCGGGCTCATTCGCAAGCTCAGAAGAGACTAGTGTGGCAGAACACCGGATAAGCTCAGGAGGGTTACACCGTGGAGAAGAACAGACTAATTTCCCGCACGCAGAGAAATGGCGTATTTCCCTTAGAAGCTTAAGAGTTTTGGAGGAGGTGCAAAGGGAAAAAGAGACGGTCTAGATCAAAGCGCAGAACTGAAACAAAGAGATGGACGGTGGAGATCGTATCACATATCGCATTTGGTAAAGGTTACAAGTTTGAAATATGGTTAAACTTGCGATATTGCAATGCGATGCGACCGCATATCGCACTTCGCAAGTTTAAAGGGTTAGCACTAAGGAATGTGTTAACAATTGCGATCTGTGGGCTGCGGGCGGGCCCACCTCTCTTTTCCACGTCACCTCCCTCTCCCCACATTTCGCACTTCGCAAGTTTAAATGTTTATCTCCACTGCTCATAAAATAAATCCACCGATTTGCGATTTGCGATACCCATGGGACCCATCCGTGCCACGTCACCTCCCTCTCTCCGCACTTCGCATTTTGCAAGTTTTAGAGCTTACCTTCCATTTCTCATAACAAATCCGTCGATTTGTGATTTGCGATTGGCCCCATCTCTTCTTGCCACATCATCGTCCGCTCGTTGCACTTCGCACTTCGCACAGTTTAACACTTACCTCCCTTCTTTCATAATAAAATCTTTGATTTGTGATTTGTGGGTGGATGCGATGCTGTTTCGAAAGTAAACTCCAAAGGTTTTCAAATCCAGAAGTAAGGCATTTCTTGTGTTAAATCGCATCGGAGGAGGAAATGAGTATTATAACGTAAAACCAGTGAAACACCGAAATGCGATAGAAAGCGGACGTGATGCGTTCTCCAAGGGTGAGCAGAATATAGTTTAAGTCCAAGCCTTGCGGCAGTTGACGAAGAGAAGACAGAACATGGCTGGCACACACAGAGGCATAGGCAGTGTCAGGCAGAAGAACATATAGTGGCACTTATTGTAAGCACGACAACTGGGTCAAGTCGGGCACTGAGGTGTTGTTACACAAATGATATTCCGAGTTTCAATTTGTTTTCTTGGTATGATTGCATAAGTAATTTTAACAGTTTAGGTAGTCGAAGTAGCTTCAAGAAGTTCAGCAGTTGCGAACTATTTGGATGTATTTAAGTAGATAGAAATAAACAAAAGGGGTTTCGAGTTTTGGACCTCTAGATGACTGTTAATTTGGTACTGAATTTTCTGAGAAATTAATGAAAGAAGATCAAGTTTCCTACACCTGTAGATGTTGATATGTCTTTCCAGTTTCGCTCTCTGTTTATTCCTCTTTAAATGTAGTGAAGTAATGTAGCTGTGGGTCTCTTTTTACATCTGTAAGTAAGAGTTAAACAATCCTTAATGTGCGCTCCTTCACTCCATCTCTTCTCCCTTCACAAATTATCTCTGAAACTTAAAAGTAATAGATTCTGTGTTTACATCATATTATTTTGAGTTTCCCCTCTCTTCACAAACTGCTGATGAAACTTTAAAGTAATAGATTCTGTGTTTACAGCGTATTATTTCGAGTTTCCTCTCTCTCCATGAATTTCCTCTAAAACTTAAAATTGGTAGATTCTGTGTTTTCAACATATCATTTTGAGTTTCCCTTACAGTTCTTTTCATTTCATTCAAATATCAATAGTTTATGGCATTATGAAGGCTTTCATTATATCAGATTATTGAGGGTATTAAGTAATTAAATTCCAAAGGTGTTAAACAGAGGCCATTTAATATTGTAATTTTGACATACATTTATAAAATGTCTTAAGCACTGATTCCTTACCACAACCAAGGGATTGTTTCTTGAGATAAAACATTTTCTAGCGTCGTTGCCGGGGACGAAGAAACAAAGTTTATTTTCCCTGGGTTTTTTCACATTATTTTCTCTAGTTGTTCAATGAGGAGGAAATATTTGGCTGTGTTTGTTATTTTCAAAATTCAGGCTTTCAAAAGGCCTCACACGAGGTTAGATACCTCACAGCAGATAGTCCCTGCTTTGCCAGATCTAGAAAGATTGGTTTCTAAAAAGGCTCAGAAACTTGAAACTCCTTCAACACTTGATCCTACATTGTCTGCTCCTGACAGTAATTCTTGTAATCCTTTGTTCGAAGATATTTCTGAAATACTTCCTTCCTTGGAACAATATTCACCTTTCACACCACTTTATTTTCAAGAACCTAAGGTGGAAGAACACTCTTCCGAGTCTGCTTCTTTTACTTTTACTCAAGCTCAACAAACTCTAGTTGTTGGTCCCTCTACTATTGTCCATCAGCCTATCCCCATATCAGTTTTTCCTCCACGTTCGTTCATTTTCACAACGGGTCCGTTGACTACATCTAACCAAGGAATAGTCAATCAAGGTGCAAACATGGCAACACCGACCTTTTTGTTGAACAGATATGCTCCACTTAACCTTCCTCAACCAATGAATGCAATGCCTCAAGAGTATCTTAAGTTACTCCCACGTTTTACTGGAGAAGATGAAATAATTGCAGAACAACACTTGCCTATGTTTTGTAATTTTGCTGAAAATCTAAATGTAGAACATCTTGATGTTGTAATGAGGCTCTTTGTTCAATCTCTGGATGGAGAGGCTAGGAAGTGGTTTAAGGGATTTCCAGATAATTCTATTAATACATGGGAAGAAATGGAAAATCGATTCACTCAGAGATGGGGTGAAAAAAGGGATCATGGATATTCACTAACGGAATTCATTGCAATCAAAAGAAAATCAGATGAAAATGTATCAGATTTTATCAAAAGATTCAATAAGTTGTATAATGGTTGCCTGTAGAAATGAAGCGCGCCCCTCCCCCCCCCGGTCTCCCGTTTGGAGCAAAGGTGGTTTTTGATGGGGCTTTTGAAGCCGATTTTAGTTTTACACTTAGAGAAAGGAGATCCCCTACTCTAGAGCAGATACCAACATATGCTTTAGAGATTGAAGCTAATATGACTGTAGCTGGAAAGGCGAAAGGGAAATAGCTAGTCTAAGAGAAGGGGAAGGCAAAAGAAGAATCATCACAAGATCTAAGAATTGAAGATATGAAAAAGGTGATTAAAAAATTGACAAATAAGCTAGCTAAGATGGAATTGGAAAATAAAAACTCCCAAAGACAAGTACAACAAAACCGAGGGGGGTTTAACCCTCAATTCAGAAAACATCCCCTACAAATTTTGCAAAGGGAAAGAAGAGATCAAGACCAGGTTCAAGCACTGTTGTATATAGATGCAGCGCCCGAAGAGCCAGCATAAGATGACCAAAGGGAGGCCGAGGATCAGTATCTGCTATGTATACAATAGAAGAGGATGGAGGGGAAGATTGTGAGGGAGAATATGTTGAAGCTGAAGTATCTTTTGATCAAGATGAAATGGATGAGTACTGTAGGCAATTCACAGATTTCATGCAAGTTGAGTTACATAAAAAGTATGATTTAAGGTCTAGAAAGAGATATAGAGTGTGTTGTATCTCAAGAAACAATCTCTTGGTTGTGGTAATGAATCGATGCTTAAGACATTTTATAAATGCATGTCACAATTACCATATCAAATGGCCTTTGTTTAACACCCTTGGAATTCAATTACTTAATAACCTCAATAATCTGATATAATGAAAGCCTTCACAATGCCATAAACTGTTGATATTTGAATGGAATGAAAAGAAGAACTGTAAGAGAAACTCAAAATGATATGCTGAAAACACAGAATCTACCACTTTTAAGTTTCAGAGGAAATTTGTGGAGGAAGAGAGAACTTAAAATAATATGCTGTAAACACAGAATCTATCAATTTAAAGTTCTATCAGGATTTTATGAAGAGAGAAGAGATGAGGTGAAGGAGCGCAAATTAAGGTTATTTAACTCTTACTCACAAATGTAATTAAGAGATTGTCTGCTACATTACTTCACTTCATTCAAAGAGGAATAGCCATAGAGCAAAACGTGAAAGACGTATCAACATCAACAGGTGTAGGAAACTTGATCTTCTTTCATTAATTTCTAAGAGAATTCAGTCATAAACTAACAATCATCCAGAGGTCCAAAACTCAGAACCCCTTTTCTTTATTTCTATCTACTTAAATACATCATAGTGGTTCGTAACTACTGAATTTCTTGAAACTATTCGACTACCTAAGCTGCTAAGATAACTTGTGCAATCATACTTGAGAGAGAAAATTTAAACTAGAAACATTGTTTGTTTGTTGAATCTGATGTTGCTGACGCATCCTCTCGCGGTGCCGAGGTGGCCTTTTTGGTCATGATGCAGTGGCTGCATAGCTTTGTAACGACGCCTTTGTGCCCGACTTGACCTAGCTGTCGTGCTCCTAACGGTGCTGATATACGCTTTTCTACCCAACTCTGCCTATGCCCCTGTGCTTCAATCGATGTCACTCGTATCACCTGCTATCTGACTCTGCCTCTTCTCCTTTGTTCTGCGTTGGGTCACTTACCCGAGTTTCTCTGCCACGTTCTGCCTATTTCTTCATTGCCAAGTAGTTTTACCGGTTTCACGTTATAACCTCTTTTCTTCCTCCGACACAGTTTAACGCACGAAAATGCCTTACTTCTGGATCTAAAAACTTTTGGAATTCACTTTTGAAACCACGTCGCATCCACCTGCACATTGCATTTCGCTACTTTTGGCTTGTCTTTGACACTTATCTTCTAAGTTTCGCGATGCACGCTATGCGATCGGGTCCCACCGGGCATCGCACGTCAGATTTCAGAGACTATCAATTACCTCTGCGGTTATCCTTTAAAATTCACTATTTGCGATTTTGCGATCGAGCCCCACCACATCACTCATTGCGCTTCGGAAAGTATAAAATTTACCTTAGCCCTTCACTGTTAAAACTAGCGATGTGCGCTATGCGATCGGATCCCACTGAGCATCGCACATCACACTTCAGCGAGTTTATCATTTACCTCCCACGCCTGTCTTTTGAAACTTGTGGTTTGCAGCTTGCGATTTAATCTATGTCGTCCATCTCTCCGCTCTAGTTCCCCGCTTTGATCCCGACCCTCTGCTTTCCCCTTTGTGCCTCCTCTGGAACTCTTAAGTTTTTAAGGGAAATGCACCCTTTCTTTGTCTTTGGGAAATTAGTTCGTTTATTCCACGGCATAACCCTCTCGAACCTATTCAGTGTTCTGTCGCGCTAGGCCCTCCTAAGCTTGTGAATGAGCCCGACTCGACCCTGTCTGGTGTGCAATGTCCTGGATGCGCCCTTCGGTTTGGCTCTTAAACTGTTCTGCACGTGACCGAGCCCGACTCGACCCACCTTCACATCTCATCACGTAATGTTAAATGTTCCAACATTTAAATCAAAATTTTCTATGACACAAACGTTTACATTTTCTAACATATATGCTTTGTTAGGTCTCTATATTACTAGTATAGTCCCTTATTGTTGCTAGTATAACCCCCTTATTGTTATTTTTGTAACCCTGTAATCCCCATATTGTTATTATTGTGCCCTTACATTATTATTGTTAAGCCGACTAGGATTACATTGTGGCCCCATGGACTCCTATATATAGAAAGGAGGTTTTGGTCATTTGAATCATCCAGAATTGTTCATTTATGTAATGTATTGGAGGTTTCCCCCTCGAAGTGGCTATTTCTAAGGCATTGATCTCTCTTTTCTGTTATTAGTTTTGGTTTCGGTTTCAAAACATTTGGCATTAGAGTATCAGAGCTTTGGATCTCTAGGTTTTATTGCCCAAACAAAGTCATCATGGAATTTTCGCTATAACACTTTTTGTATGAAGGTTCAGAAGCTGAAATGTTTACAGAGAGAGGATGAAATCCTGAGGAATGTCATGGAAAAATTTTAGATCTTGGTTCGCAATATTTTTAGAGATATGATCTATGCAAGTTAGGGATATTTGTAGGCTCCTGAATTTAACCTAAACAGGTCATCGTGGAATTTTAGCTATAACATTTTTTCTATGATGGTTAAGAAATTGAAATTTTTACAAAGCAAAGCTGCAATCCTGAGGAACATCGTGGAAAAATTTTAGAGCTTGATTCGTAATATTTTTGGAGATAGGGTCCGAATTTCATCTCAACAGGTGGATAAAATCGCCATAACTCCCTCTCTCTGAAAAGGTCGAATTCTGTAAAAGCGGCCACAAGTACACCTGACCGTAGTTTTTTCTCGTATCACTTCGTTGTCGAAGGAGGAAACAATGACATCTGTAAGTGCCTGCATGTTCATCAAACTGTCCATACTAATTTCATCGAGGATATTGGGCATTACTTTGTCTTCAAAATTCCAAATCGATCAAACGGATAAGTGCCAAAATGATTTCAGAGGGCTATCAGTTAAATTTCAGATATCGAAGATCCAAAATCATAGAGATAATTCAGTTTCAATATCAAGCTCCTCAAAATCAAGAAAAAGGTGTGTATTTTTTTTCTTTCAAATTGCATAATTCTTGTTTGAAAAATCAATTTTAAGTGATTCCAAAGGCCTATTGAGAATAGATATCAGTATTGGGTTCTAAAATTCCTCTTAAAAATAATTCAACACCCATTAAGCCCTCATAGTACTCTACTATGACTCATGAAGATGAAGAATTGCAACATGATCTATCAAAATTGCAAGAGCAAGTGCACCAAATTTCGCTCTCGCAAAGAGCAACAAAAAATGAAATGGAAGCTTTGAAGAAAGGCGTAGAAACGAAGATGGATGGTTTGAAGAAAAATATGGATATTTTGAAGAAAGGCGTAGAACTAAGATGGATGGCATGGAAGCTGGCATGAAAGCTAAGATGGATGACATGGAAGAAAAAATGAAAGACAACATGGAAAACATGAAGAATGATCTAAAAGTAGACATGGAAGGCTTGACAAAGTTGATACAAGAAATCTTTCCTAATGGCGAAAAGATAGTAGAGGAAACTCATGGTGAGAACAAAATAAATGCTAATTGTGATTTCATAAACTCTAATGTTGGATGGAAGAACCACCATATTCCAAAGATGGATATGAGGAAGTTTGATGGCAAGGATCCCGTAACATGGATACTACAAATGGAGCAATATTTTGATCTCAATAATGTGCAAAACACACAAAAGATACGCATTAGAACTTTACATTTAGAACAAAATACATTTGTATGGTATCGATGGCTTTGCTCTCGTAAAAAAATTGTCACTTGGTCAATTTTTACGGAGGAAATGATAGCACATTATGAGGATACAAAGAGCAACACCTTCTTTAGCCAATTGATAAATCTCAAACAAAAGGGTTTAATGGGGTAGCACATTGAGGACTTCCAAAAATTGAATATAAGGGTAACCGATATTCCAGAGGAACACATGATTGATCTCTTCATAGGTACTTTAAAGGATAACATCCAACATGAAGTTCGCGTTTTGGAACCTGATTCATTGGAGAAGGCATTCAGGTTGGCAAGAAAATTGAATGTAAAATTATGGCGACAAGGAAGCCTACCACTCACTTCTATAAAGAGGGAAGTGTTGCTACTCCTAGATTTCCACAACCTACAAGGTTAACACCACAACAATTGGAAGAAAAAAGAGCAAAAGGGCTTTGCTACAGTTGTGATAGAAAATACACTAAAGGTCATAAGTGTGCTGAGAAGAAATTATTTTACATAGATTGTGAAGAGGAAGAAGAAAATGAACAAGAATCTTCAAAAGAAGAGGATATACACCAGGAAACAACCCTAGAAGAGGAAGAAATGAGTCTGACCATATCATGTAATGCATTGGCAGGAATTACCACTCCTCAAAATCTCAAGATAGAAGGACATATCAAGAAGAAAAAGGTAATAGTGTTGATTGATTCGGGTAGTACCCATAATTTTATTCATTGTAAGGTAGCCAATGAATTGAATTGTTTCCTATACCCAGCACCAGAATGTCAAGTGATGGTTGCAAATGGAGGAACTATAAATTGCTCTTGAAAATGCCATAATATCAAGCTAACCATGGGGGAATATGTATTGACTAGTCCAATGCTTTCCATTCCTATGGGAGGTGCTGATGTTGTACTAGGAGTACAATGGTTACAATCATTGGGGACGGTAGCTTTTAATTTTCAAGAAATTTTCTTGAATTTTTTTTAGAAGGAAAGGAAGTCAAATTACAGGGTATTGAATGGAACCCGGGAAGGATAATAAGCTATAATGTCATGAAAAAGCTTCTAAAGAAAGAACAACGAGGCATAATTGCACAATTATGCTCACTAGAAGTTTCAACATCAAAATCATCTATTTCTGCAAATCTCCAACAAGTCTTGGACAATCATTCCAAGGTGTTTGAAACTCCCAAAGGACTCCCACCTATTCGTGATCATGATCATGCTATTCATTTGATTTCAGGAAGTGTTCCTCAAAACATCAGGCCTTATAGATATCCTTATGTCCAAAAGAGTGAAATTGAAGGTATGATTGCATAAATGTTAGAGGCTGGTATAATTCAACCTAGTCAAAGTTCTTTCTCTACTCCTATGGTATTGGTACACAAGAAGGATGGATCATGGCGCATGTTTCCGGATTATAGGGAGCTCAATAAGCTCACCATTAAAAATAAATTTCCCATTCCTGTTATTGATGAATTAGTGGATGAATTACATGGAGCAATTTATTTACCAAGTTGGATATTCGTTCAGGATATAAAAAAATTAGAATGAAGACCGAAGATATTCTGAAAACATCATTTCGAACTCATGAGGGTCATTATGAATTTTTGGTCATGCCTTTTGGCCTTACCAATGCACCTTCTACATTTCAAGGGTTGATGAATTCCATTTTCAAACCCACCCTTAGAAAATTTGTAGGGTTGATAAATTCCATTTTCAAACCCTTCCTTAGAAAATTTGTGCTAGTATTTTTTGATGATATACTAATCTACAACAAGTTCTAATATGTACAACTAATATGTTGACAAGGTGCTCAAACTATTGGAGGAGAAACAATTATATACAAAAACATCGAAATGTTTCTTTAGAGTACAAGAGGTGGAATATATGGGTCATATTGTATCTCACGAGGCTGTTAAAGTAGACCCTAACAAAATTAAAGCCATTAAGGAATGGAAAGCCCCACAACCATAAAGCAAACAAAAGTGGATTTCTGCAAGTTAACAGCAGGGTATTATCGCAAGTTTGTTAAGAATTATGGGAGAACAACAACACCTCTAACAACATTATTGAAGAAAGATGCATTTTCATGGACTCCTGAAGCAACTAAGGCCTTTGAACATCTTAAAGAGGTAATGTGCCTAGCACCAGTATTAGCTACACCAAACTTCACAAAAACCTTTATTGTGGAATGTGATGCCTCAAGAAATGGGATTGACGTTGTTTTAATGCAAGAAGGAAGACCCATTGCTTTTGAAAGTCGTCCAATCAAAGGAAAGTATTTAGAGAAAGCTATTTATGAGAAGGAAATGTTGGCAATCCCACTAAAGAAATGGTGACCTTACCTAATGGGAAGACACTTCAAAGTAAACACTGATCATGATAGTCTTAAACACTTTTTAGAACAAAGACTATCTTCATAAGAGCAACAAAAATGGGCCACAAAGATGTTGGGTTATGAATTTGAAATCATCTACAGAAAATGGAAGCTAAATGTTGTTGCAGATGCACTCTCAAGAAATGATGAAGAGGTGGAAGCATTGCTTTGTGCCATTTTTATTATCCAACTAGATTGGATAACCGATGCAAGGGATGAATGGAAGAAGGATGAAGAAGTGTGGACACTCATTTAAAAGTTGCAACAAAATCCTAGTACATCTGATACATTTAGTTGGAAAAATGATTCTTTATGGTACAAAGATCGCTTATATCTTTGTAAGAATTCCCAACTAAAACAAAAGATTCTTTTGGAATTGCACACTTCTCCTTTAGGAGGACACTCTGGATTTTTAAAAACTTACCACAGGGTGAAGAAAGAATTTTTTTTTTATGGCCTTAAATCGGATATTCAAAAGTTTGTGGCGGAATGTTTGGTTTGCCAGCAAAATAAAGTTGAGACAATTAAGACCCCAGGTCTTCTACAACCTTTATCCATTCCAAGTCAACATTGGGAGGATATTTCAATAGATTTTATTACAGGTTTACCTAAGTCCGAAGGAAAGAGTGTCATCATGGTGGTAGTTGATAGACTTACCAAGTATGCACACTTTTGTGCATTATCTCATCCATTTAAAGCAAGTACAATTGCTACTGTATTTATGGAAACAAATCAAAAGCTACATGGAAACACGAAGATTATTGTAAGTGACAAAGATCCAATTTTTACAGGAAATTTTCGGACGAAATTATTTTCTTGTTGGGTACTCAACTAGCTCATAGCTCATCTTATCATCCTCAATCCGATGGTCAAACCAAGATAGTGAATAAATTTTTGGAAGGATATCTTCGTTGTTTTGTATCTGATAAGCAAGCACAATCAGTCAAGTGGTTACCTCTCACTAAATGGTGGTATAACACTTCCTTCCATACTACAGCAAAAATGACCCCATTTATGGCACTTTATGGATATCATCTACCGTCCATCACATCTTCTTTAAGGGAAAATTCTAGGGTTCAAGTAGTGGAAGATCATATCGAGCATCAACAAGAAGTTCTCCAACTCTTAAAGGATAACCTAAATTTGGCGCAAAATCGAATGAAACAACAGGCAAATCAACATCACAGCGAGAGAAGTTTTGATATAGGAGACTGGGTATTTTTATGGCTACAACCATACAAACAAATCTCCCTCAAGCAAGCTAAGAAGGATAATAAATTATCGCGAAAGTACTATGGTCCTTACAAGGTGTTGCAAAAGATTGGTACTATGGCATACAAATTGGATCTTCTCGTTTCTTTGCAAGTGCATCTATTTTTCCATGTTTCATGCTTAAAGAAGGTTATAGGGGAAAAAATTCTAGTTCAAAAAATATTGCCAGAACTTGATGAGGAAAGAAAAACCATATTGGAACCTGAAGCAGTCACGGAAACAAGAACTCGATAGCTACGAAATCGATCAATTTCAGAGTATCTCATCAAATGGAAGAACTTACCCACTGAAGATTCTACATTGGAGGATGAGAATTTTATACAGAAGCACCCAGAGTTACTCAAGCGTTGAGGACAACACTTTTTTGAAGGAGAGGATCATGTTAGGTCCCTATATTACTAGTATAGTCCCTTATTTTTGCTAGTGTAACCCCCTTATTATTATTGTTGTACCCCCGTAACCCCCATATTGTTATTATTGTGCCCTTACATTATTATTGTTAGGTCGACTAGGATTACATTGTGGCCCCATGAACTCCTATATATAAAAAAGAGGTTTTGGTCATTTGAATCATCCAAGAATTGTTCATTTATGTAATGTATTGGAGGTTGCCCCCTCGAAGTGGCTATTTCTAAGGCATTGATGTCTATTTTTTTCTATTATTGGAGCTGGTTTCATAACATGCTTTTTTGGTGTTTTGAAAAATATTTCAAAGGTAAATGCAAATGAGCCACAACATCTAGCTCCACCTAGGGATAGTGATTTCTTCCACGGAAGCGCTAAGAACCGCAGACTAGTGCCTTATCCATTGGGCATGGAGTCAAATATTTCTTGGTGACATATGAACAATGAACAATCCAGTATTTACAATGGTGGAGTGATGACTTTTAATGCTGGAAGTAATGCTTCAGATATTGCTCGTTCACAGGAAGCTATACTAGCTCTCCATCTAGATATTCCAAAATGAATATGTTATTTGACCTTGCCTCAGAGATTTTGAATGGACCATACCATATAGGATCATATTTACCATGCTTCCCCTTGTCTTCTTGTCTAGTTTCCCATCTCAGTACCAGATCTCTTGCTTGAAAGAGAACTTATTTTGCTTTCCTGTCGAACATAGACTTCATATTTTCCTGATAAGTAATCAAATTATCCCTGACTTTGCTTTTGTTTTCACTTGACTCAGTTATTTTGTTCAATCTCCTTACCAAAGCATTAGGCTCTTCCTGAGCTTCTTGAAGGAAAGAAAACACTAGTTTGGCCAACTAAGTAGGAAACAACACTTGAGTTCCATAAACCAGTTCATAGGGGGAATTTCCATTAGATCTCTTGGTAGTGACTCGAACTGGCCAGAGGGAAAACTTCAACTTCATATCCCAGTCCTTCTGATTTTCAGTGATTATCTTCTTCAAGATCCTGACCAATGTCTTGTTTGAGGACTCTGCCAATCCATTTCCTTGAGGGTGATATGCTATGGAATGTGATAATATTACATTATATGTTTGATAGAAATTAATGAAATGAGTAGAGTTGAATACCTGAGCATTGTCAGTCAAAATTTTGACTGGACATCCGAATCTGCTGAAGATGTTTTCCTCCAGAAACTTCATCACTACTTAGTCATTTGCCTTTTTCGTGGGTATTGCTTCAACCCATTTTGTAAAATAATCAGTGGTAGTCAAAATCCACTTGAACTGTCCACTTGATGGTGGATTGATCTCTTTAATAAAATCCAATCCCCATTGTCTGAAAGGTTGTTCAATAAATACTGGGATGATAGGTAATGGAGCAAGTTTTTTCTTTTCAACAAACAACTGACACTTCTGACAACTTCTAACCAGTCTATAAACATCTGCAAATAGGGTTGGAAAATAAAATCCTGACTTGAGAATCTTATGAGCAGCGACCTTCCAACTATAATGCCCTCCACGTAGACTTTCATGATATTGTTTGGTGACTTCAATATATTCTCCTTCGGTCAAACACAACAGAAAAATACCAGTAGAATCTTTCCAATATAGCTTTGCTTCTATGATAACATATGGCTAAGTCTTGAGCTTAAGAGCTCTGGATTTTGTTCTATTTAGTGAAGTTGGACAGGAAAAGAAACACAGGTAGTGCACAATATCCTTATACCAATCAGAGCACAAAAATTTGTATTGAATACCTATTTTGGACTTGCTTTGACCTTCTTCATTAACAACTCCATCCACTGGTGCCAACAAATTAATTCCTAAGGCTTGAAAATTTCTCTGTCACTTTGCTAAACCATGTCCTTTGAACAGCTTGTTCGATTTGATGTCCAAATCATACTCTTGGATTTTTTCTATCCACTTCCCCCTTTTCCCTTCAATATCACTTTGGACCATCACGTCTTTCACAACAGAATTAGGAACACAAGCAGTTATTTGGGACTGCAACACATAAGTCCCGAAGGCTTTCAGTGCTTTGACGAAAGCATATACTTGTTTCTCCAAAATATTGTATTTGAGCTCAGCGTCTCTGAGAAATTTACTGAAAAATGCAACTGGATGCCCCTTACTATCTTCATTTTTCTGCAACAACGCAACAACAATAGTATTGGGGGATGCAACTGAGAATACCTGAAAAGCTTTTTGATAGTATGGACTAATCATAACTAGAGCGTCCTACAATGCTTCCTTTATTCTAACAAATGCATCTCTTGCTTCCTTATCCCATTTCACTTCTGCATTTTTCTTCAACATATATGTTATACTTCTCACGATCTCAGTGTAATTGGGGACAAACCTCCTCAAAAAGTTTATTTTTCCCGGGAATCTCTAGATATCCTTCTTGCTTCTGGGTAAAGGAATAGTCTGAATGGCTTCCACCCTTGTTGGGTCAATCTTTACTCCTTGTTTAGAAACTATGTGACCCAATAATTTACCTTCTTCTAAGGAAAATAAATATTTCTTGGGATTTATGACAGACCAAAATTTCTGCACTTTTGAAATTTTTTTTGCAAATGCTCCAAGTGTTCATCATCTGACCCTGAGAAAAAAGTTACATCATCCAGATATATAACTACAAATCTGCCACCAACGAAGGCTATGTCCATGTCCCTTTGAAATGTTGCACCTGCATACATAAGGCCAAATGGAATCCTTGTGTACATGAAGGTGCCCTAGGGCGTAGTGAAAGAAGTCTTCTTCTGATCTTCTTTTTCCACTGCTACCTGATTATACCCAGAAAATCTGTCAACCATAGGCAACCTATGAGCTCCTGTCACCGTTTGAAAGACATAATCCATTTTCAGAAAATGATAATTGTCTTTTAGAGATGCTCAGTTCAAGTTCCTGAAGTCTACACACAGTGTTATCTCTCCATTCTTCTTTCTTACATGGACCAGATTGGAAACCCAGTCTGAATATCTGAGAGGGACTATAATTTTCACCTGCAACAGTTTCTTCACTTCTTTTTTGATTAAATCTAACAACAAGGGATTGATCTGTCTGAGCTTCTTTCTGTGTGTTTTGAGCCCTTCCTTCAATGGAATCTTATGTTGAATAATGCTTTTTTCATATGTTTTCAGGTATTTATACGACCAGGCAAACACATCCATATAATTCTTAAAAAGATCAATGTACATTTCTTTGTAGTTTTTGGGAACCCCTTTGAACAATTTCACTATTTTGGGCTCCTGCTGAGTTCCCAAATTACAATCTTCCATCTCTTCTTCTTGATGTGTTTTCTTCGAATCAACAACAACATCATTAGCATCGAATAATCTTTCAAGGGGAACCAACCCTCTAGGGAGCACATTATCTTTCAATTGGATAATCCTCTGTTCACCTATTGACTGCTTGAGGTTTCTTAATTATGTTCTTTGCTCTGTTTGTTCTTCATCTTGGTCTATCTTAGCATCTTCAAAGTTTCCAACCATAGTTACGAACTGATTTATATTTTCATCATCATCAAACATTTGCCAATTTTTCACATTGTTAGGGATAGAAGGTCTATGTCTAACTTCAATTTTGTACCTTAGCCTAGGATTTATGGGAGATTCGAAGGTGCTGGCTGCAAATGCTAAAGAATCGGCCAATCTATTCTCCTCCCTCGGGATATACTGAATATTGAAGGCTTCAAAATAGTTTTCTATCAAATCCAAAACTTCATTCTTGTACGATCTTAATCTCAGATGCTTGGTTTGACAATGATTCTTGAACTGCCTTATTATCAACTCAGAGTCACCATAAATTGAAATACATTGAACCTCCATTTGTTTAGAAACTTGAAGGCTTGATATTAAGGCCTCATATTCAGCCACATTGTTTGTCGAATCAAATTCTAGTTTAAAAGAGAATGGCACGAGGTTACCTTTTGGTGATATTAGCAAGAATCCGACACCTGGGACTTCCTAGGAGTAAGCGCCATCAAAGTATCACTTCCAAATCTTCTTTGAGTGCAGCTCGTTATTTACAACTGCTGAAAAGAGCTACTTCCCTGTGTCTTCCGCAAATTTTGCATCTTCATGCAGCATGAAACAAGAAAGATATTCTGTTTCTTGACTATAAATAGGGGAATTTCCTGCATATTTCTTAGAGGTGGTCTTCACAAACCTTGTTTCCCTGTACAATCTCCTTTCTTCCCCATTAAAACCCAGAATGATAGCATAAGTGAAATCTAACTTTAGTAAACCTTCCAACTTAGCTCCCCAAGACTTTGACAGGAGAATTCCAAACCTGGCTGGGATGTCAGCAACCACTACATCCATAACTATACTCTTTGCTAGGATTTGTGCCAACAAAACTGCTACATATTTAATAAACCCAACACATTTCACCCTTTTGGAATCAAATGAATACAGATCCCTATAAGGTTTGGTAATATGTAGGTTAAGCTCCTTCATAACAGAAAATTCCATGAGGTTATGGGACACTCCCGAGTCCAGCATGCAATTATGTAGATTAAAATCATGAAGCAACAGAGAAATATAGAAGGGTGGAACAGAAGGATCTACTTCTTCTACATGAGGGTCAAAGTTGACCGTTGGCTTTTCTTCTTGTAGGTTCATTGTGTCACTTATATCTTCCACCTATGTGAGATTAATAAAATCTGAAATTTCTTTCTTATAAGTTGGTATTTTCGCCAATTCTAGACGAGGTACCTGAATTTAAATCTTCTCCAACTCTTTTTCCAAATTAAAGGCATGATTTTGCTTAACAACCTCTTTAGGTTCTTCTGCACTCTTTCTAGAATCCGTCGCTTGTTCGGGTACAGGAACAAGTCTCTCCAAAATATTAGTGTCAACCAATTTGTCCTGGGAAGATTCAGTCTGTTGCACATTTCTTCTCTTAAGTGAGTTTGTAGGTTGTTTCCCATTACTGACCTGTTTCACAGGGTCCTTTTGTTGTGGAGTCGCCATTGGAGGAGGAATGGAACCTTTTTGTTCACCTGCATTATCATACACTCTAGATCTCTTTCTAAACCTTAAATCATACTTTTTATGTAACTTAACTTGCATGAAGTCTGTGAATTTTCTACAGTATTCATCCATCTCATCTTGGTCAAAAGATACTTCGGCTTCAACATATTCTCCCTCACAATCTTCCTCTTCATCCTCTTCTATTACATACATAGAAGATACCTAATCCTCGGCCTCCCTTTGGTCATCTTCTACTGGCTCTACGGGTGCTGCTTCTATATACAACGATGCTTGAACCTAGTCTTGATCTCTTCTTTGCCTCTACAAAATTTGCAGGGGATGTCTTCTAAATTGAGGGCTGAAACCCCCCTCGGTTTTGTTGTACGTGCCTTTGGGAGTTTTTATTTTCCAATTCTATCTTAGATAGCTTATTTGTCATATTTTTTATCACCCTTTCCATATCTTCTATCCTCAGATCTTGCAATGATTCTTCTTTTTCTTTCCCCTTCTCTGGCACTGGCTGTTTCCCTTTTGCCTTTCCAGCTACAATCATATTAACTTCAATCTCTAAAGCGTTTGTCTGTATCTGCTCAAGAGTAGGGTCTCTTCTTTCTCTCAATGTAAAGCTAAAATCAGCTTCAAAATCCCCAGCAAAAACTACCTTTGCTCCTATAGGGGGGGGCTTCATCTCTATGGGTAAACTATTGTACAATTTTTTGAGTCTTTTTACAAACTTAGGAATGTCTTCATTAGGCCTTCTTTTAATTGCATTAAACTCTATCAATGAGTAACCATGATCTCTCTTTTCTCCCCATCTCTGAGTGAATCTATTTTCTAACTTTTCCCAGTTATTTATTAAACCATTTTCTGGCCTCTCCATCTATAGACTGCACAAATAGTCTCATCACAACATCTAGGTGTTCTACATTCAAATTAGAATATTGTACAGGGAAACAAGGTTTGTGAAGCGGCTTTCGATTTACAACATTTAGTGTAAATAACTAAGTCATTTGTGGAGTGCATTTAACGTGATATATAAGGAAATTGTATATTAATACTTAAACTATACTATTATCTACATAATTAAGATATATATAAAGCAGGAAAGGTTATATTACTACAAATGTAAAACTCTACCGTACACAGTTTCTTTGCACACATTTCTGCCACTCATTGTTTCTCCCTCCTGCACATATTACAAAATTAGTCTCTATTGTCCAGAGACACAAAACAGTGTGAAGTCGTAAGGATGTGTGGAGGACAAGGTATGTGCGGGAGAACGAGGGAGGGTGTTTCTTTGATTAGTACTGTGAGAATGACAACAAGACAAGTATTGGTAGTGTGTTTATCTTTTATTATTTCATTTTAAGTTGTTTTCCATCTAAAAATTTTCCAGATTTAGTTGTGCGAGAGAACAATTGCATAGCGCTATGAATCTGTGTGCAATGAAAGATGTACAGAGGACAAAATATGTGCGGGAGAACTGGGGTGCAAAGGGAACTTCTTTGCACATGCACGAAATTAATTTGACTCTTTATCATTTAAAACCTTAATACAGATTTGGTCGTACGGGAGAGTAGTTTAGTTTAACTAGGAACAAAAACTTTAATTCGTAATGTAATAGACACAATTAGAAAGAGTGTTTTGTTAACTAGAAATAATGAATATTTCACATTTTCCTTGCTAGTGATTATAGCATTTTCCTAGGTGTCAAAGTGCGTTGAATCTGTATTATCCACAATGTTGTGGTTTTTCGAACACATTTCACATCGACAAATTTCTTGGCTAAATCAACTCACTGGAAATATCGTCAGCTAAATAGGATTTGAAGCATTTGCTATCTACAAAATTGAATTTGCGAACCTTTTCAATGGGAAAACCCTATCCATTGTTTACATAATCGACCTTACTGATGAGCAGCTTGTTGCAAGTGACTATTAAAACATAGGAAATTACAAAAAGACTTAAACTTCCAGCAGTTCCCAACTGAAGCCCTCTTCGCTTTGTCATGTTTTCTCTGTATATTCAATAGAAGTCGCTAACATAATTCATTTTGATGTACACTAAAAATGATGGCATTCTTAGATTCAAAATAAAAATGAGTAACCTGAACTCTCGTGGACCACACTATTATTAAACCAAATATTAATTTGATTGTGTAAGTTTTGGCACCATTTGGCAGAGCGAAAGGGAGTTTCTTCGATTAGTGCTCTCACACTGGGAGCAAGACATGAATTTCTAGTGCATTTATCTTTTATTATTTCACTTGAAGCTCATTTCCATTGAAAATTTTTATATGTTTAATCATGCGGGAGAGCAATTGCATAGATTTGTGAATCTATGAGGAATGAATGATGTGCAGAGGATGGTGTATGTGCGGGAGAATGGGCATCCAGAGGGAACTTTATTCGACAAACATGAAATTAATTTAACTATTAACAAACTTTAATTCCTAATGTAACATGCAGTCACTATAAGGATGACTAGTTTCAGACTAGAAAAGAGTGGTTTCTTGGTATTCAAGGTTTCTGAATACTATGTGCATTTGTGATTTCACATTTGTGGATTAAATATTTATTACTATTTCCTTTTAAATAAGAAACATTAATTTACACCAACAACTTTACTAGAAACTATTAATCACTAATACAAAAAAACATCATTTTTTATATTCTTTAAAACTTTTCATTAACAAGAAAGTTTCAATTTCATAAAAATTACGTTCATTCAATCAACATGATGGAATATCTAAAAAGAAAACATCCCCAAGGGTTTTTTCCTTCAAATCAAATTTTGTATAGAATCAAAAAATTTTAAAAAAAATGGCCTCCAAGAGACCCTTAACACAAAATTGTAGCTTGTTCTGAGCCACTCAATTTTTCGGCTATCACCATGGGTTCGGGAACATTTGAGCATTCCATGCATCCAAAAGATATCTTTTCATATCATTAGCAACAAACAGACATAATCTTGGATCATTGACCAAAGTCTTCATTTTCTCATCTAATAATATTTTTGATGCTTTCGCAGTGCACCACTGTGCCCATATTCTCAACACAGAACATTATAATTGAATGGATTTTTAACAAAATTTTCACTGAGGCCCTTTAGAATTTAACAACTCAGAGGTGACCAAGTCCTATGTCTATCGTTGAGCTTCACCTACTTCGTTCTGTGCTACCTTCTCATTTCCTTGGTAGGGATTGGCATGACCTTGACCTCTTTACCTTATTCGTGATACCTAAAGAGTTGGTGTAAAGAGAAGTCTTGTCTACCCACCAAGGTAGGGGTTATTTATCTAGGCTCCTCATGTCGCCACCGTATGCATGAGGATCAAACCCTAATCCACTATTACAGCGCCCATTACAGGGACTGCCCAGGATCGCAAGGCCCTCCCATAATTGCAGGGCCTTCCCATAATCCTTGTCGGGTTAACTTAATTGGTGTAACTTTGACTTGCCCTATAAACCGTCCTCCTAAGCGGAAGGGTCCCTCTCTCATTAGAGGAAATTTCAGCCTAAAAGTGGCCTCCTAAGGAAAAATAATAAAATAATAGTTAAAATAATAAAATAAGAGTTATGACTTTTGGAGGGAAAAGAAGAAAACTATTTTTTTAATTGTATTTTTAGTTTATCTCCTTATAGGTTTACTCAAATTTCAATTTTAGACACTCATTAGATGCATAATTAAATTTTACATCCAACGAGTACCCATTATGCATACTTTTGAGAAGAACCACATTGATAAAAATTGCAGATACATTAAAAAACGTGTTGAAACACATTTTTTTAATGTGTCTGCAATTTTCATCAAGGTAGGTCTTCTCAAAAGTATGCATAATGGGTACTCGTTGGATGTGGAATTTAATTTTGCATCCAACGAGTGTCTACACTTGAAATGTGAGTAAACCTATAAGGAGATAAGTCAAAATACAATTTTAAAAAGTAGTTTTTCTTCTTTTCCATCCAAAATATTTACATGTAACTCTATTTAAATTTAAAGCATTTTGATTGGTTTACATATTATGACATCGAAATTACATGAAAATTTCATGGGCACTTTTAGGCTGAAATTTCCTCTAATGTTTCCGGGCCACCTAGTGCGACTGGGCCACCATCGATAGACAAATTCCCCTATTTCTCTTCTACTATCTTTGGCTTTCCCTATGTTGTCTCTTCTTCCATAGTCGTATCATACTATATCTACAAAAAATATAGGCTCTTCCTTGTTGCACACTCTTCATTTTTGTTGTTCCTTTAACTCTTCCCTGTATTAATAGCGTAGATTTATCTACTTCTCGCGCCATTCTTGTGCCACCCTTCTTGTCACAATCACAGATTGTTCTACTCTACTAAACTCTCACAGACTCTAAAACTTCCTCTATTGGTTCTTCTACTAGCTTCCCTCCCTTGGTTGGTGTTTTATAACTCTCACAGACTCACAATACTTGCTCTTTCCCATAGATGATCATTTCATTGGCTTCATCATTACTCCTTGTAGATCCAGATCACAACACTTCTGTGTGGAATGTGTGAAATATTTTTCAATTCAGTTCGAAAGGATGGCATACATGTGCCACCTCTCCAATTGATACCAATTCCTGCTAGCATTATTATGTTTTGATCGTATCATTTTGATACCCAATGGGTTGAAACAGTAGTTTGGGTGCTCTTTTCTGTTGCCAGCATATGATTCGGGGATAATATCGGTTGCTTTCTTTCAATTCAACCATCATTACCATAGCAAGGATGGTAATTCCTTATTCTTCACACGGTTCTCTTCACATTGTTTATTGTCACCCTGATTCTTGCCTAAGCCTTTAGCCGAAACAAACGATTTTACGTCATCAATGTTGCATCTAAGGCATTGAACAATAAAAAATATAGATGGCAGTTCTATATATGATACAAATATTTTGTACCATGTTTCAGAGGCAAAATAGTAGTGGGTGGTGATTTCTAGGGAAATGAGTTAGTTCACATGTCTCATGTAGCTTTATTCTACATAATTGATTTACTCACATATATAAGAAATTTGACTAATCGATTACATATTTCGAATAGCAGAATGTGAAACGTTTTCTCTTTGCAGAATGTTTCCAAATAGTATGTGCATTTGTGATTTCACATTTTTCAATTAAATAATAAATATTATTATGGCGTGTGAAAATTTAGTGTTGTGCAGGAGAACAAATGTGTGGAGCGAGGAACAAACTTTAATTCAGTGTCAAAACAAGATATTCTAGAGACGGGCTAAGCTAGATTTCTTTATCTATTTGTTTGTATGTGATAGATGATATATCTAGGGATGTGTCGTAAATCCATCAGTGTGTTTCCTTTCCCATGAACGCAACAACTTCAAAGCGCTCACATTTATAATTATAACGAGTGGAAGAGTGGCGGCTATGGATGCGCAGTCCTAGAGTGGCTGGATTATAAGTTCGCGGGGGTGTGGAGGAACCACAATGGAAGCTTCTTCTGCATTTACCGCACCTCCACAAAATGTGTTAGTCTGATTGAACTACATCACACTACGCGTTTTTGTAATAATCGCTGGTTTGGAAAATTCATGTAGGGAAGTTAGCCCCCTGGTTATTCTCACTGCAATTATATACCCCTCACAAAATGAAACGATACCAGCTAGAAAAGAATGAAACAAATACCATAATATAAAAAAACTAGTGATACATACTATAATACATGAGTGATTAATAAACCTGGTAAAGTCTCATTTTAATGCATAACTATTAACTATGTTTAGTACAATGTATGAATCCACACCTCTGCATTTCATACAATGTATCAACAAATCTTCACATTCCGCTACAATTCAAAGACACAATTGGGCAGCCACATGTGCAAAGTGCAGTGGTTTGGACAAAAGATATGTGCGGAGGTAAGGGAAGGCAGAGAAGTGTTTCACACAATGAAAATTTCGATTCCACTGTTGCATTCTATCAACTGCATATATTAATGCAAAGAACTAAGTCATTTGTCGAGGGCATTGAACATGATCTCGAAGGAGACGAGTATTTTGTAAAAAATGACTTACATGCTTCTAGCGAAAAGCTTGATTTGTTGTCAGATCTGAAGGGAAAAAAAAGGCAAGAATTGGGAAGTTGTAATCGGATGAAGCAAATCAAAGTTGCATGGTCTCAGAAAATTAGAAGACTATTTAGCATTATTTTTGGGTGTGAACCAATAGGGAATCGAAGTTTTGACATACTCTGCATAACTTATTTCATTAATGCATTGTGAAAAGTGATTAATATTAAGTGGCTTCTATCATTTAAAAATCATTATTGTGCGGAAGGAATGTGTGTGAGAGAACTGTGTGGAGGGAGACTGCATGCGTAGGTGCAGAAATTTGCAGCAAAAAGATTGTGTTTTTTATTACGCATACTTTTTCTTTGATGCAAACCACAAATCAAAGTATCTAAGTTTTATGAAGGTTTCGTAACATAATTTTAACAAGCAACGCATCTCTAATTGCATTAGCCACATGTTCATCATGCATTATTTTTACATGCATGTTGTTAATGCATATTCAATTAGTTCCCGAGGGGGCTCGTTATAAACTTTTTTCCCCAAAGTTGTTGGAATCGATAGTCAAGATTATTTTTCTGAGTATTGTGCATTTTTATCGTTAGCGTAAGAATCATGCATAGAAGTTGTTTCTAAAAACAAGGACGAATTTTACACCATTTGTATCAAGTGCATTATGGTTCATTTGTTTTTTGGTTCTAAATCTCATTCCTACAAAAGAGTTTTATGGGAATTGATGTGGATATGCATATGTTATTAATTTTTTTTTGTTCTATTATCTTATGGCTTTATTGTGTGTAGCTATATCGTGTTGTTTGTTTTCCTGTATGTTGTTTGTGTTGTGGTTATCATGGAGCAATAGCTCGTGAATTTAGAAAATGTCTAAAGCATGATTGCTAAAGCATCAATGGAGAAGTGTTTGTTTACTATAAAAATATATCATACATATGCAATTCTAAGGCAACATAATCTATTTTGTTTAAAAAATTTGGAATATGCTATAGGAGATTACCTATTTGATACTATACAAAATCTATTACATTTTAGATAAAATTCAATAGAGTTACGTGAAGGAACAATAGAACATTTCAGGAATTGTTTTCATGAACGGAACACTAAAGCAATATTATCTTATGAATGTGAATTGAATATAGATGCTTTGATACAAATGCATGGTATAAATAACTTGAATGCTTACTTGCAAAGGATGACAAAATCAACTTTAAATTCTATGGCTGTAGAAGAACAAAGACTTTGGGGGACATATTTTGTATACATTGGTTATCGAATTGGCTAAAAAATTCAATAAGGATTTTTTGAAAGACAACAATGAAAATCTATCTGCATTTTAATTCAAATTTATGCAAAGAAAGTTATGACATATTGTTCCATGAATAAAATCCAACAGT
Source organism: Pinus albicaulis (assembly GCA_034641835.2). Classification (NCBI taxonomy): domain Eukaryota; kingdom Viridiplantae; phylum Streptophyta; class Pinopsida; order Pinales; family Pinaceae; genus Pinus; species Pinus albicaulis. The sequence continues at coordinate 956,664,304 of CM076572.1, forward strand.
GAGACATTTTGAACCACTTCTATGCAAGAAATTTTTTTCAATAAGAACTGATCATGAACATATAATAAATGTAACAATGTTCAAACAAACATAACATAGATGGATGTAGATAGAGGAAACCATGAGTAGACATATGTTTAAGAAATTTCTCGGGTTCAAGCGTATTTACGGTGAAAGTTGTTTTGAAACAATATGTCTATTAACAGAAAATGAATATGATGTTCCCTGTTTACGACACATAATTGCACAAACTTTTTGCAATGCAATCATGCATAATGATTCATTTGCATTAAACTATAGAAAAATACATGAACAAAGATGCAATTATGCAATTTCCTAGAATAGTAGATTTGCAGGGATACATTATACAATTACCAATGCCATATGAAAAAGGGAAGATAGACGGTGGCCTTTTTTTTATGATTAGATATGGTATATATTGAATATAACTATATACATATGGTTTGTTGATACACTTGTTGTTGTAGTTGAATTTTGTGTGTTCAAGAAATATGCAACGATATTCCATGTTATGAAATTCAAAATGAGTGGAGGTCATTTTCATTATGAACCTCTGAAAGAGAGTACAAGAGAAAAACATTTCTTGTCATCTTGAAGTAGTTAGTGAAGAGAAATACATAGAAGAATCCAATAAAAAACCTAGTGAGTTTAATGCAAGTGGGTTTGAAAGCATGAACATATATGAAAATGTCATATAACTTGAGACAGAGCTTATAAATGAAAACAAGTGATTGTGAATATATTGCATCAACTCAAAAAACATATAAGAAACAAGGACGTTTTCGAAACAAGTGTTGTTAGAAAACTATGCAAGCTATTAAATTATAGCTTTAAAAACATCAACATAGATGAAGATACTATGGAACTTAATACAAAGTTTATTAATGTAAACAAGAGACCATGTTGCTCATTGCATCAACTCAAAAAATACATAAGAAACAATAATTTTATCGAAACAAGTCTAATTAGAAGACAATAGAAGCAACCAAAATCAAAACAGAATATGATATTTCCAAATAAGCAGAAAGAATTTTTACAAATTTTTTATTATATATTTGAAATAGTGGTCGAACAATAGTATTTTAAGAAAATAAAAGATGTTTATGTTTATGATTGTGCAATATGAAATGAAACTTTTCTTAGATGATGTGCCTTAGAAAAACAATTCAACAATGTGTCCAAAGATAAGTGTGTAACATCCCTAGTCAAAAATCCATGTAATAAAGTTAATAAAGGAAAAATATTAACCAAGGTCATGAGAAACATATTCAAAGTTGAATGTTGGGTGAAAATATAGTGGTAGGGATCACTTGTGATTAATTAATGGCTATGGAAATTGGCAAACGCAATGACAAAGGCTTTGGAAAGGCATGATACATTTATTGGCATTTTATTTATGAAAATAATGGAAAATAGGAGAAAAGGGAGGTGAAAGGTCACACGTTGCATGTGAGGAGGAAAATGAAGGAAAAATAATGGAAAATGAAGAAAAAAGAGGTCTCATTAATAAAAATACTTTTTAGGATCAGTTCATGGAAATTTGGAAATTTAGTTTTAGAGCTCTCATTTTATTATATATATATATCTCTCATACCCTTGGAAACTTAGAATTTTCTTGGAGGAGTGTGGCATACTTTGGATTTTGGAGAAAGAAGGAAAATAAGAGAAGGATAGCGCAAGAGGACATCGGAATCAACAACTACAATGGGTTTTTCTTGTAGGTACCGAGTTGCATGTATGATTTCCTTGCTAATTTTGGAATGCATGGAATATGCATGTGGTTTCTTGTTATGATATGTCATTGGCATAATGGATTGCCTAGATTGACAGAGGTTTTGTATAGCCTTTCCATTTCATATATATCCATGGTGTTGTGGGTTTTACTTTTGTTTTCCAGTTGGTTCTCATGTACCTTTAGTTGTGGGTTGAGTTACTAGTTCCTAGAAGTGGTTGTTGGACAAACGCTTTGGAAGCCCTGTAACAACTTGGGTTGAGTTACTAGTCTTGGAACCCTTGGTTGGAAAAAGGCTCTGGAAGCCCTCGGTGTGTTGAGTTACTAGTCCTAGAAGCCCTGGTTTGACAAACGCTATGGAATCCTAACAGTAGTTGTGGCTGGAGTTATAGTCTTGGAAGCCCTGGTTGGAACAAATGATTTGGAGCCCTAGAAAACTTGGGTAGAGACCAATCTGGTGATGGTTAGTGACATCAGACCGTGAGGTGGAATCATTGGTTGAGGATTGAGGTGGTTTGGCCTTTGGAATCCCTAGTTTGGTTTTATTTGGATTGTTCCATGAGATACCACATCCATGCTTGGAATATGGCACGAGGGCAACTGGATGAAAGAGAATTTAGTTCAGCCTAGTCTAGGGTCAGGTGGTATGGAAGTCCCATATGTAGTTTCATTTTTCATATGTCAATAAGATCTATTTTCCTCGTATTTGATGGGTAAATGTACTTGTGTTTAAGTGGTTTATATGGTTGTTATACCCTTGTTATTTTTGTTTCCGATATGTTGGTTATGAGCATGTTTTATGGCAGTTATGATGTATGGCTCTCATCATGTTTTGAATTGTAAATGAATGAAAAATGAATATATGACCTAATAGATGATAATGCAACTAATGAGATAAGGCATCACTGCTTCTTAGCGATTCTTAGATAAGTATGAGACTCCTATACTCAAATATGTTGTTATGACCTTTAGATTACATCTTTGTGATATGTTTAATGAAATGCCTATCATGGATAGTAGGGGTACATTCAAGTATTTTTTCAAGTATTTACATTAGTATCATTATTTCAATGTTACCTTTCATTTCTGGAAGTTTCATGAAGTTTTGGGCAGTGGCCTGAGTTTTGGCATTGAAAAAATGGCACAGAATCTGGGGTCGCAGACTTAGAACTAGCTGAAAAGGTGCCCATTTGCATGCATGGCCCTGTTGTGGGAGCGATGGTACGGTCCTAGTCGCATGCATGCCCATGCCATGGGAGCAACTACGGCTCTAGGTGAGTAAAATTTCAAGTTACCTTAGGGTTTGGTCACCTGGAAAGGTTGGTTGTCTCCTAGAGGTTCTATAGGATGTGTGAATGGTCAATTTGGTTGTGTGGCCTCTCGTCACATGTTTATCTAGGTGGACCGGTTAACTTGGGTAAATGTGAGAGGAGGGTGTTACAGAGTGGTATCAGAGCATGGTTCACCCCTTGGACTGGATGAAAAGTGTGTGTGTTGGTCATGCATTCATTTCGGTTAAATATGTGTTATTTATGTTTGTGGACTATGTGTTTTTGGTGTATGCATGGCGATGGTCATGGTTGCAGTGGTGTCGCCATGTGAAAGTTGATGGTGTCATTGATTGGATGTGGTTGTCATGAGTGTATGTCGGTGATGCATTGGTTATGAATTTTTTATCCATGTCAATTTTTAAATGTTGTTATGCATACAAAGATATGGTTGTAGTTTCCATGCATGAGGCCATGATGTGGGGTGGGTATGGTCGTGCATTGATAATTGGATAATGGTTAAATTGATGATTTAATGTCGATATGATTATGTTTATATATGTATTGTGCTAATATGGTCGATCTTGCAGATGAGATATCCTCCCCGAACCATACTGAGGTATGTCGATTTGGTTTAGCTAACATAGTATGCCTTGCGGGAAAGAGATCAAAGATGACTAGCAAGATGGTATACTACAGTTCACGAGACTCTCCCTATGAATCAGATGAGCAGCGTAGTGTTGGGCACTCTTTTGAATTGGAATACACACTAAGAAGTTTAAAGGCATAAATAAGGATTTGCAAAGCATACAATGAAAAAATCATGCAGGCACGGGAGAAAACACAAAATTCAATGTAGTAATTATTCAGAGTTTGTCAGAATTGCATAGACAATGACCAATTCAGATCAGCGATTGATAGGAGGATGGGACTAATGGGGCATATGGTAAGAGATATTGCAGTGGGCACAGGTCATATATAGATGACACGATCAAAGATGGCAGGTTCGTTGATACTCCAGATAGGAGAGGCGATGGAAATAGGTATTATTCTAGTTATGGTTCCGATAGGCACTATGATCATCATCATTATCATCCTTACAGGAGAAGTGATATGGGATACATTTTTAGATTAGTTCAATAAATAAAATCCACCTAAATTTTATGGAGAAATGAATAATTCATAAGACGCAAATGCATGATTGCTTGGTATGAATAAGTTCTTCAAGTTGCATGATTATTCGGAGAACATGAAGGCAAAAATAGCTACATTCAATATTAAAGGTAAAGCTGACATTTTCTAGGAAGATGTAAAGAATGTCAGAGATATTTATGAAGAGGAGTTGATTTGGACTGAGTTCGAGAGACTATTGAGGAAGAAGTATCTATCAGAGAGATACTATGATGACAAGGCAAAAAAAATCTATGAGCTAAAGATGGGATATATGACCGATTAGGAGTAGACTAGTAGATTCTTGGAGTTATTGAGTTACATGCCTTATTTGAAGGAACAAAAAGTGAAGATTCAAATAGTCATCAGTGGGTTGTCGGTAGCATTAAAGGACATGATTGAGTTTAATGATCCTAGATCATTGGAGGAGGCCATTGAGAAGCTAAATCATTGTTATTAGCAATAAAAGTGCAGATCTAAGATTAAGCCAGACTGGAAAAGTAATGCAAGGAATAAAGGAAAATGGGACGAGAAACGAGCAAGGCCCCAAGACACAAGTAACAAAGATAATGTCACACCATATAATAAGTTTAATGTATCTAACAGAAGACATGAATTTTGGTCTGAGGAATAGAACAAGGGTGCAGGTTGGAATCCTTTACAGTTTTGGACTTGTGCTAAGGATCATCGCTGGAGAGATTTTCAACTACATCAAGGTGATATACCAAATATCTACAGTGCTCAAGAGTCACAGACAATGTGGGATGTTGGAAAAAGTATTCCTCGTATTTTTGCAGCATTGGATAACATGCACACAGATCACTAGGCGTTTATTATCAAGATGGACGGTAATATTTGTGATCAATTTGTTTCCATTTTGATTGACCTTGGATCTAATTATATTTATTTTAATCCTAACCTGGTGGATAAGTGTGGTTTGAGTAAAGAAGTGCATGCATAATCTTGGTTAGTTCACTTGGCTACAAGTACAAGGAATAGAATTCATCATTGGGTAATAGCTTGTGCTTTTGAGTTGAATGGTATGCCTACATCAGCACACTTGAACGTATTTTTGCTGGGATCATACAATATGATTTTGGGTATGGAATGGTTATATCTTCATAGGACCAAAGTGGATTGTTATGACAAAGCCATTGAATGCTCAGATGACAATGGAGAACAAAGAATCTTATAGGGTAAGAAGAAAGAAACATCAGTTAGAATGGTGATAGCTATGTAGGCAAAGCACTGTCGTAGGAAAGGGTGTGTGTTATTTACATTGTGTGTTGTTGAAAACCTAATCCTCTATGGTTAGGTGTGGAAGGCGAAGAGTCACAAAGGAGTCCAAGTGACCTTGGAAGATGAATCCAAGAGTCACACCATTGTATTATAAATGTACATGTATGGTGAATAACATGAGAATCTTGTGCTTATCTTTCTATGTGTTTGTTTAGTTTCTTCATACACCATGTGTGTGTTTAACATGGTATCAAAGTTGATACGTTCAAAACCAGCTCAATCTTGAATGAGCCACTTGTTTTTGTGGCCTGTGTAAACCAGCAAAAATCCTGTGCATTTTTGCAGCATTCAGAAATCTTTGCAGCATTTAGAGATCATTTTTGCAGCATTCAAAAATTATTTTTTGTGAAGAGCAGTGTTGTGCATTTTAAACTCTATAGGTTTTCTCACTGCTCCTAACATTCTTGGTGTTGAAAGTGGGAAATTATTTTTCTTCACATTCTGCCTACTTTTATTTCTACACATTACTGTGCAATCTCTACCATATTCCTCTACTCTATATACTGCAATTATGCAATTCTACAGTTAAATTTATTTACAGCAATTCTACAATTGTACTTACTGTTTAGAAATTATTATTTTTTCACCTCTCTTGATGTACAAATTTATTTACTGTACAATTCTCACCCTCTCCCTCACAGTCGCTCTCTGCTCACCACAGCTCTCGGCTCTCACATCTCACTCCCCTCACATGATTCCCTTGCCCCCTCACCTCTCGGCTATCCCAACCCACGTTGTTCCCAACACACTCATCCTCACATCCCTCGGCCCCCTCGCACAGCACCGCTCACCTCTCTCCTCTCGGCCTCACTCCCCCTCTCCCCTACCCTCGCTCATCCCTCGCCCCTCTGCACCCTCGCTCACGCTCCCTCAACCTCCCCACCCGCTCGCCCTCCCCGCTCACCTGTCGCCCTCCCTTCTCACGGTGGCCCTCACCCATCCCCCCCTCCCTACTCACCCCCTTCCACACTCGCCCTCCCCTCACGCCGATAAAAATGTGTCTTTTAACTCCTAATTACTCACATTAATTGTCAACCCAGTGACGACTTACCCAGGGACGACTTTTTATTTCAAGAGTGTACTCAGTCTGAGGCGGCTATTTACTCAAGAGTAATGTTTTGCAGTATAGTGCTTAAAATGAAAAAGTAAATGAAAGCTGGAAACAAAATCTAATTGGAACAACAAGAAATTGAAATGTTCTAAACTAAATCATTCACTCAAACAACCATCAATCGAGGATACAGTAGCAATAACTCATTCCTCTGGATATTGATGCAATTGAAATCAAACCGGAACAAGACAATCAATCTAGGAACGAGGACGCAATAACCAATGTTCTCTACAGTTGAGAGTCCTGCTTTAAAGCAATTAAAAGGAAATAGAAATTAAACTAAAGCTGCCATTGAAAGTAAACTAGGAAAACTCCTTAAAAGCAAACTCTTGCAATTAATCAACCAAACTAAACAACGAAGTAAATGGACAACAAACTTATAATTAAAGGAATTAAACAACGAATCATATTTAATAAATCTGAACAACAAACTCTAATTAGTGGAATCGAATAACCAACAATCTGAAATGAACAGTGAAGCTTTACATTTGAAATGAACAGCATAACAATATAAGTTGAAAAGGATAATAATCTCTGTTATGATGGAAAAGAACAGCCACACGATTCAATCTCAACTTGTGCAATAAAATAATTCCATAAAATATTCTAACAGCACACTATAAAAACATGAAACTATAAAATAATGCAATTCAAAAGAATAGGAAATAAATCAAACCATCACACAACAACAATTGTAAATATATGATACACAGCAGCAGCAGCGTACTCCACCAGAGGCTGGGCCCTTAGCCGCCAGCAGATGCTGCTGGGTTACTTCAGGATCAAAGATGGAATGGCAACTAGATTTATATTAAAATATCAAATCAGAGTTACAGTGGATTACAACAAGAAGTCTCTCAATCTCTCATCCATTATCCATTCTCTCTGCCATCCTCAATTCTGAATCTCTAATTCATCCTCAATTCCATCATTCAAATCCCCAAAAATCATCCTCAAATCATCCCCAAATCATCCTCATCTCTGATCTTCGTTTTCATTTAAATAGAGAGAGATCAGAGAGAAGTTACAATAAAGATAAGTATAACATGATTTCTATTACAAAATTGGTTTGCTTCTAACCATTTGATCAACAAGAACAAGGCGAATTTGGCTTTGCAGCTGAGATTTGGAGGACGGCCGCAACAACAAATCTGAGAAAATCATGCTCAAAGAACCCTGAGTTTCTCTCATTACATGCCGAATTTGGGCAAACCATTCTTTACAAAAGTTAATTGGGTCCATTCTGGAAAAAACCCATGTTCCGGATTTTCCAGATTCTGCTTCATTTGCTCGAAATCTCAACCGCAAAACCGTCACTTCTTATTCCAGCGAATTTCTGAGTTGGCAATTTTAATGATCAAATCTTCAATCTGGAAATTATCTTGGAGGCTAAAAATGGTGAATAATGTTACAACTGATTTATTAAAACTATCATTGATAAAATCATGTATAATCATCAATTTATTAGAAATAAAGGAGAATAAATAACATTCATTCATAAGAGCATCAATCATTATAAAATGGATTTATGTAATAAATTATAATAAATGACATGATGAAGAATAATAGAAATGGGTGGAATAAGTGTTCAAAAGTGATAATAATAATGGCATATTAACGGCCCAACATACCCCCACACTCAATATGTTGCATGTCCTCATGCAACGAAAACTGAATATATTGCATGTCCTCATGCAACCCAAAGACAAAAACCCATGTGTTAACCAAACAATAAAAAATATGTTCATCTCAGCTCATGAAATGGATAGAACAAATGAATTCTTCCTTAATTAATGAATATTCACTTTTAGTAATCTTGATGAAGGCATAACAATTTTTATATTGACATTCAACTATATGTATATATGAAGTTGCAACAAAATATGATATAAGTAACAACAAACTTCATTAACCATTTTCTCAAAAAACTACAAACCAGCTTTTGTTGAAATTTGGCAAGTAAATTTATAATATATGAATGCCTTTATGATCCAAAAATCAGACTGTTTTGATGCATGGATCATGAGATATAAACAAAATGACTGTAGCTGAGAGTGCATGATTTCTAAAATTTTATGAACCAATTTATCTTGAAATTGTCTGGGTTTGTATTAATGATACGTCTGTGTTTTCCAAAAATCACAAGAATTGAGTTCATAGTTTTAAAAATATTATGGAAATCAATTTCTACACTGAAATTGTATGCCTTAAATGAGAAAGAAAATAGAAAACATCCATCATGCGTAGCAATTCCTCTCCCTCTCTGAAAAATTAGCATGCCCTCATGCGATGCTAGAAAACAAATAGAGGTGGTTGCTACCAGCTGTTGAATTCGATGCTTGGTGTAAAACAACATGGAATAAGGGAGGTGTTGAGAATGAATAAGAATAGCAATGGATGATAAAGAATATGAATGACATGGTTATAAGAAAGAAATGAATGAAAGCGACACTCCCCCAAACTAAAAGATGATATGCCGCTGAAAAAAGGGGAAGTGGTAAAGATGTGGAATGAAGGATGATAAATAATGCTCAAAATGGATTTCAGTAAATTCTCCTAAATTCGTAATAAATCAGAAAATTATGCTATTTTACCTCAAGTTTTACCTCCAAAAAGAAAAATGTGGAATGACATATATGTACTGGCAGGTGTTGAAGCTGATGTAGGCAGAGTTGGTGCTGAAAGTGATGCAAAAGGTAGAATCCAGGCAAGCACATCATGTCGGAAGAATTGTGCACGTTCGCGAGTTGCTCGAGCCTCTTCTGTTAGTTGCAATAGTGTGGTCATGTTGTGAATAGAATTCTGCCCATACTTGTTGTTCTCCTGTAAACAAAGCACTATTTTGCATACAATGTTCTTGAATCCATAGTGTTAGTTTTGAATAGAAATAGATAAGATGCATGCAAAACTTTCAGTCAGAAAAACTTTTGTCAAATCAACAAGTTATGGCAGAGTGTAGTAATCATATCGCATGCTATCCCATAATGCATACATTCCCCCTCCAATTGAAAAAGGAATTCCATGACCATAAAGCGTATGAGAGGTGTTGTGCTGAGAGCAAGGCAAGGGAATGAACAATATTGCAGTAAATAAAGCAAAGTACACATATCAATGATAGGACAGTGAGAGTTATGGTTATAATGAGAGCAGAGTGTGTAAAGATAGTTATGAATAAAAGATAGGACGCTTTGGATTGATGATAAGTTATGAAAAAGAGAAAAAGAACAACAATATGCCAAAAAGATGCTTTACTGATAGTATGCTAGCTGAAAATGATGTGATTGATCATAAAACAATTTCTCATGCATAAAGGTTCAAAACAGGGAAAAAGTTAAGGAAATAACTTCTCTGATAAAAAGAAAAAATAAGAAAAGGGTATTATAATAATAATTAACGATAAGATATAACTTCAATACCATAAGCAGAGCCGCTGCTGCCAGTAGGTGTCCATAGCCTCGGCAGGGTTGCTTTTTAACCCATATGAGCCAGGATCCTCAATTTATAAATGGAGAGTTACAGTGCTGTTCTACAGAAGAGATCAGTGTGCTGGCGTGGTAACCAGATAACCACACTGCCATTCACTGGGATGTAGCAAAAGTGATCAGGCCGGCTCGTGATGAGACCTCCTGTTCCAAGGATAATTTGATTATCCAATGGATCATAACCCTGGTGTGGTGGCCATAATGGGAATGTCACTTTCTTACAACCTTATGAACATGGTAGGCTGGCTCGTAATGAGACCCCCGATCCTCCATCTGTGAACAAAATTTTGTTGTTATTACACAATTTTATGATAAAAAGAGGGAGGCTCAGTACTCCTTAAGAGCAGGGATGGTGGAAGAAGTTGAACATGTCAATAGAAAATATACCCATAATCTCATTTATTACAGACAGAGAAGATTATAATCCAGAAGGGTGGAACCAGCATGGTATTAAGATGATCAATCAATATCATGTTTAACAGAAAACAATGCAGTAAAGTAGTATATAAATAATTGTGTCCCTTTTGAAAATAATCTATCATCAAGGAGTTGTCCTGTTAAAGATCATAACGTGAATGATATTAACTCGCTTCAATAGAATCCATAATTCTTGTCCTCGTAAAAATAGTGTACTTCATGCCATGAAGGGGAATCAGTAAAATGTGGTTGAGATGAACTAGGAATAGTCCCACAAGAGGAAGGAAGGGTTGCTCTCGAAAATAATCCCAAAGTGTTGCTCTTTTGAATGAACAGCAAAACACTCAAAAAGTGGTGTTCCGTGTAGGGAACAACAAAGGAAATGCACACCAAAAAGCAAAAATACACATAAAAAAATGTGAAAATGCAAATGTCGTTCCTTTGGAAAAAGGAACAGCAAAAACTAAAAGTGTCGTTCCTTTGGAAAAGGAACAGCAGAAACGCAAGTGCCGTTCCTTTGGAAAAGGAACAGCAAAAATGAAAAGTGCAGAAGTGCTGTTCCATTCGGAAAGGAACAGCAAAATGGACAATCATAAAATGCAAACATGCAAAAAAAACAAATTCGCTGTTCACAACATTGATGCTGAGGATGAGTTACACTTTGAATGAAGCAACACCCGAAACACAAAATATAAGAGAAATTAGAAAAGAAACAACATTTTATTTAAAAACAATATGTAAATTAAGTTACAACAGCTATGATATTATGTAAAAAAATGATCTTTTTGAAGAATGTTTTGGCAGCAGTGACAAGACATGAATCTTCAAATCGAAATCAATTCTTCATTTCTTCTATTATGAATCCGTTGGGTAATGACTTAGATGAAATTCCTTTGTTTCGTTAAATTTTTTTTCAAGAATCACTCGTCCATAAATTGACCTTCTTTATTTTCCCAGGACCTGCAAAAAAGCGAGTGTCTACCTGCAATAAAACATTAAATCATGGAGAAAGAGAGGTGATCGGGCTCCCCTAATCCAAGAATGATGCAAAAACAACAAGTAGTTACTCTATATAACAAATCCATTGAGAAAATAACAAAGTAAAATTTATTTGTCACCTGCGGGAGAGCAGTGGTCGACCATACTATCCAGCAGTGTTTTAATCACAACTTCTTTGTTTTTCATCGAAATTGAGTGATTCCAAATCCAAATGAGAGCTAATTCAAAGGTTTATCTCCAGTAGCAACATGTTTTAGAAATTCAATGATATGATATGTCAATTTTAGTTAGAACAACCTGCATAACATAGTCATTTTCAATTACCCAGCTCAGATCAACAGTTAATGTTTTAAGCGTAACTTTTTCGTTTGATGTCGTATTCGAATGATTCAAATTGGAAATGAAATTAGATTCATTTATTTATTTCCAATAGAAACAGGTTTTGAAGACAAGAAGAATTGATAGGTCAAATACTGTAAGGAACAGCCGGAAAGACATAGTTTTAAGGGTGTTGATTTACGATAGACAGTCAGTATTTTGATCATAAATTCCCCATACGATATCGAAAATGAGTGATTCCAATTGCATTGTAAACTAGATTCATAGGGGAATCTACCATAGTAACAGGTTTTAAAAATTCAAACATTTAGGCCTCCAAAAACTGACTGTCCCAACTCTGTTCCTGAGCTGCCCACTAGACATCCGGTCAATGTTTTGGTTCTAACTTTTTCGTTTCAAATCAAAATTGACTGATTCAAATTGGGTTAGAAAGTAGACATCAAGGGCTACCTAGGGTAGAAACAGGTTTTAAAAATATTCATTTTTGGTCCCTCAAAACATGACTGTCCCGACTGTTTTTCCAGAAAGTTCATCAAGCCCGCAAGCCAAAAAATGATATTCAAGCATTTTTTCAAATTGGTGATAAAAATGAAAAATGAGTGTTTTTAGAACTTATTATTTCTATTATGATTCATCTACATACACAAATAAATTGAAATATTTATCACCGATGTTGATTTCGATAGCGTGTTGCAACAAAAAAACAACTATTTTTACAAAAAAAAAACAAAATGCATTTATTTATGTTCTTATTTTATTTTATTTTATTTTTTTCACTAACCTACTTTGATTGAAATATGAATATGACTATGTATAGGAGTACTTCCAATGGAACCATTTTCGAAATAAGACTTCAAATATGTACATACCCAAATTTGAAAAATGCATGTTGATAAAAATTAGGGTATGAGAAGCCAACTTCCCTTGAAAAGATGTTGTCAAAAATTGTTGAAGTATAGAGTGATGCTGCAAACAAGTGATAGAATGAAACCAATCTTCAATATATCCTTTACTTTCTTGATTTCCCATAGCCATCATATCATGAAGTTCTTGAGCTTTTAAAATGACTTGTTGATGCATACTAAAAGAAACCTCATTTTCTTCCATAGCTTCTACAATTTTTGAATTTGAAGCATTCTGAATCTCATTGTAAGTTTTCTCCATTGGTGCATGTGAGATAGAATGGGTGGGAAGGATGGGTAAATTTTGCAGTTCAACATTGTAAGCATGTTGTATTGGTTTATTGTGGTGAGGGTGTGGAATTAGTTGAGCAGGAAATTGTGTATGGAATGGAGCATTGTGATGATGTGGTTGGTTGGGCTGAGTGGATAAATTTGATATGCAAGCAGGATGTTGTGAAAGAGCTGGTGGAGAATATGGAGAATGTGCTTGTGCTACAAGATGAGGGAGAGTAGTCATGCAATCATAAGGTGAACCATGCCAAACTTGTAGATAAGATTGGTGGTTATAATGAAATTGACATGGCTGCCCTAGAACATGAGTATTCCATAATGGATTATGCAAGTAAGAGAATGGAGAAGAAGTGTTTTGAACCATACCTGTAGGCCATGATTTCCATGGTTTTGAACTTGTTGCAGCTTCCTCACCTCTTTGATATGATACTTCCATCCTAGATAAGGAAGAGTAACCATCTATGGGCTGCTCCTTTCGGTCATGAGGGAAAAACACCTCATCAAATTCTTCATTTTTATGAACCTGCAAAACGTCCAATTTTGAGCTTAGAGAGCTAATAAAATCAACTTTAAAATTTTCAAATAAATCATTGATTTCAGCTCTTATGTCTCCTATTCTTGTAGCAGATTTGGAAAAGAAAGAACAAACATCTCTAGAATTCTTACCAGCCTTGGAGATTCCCCTTGAATACCTTATGCACAACTCACAAACATCATCATATGATAACTGAAAAACATCACCTTTTCCTATCAGATTTAAGAGTTCTAAAAATTCATCTTTGATTCCTTTACGAAGGAGTGTTTTTAAGATCTCTTTTTCCAAATGCTTATGCTTGATTTTTGAAGGTTATAATGAAATCGATCTACATAGTCCTCCAAACTTTCATCTTCCCCTTGTATCATACTGAAAATATCTTCATTGGATTTGCAATAGTCTTGGTACTTCTTCAAGAATATGTTCTTCATGTCCTCCCATGATTGGATGCAATTCCCACCTAGGCTCATGAACCATCGGAGAGCTGCTCCTTTTAGAGTAAGAGGAAACACTTTCAATCTTTGATCATTAGTACAATCATCATATCCTCTACAAAGTATTTCGAACTCAAATAAGAATGTATCTGGATCTTCATTTGCTAAACCATGAAAATTTGGTAAAGATGGGGGAATTATGTGCATTTGTGTCACTCCTCCTAGATCTTTGATAGGAAATTCAAAAGTAGAAACGTGAGCCATTTCTTACCATAATATAAGATGTTTTTCATGTGTTTCTTCGAGGCTCCTTCTTCAAATGTTCCTGTCAATTAGTTAGTGAAATGGGTGGTACTTACATCACCACTTGAGTGAAATCATGTGATCCATTTTTTAAAAATTTCTATATTTTTTCTAGTCATTCACACAAAAATTCAAACATCTATTTCTACACAAAAAATTAACAAATCTGCCGGAAAGCGGGCAGGGGAGCAGGGCTGTTACATGCTCCGTACGCAGGTTCTTACCTTCCGTTTTTAATACCCAATTCTCTCCTAGCAGGCACTCATCAGATTCACACTACTCTTTAGAAATGGCTACACTCTCCCCGGCAATGGCGCCAAAATGTGGAGCGATAAAAAGGTGTCTTTTTAACTCCTAATTACCTTCACATTAATTGTCAACCCAGGGACGACTTTTTATTTCAAGAGTGTACTCAGTCTGAGGCGGCTATTTACTCAAGAGTAATGTTTTGCAGTATAGTGCTTAAAATGCAAAAGTAAATGAAAGTTGGAAACAAAATCTAATTGGAACAACAAGAAACTGAAATGTTCTAAACTAAATCATTCACTCAAACAACCATCAATCGAGGATACAGTAGCAATAACTCATTCCTCTGGATATTGATGCAATTGAAATCAAATCGGAACAAGACAATCAATCTAGGAACGAGGAAGCAATAACCAATGTTCTCTACAGTCGACAGTCCTGCTTTAAAGCAATTAAAAGGAAATCGAAATTGAACTAAAGCTGCTATTGAAAGTAAACTAGGAAAACTCCTTAAAAGCAAACTCTTGCAATTAATCAACCAAACTAAACAACGAAAGAATGGACAACAAATCATAATTGGGCGAATTAAACAACGAATCATATTTAATAAATCTAAGCAGAAATCTAATTAAAGGGAATCGGTCAACCAACAATCAAATGAACAAGAAGCTTTACATTCAAAATGAACAAGATAACAATATAAGTTGAAAAGGATAATAATCTCTCGTTATGATGGAAAAGAACAACACACGATTCAATCTCAACTTGTGCAATAAAATAATTCCATAAAATATTCTAACAAAGACACTATAAACATGAAATCAGAAATAATGCAATTCAAAAGAATAGGAAATAAATCAAACCATCACACAAAGAATAATTGTAAATATATGGATACACAAGACAAAGAACAAATAGCGTACTCCCAGTAATCAGGGGTTCTTTAGCCGCTGCCAGATGCCGCCACTTTACTTCAGCATGAAAAGAATGAATGGCAACCAGATTTATATTAAAATATCAAAGCAGAGTTATAGTGGATTACAACAAGAAATCTCTCAATCTCTCATCCATTATCCATTCTCTCTGCCATCCTCAATTCTGATTCTCTAATTCATCCTCAATTCCATCATTCGAATCCATCCCAAATCATCCCCCTCTCTGATCTCTGTTCTGATTTAAATAAAGAGAGATCAGAGAGCAGTTACAATAAAGATAAGTACAACATGATTTCTATTACAAAATTAGATTGTTTCCAACCAATTGATCAACAAGAAGAAGGCGAATTTGGCTTTGCAGCTGAGATTTGGAGGACGGCCGCAACAACAGAACTGAGAAAATCGTGCTTAAAGAACTCTGCGAATCTCTCAACACAGGCCGAATTTGGGCAAACCGTTCTATGTCAAAGTTAATTGGGTCCGTTCTGGACAAAACCCATGTTCCGGATTTTCCAGATTCGTCTTCATTTGCTCAGAATCTCAACCGAAAAACTGTCACTCTTTATTCCAGCGCATTTCTGAGTTGGCACTTTTAATGATCAAATCTTCAATCTGGAAATTATCTTGGAGGCTAAAAATGGTGAATAATGTTATAACCAATTTATTAAACTTTCATTGATAAAATCATGCATAATCATCAATTTATTAGAAATAAAGGAGAATAAATAACATTCATTCATAAGAGCATAAATCATTATAAAATGGATTTATGTAATAAATTATAATAAATGACATGATGAAGAATAGTAGAAATGGGTGGAATAAGTGTTCAAAAGTGATAATAATAATGGCATATTAACGGCCCAACACTCCCCTCAGGTCCTCGCCCCCTCACAACCACCCTCCCCTCCGCTCTCCCCTTTCACTCACCCCCGTCCTCCCCTCACGATCCCCACTCACCCCCCCCCCCCCCCCCCCCCCCGCAGCCCTGCACACTCACCCTCACACCCCCTCTTCCCTACGCTCTCCCCACCCCTACACACATTCCCTACCCTCACGCCCTCCCTAGCCCGCCCCCTCACCCTCCCCAGCTGCCCACTCATTGCATCCTCACTCCCCACGGCCCTCACGACCCTCTCCCCTACCCTCGCTCCCCACTTGGCCCTCATGGCCCTCTCCTCACCGCTTCCCTCATCCCCCCTCTCCCAAATCCTCACTCGGCCCTCCTTCCCCTCCCACGCAGCTCTCCCTCCCCTCCCACGCAGATTCTCTGCGTTCATTTTTTTTTTCATCCTCTGCCTTTTATTTTTTATTTTTTTTTACAGTTTGACCCTTCCCCAGAAAATACCTTCCCCAATAATCACCTTCATCAGAAAATACCTTCCCTAGTAATCACCTCCCCCAGAAAATACCTTCCATAGAAAACACCTCTCCCAGATAATACCTTTGTTTTTTCCCCCAAATTTTTTTTTTCCTTAAGAAAAATAAAAAAAGAGAGAGAGGAGATGGTATATGAATAAACAAATATATGGATTTTCTATATAGTAGAGTGAAGATTTTGATGTATGTTTCTCTATTATGAAAACGTGACCAAGATGTGTGGCATGTATAGAAGGGTGACTCTCTGAAAGATATTACAATGTGAAGGAAAATGTTGTAAATTGGTGGCATCATAAAACTTACTCATAGTTTTTGGAATTTTCCTTCATTTTTATTGTGAGTGCAATAGGAAAATTGATGAGTTCCCACAAATTCTCGAGGCAAGATCTAGTTGAGAAATTGTTGAATACTTCTATGATGTGAGTCATTGTTGCTTGTTGGTCAGACAGCCAAGTCTATACCTTGAGGTCCTCCATAATTTGAGTATCAGAGTTTGTTCTTTGGGAATTCCATAATTGGAAGTTCAAAAAAGGGTCTTTGAAGTCATTTGTATTTTTTAAAGTAAGTTGAATCACATTGTAAACGGGTGCATTATCGGTTGAAGCCGACACCCTTTATTTCTTAAGCCTGAATTATTGAGAAAAATGGCTAAAATCAATGATGCATTAGAGTTGTTGCATAACCTCATTCATTCCACTGTTCATGATATGGTAAAAATGAGCAAGAACACTCTTTTTAATATTCAAACTTGTTTGTAAGATGCACAAGACACGATTTAGTTTTTGCAGTTGGAGTCTCAGCTTCAACAAAATGAACTTCAGCAAAAGAGTCATCATTCTGAACTTGTTTCTGTTCAAAAAATTGAGAAGGACTCTCATTAGCAGCAAGAATATAAAGTTGCAGTCGATTCACATTCAGTTCCTTGTACAAGAGCATATTTACATGCAGATGCAACAGCTCAGTCTGCACTTCCCAAGCCCATCATCAGACCTTGGGAACAGCTTGTCCACAACAAGCATAGAACAAGTCTTGGATATGACAAGGAGTTGTCCTTTCATATTTCGAACTACTCCAAGCCCATCAAATTTCAGAGTGCCACATTTCTTCATGACAGTTCACCTTCAGCTATTCCAAATACTGCTCCTCTTCCACAACAACAACAACAACAAATTGAAAAATGCCAACACTGTGATCGAGTTGGCCATATGGAAGATCACTGTTTCGATCTTCACCCATGCAAGCACTGTGGTTAGCACACCCATTCTTCACACAGATGCTTCAGAAAAAAGCCTCCTGCAAGAACACAGATTCATCTTGGATGGATCTCTTCTTGGAAATGGGCATCAATATCTAAGAAGATGTTTAAGTCACATGTCAGAACTTGTTCTCAAATATTGAACAATCTTGCAGTTGATTTTTCGCCATAATCTCACCTTGTACCTGACAGGGGGGAAAATGGTGGTCATATACAAGCTTCGACGCTACATCAAGCGAGCCTGAGCCACAATCTCTCATTCCATATTAAGATTTGTATCTAGAGACACAACAGTTCAAGCGAGCCTGAGCCACAATTCATCATTCCAGATTCAAAATTGTAGCCAGAGACACAACAATTCAAGCGAGCCTGAGTCACAACCTGTCGTTCCAGATTCAGAGTTGTAGCTAGAGACACAGATGCCCATGAGCATGCCTTTGGTTGGTGGACATCCTTAAACCATCTATGTGAGGTTGATATTCTTCCTCTTTCAGAACACTTCCTCTAGCAAAAGAATTCAGCTTCTTGCCAATTTTGGTTGAGTTCCAGGAAATGCATCAAACATTCAGTGTTGGTGGTGATCCTTAAACCATCACAGGTTGTAGAATTCCATTCTTTTAGGTTGAAGGTCTATCTCTTCAAATATGAGGGACACTTCCTCTAGAAAAAGCCCTCAGCTTCTTGCCAGTTTTGGAAGATTTCCGGGAACTGCAATAAGTGTTGCGTTCCAGTGTTGGTGGTCATCCTTAAACCACCTATTTATGCCAAAATTTCAGAGAGTTGATTTAGCCTAGTGTTTCCGTGCATGCTTTGCAGATTTGTATTACAACTCTCTTCCTGGACTCACACATACCCCTTCGGATTAAGGGGGGGAATTTTGAACACCTAATCCTCTATGGGTAGGTGTGGAAGGCGAAGAGTCACAAAGGAGTCCAAGTGAACTTGGAAGATGAATCCAAGAGTCACACCATTGTATTATAAATGTACATCTATGGTGAATAATATGATAATATCATTCTTATATTTCTATGTGTGTGTTTAGTTTCTTCATACACCATGTGTGTGTTTAACATGTGTTTCCAGTGATAAATGTAAGGGATTTGAGGATGCAGAGGTATTGAGCAGGTACCCGATTTTACAACAGTTTCAGGATATATTTCCCGCAGAGGTTTCGTAGTTACCACCTCATAGCGAATCAGATTTTTCTATTGAGTTGGTACTAGGGGAAGCACCAACATCAAAGGAACCATACAAGATGCGCACTCCATAGTTGGTAGAGTTGAAGTTGTAGTTGAAGGATGTGTTAGACAAGGGATAGATTAGGCCAAGTGTGTCGCCTTGGGGTGCACCAATATTGTTTATGAAGAAGAAGGATGGTACTCTCAGGTTATGCATTTATTACAAGAATTTGAATAAGGTAACCATTAAGAACATATATCCATTTCCAAGGATTAATGATTTGTTTGATCAGTTGAAGGGAGCAGAAGTGTTATCGAAGATTGACTTGAGATCATGATATCATCAGGTACACATTTAGGAAGAGGACATATACAAGACAAATTTACGGACCAGGTACGGTAATTATGAGTTTGTTGCAGTTCCATTTGGTTTAATTAATGCTCTAGTTAATTTTATGTGCTTGATGAATAGTGTGTTTCGTCCTTATCTAGACATGTTTGTTATTGTATTCATTGATGATACATTGGAATATTCTAAAATGAAGAAGAGCATGTCGAACACTTAGCAATAGTATTGAGATTGTTGAGAGAGCATGAGTTGTATGTTAAGCTCAGTAAGTGAAATTTCTTTCAAACATAGGTACATTATCTAGGACATGTGGATTCCAAGGAAGGCATAGCGGTGGATCCAGAAAATATAAGGGATATCATGGAGTGTGGATGAGGCAAGATCATTCATGGGTTTAGCAAGTTATTACAGGAGGTTCATCAATAATTTCTCACAGATTTCTTATCTTATCACATCATTGCACAGGAAAGGTAAGAGGTTTGAATGGACAGAAGAATGTGCAACCAGTTTTGAGGAGTTGAATAAAATGTTGAAAAATGCTCCAGTTCTAAATATTGTAGATCTAGACATAGAATTTGTGGTATGTACAGATGCTTGAAAGAGAGGGATTGGTGGGGTCTTTATGTAGGAAGGAAAAGTGGTATGCTATGAATCAAGGAATTTGAATGAGCACGAGTAGAATTATCTTACACGTTATCTTCACTTGGCAGCGATCATTCATGCATTGAAGATGTGTAGGCACTATCATCTTGGCAATAGGTTCATACTGATGAGTGATCACAATGGATTGAGGTATCTATTTGACCAACGAAATCTAAATTTTAGGAAAATTATATGGTTGGCCACAATTAGCGAGTTAAAATTTGAAATCAGGTACATCAAGGGGAAGGAAAACAAGGTTGCAGATGCTCTTAGCAGGAGGATATAGGTAAATCATATAATAGCTATGAGCTCCTATGGGACAGACTTACAAGATAGGATCTTGCAAGCAAGTCAATAGGATGACATGTACATGGAGCTTAGGAATAGGTTACAACAGAGTACATGTAGAGGTACAGGTAGTGGTACAGGAACAGGTGTATAGGATGTGAACTATCATCTCACAGTGGATGGCTTGATTATATTTAGGGATAGAATATATGTTCCAGATAGCAATGAGCTCAAGAAGAGTATCTTGAGAGATTTCCATGCTAAATCGTAGTCAGGTAACCCGAGATATCAGAATACCTTGACGACAGTGAAGAAGTTTTATTATTGGCTGAATCTGAAGAGAGAAGTGGTAGATTTTGTGGCTAGATGCTTGGATTATCAACAAGTAAAAGTAGAGTGTAAGTATCTAGGCAGATTACTTCAGCCTATTCTAATTCTAGAGTGGAAATTGGAGGTCATTTCCATGGACTTCATCACAGGTTTTCTGAGGACATCGAGGCAACATGTTTCTATTATGGCTGTGCTTATCATGTTAATGAAGCTAGCACACTTCATTCTAGTGAAGTCTACTTACTCGGCTAATGATGTCGCACAGGTCTTCATCAGAGATGTAGTGAGGCTACATGGTGTTCCAAAGAATATTGTGTCACACAAGGATGTCAATTTTACTTATAGGTTCTAGAAAGATTTATTTGCAGCTTTGGGTATAGAGTTTTCCTTCAGCACAAATTATTATTCGTAGACATATGGACAAATAGATAGGGTCAATCAGATTCTTGAGGACATGTTGAGGATGTATGTGATGCATCAACAACAAAAGGTGGAAGATTATCTTCCACTGGTCGAGTTCGCTTTCAACAAGGGTACTAGGAGTCTTTGAGGATGAGTACGGTTTGAGGAACTGTATGGGCGGAGTTCTAATGCACCCATCAGTTGGAGTGACCTAGTGAACAGGGTATTGATTGGACCAAACATGTTGGTATAAATGGAACAGGAAATGCAGGTAATCAATAAGAATCTGAAATCATCACAGGATATACAGAAGAGTTATGCATATCAGAAAAGGTTGTTTAAGGAGTTTCAGGTTGGGGAACAGGTGTACTTGCGCATTAAGCCCAAGAAGAGCTCCTTGAGAATTGGATCATGCACCAAGTAGGAACCTCGATATTGTGGACCTTTCAATATTGTTGAAAGGATTGGGCCAGTAGCCTACCAAATTGTACTGCCTCCGAGAGTGAAATTCCATGATGTTTTCCATGTGTCATTTCTTAAGAAGTATGTTAAATACGTTGATCATGTGATTGACTGGTCTATATTACAGGTGGATCTAGAATGAGAATTCCAACCAAAACCACAAAATATTTTGCACAGAAAGATGCTCATGCTTTGGAACTGGGAAATCGAGCAGGTTAAAGTGCAATAGAAGAACTTTGGGTCCGATGACGCTACATGGGAGATGGCGGATCATATGCGGACTATATATAATTCTCTATTCATTGGTTGAGCGAATGTTTTATTATATGTTTTTGGTACATGCTTTGGTATGATGTTTTGGTATATGTACATATGTATATGGATGTAAATACCGTCATGAGCTATGTTATAAAGATCAAATAAGCAGTATGGGTGTCATGTCATTATGGTTGTAATGTTGTTATGTTTCTCATACTGGTTTGCTTCTCAGAAAGACGATCATTGTAAATAATGCAACGAGCTAAGTTATAAAGATCCATGGGAAGTATGTTTTGTTATTAGAAGTCTTTTTGGTTATAGGTGTCATTGAACACTGAGGATGGTTTTCCCCCAAGGGGGAGGGTTCTCTAACAACCTTGGTCAAAAATCCATGTAATAAAGTTAATAAAGAAAAAATATTAACCAAGGTCATGAGACATGTATTCCAAGCTGAATTTTTGGCAGAAACATAGTGATGGGTATTACTAGTGATTAATTAATGCCTATGGAAATTTTCAAAGGAAATGGAAAATGATTTGGAAAGGCATGAGACATTTATTGGCATTTTATTTATGAAAATAATGGAAAATAGGAGAAAGTGTGGTTAAAGGTCACAGGTTGCATGTGAGGAGGAAAATGAAGGAAAAATAAAGGAAAATGAAGAAAATAGAGGCCTCATTAATAGAAATGATTCTAAGGATGAGTTCACAGACTTTTTTCAAATCAGTTTTGGAGCTCTCATTCTATTCTCTCTCTCTCATACTCTTGGAAACTTAGAGTTTTCTTGGAGAAATATTGGAATATTGCATTCTTTCCATGAGATCCCATATTCATTCTTGGAATATGGAACGACGGTGACTGGCTGAAAGAGATATTTGGTCCAGCCTAATCTATGGTTGAGTGGTACGTGGAAGTCTCATACCTAGTTTCGTTTTGCATATGTCAATAAGAGATTTTTTCCTCTTGTATTTTATGGGTAAATTTACTTGTGTTTAAGTGGTTTATATGGTTGTTATACCCTTGTTATTTATGTTCTCAATATGTTGTTTATGAGCATGTTTTATGGCAGAGATGATATATGGATCTCATCATGTTTTGAATTATAAATGAATGAAAAATGAATATATGACCTAATATAAGATAATGTAGCTAATAAGATAATGCACCATTTATTCTTATTAATTCTCAGATAAGTATGAGACACCTATGCTTAGATCTATTGTTATGCCTTGTAGATTACATCTTTGTGATATGTTTGATGAAATTCTTGTCATGTTTAGTAGGGGTCCTTTCAATTCCTTCTTCAAGTATTTGCATTAATGATCATTTTTTTGATGTTACCTTTCATTTCTAGAAGTTTCATGAATTTTTGGGCAGTGGCATGAATCTTGGCCCTGAAAAAGTGGCACATAATCCAAGATCGCAGGCTCAGAAATAGTTGAAAAAGTATTCAGTCACATGCATACCCCTGTTGTGGGAGTGACTGGAGGGTCCCCGTCGCATGAATTCCCATGTCATGGGAGAGCCTGAAGCTCTAGGTAAGTAAAATGTCAGTTTACCTCAGGGGTTGGTCACCTTGAAAGGTTGGTTGGATCCTGGAGGTTTTGTAGGATGCATGAATGGTTATTTTGATTTTATTCTCTCAGTTCCAATTCCTTAAGGTGAGTTATGAGGTTCAATCAAATATTAGTATCCTATCGTCGCATTTTTACCTCGGTGAACCAATTAGCTTGGATAAATGTGAGAGGAGGATGTTACAAAATGTATGTGCAAAAAATGAAAAAAAAAGAAACATCAGACAATGACAAAATGTTCAAATTTGAAATTCTAGTGTAAATTAGGTGTAATAGAAGAATTTCCATAGTGAAAGAACTTTAGGAATTGGAAGAAAGACTAATATCACTAATATTACCATTTTTTCAAATACGAGAACTTGAACTGTGTTTTAGAAAACCACAATTGGCATTGACTCATGGACTAATCAATGTACCTGATGACACATCTCGAATTCAAATTGCACTTCCTCGTGACATAAATCAAAGCCTAGTAGAGTGGTTGTGGAAATTAAAATACATTTAGTGCTTAAAATAATATTTGTTCAGTGATTACATGTTCATAAATTCATGGAGTAAACAAAAACTTGAAAGGAGTATTTGATCAAAATAAGGATGCATATGCATGTGAGAAAACAATTTTGATTCAAGAACAAGAATAATTGTGCTACCAACAAAAAATATTCCTCTAAATCTGAAGGAATTCATATGGATATTGAAGCTACTAGTGTTGGAAATACTGAGAGGGGGGGTGAATCAGTATTTCTTATCAATTAGCACTTTACATATTTTCATAGAATTAGCTAATATTCAATTATTCTTAATTTTAATCCAGTAAACAATAGAACACAATAGGCACACGAATTTTAGGTGGAAACCCCCATCCGGGTCAAAAACTACCAAACACATTTCTAATAAATTCTTTAATCTTCAGCCCCAACTGAAATGAAAGGTACAACTTCCTAGAATTCTATAAAAGCATTCTTCTCCATCTCCCACTAGAAGGACACCCCAATGCCCTAGTTTCTTCAGTAGTAAACTGAATGGATGCCCCGATATCCTAGACCAACCTACCACCCTGAAGTGTTCACGGGCTCCAACCTGTAGGTGATTTCATGCACCAACCTAGCACCTCCCTCCCACCCTATAATGATTAGAAATAAGACAAGAGTGTGGGCTCCTGTACCAAGGACAATGATCCACGATACAATATGATTCACAATGATTTTCTTGAACTAGACCAATCACCCAATCACACTATGACCTGCAACCAAACCATAACATTATCCAAAAATAACATGTATACCTCCCAACAATGCCTCTCCAACTCTAGGAAAATTGGCTCTTTTATAATAATGACTCTTTTACAATTTTACAATAATGATTTTTACAATACTGACTTTTGACACGATGTGATACTTGACTTCACACTGCTTCTTTGAACACTAGCAGTTTTTGAGGTATTGTTGTTCTTGCTTCAAGTAATGGTACTTTGGCGTTGCATTGTCCTTCTAGTATGTGTATAATTTGTCATATTTTTTCCTCCTTCCTGCACATGCATTAATGAACAAGGCTCAAACCAATATACAAACAAAATACTTACATTGTCTTGCAAACCATATGTCAGAGAAATATTCAAAATTCAAATGTAAATACGTTCATCATTTATGAACAAAACCCTATCTAACATACATAAAAAATACTTACACTGTCCTGCAAAAACACATGTCAAAGATGATGTTCAAATTAAAATTCAAACACTAATCATACATACCTTGTTGTAGAAGACTTATCATAGATTGTTGATGTGTTGTCCTTACTGTAGTGATCCTTGAATGCATATGTTTTCTTGCCTTCTAGAAGCTCAATATTGAATCTGTTGTATCTATGTAATTTCAGATCTCCAAGGCCTGAAATTGCATCTTTTGGTAGCCCTCTGATCCCTCTTTCCAACTCTGTAGGTCTAATCAATATTGGATTCTTCAAGAAATAGTTATGCCCAATCTCCCACGATGACCTGATTATAGACTAGTCAGTAGAGCGCACTTGTACGAAGTTCCATGTGTCATTGTTTCAACCTTTGGTCCTAAAAATGATACCCAACAAACTACAGCCTGTCCTCGTTCTATCACTTTTTACGAAATTTGAATCCAATGCTCAGGAATAAAATTATGAATATTTTCCCAAGGTCACCTGTTTGACATGAATTTCGGGAGCTTGCAAAAACCCTAACTTGCTCAGATCATATCTCCGAAAATATAGCGAACCAATATATGAAATTTGGACACGTGCTTCATCGAAATTTTGGCTCAAATAGGTTTTTTTTTTAGCATCTGAAGCTTAACAGGAAAAAAAAAAAAATTATAGCGAAAATGCCACGATGACCTGTTTTTAGTAGTGAAATCCTTACATGAGGAGGATATGAAGGTCACAATTTATAAATTATTAGGTTGAGAGGTTCTTCAACAAGTGAAACTTGGATGGATTTTAGGAGCTTAAAAAATTATTAATTATTGACTATTCAATGACCACAACCAATTATTAGTGTCATGTCAGAACCCCATGGGGTTTTAGCCCACTAACTGGGGTTACTAACTTCAAACACGAATCTCTCTCAAACCGTGAAGAATTACATGGCATGCCATATATCAATGGAAACATATCGATAAGTAGAAACCATCCAAAACATCCTTGACTTAGAATAGAGTAATTTGTCAAGTCAAAATTCCTAGGCAAAATCAGGGTAGCCCCTGGTGCTACTTGGGTTGACATCAATGACAACCACTTATCAAAAATCTCCCCCTCTGGCATTGATGGCAACAAAATTAATCCCCCTACAATCATGATACCTCTTCCTACAACAGTCTCTCCCCTTTTTTCATCAATGGCAAAGGGTAACTTACCCTGACAAACGCCATCCTGTGGACCTGTACACACCTCAACTCCCCCCACCTTTTTTTTACCTAGTTAGATAAGAGATAAGAGAAAGAGTTTAATGAGAACTTGGGAGAATCCAAAGCTTTAGGCGAAGGTACTCAAATGCTTCACGAGGTAATGGTTTGGTAAATATTTCAGCAACTTGTTTCTTTGTGACAACTTATTCAAGCTTGATATTATTTTCGGTGACCTTATCTCTAATGAAATTATATTTAATCAGAATTTGCTTTGTTTTAGAATAAATCACAATATTCTTGGAGATACTGATGGCATTGGTGTTATCGCAAAATATGGGAATAGGCTCATCAAACTTGACTTGAATATCTTGCAAAGTTTGCTTCATCCAGAGAACTTGAGAAAAACAAGTTGTTGCCACGATATATTATGCTTCTACTGTGGATAACGAGATTGAAGACTGCTTTTTACTTAACCATGAAACAAGACAACCACCTAGATAGAATGTTGCTCCACTGGTACTCTTTCGATCATCAACACTTCCTTCCCAATCTGCATCTATATAAGCTTGGATAACTAGATTATTTCCTTTGGGATACCATAAACCATATTCTGTTGTGCCCTTAAGATATTGGAGAATTATTTTGACGACAATAATATGAGATTATTTTGGTGCTGCTTGGAATCTTTCTACTTGTCCCACTACCTGCATTACATCTCGCCGAGAAGCTATGACATATAGAAGACTGCCAATCATAGATTTATACAACCTTTGGTCCACATCCTTTGACGAATCATCTAAAATTAACTTGCAACATGTTACCATTGGGGTAAGGACAGGCTTGTAATCTTTCATTTTGAATTTCTTGAGAATTTCCTTGATGTACTTGGTTTGATATATAAATATTCATTTATCTCGCTGAGATATCTGAAGCCATAAAACGTATGTTAGCTTGCCAAGTAGAGACATTTCAAACTCACTTTTCTTCATTGTGGTAATTTTTTTACTTAATTTGTCTTCATTACTTCCAAAAATTATATCGTCTACATATACCTTGATAATTGTTAGGTTATCTTGATCCACTTTCACATAGAGATTGTTGTCGACGCTTCCTTTCTTGAATCCTTGTTGATGTAAATATCCATCAAGACGAGCATACCAAGCTCTTGGAGATTTCTTGAGACCATATAGTTCCTTATTTAATTTGAAAATGTAGTCTTCCTTTTCAAAGAGCAGAAAACCTTCAGGTTGTTCAACGTAAGATTCTTATTCCAATTCACCATTTAGAAAGGTTGACTTAACATCCATTTGGTATACCTTAATTTTTCTCGAGCATGCATAAGCGAGAAACATTCTGATAGCTTCCATTATGGCAATGAGAGTAAATGTTTCTTCAAAATCAATTCCTGCAACATGTGCATATCCTTTGCAGGCTAATCTTTCATTATTCCTGGTAACTTGTCCATCCTCATTCAATTTGTTTCTGAAGACCCATTTAGTTCCAATAAAAAAATTATTCTTTGGTCGTGGAACCAATTCCCAAGTATCTTTCTTCTCAATTTGATCCAATTCTTCATTCATAGCTGTTACACAGTGTTCATCTTGACTAGGTTCCTCAAAATTGCTAGATTCAAAAGTTGCTAAAAAATCAAGGTGGTCTTGTTGTGTTGAACAAAGATGTCGACTTCTTCTAGTTCCAATTCCTTCATTTATGTTGTCGATGATTTGATTTTATGGATGATTATTTTGACTCCATTATTTTAAATATTTTGGAGAACTTTCTTGTACAACGTGGTGATCATTTCTTATTTCCTCTTGGTTGAATGTTGTTTCCTTATTTGACTGGTCTTGTTCTGGAGCTTATTCTTCATCCTTCATAGATTCTCCCTCAAATTCCTCATATTTTCTTGAAGGGACAATCTCATTTTCATCCTTTGTAACACAATCTTCATCAAAAGTAACATTTATGCTTTCCACTATTTGTTTTCGCCTCAAATTGTAGCATCTATAAGCCTTCCTTTTGTGTGAATAACCAACGAAAATACCTTCATCAACATGGGAATCAAACTTGCCAAATTTTTATCTTCTCTTTTGATGTAGCATTTTCTTCCAAATATTTTGAAGTATTTGACGTTAGTTGGTCTTCCCTTCCATAATTCGTATGGAGTCATGTTACAATTGTTCCTTAGAAAACCTCTATTTATAATGAATACAGTTGTATTGATTGCTTGAACCCATAATTTATCATCTAATTTTGAGTCATTTAATATTTTTATGCCCATTTTCTATACGGTTCTTCTTTTTCTTTCAACAACTCCATTTTGTTGTGGTGTTCTGGTTGTTGATAATTTCCTTTTTATTCCATTTTCGTCACAGTACTACTAAAATACCTTGGAAGTGAATTCTCCGCCATTATTTAATCTCAGAGATTTGATCTTAAAATCAGCTTCATTTTCGACCAATTCCTTGTAGATTATAAAACATTCAAATGCCTCAATATTTTTCTTTAAGAAGTTGGCGGGTGTCATTCTGGTGTAATCATCTATCATTAGCATAAAATATAGTTCTCCATCTAAAAATTTTGTTCTCATAGGACCACATAGATCAGTATGTATTAATTCCAATGGGCGTGATGCAAAGTGTTCTTTTGTCTTGAAATCAAATTTTGTTTGCTTATCATGTCGATAAGATTCACATATTGTATTGGTGGGTTTTGAAATTTTAGGCATTTCTTTTATTGCTTCCTTCTTGTTGATCCTGACCAAATTGTCGAAATTTATATGTCCCATTCGTTTGTGCCATAACCAACTTTCATCTTCTTTCACCAAAAAAAACCATTTAGGTGTCTCATCCAAAATATATATGTCATTTGGAGCTCTTCTTGTTGTAGCCACAATTTTACCGAACTTGCCTTTCCTGATTTCACATTTCTTAGAGTTAAATAGAATTGTGTGTCCTTGATCACACATTTGTCCAACAATGAGTAGATTGTGATTCATATTTTCAACCAACAACACATCTTTCATTAATCAGTTCTTGCTTCCAAGTGTGACTGTACCTAATCCTATGACGTTTGAAGACCCGTCATTTCCAAAAGACATTGTTTCATCCTTCTTTTCCTTCAAGGATATGAACGTATTCCTATCTCCAGTCATATGAGTTGAGCAACCACTATCAACATACCAAAAATTTCTATTTCTTTGAGCCTTGAGAGTGATAGCAGATTTTTCAGTCTTATTTTTCCATATTTTTTCATTCTGATTTTGTGAGAATTCCTGTGAAGAATTTCCAAGTCTGCAATCTTTAGCCAGGTGTCCAAAATTGTTACATTTGTAAAATTCAACATCATCTCTCAAATGATCAAATATTTTAATATTCTTCTGAGTTCCGGAATATCCATTTATGAAAGATCTCTCTAAATTGTATGTATTCCAAACATACGTGCGGCATTCTATAGCTCTATGTCCAAACCTTCCACATGAATAATAATGACCATAAAAGATAGGTTGATACCTGGGAGGAAATCTTCTTCGAGGAATTTTTTTCCATGGTTCTTCCTGTGAGCCTTGATCTCTTGAGTTGGTTGGAAGGTCTACCTATTAGTTAGATTTTTCATATCCATCTTCTGTTCGGACATTTTTTTACGAAATGGCCAACCTCACCACAGCCGAAACATATCAATGGAAGTTTACCTTTGAATTTTCCCTTACCAATTTTTAGTTTTCTCATAAAGTAAGCATATTCTTCATCTGAAAGACCTTCTTCATCATCTCCCTTTTCTTCACACTTGCAGGTGCATGTCTTTTCAATTGAAGGTTGTTTGTCCTTATTGGTTTTCTTAGATGCAACGAACGTAGTTTTTAGATGCAAAGTACCTTCTTCTTCATCAAGTCTCATTTCATATGCTATGAGAACTCCATGTAATTCCTCTTTGCTGAGTTTGTGCAGATTTTCACTATATTCTAAGTCCAATACCTTTGAGTTGAATCTCCCTGGTAACGTTCTAATAATCTTTCGTATAATAGTCTTCTCGTCAATTAGCTCTCCCAATCCTTCTAGAGTATTGGTTATTTCATCAACGTATTGGAAGTATGCAACAATGTTGCAATCTTCTTTCATTTTGAGTTGCTCAAATTTTTCTCTGTAGATTTGAAGCTTTTCTTCTTTGACATTTGAGTCACCTGCATATATATTCTCAAGCTTGTCCCATACATTTTTGGCAGTTTTACAACCCAACACCTTATGATAAGCAGATTCAATAAGTCCATTGATAATAATATTCTTTGCTTTTGCATCATTTACCAAATTCTTCTTACCTTTTTCATCCGTGGTTGATGTAAATCCATTTTGAACAGTGTCCCATACTGCATAACCTTGCGCCAAGAGATATACCTCCATTTTTCCTTTCCACAGTGCATAATTATTTTCATTGAACAGAGGTACACCATTCTTGGTATGCCCCATGACCTCCTTCCAGTTGTTAAACTGCTATTGAAGGAACCAAGCTCTGATACCAATTGTTAGAAATACTGAGAGGGGGGGTGAATCAGTATTTCCAACACTCATACCTTTCTTTCCTTTCATAACAACCTCATTTTTGTGAGGACACTTGGCTACAAAATTCCCAACCTCACCAAAATCAAAACATATCAATGAAAGTTTACCTTTGAATTTCCCCGTACTTGTTTTCATTTTTCGCGTGAAGTAGGAAAATTATTTATATGAAAATTATTCTTCATATTCTTCCTTACAACTACAAGTTTTCACTTTCAGAGTATGCCTGTCCTTACTAGTTTTCTTAGACGTGGCCAATGATGTTTCTAGGTGAGATGTGTCATCCTATTCTTCAATCCTCATTTCATATGCCGTAAGCACTCCATGAAATTCATCTTTTCTGATATTGGCTAGATTCAAACTATATTCCAAGACAGATACCTTTGGGTTTAATCTTGCCAGCAAGGTTCTAAAGATCTTTCAGACAGCAATTTTCATGATGAAAGATTCTCCCAAACCTTCTAATGCAATTTTTATTTCATCAACACGCTATAAGTATGCATCAATATTTTCATCTTCCTTCATTCTGAGTTGCTCAAATTTTGCCTTATAAATTTGAAGCTTTGCTTCTTTCAAGTTTGAGTCACCTGCATATATATTCTCCTGCTTGCCCCATACTTCTTTAGCAGTTTTTCAAATCAATACCTTAAGATAGACATATTCGATAAGACCAATGGTAATGAGATCTTTAGCCCTTGCATCATATACCATATTTTTCTTTCCTTGTTCATTATGGGTCATTGTAAAGCATTTTTCAACGATTTCCCATATTTCGTATCCTTGCGCCAGCAAATGAACCTGCATTCTTCCACTCCAAAGTGCATATTTATTTCCATTGAACAGAGGAACTCTATTCTTTGTATACTCCATGAACTCCTTCCAATTCTTAGACTGCTATTGAAGGAACCAAGATCAGATACCAATTGTTTGAAATACTGAGAGGGGGGGTTGTATCAGTATTTCTTATCAATTAGCACTTTTAAATATTTTCAAATCATTAGTTAATATTCAATTATTCTTAATGTTTATCCAATAAAAACAGTAAACAATATAACACAATAGGCACACGAATTTTAGGTGGAAAACCCCCTCAGGTTCAAAAACCACCGAACACTTTTATAATAAGTTCTTTAATCTTCAGCGCCAACTGAAATGAAAGGTACAACTTCTTAGAATTCTAGAAAATAATTCTTCTCCAGCTCCCACTAGAAGGACGCCCCAACGCCCTGGTTTCTTCAGTAGTCAATCGAATGGATGCCTCGACATCATAGACCAACCTACCACCCTGAAGTGTTCATAGGCTCCAACCTGTAGGTGACTTCATGCACCAACCTAACACCACCCTGCCACCATATAATGATCAGAAATAAGACAAGAGTGTGAACTCCCGTACCAGGGACAATGATCCACGATACAATATGATTCACAATGATTTTATTGAACTATACCAATCACCCAATCACACCATGACCTGCAACCCAACCATAACATTATCCAACAACGAAACTTATACCTCCCAACAATGCCTCTCCAACTCTAGGCAAATTGACTCTTTTATAATAATGACTCTTTTAAAATTTTACAATGATGATTTTTACAATACTAAATTTTGACACGACCTGATACTTGACTTGACACTGCTTCTCTGAACACTAGCAGTTGTTGAGGTATTGTTGTGCTTGCTTCAAGTAATGGTACTTTGGTGTTGCATTTTCCTTCTAGTATGTGTCTAAGTTGTCCTATTCTGTCCAATTTCCTGCACATGCATTAATGAACAAGGCCCAAACCAATATAAAAACAAAATATTTACATTTTCCTCCAAACCATATGTCATAGAAATATTCAAAATTCAAATTTAAATATGTTCAACAATTATGAACAAAACCCAATCAAACATATATACACAATACTTACACTGTCCTGCAAAAACACATGTCAACGATGATACTAAAATTCAAATTCAAACAATAATCATACATACCTTGTTGTAGCAGACTTACCTTTGACTGTTGATGTGTTTTCCTTGCTGCAATGATCCTTGAATGCATATTTTTTTCTTGCTTTCTAGAAGCTCAATATTGAATCTGTTGTATCTATGTAATTTAATATCTCCAAGGTCTGAAATTGCGTCCTGTGGTAGCCCTCTGCTTCCTCTTTCCAACCCCATAGGTCTGATCAATATTGGATTCTTCAAGAAATAGTTATGCCCAATCTCCTACGATGACCTAATTATAGACTGGTTCAGTGGAGTGCACTTTTACAAAGTTCCATGTGCCATTTTTTCAACATTTGGTCCTGAAAACGATACCCAACAAACTACAACTTGTCCTCTTTCTATCACTTTTTACAAAATTAGAATCCAATGCTCGGTGAGAAATTTATGACAATTTTCCCAAGGTCACCTGTTTGACATGAAATTCGAGAGCCTGCAAAAACCCTAACTTCCTCATATCATATCTCTGAAAATATAGCGAACCAATATCTAAAATTCGGACACACGCTTCATTAGGATTTTAGTTCAAATGGGTTTTTTTCAGCATCTAAAGATTCACAGAAAAAATAAATAAATAAATAAAAAATAAAAATAAAAATAAAAATTATAGTGAAAATTCCACGATGACCTTTTTTTGTAGCGAAATCCTTACATGAGGAGGATATGAGGGTCACAATTTATATAAATGCTTAGGTTGAGAGGGTCTTCAACAAGTGAACCGTTGGAGGGATTTTAGGAGCTTAAAATTATTAATTATTGACTATTCAATGACCACAACCAATGATTAGTGTCATGCCACAACCCCATGGGGTTTTAGCCCACTAACTGGGGTTACTAACTTCAAACAAGAATATCTCTCAAACTGTGAAGAATTACGTGGCATGCCATATATCAACGAAAACATCTTGACAAGTAGAAACCATCTAAAATATCATTGACTCAGAAGAGAGTAAGTTTTCAAGTCAAAATTCCCATGTAAGATCGGGGTATCCCCTGGTGCTGCTTGGGTTTACATCAATGACAACCATTGATCAACAACCAGAACCTAATATGCAATTTAAATTTTTGAAATCAAATGGTTTCACGACATCAACAGAAGTTGAGGCTAACATTGTTTCAGATTTCATTTTTCCAAGTTTTTAGGTTCCTTGCGATCTTTATGTCCTAGATATTTCTTTGTTTAAACAACCATTTATAGACTTGTGTTGGATCTATGCATGCACGTTGGGCCGAGAAACTAAAAAAAAAGTTTCAAAATGAATCTTCTATATGCTTTATCACATATACAAAAAAAGTGTGTATTCGATTGGGGTGATATCATTTTCAATTAATTAGATTTTCAGATAGTCATTTTATCGAGGACTAATAATTTATTCCTTATGGCATATCTAATAACAAATTTTTTTTCCAACCATGTATTTCACAACTTTTCATATAATCCTAAATTTAATGTGAAACCAGATCCAATGCAGTTATGTCATCCTATACTACGGAGGCATAATGCTTCTTTAAACTTTTGTCTAATTCAAGACGTATTTGTAAATCAAGTCAATTGCATGATAACTAGATAAGGCCCTAATCAAATATCTGCATGATAGAAGGTTTTCCTATGGGGCAAAGGTATTTACGAAGAAATAGAAAGTAATACACTAATTCAAATTTTTCATTTCAAGGTAAATCATCATTGTTGCCAAAATTTTCTATAGACAGGTATTTTGTTGTTGAAGTATGTAGGCAATACCATTATTGGATGATTATATTGAAAGCAAAAAGACAAGATAATTCATTTCTTTTTTTCTTACTGTGGAATAAATTACAATGAAGAATGCAGCTCATGTTGCAGAGCTCACAGAGACTTTGCATCCTTTTAAGTTAAGTAAAGTTTAATCCATTAAATCCTTTGATAAAGAGTATATTTTCCACACACTTGGAAACTATTGGGTACAGGAACTTGTTTTCCCAAGTTAAAAAGTAAAGCGAGGAAAGTAAAAATGCATCAACAACAAATCAAGGGCTATTCATAGATGCTCAAGGAATTACTAAAGAATCTAGTATCAGTGCTTCTCTAGAGAAATTTGTACCATGCACAAACGATACTAATGCAATTTCATCCTTGAGTGAAAAAAAGAGAAAAGATACTGCAAATACAAAATTGATTTGTGGTAGCCTATCAGGTAGCGAAAAGGACAAAGATCTTGATCGAAGATTCACTTCAGAAAGAATGTATACGTGTGAATCAACCAAACTTATAAGTCATATGAAAAAAACAAGGGTTGAAGGAGATATAGACGTAGAATTTGACAACGTTGTGCCACATGATTGGATTAGTGCTTGTTTTGCAAGGGATCAGAAAACAATAGAACAAATTGCTAAAGAATTTATTACTTTTGATGACCATTCTGTCACATTGTAAAATGCATAAGTATGACAGGAGCACTAAAAATTTGAAGATTGAGAAAGTAAATATTTGTAACAAAAAGGTTTTTGATCAAACACAAATTCATGTTTATATGTATAGAGTTGGAACCATGTGGCTCGTGAAACTACATCAAGCTACAAGTGACGTACTTTCATGGTCTATTAGCCAATTTTTTTTTTTTTTTTTAATGAGACTAAAAACAAGAATAAAGGGCCTCGAAAATGCTCTAAATTAGGATCCTTTGTTGATGACTCCATTGGAAATACAAACAACATTGTTGGAAATTTATACCCCCGGAACATCACATCAATTTTCTAAACCTATAAATCTCCTTAATGAATTGAAAACATATATTATTTGTAACATATGCGAAAGATTACAAAGAATTGAACATACATGGAAAGCTGATTTCAATTTGTATTTTTTGGTACAAATAACTAAGTCATTTGTCAATTGCATTGAAAGTGATATTGAAGAAGACAGGTATTTTGTAAACAATGACTTGCCTGCTTTTAGCCAGAGACTTCATTTA
Source organism: Pinus albicaulis (assembly GCA_034641835.2). Classification (NCBI taxonomy): domain Eukaryota; kingdom Viridiplantae; phylum Streptophyta; class Pinopsida; order Pinales; family Pinaceae; genus Pinus; species Pinus albicaulis. Next base: position 956,700,276 of record CM076572.1, read on the forward strand.
CTTTCTAATCTGTAGAAAAAAAGGAAAGAAATGTATAATGTTAATTGGATGAAGTTTATCAATGTTGTATGGTCTCATAGAATCATAAGAGTGGAGAACACTATTTTTGAATGTGAAAACATAGGGAATCAAAGAGAAAATCCCTACGTCAAGGTTGTACAAATTATGCAAGATCTAAGCGGGCCACATATCACATGTGACTAGATTAATTTCAAAAGGAACGGTGGCAGTTGAATTGGATAAGTTAAAATAGTCAAAGGCAACAAAGTTTGATAATATAACTGATTTTAGTACAACGGAAATTAGTGAATGGATAATTACTTTTGTTAATGTTAATAAACTGAACTTTGTTTTAGTTGTGCAGTTGCAAGAAGAAGTCAAGGAAATTGAGAAAACGATCTTCAGTCAATGTATCATACAGAAAATTACAGTTGATCCTATAAAAATTTCATCCAGACCAAGCTAAAGAAATTGATTGAACAAATTCAAAATCTGAGAAATTGATGGCGGTTAAAAAATCAAGATCTATGCTTTTACATATTGTGAGTGTTCTTAAATCTTAGAAGATTTGTTTTCGTGTTTACTAGTGATTAAATTTTTAGGTTTGTTAGATATTTTATGATGAATTAAGCCAATTTATGGATGCAGTTTCTTGCTTTTCTTTGCAGGTTCCTTTTCCATATTGCGGTTCACAAGATTCCAATTCCAGTTTTCATTGATACAAATTCATTTACTTTTTATATTAAGTATAAATAATCTAATAAGTTCTTTAGGAATCTCTACACTTAGAACTTTCGAAGTGATTTAAAATCGAAAATGTAAATTTAGTTACATAATGGATTTCATTTGCATATGCCTTTATTTTAGCAGATAGATTTTTTTTAAAGATAAATTATCATTTATTACGAGTATTTAATTAATCATGGAACAATTCTTGCTATTTTTTCAAAATTCGGGTGCAGAAAGTTAAAGAGACAAAAAAGTGAATCGAGTCTTTTCCACCATTCAATCAATTTATGAGGATTCTACAAAGATGTTTCTTACCAATCTGAATCTATTGGGAAACTTTATTTTTTCTCAAAACATGTTGGAACAGGACCCTCAGGCCGCCAAATAATTCCAGGAAATGGTGAAATACTAAACTATCACAGGCTATGGTGACCTACGAAATAAATAAATTAACACTCAACAATAGTTTTGGACTTGACATATTTGTTTGATTTATAGTATTTATCTTAATCATAGCTATGATGAACAAAAATATAGTATTATTATTACTAAAATTGTATTCATTATTTTATAAAATTGATTACACTCTATGAATTCTAAGACTGTTTACCAATTTTATAGACAATTCTGAAATGATGATCTTTGTTTATTGGAATGAAAATGAACATTGAATAAAAATTTTGGTTATCAAGAATATGTTGCATCTTTTTTGTTTATTTTAATCATATCTATGGTAATTGGAATTTGAATATGCATACAACTCTTGTTATTGTAATTGTTTTCATTGTTAACGACTTTTCAGGCACAAACAATGATCACTTTGCTGTAATTATGAATCTTTTTACCAATTTTGTGGAATGCTCTGAAATGATGTCTTTCCAAAAGTTTTTTAGTGTATTATTTGTGTTCTTTATTATTTATAAATACTTTTCAAGCACAACATTAGGGGAATTTTGAGGTCTAAAATGGGCCTCCTAAGGAAAATGTACTATCAAAATTCACTTTATGAGAACCAATCACATTTTAGGAGATGACATCATCCCTAATGGTTGAGGTGGCATTTCTTGAGTTAAAGGTACTTACTTGTCACATTCCCAATGGTGGATAAAAACTCATGGTTAACCATGGTAGTTCTCAAGTACTTTTAAAGTCAAAGTAAAGTACTCATAATAAATGTCATTTCACACTTTTTGAATAAAAATATATTATTGTCATTTAATATTTCTTGAAAGAAACAATGCATATCCCTATACATTTATTATATTATATTATATTATTTTTATATAGTATATTAATTACATGTTATTATACAATTTAAATAATATAAATTTTAACTAATAGCATATAATATAATTAAGAATTTATAAATTTATATTTATATTTTATTTTAAGTTATTTAAGTACAAAGGACAAATGCATTAGTTGTTCAATGATAATGACTTTTTCTTGAAAAGCTCATTCTTATTTATAGTCACATCAATAAAAAAAATTATTAATTTTATTTTGGTACAACTTTTGAATTGAATTTAACTATGGTTACATGGATTGTGGTGCAAAAAGTGAATTGAAAATTCATAAATATTATTTTATTGGTTTAGCTATTATTTTATTATTTCCTTAGGAGGCCCATTTTAGACCTCAAAATTCCCCTAATGACAGTGATCACTTTGTTCTAATTCTGAATATGTTTATCAATTTTGTGAAATACTTTGAAATTGATCTGAAATGTATTTTTCTTGCAAAAAATTTCGAAGATATGATTTGTGCTTTTACCTATATACAATGTTTACTTTTTCATATAATTTATATAATTTTTTATGTTGCGATCAACACCCTCCAAAAGTTTTCCAACATGTGAATTTTGGAGCCTATTGAGGATCTAGTAATCTGTTGTTTCATGATTAATGAATGTTATGCTAAGTGTTAAAGTCTTCCTCTTGAATTCTAAGTGTTAAATTCACTTTCTCACACATATTCAATCTGTAATAAGCTCATGAGTGCATTCTTTTGCATAATATTGAACAAGCATAACACATTCCATCAAGATGGTGTCTGTGCGATGTTCAAACTATGCCAATAGTCTGTGTGCACTTTCAATTAGCAATCTCTCAATTTTGGTTGCAATTGTACTTCTATTCCGATGAGTTTTTCCAACAGTTTCTTTTGTGCAACTTCGCTTTCCCAAGTGTGGCTTTCATTTTATAACTGTCGCTTTTCCTTGTTTTCACTTTAATAAGTGTTGTTTTCATGTTATCCTTACTCTGGTATGTGTCACTTTCAATGGCGTTCTCATTTTGCAAGTGTCATTTTCACTTTTCTCTTATTGTCCCAAATTTCATCTTTTGGCATGGGAAGTGTCACATATCGTATTGTAAAAGTAGAGTTGTGGTTAATTTCAAGAGGAAATTTTGGTACCAATGGGTGTAGGAATTTACAGGGTAAGTTCCGTAGATCAAAAACCAAAGGTCACTGCTCACAAACAGATCAAAAATTAGTACACCAGTATTATCACGTGGTTAAAACCCTCAAAGAGGGAAATAGTCCACGACCTGAGCCAACACGGCCACTTTAGGCAATTTATTAATATAAAAAGAAAATCTATATATGTTTTTCTCATAAACGGTTACCAAAAAAATGACCCTCCATGCTCTTTAAATAGAGATAATGGACCAATCAGGTGCTAAGCCACGGATCAAGTGTCATTAATACCGAGGAGAGAGTGAACCATCGGATCACTACAAATCGTGACCATCAGATTATAAGTTACAAATGTACATAGTAAAGAAACACACTTTACCTAACTCTACACTAGACTAAGTTATTCTTAACTATTTCCTATGTGTCGGAATATCCTAACATCCCCCCTTAAGAACAAATTGGGATAGGATTGAAGGATTTACAAAGGTGACACAAAATGAGCCTATTTCCTATGTGTCGAAATATCCTAACATCCCCCCTTAAGAAAAAATTTGGATAGGATTGAAGGATTTAAAAAGGTGACAAAATAGGAGAAGGAAGGAGGCATTAGATCCTATCCCCCCTTAATGACAAATTTCCTGAACTCCAAGCATGGATCGAAGTTTCGTAAACTTCGTTTCTGTGAGAGCCTTTGTAAAGATATCAGCTACTTGATCATTGGTTGGACAATACTGCACTTCAATAACACGATCATGGAAGAGATTTTTGATGAAGTGTATGTGGAGTTCAATGTGTTTCATACGCTAATGCTGAACTAGGTCTTTAAATAGCTGAATGGCACTCTGATTATCATAGCCAAGTGTAGTTGGATGCTGCTGATGAAGACCAAATTCAGACAGGATCTGACGAAACCACATGGCTTCCTTGCTGGCTTCAACTGCACCACAATACTCTGCTTCTGCTGAAGAAAGAGAGATTGCACTTTGTTTCTTAAAATACCAAGTAATAGGTCCTGAACCAAGAGTGAATACATATCCTGCAGTAGACTTTTGATCATCAGGGTCACCAGTCCAATCAGAATCAGTGAAACCAATCAAAAATGGATATGCTCCTGTACTGTAATGAATCCCGAACTGAACTATACCTCGAATATATCAAAGTATTCTTTTAGCTTATTTCCAATGACTTTCATGTGGTTAGTGCATAAATAGAGTGACAAGAGCAACGACAAAGGAAAGGTCAGGACGGGTATGGGTTAGATACATAATTTTACCAACAATTTGATGGTATAAGGTAGCATCAACTTCAGGGGTAGTACAAGTGACTGAAAGCTTGACTCTAGACTAAAAGGGAGAAGGGGCTGGCTTACAATCTTCCATGTGAAAGTGGTGTAGAAGATCACATGCATAATTGGAATGAGAGAGGGTAATTCCTTCCTTGGATTGCAAGACTTGAATACCAAGGAAATAATGCAAGTGTCCTAAGTCTGTCATTTCAAACTTATTTTTGAGGCTAGACTTCACATGTTTTATATGGTTTGGATCACTACCAATAAAATTAATATCATCAACATAAAGAACAAGGATGGTGAAGGAATTACCCACTTTCTTGGTGTAGACAGTGTTGTCAGAATGACACCTAGAAAATCCATTATCTAATATAAATCTATCCATTTTGGCATACCAAGCCCGAGGAGCTTGTTTAAGACCATAGAGAAACTTCCTAAGGTGACAAACAAGGCTAGAGTCGTTTTGGATAAAGCCAAGGGGTTGTTCCATGTAGATTTCTTCATGTAAATCTCCATGTAAGAAGGTGGATTTAACATCCATCTGTCGGAATTCCCATTTAAAGGAGGCAGCAAGGAAAAGAACAAGGCAAATAGAATTCATTTTGGTAACAGGGGAGAAGGTTTCAGTATAATCAATGCCTTCAACTTGTGAAAATCCTTTAGCGACAAGAAGAGCTTTATGTTCACTTTTCCAACTGGTCCAAACTTTGTTTTGTAAACCCATATGCATCTGACAAGTTTTCTTCCTTTTGGAAGAGGAACAAGATCCCAAGTATCATTTTCCAATAAGGAACGATATTCTTCATTCATAGATTCATCCCAATCTGGATTACCGGAAGCTTCTTCAAAGGTTTTTGGATCAGGATTTTCTGGAACTTGAGCCAATAAGGAAGAGGCTCTTTCGAACTGAGAACATGTACGTTGCCGATCTGTAGGGTCACCTGCAAGAGAACCTACTGCATCTCGAGTAAAGCGGACCCATCTTGGAAGCAGTGGAGTGAAAGGAATAATTTCAAGAGGTGGAGGAGGATTGTCATCCTCGGTGTCATCATATGAACTAGAAGTAATTATATTAAAAATATAAGAGATAGAGAGAGGTGGCACATATGTTGAATCAGGCTCGCAGGCCAAAGGTGGCACACCAGTCAAACTAGGCTCGCAGGCCGATATATTTTCATCAAATTTTACATCTCTTCTAATGATTATATTTTTGGATTTTTGTTGAAGAAGTCTATATCCTTTGACATCTTCACAATATCCAAAAAAAATGCATTTTTCACTCTTAGGTTCTAAGGCTTTATGTTTCGCATCTGGAATATGGGCCCAAGCATCAATTTCAAAAATAAGAAAGTGACTTACATCTGGTTTGATTGAGCTCCAAGCTTCTTCTGGAGTTATATTCTTGAAAACCTTAGTAGGAGTGTGATTTACTATGTAATTTTCACATTTAATTTCTTCTGCCCAAAAATTGAGACTAAGTCCTTTAGATTGAAGCATACAATTAGCCATTTCTTTTAAGGTGTGATTCTTCCTTTCAGCTACACCATTTTTTGGTATGATATAATAACATATGTAATTGAATGCCATGTGTTGACTGCCTATTGTCATTGATGTCAACCTAAAAGGTCACCCACTGTCCACTCAATAGTCTGGAATTTTGACCTACCAAATTAATATAATCTAGATCAATAATGCTTTTGATGGTTTCTACTTGTCAAGATGTTTCCATTGATATATGGAACGCGATGTAATTCTTCACGGTTTGAGAGATATTCATGTTTGAAGTTTGTACCCCCAATTAGTGGGCTAAAACCCCATGGGGTTGGGGCATGGGTCATTGAAAAGTCATAATTAATATTTTTTAAGCTCCCAAAATCCCTCCCACGTTCACTTGTTGAAGCCCCTCTCAACTTAAGCATTCATATAAATTGTGATCTTCATTTCCTCCTTAGGATTTCGTTATCCCAAATAGTTTATCGGTGGAATTTTTCTCTAATTTTTTTTCATTAAGGTTCAAGAGATGAACTTTTACTGTGTGAATCGAAATTTATAAGTCTGTTAAAAGGTGCGCATCAAGGTGTGCAATATTTATGGAGACATGATCCTATTTAAGTCGTAAGAGCTGCAGCCTGAAATTTTGGTCCTCGGTGAAGTGTTAATTCTGGGTAAAATCGTCATATCTCTCTCTCTCGATAAGTGGCCGGAATTTTGGTAAAATAAAAATATTGAACGATTTTTAGTTTGCATCAATGCGAGATCCAAATGAAGAAACAGTGACACATGGAACGTTGTACAAGTTCGCTCTACTGAAACAGTCCATAATTAGGGCATTGTGAGAGATTGGGCATAACTCTCTCTTGAAGAATCCAAATTGGGTCAGACCTATGGCATTGGAAAGACGACTCAGATGACTACTACAGGACCGAAAATCACATATTGGGGATCTGAAATAACAGATATACACTAGATTCAATATCAATCTCCTAGAAGGCAAGAAAAAACTAGATCATGTGTTGTCAAGGGCTGCAAAGGACCAGACTTTCTAGGGAAGAAAAGAAAAGCAAGATGCAGCAGAGGGTAGCATGAAAAGAGAAGAAACCAAGGTGCAGCAGAGGGTAGCATGAAAAGAGTAGAAACCAAGGTGAAAAACAGCAGCAAGAAGTTCATCACATGAAATCTTCAAGTGGCCAGCACTGCTTACAATCACTATAAAGGTATCATTGTACTAAATCATTGTAAATACATTATTGTAAAAATTGTACTAGTGTCTATCTGCCAAGAGTTGAAGAGGCAATGTTGGGAGGTCTAGGATCATCATTAGGTGGTTGTGTCAAAGTTGGGGTTATGATCTAGTATATCTTCTTCTTCTACATCATTCTATATCATTGTAAAGTGGACCATTTTCCCTGGTACGGGAGTCCATTCTTCTTTTATTCTTCTATAAGGTGGTAGGGTGGTGCTAGGGTGAGTTGTAGCTCATTGGGTGTTGGGGCATCCGTTCAGTGACTACTGAAGAATCTCGGGCATTGGAGCGTCCATCCAGTGGGAGCTGGAGAAGAATGCTTTTCTAGATTCTAAGAAGTTGGAGCTTTATTTTCAATTGGAGTTGAAAAGAATTATTAGAAAAGAATTAGGTGGTTTTTGTCCCGGAGTGGGTTTCCACCTTAAAAACTATGTGCATTTGTGTTCCTCTTGTTTGTTGTTATCATTGTACAAACACTGATAATAATTGAAGATTAACTAATGCTCTAATTAAAAGGAATATTGATTCACCCCCCCTCTCAGTATTTCCAACACCATGCTCAGTGAAAAATTTGATAAATTTTTTGTTGACATATTCTCCTCCATTGTCTGATCTTAACTTAAGAATTGGATGTCCATATTATTTCTGAACAAAGGCCTTAAAGGCCAAGAACATGTTAATAACTTCACTCTTGAGTTTTAAGAAGTATACCCAAGTGTGTCTCAAAAAATCATGAATGAAAGTTAAGAAATACTTGCAACCAGAGAAAGAAACAACAGGAAGTGGACCACATAAATCATTGTGCACAAGCTGCAAAGGGGCTGAAGCGTGCCAAGAGGCATGTTTGTCAAAACTATCCCGATGATGTTTTCCGAGTACACATCCGGAGCAAACACCATCTCGGCAAGATACCATAGGAAGACCCGTCACCATATTTTCCTTACATAGAGTTTGAAGAGAGCGATAGTTTAAGTGACCAAATCGCTCATGCCAAAGTTTGCTCACTTCATCATTATGAGCAACAAAAACGGAGGGAAGACATGATGACCCAAAGTTGTCAAACTTATGCAACCTTGTGGAATCATCAGGAATGCCAGTAGCTAAAATATGTCTAGGATCTTTGAGGTCCTTGATTACAACATCATGAGGTGAGAATTCTACTATTTTCCCTTCACCTGAATGAGTTATCTGATAAACAGAGAGAAGGTTGCATGACAAGGTAGGAACACATAGTAAATCATTAAAATGACCATTATCTAGATGAATGGTTCCAGATCCTACAACACTAAGAGATCTATCATCACCAACATAAATATGTTTGGTGTTACAATAATTTAAAGAAGAAAACATGGATTTATTTTTAGCCATGTGGTAAGAAGCTCCAGAATCAATGAGCCACTCATGAGAAGGAGAAGAAGAAGATACATTTAATGCATAACCAAATCTTGATGCTTGACAACCACAAGTAGAAAGTGCCATGCCTGAAGATGAAGGTGAAGAGTGCTCCAAATTGATGTTGTGCTTCTTCATTGCTGCTTCTAAGGCTTCCATCTTCTTAAAACATTTGGACTCTATATGGCCATCACGATTGCAAAATTTGCAATGTCTATCTGTCTTCTTCCCTTTGTTTTTATTTGCCTTATCATTTTGGTGAGTTTCTTTTTCAGTTTGCGGCTGAAATTGCTTAGGACCCTTGTTTGGTTTCAGACCATACTTTTTAGGATACTTCTTCTTGGGATTCTTTTGATAAGATTGTTGTTGGGCTGCTAAGACTTTCTTAGAAGCGTTTCCAAAAGTGATAAGACCAAGGTACAAGAGTTTTTATTTTTCTCTTATCAAATAATCGCAAAATTCATCAAAAGAGGGGTTCTCAGTAGGTGGTTCCTGAAGAAATGATGGCTTCTATAGTGGAATGGAAGGCAAAAACAAATACAGAGTATGCAGGGCCAAGCTTAGAAAGAATGCAATAGATGAGGCTACCATCTTCCTTTTTTACCTTAAAACCTTCTAAAAGAAGTCTAAGGGTCTTTAATTTGGACAAAAAATCTTCAATAGAGGAGAAATTATTGGGGTCCAAAGTAAGCAACTCATTTTCAAGTTAGTGGGCCCTGATTTGATTTTGAATTCCAAAGACAATATTTAGCTTGTACAGGGCTTCATGAGGGGTGTCAATGTCAAGGATATGAAATCAAAGATCTTAAGCAATGGACATTCCTATCAACCCTCTTGCTTGATCTTGTTTATTTTCCCATTTAGCGAATTTATCATCATCAGAAGGTTTAGTTTCTTGTCCTGTGGCTATTCTACAAATCCCTTTACTTCTAAGTATATCTACCATGTGAGGTAGCCATTGGAAATAATTGGTGATGTTAAGAATAATTGGGCATGCACTTTCTATTTTTTTTTAAAACTGAAGCTGAAAAAAATTTGAAACTAACTGCTCCAATAGAAATATCTCGAAAAATTAGGCCGATTCAAAAAAAATGGCTCGAAAAATGGCTTCCGGATGAAGAAGTTGTGCCTTTTTAAAAAACTAAGTTGTAGATGCTGAATAGTTACGAGAACGGTTTGAAATTTGATGATGAAGTTCAACTTTTATAAAAAAATCCCCGCCCCTTTAACAAAAAACTTTTACAAAAGAAGCTTGAGAAAGAGAGTTGAACCCTAGACCTCTATTGGTAAAAGGATTCTGTTATTGTTTGAAATGAGGAAGGGGTCGATGTGTGTGCTTTTTCCTGCACAAAAAACACAAAAACCTGACCAAATAAAAAACTAAATGCAATCCTTATGGCAGAACGTTAGATTTTCAGTTAGCCTTACCGGAAACTATCTGTTTTTTCACTATTTCTGATTTCCCGAGATCGCACAAAGACGCGGGGAAAGAGCATATGTAGCAAAAAAAAATCCCTTCTTCTTGTTTCTGATTTGCTAAGAGCGCACATAGCACAGAGAAAAGAGAATTAACAGAGAAGAGGGTATAGATCAGGAAAATAAATAAAACCTGAAAACCGAAATAAACAGAGGGAACCGAAATAAGCAGATATATTAACAATTATTACTGCAAAACATATACTTTATACCTCTAGATCTAAACTGACATAACTTGGCAATTGGAAACCTTTTTGCATGAAACGAAAGGCATTCCTCACTGTAACAGACGCTCCAGACACAACAGAGCAGTTCTCCAGGCCCGAAAATGTTCAAAAATAGTATATCTACAAAACGGCAATCGCATGCAGTCAAACTAGGTTCGGATTCGGATCAACAATGGATGCGGCCCTCAAAATAGCTCTGATTCCATGTAGGAATTTACAGGGTAAGTTCCGTAGATCAAAAACCAAAGGTTTCCACTCACAAACAGATCACAAATCAGTACACCAGTATTATCACGTGGTTAAAACCCTCAAAGAGGGAAACAGTCCACGGCCTCAGCCAACACGGCCACTTCAGGAAATTTATTAATATAAAAAGAAAAGTTACATATGTTTCTCTCATAAACAGTTACTAGAAAAATGACCCTCCATGCTCTTTAAATAGAGATCATGGAGAAATCGGGTGTTAAGCCACGGATCAAGGGTCTTTAATACCGAGGAGAGAGCGAACTGTCGAATCACTACAAATCGTGACCATCGGATTATAATTTACAAATATACATAGTAAAGAAACACACTTTACCTAACTCTACACTAGATTAAGTTATTCTTAAATATTTCCTATGTGTCGGCGTAGACATGTACTAGACCCATCCCCAAGGTTTCATGCATTATCATACTAGTTTCATCATTGTTGTCGTAAAGTGTATCTTAAGTGTTGCACCTAGTCGAAGGGAGTCAGTTGTACATTATTGAAGGTAATTTATGATGCATTCTCCTGCACTATTTTTTCCTATTAATCATACGGAAATACATCAGACATATTCCCCAATTCTTGAGCATTTTCATACAAGTGTTGTCATTGTCATCGCAAAGTGTACCTTAAGTGTCACACTTGGAGGAGGTTGTTGTATTGTCTCCACATTGAGAGGATCATGTAACTTGTTCTTGTGTAATGAGTGCCCAATGTTGTGTCATAGATTGTTCTGAGTGTGTGTGATCATTCACAAGTTCATCCTGGTCTCACTTTTACCTTAATGATCTGCACTTAGCCAGATCCTGAAAAATATTTCTACCTGACCAACTTGAACCAACTCAGCCTCCTGAACTACACATTGCACAGTATCAAGGCTCAAGCCTCACCCTTTCCTATTGGAATTATGCAATGTGAATTTCTTGCCTCTTGTAACTATGAAATTCATAGTTCAAGCATCCAAGGACTACGCATTGCGTAGTCACAATGCTCAAGTACTTCCTCCCTACCCTCATAAATTGTGCAATATTTCCTCCCAGCTAGTCTCTTATTAATCATTACGCAGTCTCAGTCATCAAGTTGTATCTCTGAGTCCTTGAACTGCACAATTGTGTAATTCACTGATTAGTCTCCTTACAAAACTACACATTGCGCAGTCTCAAGGCTTAGTACTACCTTCTTGACCTCCACAATTGTGTAGATCATCCTCCTAATCGGCCTTCTTCTGCGCACTGCACAGTTTCAAGCCTCAAGCTTCCAACCTCCCCCCTTGAACTGCACAACTGCGTAATCCCTAGGTCTCTCCCTCTCATGTGTTGTGTAGTGGGCAACTTCACTCCTCAAGACTACCTCCTTGATCCCCGCAATTGCACAATCATATTTCCCAGAAATCCCTGAACTACACACTACATAGTCTCAAGCCTCATTCCTCCCTCTTGACCTATATAATTTTCCATTGCGCAATCCTTGTGTCTTCCTCTTGGTCAAATGCCCAGTCCTTGCTCAATTAGTCATTTTAAGGAAGTAAGCTAGTCTAAGATTTTTACAAATTGATGTCGTCTTGTCATGTGTGGATTCCACTTGCAGGTATTACATCTTGACATGACACTATGATTCTTGGAGAGGAAGAGAAGGAGATCATATGGGAAAACCAAGGGTCCCCCATGGAATACGAAGAGTCACTATTGAGTTCTAAAGTCATTTATAAGCTCAAAGGTCATGTAATAGTTCGAAAATTCATTGTAGAAGTTCAAAAGTCATGAGGGAGGTCAAGAGTCACATGGGAGGTGAAGAGTCACCTAATTTTTTATAAATAAACCCTCATAACTGAAGCAAAGGGACTTTTTGGACTTGAACATTCACCGTGGCTTCTCTAGCATTATCATAGAAGAGAAGATCTTTCTTTGGAGAAGAAAGTGGTGACTTAATGTTCCATTATTGGGGCTAGTGTGGAAGCATTGTACTTGTATATATTTGCACTTCCACTTAATATATGAAGCTCGATGAGCCAACACATTTTCATGCATGTATCATGAATATAGTAGGAATATTATTTAGATGTTTGCAGTATGTGTTTCGTTTATATGTTCTAAGGAAATCGAACTATTTCGATGGATTTGGTAATTATCTTGTTGAAGGTGTGTTGTATTTGGTTTTATGATCATGGTTGGCTTGTGAAATAATTTGCAGAATAACTTGTGATCCTTTTATGCTCTTGTGTGTCTCTTTTAGGATGGTACTGTTACTTTTCTTCTAGAGGCTCACTAGGATTTCTCCATCTCGTGAAATTACATTGTATACATCACAATTGTATGCCTCACAGTGTCAACTTACTTGGTTGTTTCAAAGAATTTTTGTATAACCTCTTATGCTAATAATGGAAGCCAAGGAAAATCCCCAAGGACAATGGAAACCGACAAGATGGTTGGGGCCCTACCAACAGCACGGTCCATTTGGGACTTCGTTATCGAGGAGACCCTTTGTTTACGTATTTCTAGCCTGCTGAATAGTTGGCGTTTAAGGAGGCCCAAATGACAAGCCAGTTGCTGTTGGATGTTAATATCTTATTCAATGATCCTTTCCCAAATCAAGGGTAAAAGTTTGGAAGTTCTTTTCAACTCATCCTTGGTAACAAAATTGATGATGAAGATGTTGTTTGTATATTATTCACCCTCACTCTTGAAGGTCAAGTTAAGAAGTTGTGTCATAATTTACCATCCACTTCCATCCATTCATTTGATCAATTTCTCAAGCAGCTTCATCAAGCCTTTGATAGGTATGATTATCAATATGTATGTAATAGGATTGATTTTCTCATAATGAAATCTAGTGAATCTATAGAGGATTTTCTTAATCAGTTTTTTCACCTTTGGTATGAATTTCATGAGGGGGTGATTGGTTAAAGTTTTATCAATGAAAAGTTTCAGAGCTTGCATCTTATCTCTGTGAAACCATTTGCATCTGAACCCTTCGATGATTCTGCTATCTCGACATATTTTGATCATGATATACCCAAAATTTGCGAGGAGGAAACTGTTATTCCATTTTCTCCTTGTCCCCCTCCTTTTTCAGTACCAATTTGCCTGACTCTTACTGATGATGCTAAATTTAGGAAATATAAAAATCAAATTTCTGATCTGTACATTCAACCTCCACCCAATTCCCATGATTCATATCCTATTGACGAGAAATTGGAATGGTTTAGCAATTACATGGAGCCTAAAGTAAAATTTGATCACTTGGTTCTTCAAGATCACATTAATGTACATAATCCTAATCTTGAATATGATCCAATTGAAAACAAAATTTCCTCAAAGGATAATTTTCAATGTCTACCATCTACATCTCATGATTCCTTGTCCCGTGATTCTCTTGATAAACCTACTTCAACTTTTAAATATGTTAAACCTGATGTTTCAAGCAGTAATCAAGAATAAGGCAGTTTCATTTCATGGGCAGAGGAGAAAAGTCTTGAAGATCACTTTCATCTTTCTTCCCTCTTTCAGGATGAAAAACTCGCACTCTCAGTCGATCATGCATCTCGTAATCATGATAACTTGTCAATTGATTTCAAATCCTTCATTCAAGTTGAGACTTTGGACAACCATCACCATGGAATCCCTTTTTCCATTAACACGTGTGGTGATGGATATCAAAGTACATCAAACAATATCTTTCCTTGTTATGAACACTTGGATTTGTACGGTATTGATTCAGAATATTATTTTCATAATTTACAATTTCAATTTGTGCAATGGGATTCTAATTCGATTTGGAATGATTCTGAAGTTTCTTAAAGACATGCATCTTCAGATATAAAATATAAATAAATGAGTTTTCATGCTTTTGAATATTTGATATACCTAGTTGAAGAAAAGCAAGATCAATCTGAATCTTACATTGGTATTCATGGCTTCGATCATTATTATGATGAAAAATAACACGCATGTTGATCTATTTTCCTTGCAAGCTCAATTTGATTTTACAATTGGTTTTTCTCCTCCTGAGTATTTTCATATTTCCTCACCTCTAGCACACTATTCATTGTACCTGGATATGTTAGATAACTCTATTAAACCAACATCTTTTATGAATCCTTTAGATCCTTATCTTCTTGGTCGTTATTGCAAACATGTACAACATGGTGTGATCCTACAATCATAGGATGAGAAAATCGAATCTATTATTTATGGTATCTTCAATTGTAAATATTTCATATGTCAGGAGGAATATGTTACAATTCTAAAGGATCAAGGGAGTTTTCCAATTAAGGTATCTCAATAATTTGTCCATCAAGAATCTGATATGTTTAATCGTAAGTATGATCAAACTAGTGGCATTAATAGTGTTTTCATTGATACATGTTATGATAGTGATTTATAATTACCTATTGATATTATAAGCCACCCAAATTTGATGTTCCACCATCAGAAAGTTAAAATGCCTTTCAGAAATTCAAGGCACTTCAGCCCATGTTGATGGTTATGTCAGGTTCTTGTAATCCTGTTGAGATCTCTAAACTAAGTTGGATCAAAATTTTCACACACAATTCTTTCTTTAACATCTATCCACTGGTTGTGAGTTCATTCTTAAAGAACTTTTGATATTTTCAAGTTTATCTTCACAATATTCAAATTAATAGTTCTGATTATATGAAAGACTCACGTTTGGTTAATATTTCTTCATCATGTGAATCCCTTGTATCACATTCAAGGTTGGAGAGCACATATTTCATGTATCCCCATAGTTTCAAAGCCTATCATTTTGATTATAAAGATAATAGTCATTTTGGGTTGAAGTATTTCTCTTTGTCAAACACTTTCGAGATTGATCACCTTCTTATGCCACTTGTGTGTGTCATGAAGCTAATCATATTTTTCACACAATCTATATTTTTGAGTGATGGTAAATGCACGAGTCATTTAGAAAATAAATACCTTTGTTTTGTTATGAATACCAACTTTGATTTGACCCTTGCTTCCAATATTTACCCAGCTTGGTATCTTAATAGGTTTTGTGAAGTTGCGATGTCAGTGATTTTTTAAATTGTTGCCATGATGCCTAATCAGATACAAAGGGAACCAATGGAGAATCGAGGATCGTATAGCCACCAATATGATCATAGTCATTTTACATTGATTTATTTTTTGAATCCAATGATCTTCATGTTTTATCATTCCAAAATTTAGATGCTTGTCGGTTACTTGAGACACTTCAGCATGAGCTGATGGTTATGTCATGTTATCACCATCTTTACAAGGCTTCTAAACAAGATCAAATCACATTTCCCTCAGAATATTCTCTTTTCTATTCGAATAAATTAATTGAAAATTAATTTCCTCATGAGTCTCGAGGGTTTTCAAATTGTTTTTTCTAAATATCAAGATCTAATCGTTGAATGGTTATAGAAATATTACATCGCAAGCTCCAACACAAATAATAAGTTTCGATATTTTTTTATGTTCGAAAAAACTGGAAACATGAATGAATGTATTTCCATGAGTAGCCTTCAAGGTTTTTATGATCGTCATTTCAAGCAACAAGGTAAAGCTTGAAACTGGTTAAATCTAGTAAGTGTGGCACATATTTCTTTTGATAAGCAAGAGCTACGATTCATTGTGTAGGTTTGTTAAATAATAGTCTTTTCTTTTGCACAATGTTTTATATTTCTTTTAATTTCTTATATCTTTGTGATTGCAAGTTATGAGCAGTCATGGTGGCTACATTAGAAATTCCATTATACTTAGTCTTGACCTTCTATCTAGTTAGATTAAGAGTAGGTTGAGGTGAATTTAGTTCTTTAGTTGCATTGCATAAGCCTGGATCTTACCCTGCACTAGTCCTTGCATTTTGTTTGTTTTCTTTTTTTGTTTCCCATGCTCCTGTTCAGTTAAGGTTTACTTTCTCTTTGTTTTTTTATTTTGTCTTCTTGTTGTGACTTTTCTTGTCTTTATCTCTTTGGTTTAATAATAATTTGCATGAAAATGATCTCACTTGGATCAATAGACAATGTGGCAAAACTTGAAAAGGGCAGTTGTG
Organism: Pinus albicaulis; assembly: GCA_034641835.2. NCBI lineage: Eukaryota > Viridiplantae > Streptophyta > Pinopsida > Pinales > Pinaceae > Pinus > Pinus albicaulis. Next base: position 956,716,838 of record CM076572.1, read on the forward strand.
ATGATGAGAAACACTTAGCTTATTTGGTATCCTCTTCTCTATCTTGGATTTGCATATCTTTAAAGTTGATGATATCTATATAGAAAATATGATTCGATCCAGACAAAAATCCTTTGGTCAAACTATGAAGTCTATATCTTTATTAGGATCTTCATTCTTGAAGTATTAAATAGCATTTTCAACATGTTAACCCAACTGAGTAGAGAAGGGAAAGGAGAAAAAATTTAAACGGGAATATAACTTTGTTTGTCTTTCAAATCCCCTAAGAAAGGAACTTGTTATCACAGTTTAGTTTCAGGATAAAGACTTCAGGGGTAATGGAATGGAGCATTTGTTTAAAATCTTCCACCAAAAATTCAAGCACGCTGACAAATAATTTGTCAGTGTCGGTTCAAAAAATTTAAAACAAAATCACTGGCAGATTAAATGGCAGTTAAGTGTTCATTTTATTAAAAAGAAGGCATTTCCAAAATAATTGTTAGTGCAACCTCCCACTTAGCAATAGATGGCAATGACAAAGCAAACATCAACACAACTAATCAGTGATTAGTACGTGGTACTGGGATGACAATAGATGTGATTTACTACCCCATTGCAATGTCCAATCATCAAAATTAATTATGATTAATGGATGGGTGAGATTATTAAGGCACAAGGTGAATGATTCTCCATCATTTTGGGTGAGCATTGAGAGTTAATTTGGAAGCAATTCGTAATTTTATCCTAATAAATGTTTACCAATAAATTTTCAACGATTGGAGAAGATACATTTTTTGAGGCAGCGATAAGGGTTTCTAGTCAAGATAAAGATTATTAAAATACAGATTCATGCACCAAGCTTTAGTTTTGATGAATCAAGACTGATATCCATGGTGAACTAAATATTTTGAATATGATGTCAAAACCTTTTTTTAAGACTATTTTTTCCTCTAAAATATAGTAACTTTGGGTGTGGTTTACGAACAAAGGGAAACTAATTTTTGAAAACAAAAAGAGGTTTTTATTGGGAACAATCTCATTAAAAAACATCTCTGATATTTTACACATATATCAAGGTTTTCGAGATTTGAATGTCTCCTTGAAGCCCATTTTTTATGAATTCGCCAAAAAAATCTCATGGACAGTTGTTCATGTTGAAATTTTGATGTTCTATGTTGTTACAATCACTTAAATCCAAAACTTCTTTATGTTTTAAAATAATTTAAGTAATTGTAGATAGAAAATAAACCATATAAATCATATGCATGATGAAAGACAACCAAGAATGCAATGAGACACAGAGAAGTTAGGTCAATGACCAGGGAAAACCCAACTAGATTATTCTTCTATTAGAAATTAATTGTTCAACAGAGATACAAAGTACAATTAGAGAATGAATAATTTCACCCAAATCTGAAGAATATCTCTGATAGAAGTAGTTGATGCAAACATTGAACACTTTGGCTCTCCAAGATCTGTTCTTACTCTCCAAATCTCTCTCTCTCTCACAATATCCTTCAAGTCTCTCCAACTCTCTCTCAAGTTCGAATTCACAATGCACAAGTAAATGAGGGGAGAAAGAATGAGGCACATATATATAAGAGGAGAAATGAATCCATGCCATAAAGGAGAACTAACTAGCATGCCAAGAGGAGTGTAACCCATGCCCATTCAGGAAAATTAACTCATTCCATTAAGGATGTATGCATGCCTCTGTAACGTATGCTTTTAAGAGACAGTGTAACATAAGCATTAAAGAGTGCGTAAGAGGAATATTTTATGGCATGCTTTTATTGAATGTAAGAGAGTGTAAGTGAATATTTTATGGCATGCTTTAATGAGTGTAAGAGAGTGTAAGAGAATATTTTATGACATGATTTAATGAGTGCAAGAGAGTGTAAGAGAATATTTTATAACATGCTTTAATGAGTGTAAGAGAGTCTAAGAGGAATATTCCATGCCAATAATGAGAGTGTAAGAGAACATTATTCAAAGGCATGATTGAGTGACTTGAAATTATTTTTAATAATAATATAATAGTATCATAATAATAATAATAATAATAGTGATGATCAAGTCGAATAGAACTATTAGGATTGATTGATGATCAAAATGGATTTTCCATCAACAATACTTGATTACCAATTGATGCAAGGTGATTTACTATTTTTGGAAAGTCATACTTGAGACTTTAGACTTTCTTTTTTTATAAATTCTATTTTTTTTGGAATTTCTATTTTTATAAATTCGTCCCTAAGCTACCAATTTTTAACACTCCCTCTCAGTGAGGGGGGAATTTCTTTCTGAAAAAAAAAATATTTTCTTTCTCTACTCATCTCTATTCATCTTTTCTTTGTATCATCTGCAACAATGATGTCTCACTCTAATGAAGAAGAATCATCATAGGGGGGATTCATCCATCACCCTATATTCACTTGGGGGCAATTCCACTTGCCAACATATGACAAGGATTTGGCACAACCAATTCTCATCTCAGCTTGGGGGTATCCACTTTTCAACATATGAAAAGGATCTCGCACATACAAGGCTCATCTCTACTTGGGGGATCCACTTGTCAACACATGACAAGGATCTCGCACATCAAATTCTCATCACTGCTTGGGGCGATCCACTTTTCAACACATGAAAAGGATCTCACACATCCAAGGCTCATCACTATTTGGAGGGATCCACTTGTCAACACATGACAAGGATCTCACACATCCAAGGCTCATCATTCTTGGGGGGATCCACTTGTCAACACATGACAAGGATATCACACATCCAAGTCTCATTAAATGTCAAGTGGAAGAACACCTGCATCCTAGACAAGTCTCACTTGACATTTTATGAGACTTGGATTTGCGAGATCCTTTTCATGTGGAAGAACACTTGCGCCCTAGAAAAGTCACTTAAACAGGTCTCACTACACCTATTGGCCAGGTAGGTGGCTTTTCTCACGTCCCAGACTGTGGGTGGGATGCATATTGAGGCCTACTATTATGGCACACACTACACAAGAGGTCCCTCATCCTCAGGATATTTCTGGAATCATTCCCTAATCTTGTGAGCTCTAACAGGGGGGAAAGGCATCTCAGTGTTCTCGATCAGTTGTGACCGCTTCCCGGAAGGGTCATGTCCATAAGTCCAAAATGCTCTCTGAAAACCAAGAACTTTCCTTTCGGTAAAGGCTTAGTAATAATGTCAATTATTTGATCATCAATCACAATATGATGGAGCCTCACTACTCCTCTCTGCACCATATCCCAGATATAGTGATATTTGATCTCAATGTGGTTGGTTTTTTCATGGAACATAGAATTTTTTGCAAGACGAATCCAATTCTTATTGTCACAATATATAACTGTTGTTTCTGGAACTTGCTCAAATATATCTCCAAAGAGCCTCCTCATCCATACTGCCTCACAACTAGCCATGCTAGCAAAAATGTACTCAACTTTAGCTATACTCAGTGCAACATAATTTTGCTTTATGCTCATCCAAGAGATCTTGGCAGATCTCGTGCTAAAGCAACACTTAGAAGTGCTCTTTCTATCAGCAAAGTTACCATCCCAATAAACATTAGTATATGCATAAAGTCTTACATTTTTAGCAGTGTATCTCAGTCAAATATTGATGGTCCCATGAAGGTATATCAACACATTCTTTGCAGAAATATAGTGTGCATGTGATCCATTAATTGTATATTGGCTCAGAGTTTTGACTGTAAAACATATGTCCAGTTATTTTTCACTAAGAACATAAGTGCCCCAATCATTTGACGATACTCAGAAGGATATGCCAAATTAGGACCTACAACTTCACCACATAGCATCTTGAAATTCATTTCCATTGGATAATTCATGGACTTGTATTATTTCATACCAAATCATTCCAATAGCTTGACAACATGTTTTCCTTGAGAAAGGAAAATCTCACCAAGTCTTTGCCATAATTCAAGACCCAGAAAGTAGTGCATCAAATGGAGATATTTCATTTAAAATTCAAAATCTAACTCCCTCTTACACTGGAGGATAAGAGGTTCACCACTAGTCAGAAATAAATCATAAACATATAATACCAAAATTAAAAGGAATACCTTGGACTGTCTTGAAGTAAATATTTGGATCAATATTACTTCTAGTAAAACCAAGCTTCATAAAGAAGCTACCAATTCAGGCATACCAAGCTCTTGGATCTTGCTTCAAACTATAGAGGGCTTTCTTCAGTCTGAACACATGATTTTTTTTTTTTGTCCTGTACTTCAAAGCCTTGTGGTTGCTCCACAAATACTTATTCCTCGACGAAGCCATACAGAAAAGCAAACTTCTCATTCGTTTGGTGAAGGGATCATCCTTGGCTAGTAGCTAGAGCCAAAACTTATTGGATGGTTGTATAATGACCAACGAGTGAAAATATTTCATCATAGCCTATTCCCTCTTTCTGTGAAAACCCTCTAGCCACAAAACTAGCTTTATATTTTTCACTATTGTCATCAACACCATGTTTAATTTTATACATCTATTTAAAAGACACAATAAATTTACCTTGTTGCCTTGGAATCACTTCCCATACATCATTATTAATAATGGACTCATATTCTTCAACCATTGCATATTTCCACACTTGATCTTTCACTGCTTCTTCAAAAGTGCATGGTTCAGCTTGAATAATGTTTCTCATGGTTACCATGTATTCCTGGAACTGACATGGTTTCTTTCTTTCCCTGAAGGTTCCTTGGGGAGCATCATGTCTATCAGCATCCTATAAAGTGTCACGAAACCATAATTTTTTTTTCTAGCACATGCAGAAGGATCCAAGGATTCCATGGGATCCATGGATTGATCAGCAAGATCAAGATCAGGCTTGGGATATTCTTCTGCATCCAAGGCATCATCCTGTATTTCAACATTAGCGGGAGGAGGAGTGGCTTTTCAAATAGTTTCATCTTCATCAAATTTTATATATCTGCTAAACTCTATATTTCTTTGTCCAGATACATATATTCTATAAGCTTTATAATTTTCACAATAACCAACAATCGTACCTTTATTACCTAAATCTTCCAACTTGGTACCCTTTTCCTTTGGAACATGGAAGTAGACAGGACAGTCAAAGATCCTTAAGTGCCCATTTTTTTATAGGTTATATGGTATAGTGGTCTCTTTCTTGATTCCATCTTCCTTACAAAAATCTTGAGCTCTTGTCCACTTCATTTCCACCTAATTCATGGGATGGATCGACACTTTCCTCAATCTTGATACAAAGTACTCAATTCTCACATTCATCAAATGTACTTGTTGATCTCAAAACAAGTGCAATAGCAATAGTATCAAAGTAAATAAACATAATGAAAGTATACCTGGTGATGAGGCAAATGTTTCTTTCTTTTCTAGATATGAGAGTGGCTCTTTCATTATCCTCGCTCCAGCTTCCTCTTGGAGTTTACTCTTCCTACACTATTTTGCACCCTAATGATCTTCATGATATTTTTATCGCATTCTAATCAAGAAGTTAGTGAAAGAATAATTCAAATACTCATGCAGGAAAATAACCAATGAACAATAAAGAAAAATACAAACAAGAATAGTGACTCAAAGAAACAACACAAGACTTGAAAATGCTTTGGGATTGAAAGTTGTCATCTCCCTCTTGATCCGACCTTTATAGGTTACCATTGTCTGTAAATGGTATTTCCTTGGCAGAAGCATTGCATCTTCTTGATCACCACTTAGCAAACTCCATCATGATCCACTCTAATCTCAAGTATTTCGAAAACCATACTTCTCACATGGGGTAATGATTTACAATGCAGATGAGTGAACTTTTGGTGCCACATTTTACAATGAAGACAAGTGAAAAAAATACCTGCCATGATAGGTCATTAGTTATGGAATCGAAGTAGTGATGGAATCATCTCGAAATCATCAAATGGACCTTAACATAACCTATCCCAGCACTTACAAGACAAAAGGTCATAAAGTCTCGAAAAAATTCAAAAAGTAAAATCAAAACTTTAGAAAAAGTGGGTTTAAAAAAAAAATGAATTTTGTGCATAAATAGGCCTTTTGTATTCACATTTGTTCATTTGTGCTTTGAATAATTTGTGAAAGATCTCTGGAGAAAAAAACCCCCAACTTCGAACCGGACCAATTCTCAGCCGAATCAACCCAAATTTTCTAAGTAATATTCTTAATTAGATTAGTAATCCATTTAATTGTTAATTCAAGTATTTTCTTATGAATTTCACCATAGAATTTATGTTTTTTGAGAAACCCTCTGCGTATACGTGGGTTCATAATTTCGAACACGCGTCTAGACGCGACTGTGTAGGAAGGAGCTTGCGTATGTGTAGAGAAAAAAATTAAAATGAAATTCTAATGGATTTTTGATGAATTGAACATAGCACAATTGACAATGATGTCATGAAGGACCAGTTGTCTTTAGATATACTCCGGGGATGCAGATTGCTCAAGTTTTTTAAGATGCCAAATATGAAAACGAACACCATATTGCTTGAAATTCTCGTCAATTACTAGGACCCAGAAGAGGATTGTTTGATGATTGATAAAATTCCATTAAGGATCGAGATTAAAGACATTTATTTCATAACTGGACTCTCTCGAAGAGGGGAACCAATAAATTTACAGGGAAATCCCATAGGAGGGTTGAATTTCGAAGATTATATTCGCATATACTATGCTGAGGGTACTCAGAAGTTCAAGACACGGATCCCAATTAGATTTGTGCAAGGGTTGCACATGAAGATACTTCGTTTCACCATAGTTAGAGTAGTCAGATCAGATTCCTTGCACCAAGCTTCATGTGGGAACATGAGTTTGGTAGTGGAATTCCTGACCATCCTATATGATTTGTGAATATCCTTGCTAACAAATTTGAAGAAACAATTGACCTCCATCCAGAAGAATAAAACTAAATTTTTTGGTTATGGGATCATTTTGTTCACATTCTTCTTTGAGAGGATTCCAGGACTTCGTCCCAAATTTATCTCTACTATCAACAACCCACAGGATCCACCGATAGCTAGATGGGTCAATCTGATCAAGAGGCTGGGGGGTGGCGAGGTCCCCAGAACTACCTGGGATGATGAGTTTTCCTATGGCGTGGAGAACAAGTCATCATGGTAGAAGATTACCCCTATGCTGGCATGGATTTCAGGGGAGATGTTGATTTTCCCTTACCACCCGGTGCAACATGGGGAGCTATTGGTAAGATCACATAATGATTTTTGATTATATGATTTTTTTTTTTTTCAAAAAAGATATGAAAATGAACAAAATATTTTTGGTACGACAATTGACTTATAAATTTATTGATCATGTTACAGATATTCGAACAGTCAGACCCGAGGGCTTCCCGAGGCACAAGTGTCATGGAAGAGAAGATGAGGACGTCACATATGACCTAGGGAGAGTTATCCATGCTATTCAGAGGAACCTGGAGGCTTTGACCCGCCATGTCCCTATGGATGCAGTGGAGGACCTTCCCGAGGTTATACAAAGTCGTGTGGTCAGTGTAACATGCGATTGGGTGCTACTATTCCACCATGTGGTGACAAATATAGTGTTCTTCCGTAGCACCTACCCAGGGCAGGGCCCACAGGCATAGGATATTTAGGATGACTAGATTACTTCGATATTTTTTTTATGATGGACATGACCGTGCATAAGCCCTAATTTTGCAGGACATAATTGTCCAAATTCTGTATATTTTTGAACACGACTCTGATCTATATATATATACATTGATTTTATGATGTGATTGTCTCATATATACAATGATGATTTATCTTTTTGATATTTAATGTAATGAATGATTAATATGCCAATAAGTGATTGATTAACTAATGAATCTGCAAACGAATTTTCTGAACGCGGAATGTGAATGTATGTAACATAATTAAATGATCTTTGTAACAAACGCACTCTCAGAAATAAAGGATATAAAAATGGATCTCTGACACGATAAATGTTATTCAACTGTGAAACCACCAGTTGCGAATCCAATAATACTACTAATGAACCAATACCAAGAGACATTACCTCAAAAGTAGATTGATCACAACGGTATATTCTACGAAATTGTTCAAATTAGGACCAATACACACGCCCCTTGAGACTAACAACTAACTGGATGGATAATGGATAACCCAGGTCGTGGAAGCAATATTTCGGGTATGTCGACTAGCACCATCGGCAAAGCCAAAATGACTCATATCAACCAGAAACACCTGCCAAAGCAGATCAAAAACATCAAAGTCACACCAAAAACCAATAGAGAGATATGCACAAAAATACAATATATACAACCAAATCACGCGCTAGACAACTTCCTAGGCATAATACTTCTTAAGATATAGCTCATTTCTGGGCTCCGCCAGCTCGTTTCCGTCAAAATCAACCAAAGCATAATCTCCCTTGATGCAGGGGCATTAGACACTAGCCAACAATGTAGGAGGTTTTGTCCACATGTTGTGGCTAGTAGGGTTCGGAATCATCAAAATTGTAACAGCTAGGTGTCAATACCTCAGCTGACTTTATGATTTAGATCATTTAGAATTTATAGAAGTCGAACAGTTAGATTCGATCCATCTATCATATTTCAGTTAGTTGAATAATTGTAATTAGGCTTTTGATTTTCCAAAACGATCCTCACAGAGGAACCGAAGGGACGCATTGTAATGTATATAATTTGTATTCCTCGGATGCATAGGGAGAAGAAGAGAAGGAGGGCGGAGAGATTTCTGTAATAAAATCTGTGTATTAACAATTGCTTCCAGTTAAATGAATTTCAGTTCCCATTAATTATCTAACTGTCTCGAGTCGTTATTTGTGAAGAAATTGTTTAATTGTGGGGCGATTGTACACTGGTTCCGTGTAGAATCGTTGAGTGTGGTGGTGGTATAATTCCGCATTTCTCTGTCTATTGTTCCCATGAATGGCTTGGACAAACTCTACGAATTAAATTCCGACGCAGTTCCTCTGTCTGTCTTACTGTGAAATTCCCCTCCGAATTATTGGATTAACCTTTATTGAAATAAACCCGAGTTGCGAACCTGAGTTGAGCCATACAGAGGAGAACGCAAACTCTACGTGAACCTCGGTTAACCACTGTTCCAAAACCACGAGCGGATTTATGGGGCCGGATTTCCCATATCGCACTGCCTTTCGGCTATGAGCGATATTTCCTGGTTGGGGAGCGATTCCATAAGGTGTTCGACACATGGCGAGGTGGACCCACAGAAAACCGTCGTTGCTGCGCGCCATCGCACGTTATCGTTCGACCAAGGAAGCCGAGCGATATCGTGGTACATTGTTGATCTGGGAAGGAGAAATCGGACGGTGGTTGGTTGGTAGAGATGCGCGGAAGATAACCAGGTACGGTACGAGCATTTGATTGGGTCGTCAATTACGTATGTGGGGCCGGAACCGAAGGTCTATTTAAAAATCATTTATTCAAAAAGGCGTTGGTTATTGATATAAAGCTCAATTATATAATTTAATTTTCAAAGGTTGTGGATAATGTTTATTTATCAAATTCCACGAATTTGATAAATAAATTTTCGAGAAAGAGGAAGTAGACCACGTGGACAAAGAACAGGGTTTTAGAACATAAATGCTGACAGAGCCACGCTACAGTTGACCAAAATCTCCTCAGGGAGACTTTCAGTTTTGTTGCATCATTTGTGGTATCAGAGCCATTTTTTTTTAGTTGTTTTTACAGAGAACTGACATGGCAATCTGAGTTGGTAGAGGTGCTGGAAGAAGGAGACCTGTTGCCAATGCAGAGGTGTTGGGGATGTTGCAGAGGGTTGAGGCCAGAATGGATGCCATGGAGCGAAGACAACCCAGAGATCCTAAAGACACCAGTGAACCTGAGATAGAGGAAGAGGAAGAAAATGTTGAAATTCCTCCTGACATGAGGCTCCTCATAATTGTTCTAGGGTCTGCAGTTAAGCCCATAATTGAAGTGTCGAGTTATGCAGGGGGACTGAATCCAGAGGAACTTGTGAACTGGATAAATGAAATGAAAAAGTGCTTTGATTATGAAGAAATAAGTGAATATAAAAAGGTCAAGTTTGCAGTAACAAAGCTGAAAGGACATGCTGCACTTTGGTGGGATGGAGTGCAGGCAGAAAGGAGGAGAGTTGGCAAGCAACCTATAAAAAGATGGACCAAGATGATGGCTAAATTAAAAGGTAAATTCTTGCCTAGTGATTATCAGCTAACATTGTATAGGAAAATGTAGAACGTGAGGCAGGGGTTGCTGAAAATAAAAGAATACACATAGGAATTCTACAGAGTGAGCATAAGAGCTGGGAAATTTCAAGACACACCAGAGGAGACTGCCAAATATGTGAATGGTCTCAAGCTGGAGATCCAAAAAACGAGATTGGTCTTTTTTCCTAAGACAGCAGTGAGCACACCATGGCTTGCGTTGCAAGAGGGAGAAAACCTGAGGAAACACCTGCCAAGAAGAGAGTACTTTCCGTGGGAAGAAGCTGTGTGGCAGAGGAAATCCTACCACACACCCGCGATGGAGCCACAAGAGCTCGACCCTCGTAACGTGCATCCGCGCAGGAGGATGCAAGGTGAAGGGGTTGTTACACAGGAAAAGGAAGAGGAGGCGAAGAGACAGAAAGGTGGGGAGAGAGTTGAGATGTTATAGATGTCGACAAGGGACATACACCATGAGTGTCCAGAGAATGTAAAAGTGGAACAAGAAATTTTTTTGTTGCCCGTCAGAGAAGAGTGCGTAAATTGAAGAAGAAATTCTCTCTGCAGAGGGGAGAGTCCTCGTGGTTAGTGGTCCTGTTGAAGCAAGCCAAAGAGGTCACTGAGCCTACATAAAGGAAGACTTTGTTTAGGAGCATATGCAAAGTCCAAGGGAAATGCTGCCAGCTAGTCATTGATAGTGGTAGCACAGACAATCTGGTTTCCACTGAGGTAATAGAAAAGCTGAAGTTGAAGACAAGGGAGCATCCAACTCCCTACAGGGTGTCCTGGCTGCATAAAGGGCACCAGCTGGTTGTAAAAGAACAGTGTGAGATAGAGCTACAAATGGGCAAATACAAGGATAAGGTCCTATGTGATGTAATGCCCATGGATGTGTGTCATATACTGCTAGGTAGACCTTGGCAGTTTGATAGAGAAGCAGTGCATGATGGCAAGAAGAACACTTACAAGTTCTTCAAAGATGGGGTACACCATACACTACTACCCATGGAAGAAGGAGATCCATCCAGCAGAGTGATTGATCCAAAGACCTTGTTGCTGAGTGGGAAGGAATATCTGCAACAGATAGAAGAAGAAGAGGTAAGTTTTTCTCTAGTTTTCAAACCTAAAGTAGTTCTTACTTCTACAAATATTTCTGATTTTCCAATAGAAATCCAAGAGATGTTAGATGATTACTGTGACATTGTTGTGGATGATTTACCTGATGAGCTGCCACCTATGAGAAAGATCAGCCATCAGATAGATTTTATCCCTGGTTCAAATCTGCCAAATAAGGCAGCCTACAGAATGACTCCCAAGGAAAATGAGTAAATCAGGAGACAAGTACAGGAATTGGTGGACAAGGGGTTGATCAGAGAAAGTTTGAGTCCATGTGCAGTACCAGCAGTATTAAGCCCAAAGAAAGATGGAGGCTGGAGAATGTGTGCTGATTCCAGAGCAATTAATAAGATCACAATCAGGTATCGATTCCCTTTGCCCAAAATTGAGGATTTGATGGACTGTTTGAGCACTGCTAAATATTTCTCAAAGATAGATTTGAAAAGTGGATATCATCAGATCAGAATAAGAGAGGGTGATGAGTGGAAAACTGCCTTTAAAACAAATGAAGGACTGTATGAATGGATGGTGATGCCTTTTGGGTTTTCAAATGCACCTAGCACTTTTATGAGACTTATGAATGAAGTATTGAAAGAATTCATTGGTAAATTTGTGATAGTATATTTGGATGATATATTAGTTTTCAGCAGAACTAAAGAAGAACATTTAAGGCATCTTAATCATGTTTTGAAAAAGTTGCACCAAGAGAAACTGCTGATAAATTTAAAGAAATTCTCATTCATGAAGGAAGAGTTGGTGTATTTGGGCTTTGTTGTTTCTGCAGAAGGATTGAAGATGGACCCAGAAAAGGTCAAGGAAATTGTGGAGTGGCCTTCATCCAGGAATGTTTTTGAGGTAAGAAGTTTCCATGGACTTGCCAGTTTTTACAGAAAGTTTATAAGAAAATTCAGTAATATTAATGCACCCATAATTGAGACAATAAATAAGAGCAAACAACCATTTAAGTGAATTGCTAAAGCAGAAATAAACTTTAAAGTGTTGAAGCAAAAGATAACGGAGAATCCTGTTTTGATTCTGCCTGATTTTACTAAACCATTTCAAGTAAAATGTGATGCCAGTGGAGAGGCCATTGGAGCTGTGTTGAGTCAGGATGATAGGCCTGTAGCCTATTTCAGTGAGAAGCTAAATGACACCAGAAGGAAGTATTCCTCTTATGAGAAGGAGTTCTATGCAATTGTTCAGGCGTTGAAAAAGTGGAGACATTATTTGATGTCCAGGGAATTTGTATTGTATTCTGACAATCATGCTTTGCAGTATATTGTACAGCAGCCCAAGTTGAAACATAAGCATGCCAAATGGGTTGAGTATCTCCAAGGTTTTAATTTTTTTTTGAAACATATAAGTGGCCAAGCAAATAAAGTAGCTGATGCTTTGAGTAGGAGGCACATGCTTGTTCAAGAAACTAATTTTGAAGTTGTAGGGTTTGATTTTCTCAAAGAATTGTATAAAATAGATTCAGATTTTAAGGAAGCATTTGAGGCATGTTGTAACCCTGTTCTAATAGATAGAAGCTAGTGGCTGGATTATTTCTTGCAGGAGGACTTACTATTCAGAAGAAACCAACTGTGTGTACCAAAATGTTCCATGAGAGAAAATTTGATCAAGGAGAAGCATAGTGGTGGACTTGCTGGACACTTTGGTACTGATAAAACCTATGAGCAGCTGAGTCACTTCTATTACTGGCCCAGGATGAGAACATAAGTGGAAAAGTTTGTGAAGAATTGCAAAATCTATCAATATGCTAAAGGAAGGAGCCAGAATGCAGGATTGTACACTCCCTTGCCTATTCCAGACAGGCCTTGGGACATGGTGAGTATGGATTTTGTTCTAGGATTACCCAAGACTCAGAGAGGGAATGATGCTGTCTTTTTTGTAGTGAACAGATTCTCCAAAATGGCATATTTTATTCCATGCTATAAAACTAGTGATGCCACCCATGTTGCTAACTTTTTTTTCAAAGAAGTTGTTAGATTGCATGGGTTGCCCAAGAGTATTGTTTCAGACAGAGACGACAGATTTGTGGGTCATTTTTGGAGGACATTTTGGAAGAAACTTGGTACCAACCTGAGTTTCAGCTCAGCTTATCATCCCCGGACTGATGGACAAACTGACATGGTGAATAGGAGTCTGGAAAATTTGTTGAGAAGTCTTGCAAGAGAGCATCCCAAGCAGTGGGATCATATTTTTCCCCAGGCATAATATGCATATAATGACTCACCAAACAGAAGCACAAGGCAGAGTCCATTCCATATTGTTTCTGGAATGCACCCTAGAGGAATATCACAGTTAAGAAATCTGGGAAAGGCAGAGCTAAGGAGTGCATATGGTGAGGAATATGCTTCAGAGATCCAGGCCATACATGAACAAGTGAAACAGCAACTACAAGGCAGCAGCATCAGATACAAAAGCAGAGCAGACTTGAGCAGAAAGGAAGTTTATTTTGAAGTAGGAGATCTGGTTTTGGCACACTTGAGAAAGGAGAGATTCCCAAGGAAGCAGTATAACAAATTGAAGTTCAAAAAGATTGGGCCATGCAAGATACTTAGAAAGTTTTCTGCAAATGCTTATGAGATTGAATTACCTCCTGATGTTGGAATATCTCCCATTTTTAATGTTGCAGATTTATACAAGTATGAGGATGATGATGCAGAAGAAAGATCAGCAGACAAGGAACAGATTGAGTGGAAAGAGCAGCTACCTCCAGCGCAACCATTGCAACCAGAAAATATATTGGACAAAAGAGTGTTCAAAAGGACCAGAGGACAAGAGTACTTTCAATACTTAATCAAATGGAAGGACAAGCCAAAGGAAGATGCCACTTGGATGACTGAAGGAATGTTGCAGAAGATAGGCAGATCAATGGACGAGCTCATGAACAGGATTCCATTAAGAAAATTTCCCTCAGGAGTCTGATGCAGGGGCATTAGACACTAGCCAGCAATGTAGGAGGTTTTGTCCACATGTTGTGGCTAGTAGGGTTTGGAATCATCAAAATTGTAACAGCTAGGTGTCAATACCTCAGCTGACTATATGATTTAGATCATTTAGAATTTGTAGAAGTCGAACAGTTAGATTCGATCCATGTGTGATGTTTCAGTTAGTTGAATAATTGTAATTAGGCTTTTGATTTTCCAAAACGGTCCTCACAGAGGAACCGAAGGGGACGCATTGTAATGTAGATAATTTGTATTCCTCGGATGTATAGGGAGAAGAAGAGAAGGAGGGCGAAGAGCTTTCTGTAATAAAATCTGTGTATTAACAATTGCTTCCAATTAAATGAATTTCAGTTCCTGTTAATTAGCTAACTGTCTTGAGTCGTTATTTGTGAAGAAATTGTTTAATTGTGGGGCGATTGTACACTGGTTCCGTGTAGAATTGTTGAGTGTGGTGGTGGTATAATTCCGCATTTCTCTGTCTATTGTTCCCCTGAATGGCTTGGACAAACTCTGTGAATTAAATTCCAGCGCAGTTCCTCTGTCTGTCTTACTAGGAAATTCCCCTCCGAATTATTGAATTAACCTTTATTGAAATAAAACTGAGTTGCAAACCTGACTTGAGGCATACAAAGGAGAACGCAAACCCAACGTGAACCTCGGTTAACCACAGTTCCAAAACCGCGAGCGGATTTACGGGGCCGGATTAACCATATCGAACCGCCTTTCGGCTATGAGCAGTATTTCCTAGTTGGGGAGCGATTCCATAAGGTGTTCGATACGTGGCGAGGTGGACCCACGAAAAACAGTCGTGATGCCATCGCACGTTATCGTTAGACCAAGGAAGCCGAGCGATATCGTGGTACGCCGTTGATCTGGGAAGGAGAAATCGGATGGTGGTCGATTGGTAGAGATGCGAGGAAGATAACCAGGTATGGTACGAGCATTTGATTGGGCCTTCGATTACGTATGTGGGGCCAGAACCGAAGGTCTATTTAAAAATCATTTATTCAAAAAGGTGTTGGTTATTGATATAAAGCTCAATTATATAATTTAATTGCCAAAGGTTGTGGATAACGTTTATTTATCAAATTCCACGAATTTGATAAATAAATTTCCAAGAAAGAGGAAGTAGACCACGTGGACAAAGAACGGGGTTTTAGAACAAAAATGCTGACAGAGCCACGCTACAGTTGACCAAACTCTCCTCGGGGAGACTTTCAGTTTTGTTGCATCATCCCTTCTTAAGAAATCTCTTTACAATGAAAGGTACATACCACATGGATTTCAATTTCCCTACCCCCAGGGCATCCTTGTTCTGATCATAGACCAAAATGAGGTCACCTTCAAAGAAAACCCTAGGTTTGACAGCCTGATCATACTAAAACTTCACCCTTTTCTTATGGGCCTCGTTAATCATAGCTGCATCTCAGCGCTACTCATCGATACGTTATAGATAAATAAGGTGTTCTTTGAGACTTGAAGTGTCAGGAAGAATCTAAACAGCCAGCTTAAGGGAAGGAATCTCACAATCAACAAGAAATGTTGATTCCAAACCATAAACCAGTTGGAAATGAGTGAACCCGGTTGAAATCTTAACTGAAATCCGATATGCCCAAAGTGCAGGATACAACATGACATGCAAATTGGATCTAGATTTATTGATTTTTTGTTGAAGGATAACCTTTAGTGATTTATTCATGTCTTCAACCCGCCCATTATCCCGAGCTTAATACGGAGACGAAGCGCCTTGTCGGAAACCTAATTTAAGAGCCAATTAAACCATCATGGAGTTCTAAAAATGACTTCCATGGTCAGTGAAAATCTCTTTGGTAATACTGAAGCGAGAAATGACATGGTTGAAAAGAAATAGGGTTGTTATTTCACCATCGTTTGCAAAAGTAGGCATAGCCTCGGCCCACTTCGTAAAGTAGTCCACTGCTACGATAATGTACTTGTGACCCTTTGCCAAAGGTGGGTTACAAGTAGTAAAATCAATTCCCCAGTTAGTGAACGAACCGACAGTGATAACAAGAAAGAGCGAAGTTGGATGAGTGCACATCTTCCGAGTATAAACCTAACAAGGATGACATTTTTTGACCGCCTCAACACAATATTTGAAAATCAAGGGCAAAAAATATCTGGCACGCAAAATATTTTGAGTTGTAGCAAGCCTAGATAAATGAACACCACAAGCTCCATTGTGGAAATCATTCAACACAACCTCAGCTTCTTCGAAATTTAAGAAATGTCTAAGGATCGAATCAACCCCGCGACGATATAGAGTGTCACCGATAATAAGATAATTTTTTCCCAAGTGATGCAACTTTTGATGATCATATTTCGAAGAAGCGAGGGGAAACTTCAAAGTATGGAGATAAACAATGAGATCTCCATACCAAGGATCTTGTGAAGAAATGAGGAAAATATGTTCATCAGGGAACGACTTCTCATAAATAATCTCATCTCCACAAGGCAACTCAGAGATCAAATCTGCAAATGAAAAATATTTATTGGATTTGGCAGACAGAAATTCGAGATCGAATTCTTGAAAAATAACAATCCATTGATTGTATTTTCCCCCAATCACTCGCCTACTGAGAACAAATTGAAATAGATTGTCTGCTGCCAAAACGTAAGTTTTGCGAAGGAGAATGTAATGGCTAAGTCGCTGGAAAGCATGGACAGCTGCCAAAGCTAACTTCTCAATGGGATAATATCGCAGTTCAAGACCTACCAAGCCTTGGCTTAGATAATAAATAACATGCTCAAAAAGAGCATCATCCTCTTGAACCACAACCATACCTATAGTAGATTTTGTCGCAGAGAGATATAAAAGGAAGCCTCTGCTATAATCAGGTGGACTAAATAATGGAGTAGAGACCAATGCTTTTTTCAAAGCATCGAACGAGCGTTAACCAAAATAATCCCATAAGAATGGAATTCCCTTCTTCGAAAATCTCGTAAATCCTCTCATCACCTCAACATAGTTAATGATGAATCTCCTTAAGAAATTTGTTTTTCCTTGAAGACTTTGAAGTTGACGAATAGAATATGTGGGAGGCAACTAAATTATTGCCTCAACCTTGAAGGGATCTACCCGAATCCCTTCAGTAGACACGATGAATCCCAACAACCAACTATATGTGATGGAAAAAACACACTTATTAGGGTTCAACCGAATTTTATAATGACGACATATTTCAAAAATCTGTCGAAGATGAGAGGGATGATCAATTCTCTTTTGAGAATGAGCAACTAAATCATCCAAATAAGTTTTGATGATATGATTGATGTCATGGAAATCATAAGACATGGCCTGTTGTAAAGTAGATCCAGCATATTTATGACCGAAAGGCATATTTTTGTATGCAAATGTACCCCAGAGGAAAATAAAAGCAGTCTTGTGTTGATCTTCAGGATGGATGGTAATTTGATTGTATCCCGAGAAACTGTCCATAAAGGAGAAAATATCATTCCCCACACACTCATCAATAATATGATCAATAAATGGTGTAGGTTAATTATCCTTCGTACATGTCTTATTCATATCCTTGAAATCAATGCAGACACGAATCGTTCCTTGTTTCTTGTCAACGGGAAATGTATTTGAAACCCACCCAGTTAAAGAAACGAGGTATATGAAACCCTCTTTGAGCAGCTTCTCAACCTCGACCTTAATAGTTGTGTCTTTCCTAGGGTTGACCGGACGAAGCTTCTGCCATATAGGCTTAGCATTATCATAAGTCTTGATCTCATGCTAGACAATAGATGGATCAATTCTAGGCATTTCCTCATAAGACCAAGCGAACACATCACAAAACTCTTTAAAGAGATCGATATAAGTCTAAATCTCTTCAAGGGAACATTCAGCTCCAATGAAAACATTCTCAATAACGTTGGGATCCCTGGAAATTTTCACCGGGATAGTCTTAGAAATGACTGTCATGTTCCCTTCAGCAAAAACCTGTGCTAGAGCTAAATGGTTTAGGGTCAGGTGAACAAAACTAGAAGACATAGGGCTAGACAATCTTGATTCAACCTCTCGTAAATCTGGTAGAAAATAGGACCAATGATGCAAATCATCCCTCAGTATTTCCTCGCCATTCATTGCTTCAAGGATAGCATCTTCAGATGGAAGAAAAATATCAAGGCAATCTTGAGCAGAAGATGAATTAAGAGTCCAAGCCGAAGCCACATCTCCATTCAACTCCTTTGGTGAAAGATAAATTGGTACAAAATCTGCAGAGTCAACAATAGATTGATAAGAAATCTCTGCTACAGATATAGGGAATTCCATTCCACCCACTTGACCTCCCTCTAATGTGGAAGTAGGAGAAGGTAAGGTCCAAGGATTTGAAAAATAATGAGTTTGAAAGAACTCCCTTTGAGTAGGAACCCTGGAGCATGAGATATCATTAATATTAATGGAAGGAGATGGAATATCAAAAGTACCCATAAAAAAGGTATACATTCCAACCCCCAAATTCTCTACAGGTTGCTTGGCATCATTCACCAAGGGAACATTCAAGTCAGAAGATGCATTTGGATCTATCGGAGAATATTCCATCTAATCGATAGGTGACAATCCTCCCTTCATGGGGAAAACACAGGATGTGAAATAATGATGAATAAATATCATCCATCTCATAAATCCAATTCTACCCCAATAGAAGGTTGTAGTCAAAATTGGCATCAACTATCTCAACTTAAATAATGACAACTTTACCCCCAACACAGATGGGCAAAGTCGGAACAATGCCATGTGGCTTGTGAGAATAACCATCAAATGCAATGAGAAGAGTAGGTGAAGGAATGGCTTGAGGATATTCAATGGCTTTCCAACATGAGATAGACATGACACATGTGGAAGCTCCCTCATCAACTACCATTTGAAAAATATTGATTTTCCGATACGTATATTTGATCTAAAAATCCATGTGATGAGGAAGTCTCTTCTTAAGATTTGACATATCAAATGTGATCATAAGGGATTTATTTTGATCAACTTCCCCAATCATAGTGAGCAACACACTCCTTTGCGTTGGGAATGACTGGAGTAGCTCTAACGCAGACATATCACAAGGAATCTGAGCCAAATCTTCTACAATGGTGTAGTTCTGGGCTGCCTTAGCATTAGGGTTTATTCTCATACGTTTAGCTGAACGTTTCGGTATGCGAGGTATAGGCTCGACTACGGGCCTCTCAGTATGGAGTGGCTCGGAATTACCAGGAGAAACCAAAGCTTTTTAAGCTTCACCATAATCACGAGATCTCCTAGCGATATCAGCATGAGCGCTCATCATATACACATTTGAATAATTTTCCCCTTCCTGGTTGCCTCCAGCGAGAGCTCCTGTATTAGCATTCGTGCCACCAAGCAGCTTCTACCCTTGGGGAAAAGGGTTAGTCAAAACAACCTAGGAACTAGAGGAACCCTGTTGAGCTAACAAGCGTTGATCATCCTGAATCTTAGGGCAGAGATGAGTAATATGGTCTCTAGTGCATAACTTGCATGGAAACTTAACTTTCTTCTTTTCCTCTCTCTTACCCTCTCCAACATTATCGTTGGATTTGTTCGCATTACACGTCCCATCCTTATATTTCTTCTTATTATTCTGTCCCTTCTTCTTCCCATCAAATTTTTTATTTTCTTTGGGGTTATAAGATTGAACAACATTAATAGTTAAGGGCTGGGAAGGAGTAGACACTGATGGCGTAGCCTTAATAGAAGGAGCATATTGTAAAGATAATTGTTGCAATTGATTCAAAAGGTTAGTTGTGCCACTATCGATCAAACCAACAAGCCCATCAGCATGAGGACCTGGCTTCAATTTGGCTAAATCCACTTTGGAATGAGGAGCATCTGGAAAAATCTTAAAGGACCCCAAACTGAGAATAGATCAATTCCAACTGCTAGGCTCTAAAAATAGCCTGCTCCTCAGAGAATATCCCAGAGAGGGATACATCCTTCGTGATTTATCACTGTATGTATCTAAGGAACCATTCGAGAAGGAATTCATTAGGCATTTGGCCTTTGATGAGCCTCTTCCTTCTCCTCCATTCTTGAATATGATTAGAAATGTGCATTGCCTTATCTTGGCTAGAAATTGGCCAAGAGATGGTTCAGAAAGATAGTAGCCAACTCGCCAAATGTAGAAAAACTGCCCCTAGTAAGCTCAATGTACCATTTTGCAGCCTTTCCAGTTATGGTGTGTTGAAATAGTCTCAACCTAATCAAATCATCGATGAGGGAGTTCGAGGAACACCATAAATGGAAAGTGGTAACATGGTCGACTTGATCCTCACTAGTCTTCCCTTTAAATATTTGACTATCTGAGGGAAGTTTAGTAGGGACCAGAGGCTGACCTGGGTTGTCCTAGATAGTATCATTCATCAACTTTGATAGATTTGGAAAATTAAACGTTGCCAGGAATGGTAAGCGAGGGGGACCCTCAGAGTTCCATCCACCAAGGGAAGGATTCTCAACATTTTGAAAAGAATAACCTGGATTTGTTGAGGCACTAGGTTGCCATGGATTGTTTGTAGAAAAATCTGAGCCATAAGAAAAAACTTGTGGCCCAGAAGCATTCGGAGTAGGACCTCCTCCCATCATAGAGTTACCATAAATAGGGATATTTCCCCTAATCGAAGTGTTAAATGAAGATGAAACCCCTTGGTAATGGTTCCAAACATTAGTGAATGGAGAGAAACCTTGAGAATCACCTATGGAGGAGAGAGGAATATTCCCATGTTGACCATAGAAAAATTGATTCCCAGTTCCCAACCCAGTAAAATTAGGGTTCCAGCCTTGAAAAGCATTAGAGCTTTGGCCTCCAAGAAAATGATTAAAACCTTAAACTTGAGAGGAGAAAGGAAAAGAACCTAAGGAAGGGTTCGAATGAAGGATATGACCACTTCTGAAGGGGAAACCGTGAAAAGAAGCTAACCCACTAGCCATAGAAGACATGGGTGTGGAGACAACAGAAATAACAGTGAAGGAAACAAAAGGAATTGCACTAGAAGGCATTCCAAAAGAAAAGGGACCAGAATGGGAAGCAAAATCTTGGGTGCCCCCACTCTTAGACGAAATGGGGGTAGAGCCAAACATTGCAGCACTAGGAGTGATATTTGAAAGAGCAATGGTACCTCCTCCTTCATCCGAAAGAGGAGTATGGTAACTTGAAGTTCTCATAGCCGAAGTTGTGTTCTAGACTGTGGACATTGAAAGAAAAGAAGGAGAAATACAAGGGCTAGACAGTCTTTGAGACAGAGGCCCAACGTACAATAGCACTTCCGGAAAACTAGCTGGAAGAGGAGAGGAAGGAGTAACTAGAGGTTCCGGCATTTCTTCCACTTCAACTTCTTATTCCGGAAATAAGCCTCAATAAAGGAGTGGAGTACTCCTCTGTAAATCACCACTAGTACTAGGACCACCCACAGAAACAACAACCCCAAGCGGAGGATCACTCATCGATGTGTTTGCAACTACTGGTTGAAAATCACCAGCCGAATTGCTCCTACACCTTCTTGAAGAAGGCTCGGAACTCGCAGGAGAATGCCCACGAAGCCTCCTCGATTGATGGACCGATCGGTCATCCACTTTTAATAATTATGAGATTTTAAGTAGACTCAAAAAATTATGAATCTATGGCAATCTAGGAGAAAAGACCACTCTCGAAAAAAATGTCCCTAAGATACAACAATCAAGCATCCTTAAGGTATTTCCGCTCCGAGTTATTAGGACTAGACACCAAAATACAAGAAAGAGAAATATAAGGACCTTTGGAGTATATTTTGGGGTAATTGTACCCTAGGACTACTAGCAAAGGTAACAAAAATAGTTACGCTAACCTCTTAACAAAATCAGTTACGCTGACCTCCTAACAAAATCCTTTGTCGATGCAAGTACCCAAGCTCCGCAAGGACACCCTCCAGAAGTACTAATTAGAGTGATGCAATGTCTACCTCAAGTACCACGGGTATTCCCCCACAATCACCTATGTGATACCTAGGAATAGAAACTATGAACACGAGTTCGTATCGGCAGTCGGGTGGAACGGTCTTTGGTCAAGACTCAGTAAATAAGAGAGGGGGTATCTTTATTCTTTGCCTTCGCTAGCCCTCGTGCTTGACTCTCTAGAGGAGAGATTTCCTGGTCCACTTAACGAGGCTGGATTTCACTCATTCATCAACTTCTATGTTTGAAATTTTGAGTGGCCTTGGAGAGTTAACTCTCCACTTACCTATTCCAAGGCCCTATGACCTAGACTAGTTGGTGTATATTAATGACAACCAAAACAATTCTATTTTGGATTAAGGACTTGATTTTAATGGTTGTTCTTTTTAAGTCAAGGGTAGATGCAGAATGAAACTTATGATGTTTTGACGCAAAAGAGAAAACAATAGAAACCTGCTACATGCACATGCAACTTTTTCTTCAATGAAAGAGATTTCTACTTGGGTTATACGAAACAAATAAAAACAAGAAATTTTTATTTTATTTTCAATATCATGCTCACAGACTCAAAAATTATCAAAAATAATAAAATGCTTAACAATGAAACTAATGCAAAAACTACCAATGATGAATTCAGATTCTAGGACTACTAAAAAAGAGAAGCAAATGAGTTTCTTAACAAGACAGGTCTGATCACTTTGACAAAAAAGAATAGAGAAGCCCAAACAAGAAATTCTTTGCACAAAAATTCCAAAATAAACTTGATACAAAAGAGACAATCCCAATACAAAACTTCTCTCAAAACCAAGCCACCCAACCAAAATGACAAACTACAAATATGCTCCAAAAATATGAAAACCATAAAACCAAAAGCAAAAGAAAAAGCAATGTAAAACAAAAATTTCTTTTGAGCCTTTCACTTTTTAAGGAAACAATAAAATTTCATTGAGACAAGAAAAAACTACCAAAGGCTTCAAATCGGAAAATTGAGCCAACAAGCAACTTCAAATTCCATAAGCTAACCATGTCACTTTAGTGATGGGACTCAATAATTGGAAAGTAACTAACTCAAAAAAATGACTTGAAATAGTAGCATAAAACTCCAGCAAACACAAAATATTCAAGAAACCAAGAAGACAACTTCAAGATTCGCCAGAAAACTGATCTCAATAAACCAAGAAAACCAAACAAGCCAACAAATGAAAAACCAAAAAGTGAAGCAATGACAAGGCCAAGCATGAGAAAACCGACATAAACTCACTGTTCTGAAATGTCAGAAAAACCAAGAACCTCAGAAAGAAGTGCTGATGCAATAGCCACAACTGAAACTTCACCAAGCAAGGAAAATCCTAGGTTGACTAGGTTTTCAAGCAATAAAGGGAGAAATTGATACACAACACACAGAAAGACTATCCAAACATATCAAGGGTTCTACAGCAATGACCAAAGTAGGCAAACAAGACTTACAAGATTCAAAAAATTATTTTTTCATTTTAAACTAGCCATACGCGGAATCATTGTGTGCAACCTACATGTATAAGTGTATGTGTCGAAGGAATATCGCGTATACATAGGTTTATTTGGACAAAAACATATGTATATGTGACTATGTACATAAAAACTAGCGTATAGAAAAGACAACAAAGAAAAATAAAAATTCCAAGCCTGATCCAAAATATCGAGGCTTTTTCCTGGATGGGAAAAGAACCAACAAGAGTGGGAAAGTGATCAGATCAATCAGGAAACCCAAAATCCATAGAAAACAATCTGAACTAGGAATTACACGAATGTAATCCCCAGTGGAGTTGCCAAGTCTATTGCGGGAAAAACTACCCTAAGGTCTAGGTTGAGGGACCTAACAGAGCGGAAGGCATACAACAACAAGAAGCAATCAAATTAAACGTCATAATGCTTAAACTAGTAAACTAGGGATAGGTGACCTTACCCGTATGTCCTATGTTTGAGGTCATTCCCGCAGGGTGCAAACCCTCTGCTTCTCCTCGTGCTTCAAGACCTGCAACTCACTCAACACAAAGTACATAGACTAGTTGTACAACATAGATATCCTAAATGTTAGTATGTTAGATCATATAAAATTATAAAATATAACATGAAATAACGATTACAATATCATTAACATGTATAAGATGCATATAATACCATGATATCAGGAACATGACAGAACTTATTTATTGATGTATGTAAAACGAAAGTGGAGATATCACCTGAAATCAACTATGGCTCCAAGCGAAATTGTCCTCCGGATCTGTCTAGCCCAAGCCTCAACAATATTCTTCCATAAAAGGTGCACAAATATGCCACATAAAGGAGGTGAACATCTCAAGAAGGAAACAAGGATTTCCTGAACCTAGGAAGTGTAGGAGGCACATGGATAATTAGACTTGATCTGGGCTATAATAGGCTATAGTATCAATACCATTCTCTCTCCCCCCTTAGGCCTTCCTAGTGAGGTGTATATATACTTACTCAAATCATTTTTTCAGTTGGGAAATAGTTTGGCCACGGGCTGGTGTAGGTGATCTTCAAGTAAAGCCCATAAACTCTGCCCAATTAATAGGGAGTTTATATATTTTTTAATATTTTAAAATGTATACATGGGTTAGATATGAGCGAACCCATGTCTGCACGTGTGTAAGACAGGGCAGAGTCTCGTATGGAATTAAAAATATTGTTTTTTAAGAATTTGACCAAGTCTGGATGGAAAGTCCTGCCCAAAGCCAATACATAGACCATCAAGTATATAAAGGTGATAAATGATGTTATAACAATGAATCAATGCATGGATAGGTCTTTCATTGATTTTATACAAATCTTCAAATCTTTATCCCAGAGTGAAGACATGTAATAATTATTATACATATTTACTTTATTGGCTGCAATGATATTAGTTATAATACATCTTTGATCGCTGCAAAAGAGGTTAATTTAGAAAATTATCATTCCAACTTTTGCAAAAGTCGTGATTTTTACATACAACCACTATTGTTAGTAAACTCTAATATAAAAATTACCAAAACCCACAAGATTATGATGTTTCTCATATAATGCGAGAGATTCCAAAGCCCCCTATCTTCAACATTTAATTCCTATCAGTTATTCTTTCACAACCTTCTATGCATTATAATTTTTTTTTCAAGATAACACTTTCTTGCACATGCATAAACAGAAGTAAAACTACTCTACTTTTGCTTGCATCAATAAGTACCAAAACCACAACTATTAAACACATGCAACACCTTAATTACTAGTTGAAAAATAACTATCATATCTTGGGTTCCTTGAAATCTTGGAAGAATGGTAGCAGTAAAATTTCAGCACCAAATTTCAGCAGCAAAATTCAGCTGTAAAATTTCAGCAGTATAAATTCAGCATTAAATTTCAGTAGTAAGAATTCAACAGTAAAATTTCAGTAGTAAGATTTCAGCACTAAATTTAGCAATAAAATTTCAGTTGTAAAATCTCAAGAGTAAAAATTTCAACGATAAAATTTCAGCAGTAAGATTTCAACATTAAAATTTTTAGCAGCAAAAATTTCAGCAGTAAATTTCAGTAATAGGATTTCATTTGTAAAATTTTCAGTAGTAAAAATTTTACTAGTAAAATTTCAGTAGTAAAAATTTCAGCAGTAAAATTTTAGAAGTAAATTTTAGCAGTAATATTTCAACAGTAAAATTTTCAATGACAAGAATTTGAGCAGCATGGAAGGAATGACAACTCTTATCTTTTTTGGCTTGTCTTCATCAAAGCTCTGATACCATCTTGAAATTTTGATGTTCTATGTTGTTACAATCACTTAAATCTAGAACTTCTTTATGCTGTAAAATAAGTTAAGTAATTATATATAGAACATCAACCATATAAATCATATGCACAATGAAAGGCAACCAAGAACTCAATGAGACATAGAGAAGTTAGGCCAATGTCCAGGGAAAAACCCAACAAGATTCTTCTTCAATTAGAAATAAATTGTTCAAAATAGATACAAAGTACAATTAGAGAATGAATAAGTTCACCCAAATTTGCAGAATATCTCTGATAGAAATAGTTGATGCAAACACTAAATCACTTTGGCTCTCCAATATTTTTCTTACTCTCCAAGTCTCTCTCTCTCAAAATCTCCTTCAAGTCTCTCCAACTCTCTCTCAAGTTTGAATTCATAATGCACAAGTAAGTGAGGGGAGAAAGAATGAGGTACATATATATATAAGAGGAGCAACGAATCCATGCCATAAAGGAGAAGTAACTTGCATTTCAAGAGGAGTGTAACCCATTCCCATTTAGGAAAAGTAACTCATGCCATTAAGGAGGTATGCATGCCTTTGTAACTTATTCTTTTAAGAGAGAGTGTAACATATGCATTAAAGAGTGCGTAAGAGGAATCTTTTATGACATGCTTTTATTGAATGTAAGAGAATGTAAGAGAATATTTTATGACGTGCTTTAATGAGTGTAAAAGAGTGTAAGAGTATTTTATGACATGCTTTAATGAGTGTAAGAGAGTGTAAGAGAACATTCTTCAGAGTCATGATTGAAGGACTTCATTTTTTTTTAATAATAATATAATAATATCATAATATCATAAGTATAATAATAAAGATAATAACATTAATGATAATATTAATGATTAAGTCGAAATTGAACTATTAGGATTGATTGATGATCAAAAGGGATTTTCCATCAACAATACTTGATTACCAATTGATGCAAGGTGATTCACTATTTTTGGAAATTCATACATGAGACTTTAGACTTTCTATTTTTATAAATTCTATTTTTTTGGACATTTTATTTTAGAAATTCATCCCTGAGCTGCCAATTTTCAACAGTTGATGAGCCACCTCATCAAATCAACATATGGCATTGAAGAAATTGAGCATTCTAAGACAGAAATTTGTTTCCATATACCAAGGCATAAAACTAGGAATCAATCTCTCATAGATATGAAGGTAGATAAATGACAATAAATGGCAATCAAATCCTAAATTTTTAGGCTAAATACTAGATTCGAAGGTTTTGATGAAATTTGTGTTTTCTAATGCAAATCTATATTTCTAGCAGTCAAATAAGCTAACTCCAAGTATAAAGAAGAAGAATTCATCATGTGGAAAAAATTTGTAGCTTTTTGTAATGCTTATGTTAGAACCCAGATCATTTTGTAGCATGAGATAAAGTTGTTTATTTTGTCCCTATCAGATAGAATATTTTCAAGAGGAATTTCACCTAAAAAAGTGAAGCAAGTAATGTCATCAGGGTATTGTTCAATCTCGCTGGCAGCGAAGCAATGCTTGTGGTTCCTTGAGGTGACTCCATTGGGGTATTATCTAGGCTCACAGGCAGTGGAGAAACACTAGGGAATGCACTAAAAGGCTCAGTATACGTATTATCCTTATCCCCTATCGAAATAGTTGAGGTATGACTACTCTTATGTTGATGTGTTTGAAGTTGAGCAAGGAATAAAGGAGACTATATCTTTAACTGGGATAAGTGGTAAAGTTGGGTAAATCTACATGGTGAATCAATACATCCTGAAAAGATTGAGATCTTGCACTTAAGGATAAAACCTGAATAGAAAAGATTTATTTCTACTAGTGTGTTTCTAAGTGTTGACGTTATGATCAACATGACCCTCCAAAAATTTTCCTGTATGTGAATTTTGAAGCCTACTAAGGATCTAGAAATTTATCGTTTCATGATTAATGAATGTTATGCTAAGTGCTTAACTCTTCCTCTCGGTTTCTGAGTGTTGAAGTCACTTGATCACACATGTTCAGTTTGTATTAATCTCATTAACACATTATTTTATGCAAGCTTGAACAGGCATAGAACAATCCATCAAGACAGTCCATGTGCAATGTTCAAACTATGTCAATATTCAGTGTGCACTTTCAATTGAAAATGTCTCACTTTTTCTTGCGATCATACTTCTATTCCAGTAAGTTTTTCCAACTATCGCTTTTGTGCACCTTGGATTTTTCAAGAGTCTCTTTCATGGTTAATACTGTCACTTTTCCTTATTTTCACTTTAATAAGTGTCATTTTCATGTTATCCTCACTCAGGCATGTGTCGCTTTCAATGTCGTTCACATTTTGCAAGCGTCGTTTATACTTTTCTCTTATCGTCACAAATTTCGCCTTTTGGCATGGGAAGTGTCGCATATCACATTGTAAAAGAAGATTTGTGGTTCATTTCGAGAGAAAATTTTGGGACAAATGGTTCCTATTTACCACGTAGACATGTACTAGACCCATCCCTAAAGTTTTATGCATTTTCGTAGTAGTGTCGTCATTGTCGTCGTAAAGTGTATCTTAACTGATGCACATACTCAAAGGGAGTCAATTATACATTCTTAAAGGGAAGTTATGATGCATTCTACTACACTGATGTGTCTTATTCATCATAAGGAAATACATCAGACATATTCTCCTAGTCTTGATCATTTTCATACAAGTGTCGTCACCATTGTCGCAAAGTTTACCCTAAGTGTCGCACTTGGAGGAGGTTGTTATATTGTCGTCGGATTGAGGGGATCATGATGTTCTTGTGTAATAAGTGTTTAATGTTGTGTCATCAATTGTTCTAAGTGTTTTTTATCATTCATAAGATCATTCTAGTCTCACTTATACCTTATTGATCTTGCACTTAACCAAATCCTGAAAAAACTTTCTTCCTAACCAACTTGACCCAACTTAGCCTCCTGAATTACACATTGCGCATTAGATATTCTCAATCTTCTCCTTGCCTCATAGAAATATGAATTTCATAGTGACAGTGTTCAAGGACTGCCTCCATACCCTCAAAAACTGTGTAATCTTGCCTCCTAGCTAGTCTCTTGTTGTGCATTTCGTAGTCTCAGTCACCAAGTTGTCTCCCTGAGTCCTTGAACAGCACAACTACATTATCCACTAGTCAGCCTCCCTCTAGAACTTCACATTGCGCAATCTCAAGGCTCAAGACTACCTCCTTGACCTCCACAACTATGCATATTAGCTTCCCAATCAAGCTTTCTTTGTTCACTTCGCAGTTTCAAGCCTCAAGCTTCCAACCTGATTCCTTGAATTGTGCAACTGCGCAATCCATAGGTCTCTCTCTCTCCTGTTTTTCTAGTGGGAAAGATTAAGCATCAAGACTGCCTTCTTGAGATCCTCAACTATGCAATCATCTTGACTAGGCCTCCCTGAATTGTGCACTGCGTAGTCTCAAGCTTCAGTCCTCCCTCCTGACCTTTGGAACTACGCATTGTGCAATCCCATAGTCTTCCTCTCAATCCAGTGCTGAGTCCCAACTCAATCAATCATTTTAAGGAAACAAGCTAGAATAGGAGTATTTTGGAGTGAGGTCATCCTCTCATTTTTAGATTCCATTTGCAGGTATTACATCTTGACATGAAAGGATGATTCTTGGAGAGGAAGATAAGGAGATAATATGGGAAGAACAAGGGTCCCACATGGAATATGAAGAGTCACTATTGAGTTCTAAAGTCATATTGAAGTTCAAAGGTCATGTAAGAATTCAAAAATCCATTGTAGAAGCTCAAGCGTCATGAGGGAGGTCAAGAGTCACCTCATTCGTTATAAATACACCCTCATAACTCAAGCAAAGGGACTTTTGGGACTTGAACTTTCACCTTGGCTTCTCTAGCATTGTCATAGGAGAGAATATATTTCTTTGGAGAAGCAAGTGGTGACTTAATGTTCCCCTATTGGGGCTATTGTAGCATCATTGTACTTGTATATCTTGGCACTTCCTGTAGTGCCCTACTCGATGTTATCATGCTAATTTTGATTAGTGTTTAATTAACCTGCAAATATTGACATAATTATTGAGAAATATTGGTATATATCTACACTTTTCAATTTGTAATTTTATTTTAGTGATATGACTTTTATTATTTTTTATTATTTCTATTCCAAAGGTATCTTCTCAAATCTAGTTTTAGATAAGATATGGTCTTCTCCAATTTATTTATAAATCAAATATATATATTTTATTCCCAATGTGTTTTCTCAAATCTACTTTTAGATAAGATATGATCAGGCTCCAATTTACTATCAAATATATATATTTTATTCTCAGTGTGTCTTCTCAAATCTAATTTTAGATAAGATATGGTCTTCTCCAATTTAATTCTAAATAAAATGTCTATATTTATATTCCCAATGTATATTTTCAAATCTACTTTTGGATAATATACGGTAAGGAAATTCAAGGTTAATAAATTAAAAGGATGATAGGGTAATCATGGAATTAATGGTAAGTGGTTGAGGTGGATGAGAGGAAGAGACATAAAAGGGAAGGAGGATGAGAGGAGAGGGGAGAGATCCTTGGTCTTTGTTTTGGCATTGGAAGATTTTATTTTTGGAGGAATGTGGAGAAGGGGAAGGGAGAGAATGGAGAGAAAAATGAGAGAACTCAAACTTGGATATATTGAAGAGTATTGGTTTTAACTTGGACACACTATAGCTGGTTGTAATTGGGCTCGAAGGGCTAGGGAACCTGTGGAGGTTCCCTTGGCTACGAAATCACTCTTAGTTGGCTGAGAGGAAAATTAATTCGAGTAGCCAAGAGGAGCATCCCAACCAAACCACTAGAACATGTATTCTTCCATTTGTTGTTTTATTTATGCAAATTGTTGCGAATGAAATTTCTCACATGTTCAATATGTTGTTGATTAAATTTTATTTGTTTGTTTTTATCAAGTAAATGTAAAGTTATAAACATGCTATATTTTTTGCTTATTGTAAATTCAATTAAATGTTAAGTATGATTTTTTATAAGACCTAGGTTAGATCCTCACATATTGTATCAGAGCCAAGTTCAAAATATGGATGTAAAACCCACCTACATACTAACACCTTGTTAGGCTTATGTGATTATAAGAAATTCACCCCACAATCCAAATAGAATTAAAATTGATATTTTTTGAATTTAGACTTCTATGATTATAAGAAACTCACTCCACAATCCAAATATAATTAAAATTAATTTTGTTTTGAATGTTCATTAACTAAAAATAAAAATAACCAATAAAATTAAAAATATATTTTTTTGAACGGTCATTAATTTTTGGAACAACAAACTTTAAATAAATAATTAAATAAATAAACAAAAAAACAAAAACACTTTAAACATAGTCATTTCATCATTCACTCTTCACTTCCCTACATTCCCAGTGGATTTCGAATGTATGTCCGTCATAGAAATCATGCGCCTAATATAGATAAAATTCATACCCCTAATATAGATAAAATTCATACACCTAATATAGTCATTCTCCCAGAATTCAAAGGTGTAAATATACCCCGACAGTTTCTGCAATTCCAAGAGGACAAGGCAGCTCAAGCATTGGATTGAATCCCTTTCCTATGGATTACCTTCCCTCAATTAATGGGTTTGATCCTGCTAAAAGAAAGAAGAGGTGGGAAGAATCCATGGAGCACAACTGCACATGTTCCCCTCTAGTTGATTCCATGCCTTGGCACATCAACTTAAGTCCTTCCTGGTCAAATTCTAATGCTTCTTTCCAGATACGACTTATTGGTTTCTTCCTCAGATGCACCATATTTCCCTAGGGTTGGGTCTACTTGAATCATTTGTTGCTCCATGAATTGGTACCAGAACTCGGCAGCTATTACATGTTGAACACACGCACTGAACTCTTAGAAACTTCATATAAAAATGCATGCTCACAATGGTGGAAAACAATTCAACACAAATTATTATTATAATTATAATTGCAATAGATTATTATAATTAGAATTAGAATAAAATGCTAATTTATTGGTTGAGGATTTCAAAGTTAATTTTCAGTAATTTCACAATTGTTTGAAGTAAATATATGTTTGGTGGGAGTTTACATATCTAACTATCATGGAAAATGGATAGCATAACACATAGAATAACTGAACAAGTTATGCAGTAGTTTATAACCATGGATAATTTGAAGAATTTAACAAGTTTTCTAAATCTTTTTGTGATAGTCATGAAGTCACAATGGTATTTATAGAAAAATACACTAAGTTGCAATAACTTTGAATTCGACATATGATTTTCCATGTCTCTCCTAAAAAAATGAAAGTTGTCTCATTACTCTCTTACATAAATTTGAAATCCTCAACATCGTGCAATTAATAATTTAACAAAAAAAAAATATGAAATCATACAATTAAGAATAGCTAAACATTTATTTTATTTTAAACATTTAATTATACTTAAAAAAAAAATATTTACATGGTAATATATATATATATATATATATATATATATATATATATATATATATATATATATATATATATATATATATATATATACTCTTTAAAACAAAACAAAATAATAACTTTGAACTAAAATAATAAAGTAAATTGACTTGGTGAAGTTACTGGTGGTTTTTGAGCTCCATGTTTATAAGAACCCATGGTATTAGCCCATGATATTCATAGGTCATATTAATTGAACAATATGCATAAAATGTTATGATTGGTTTTGAAGTGACAAGAATAAAATTTATTGTGCAAATTGATGTAAATTAGTGGTTAGACTTTAAAATGAATTTGATAATAATTACCAAACTGTTACAATAATTTAATAACTTTTAAGTAAATTTGGCAACTTATATATCCAGTTTCAATAAAATAAAAATAAAGACTTAAATAATACGTTAAGTAAAATAATTTTAAAATATATAATATTAACTCTTTAACCAGATAATTTGTCTATTTATATTACGTATAGGTTTTTAGCTTATCCTTTACTATTTCATGCTTTTAACTTTGAATTATTTATTTATATTTATGAAATCTTGTGTTGGGAAAGAGGATTTACATATTCTCCATTTATCATTTTTATAATTTTCATATATATATATATATATATATATTAAAATCAAAGCATATTTAGGTTTGAATTATACATAATATCCTAACTTTAGTTAAATTTTCTTTTAGAATTTGTATATTAAAGAGGAAGTTATGGTTTAAAGGTTTTAACATAAGAATATAGATTTTATAAAAATTAAATAAAAGAGACCAGAGACAAATTCAATTATGACCTAAATTTATGATGTTTTGAGAAAATCATTTGTAAAATCAATATTGCAATAGACATAAAATTGTTTCTAGTCATGTATCATCTAAAGGGATTTAGTAACTTTCATATTATTTAAATGTGTTATATATTCTTTTATATTATCATCACTTAATAATGATTGGGATTTGAAAGTGTCAGTGAGTTATATTAGTGTAATTTGAAATAACTACTTTTTGTTTATCTATGATGTCAATTTATGGATACAAATACAACATACATTTATAGTTATTTGTTAAACCAATTTTTAAATGTCCTCGAGGAAATCCTAAGATTCATAAAATGGACATAAATTATTTTAAAACAGAATATAAAGGTTGGGAAGGAGCAACTAATGCTCATAGAAGGAAGACATGTCTAAAAGGGTATTATTCACATTAGTATTTAATTTAACTATATGAATATGTTAAACCAATTTATTACTTAACTTTAATTTTAAATTAAATAAATAAGTATGGTTACTAAAAAAAATAATTTGGTGTTAATAAACATTAGAACATGACTAACAGGTACATTGCATTAGTAACCTAGCCAGTATCAAGAGAAAATTTGTAGGTTATGTAGAGCTCACACATGAGAGGACTTAGTAGATCCTTGGGGATCTTCTTAGTATTAATAATGCTCATTTACGAGCATAGTAAAAGAAAAACTTATGCCTATCATTTTATATGTGTGTGAGTCGACTAAGAGTGGACAAGTCCTAAGTTGCATTAATAAGGCTCACGTGTCATACAGATAATTGAACAATTCAAAATGGTGAACATGCGGAGAAATCGAGGTCAAGGAGGATCATCACAAGGACCTCCTACACCCATTTCCATCACCGGAGCTAGCTCTTATCTTGCGCTCCCTAGAAGAAATTAATGAGACTTTAAGAGGGCGCTAAACAACTGAGGTGGAAGTGGAGCACCCTCCATCAGGGTTGGGCATGTTAGGGTCCTATAATAATAGAATTCATAATTTTGAATTGACTATGATTAGTCTTGTAATATTGTACATACTTTTTCTTTCTGCAAAATGTTTTCCCATATTAAAATAAAAAATTTAAAGAGGGTGAAGTCCTAAAAGAAAAATCAAAGGACTAATAAAAGAAAAAGATCAAAAAATAATATAAGATATGAACCCCACCAAAAAGAGATAAAAAATAGATTCAGAAAGTGATGAAAATTCAAATGCCACTACTTTTACTTCAATTTACAAAATAATATTGTGTGTAGCTTGTCAAAAAATGCCACAATCCATGATGGTCAAACAGCTTAATCTTGATCATTCATGCTTTAAATTTCATGCTGATAGTTAGAGAATAAAGATCTATCCAAACTGTTTAATCTTGGCATATCAATAGTTAGGTAGAGAATAATAATGAGCTCAACATTTTAATCTGAGCCATTGGAAGTCATAAGGTTAGAATTAGATACTTTTCTTATAAAAGAAAAGATAAAGGGTCAGCAAGCTTAAATGCACCCAAATAAATGAAGAAAAAATGTTAGGGTAAATGATGGGTAGGAAAAAGCAGTTTTCACAAGGCATGAGGAGCATCAAATTGGTAATTTCATATTACTAACTTCCTTCAAAACTCATTTTCCCTTGTAAAAATATCCCTTCCCCTTCATATTAATCTTTTCCCCCTTACTTCACTCATTTTCCCTTACTAAAACCCTTTTCCCTTAACAAAAAAAAAACATATTACCATTGGAAAAATAAAAAATTTCACTAACTTCCATTTTCATTAAAAACACCCCAATACCCACTTATCCAAAGTTTCTATTTTTAATATATCGGGTCCCACTATGAAAAATCCCTCCCCGATATTAGTTTAAACACTAATTCTTAGTGTATTTTATAATCCCGTTGATATATACATTCCCACACATATTAAAAATCCCACATCATATTTCATTAACCCCCGATTAATATATATGGTTGAACCCATTCCCATACTTTGTTAACCATTATATATTAACTCTTGCTAACAGTTTAACCCAAATTTTCTTGTTAACACACAATGTGATATTAAATCCTTGTTTTAGATCTTTAACCTGTATTATATTAACTCCCGCTTATATTTAAGTCTCGACCCTGTATATATAATCCATTGCATATATCACATAACCCATCACATGACTTAAAACCCTGGGCCCCGCCTATCAAATCCCTCCCATTCGCCCATTTTTCCGATCAAAATTCATCAAATCCGATGCCCAATGTTAGCTTTCGCATCCCCGAATGCCTGACAGTTAACGCTATGGAAGGCTTGCGAAATAAGCAATTTCGGAACCCCACTCCTCTGCTACATGGCAGCCCCGCATTGTATCACATCCCTCCAAATACAACCATTTACCATCTTCTCGCAATGCGAAAACTGCCAAGTGGTTTTTCTGCCCTTTGCAATAATACCACCATGCCATTTGAAATTAACCATGTGCCCAAAGATTAACCACTATTGGTTAAAACTTTAAAAAGCTGCCCTTTACAGTCTTTTTACAATTTCTGTTTAGATTTGCGCGAAGTAAGCCTCTGCCAACCTATTTTCGAGCTAAAAACAACTCTGCCAACATGTCTTTAAGCCAAATCACACCAGAATTCAAGACTTTTTGCTGCTAAAGCCGATGCAGAACCAATTTGAAGCCTTATAAAGACCATTGAAGCCTAAGAAAGCCTCTGCTGCATCCAGGACATTCCCTACAAATAGAAATTACCCCTTCCAGGTATTCCTGAAGTACCAAGACCTGTATTTGAGCAAAAAAGTGATAAGTTAGTTAATTGAACCATTTGAAAATCTTTGCAGACCATAGAAAAGCCATTGTTGCATCCCAAACCTTTTCTGTAGACTGTAATTATCTTCTCACAGTATTCATAAGGGTCTGAGCCTATTTCCTAAGTCAAAAGAGTAATTAATTGATAAAATTAAACAAGTTAGATGGCTTCCCCAAGCATTGTTACTGTAAATCCCCTACAACCTCCTGTTGTTGATGTTGAACACACCCCACTTGCAGAAAAATACTTCAAAATCAGTGACCCTATCACCGATTTCAATCTCCTTGAGCTCCGCTGTTGGAGCCATGATAAAGCCATTGACCAAGCTGATGATATCTGCCTTTGGGAATCCAATTTTCCCAAGTATATCCTTCGACAAACTTTCCAATTCCCAGAGATAATCAGGCTCTGTCAAGATAATTATTTTCCCAATGAAAGAGCCCTAATAAGCCACAATAAGAATTTGTTTTTCACCATTTCAGCTGAATCCATAAACCAAATGCTTCAAATACAATCTAAGCCTGATAAAGCCCCTCTGTTAATAGAAATCCTCACTAAATTATACCTGAAGCTTGATTTTCCAAAGAGGTTTTAGATCTTCCAAACCTTCTTGCCTTCATCGTTTGAAACCCCAAAGAGAAACCCTCCCTATGTAGCCTCAATTTTCTCAAAAAGAATAAGACAGATAATCACAATGTTGTCTTGCATTCTGGGCTATTTCACAGATGAGTTTGTAGATGCTTCAATCACTAGGACAACCTCCATCCTTCACATTTAACTTTGTTCAGTGCTTATCAGATGTTATTCATGAGAAACTAGTTAAATTACCTAAAGAATGAGTCTTCAAGATTTCATTAGTGTTGTTTCACATGTTCTTATACTTTCAATCTGAAAGGTTCATAGTAAACCTCCAAAAACTGGACCTTAAGGGCAATCCTCAATCAGTTGTTTTTTGGTCTTCCTTAATCAGGAAAGATTCCACATAGTTTACCTACAACAACTTCATTGACTCATTTATTTATCCTATTGTCAATATGCTAAGCAGTAGCAGTCAACCAAGAATTAGTGATGAAATAAAGAAGGTTTTACAATTATCTGAACACACTAGGACAGGAGACTGGTACTTGTACCAGAATCACACTGAAATTAGAGTATATGGATGTCAACTCATTCCATATAAGCTGCCCAAATACCTCCCAATGAGATTATTTTCACTTGAATATATCAGGCAGATCATAAACTATGATGAAGTGAACTTGTTGTTAGCAAAGAAGAAGACACAATTCAAGATAAAAAACCAGAATGGCCCTTTCATTTGTAATAACAGGATTGTTGGTCAACAGGCAAAGAAATACTTATAGGAATTTAAGTTCAGTAAGAGTTTCAAGTGGAAATATGATACTTTAGGAAGTATCAACAAGTTAAGAATCAAGTTTAAGCTAACTCCTTTTTTTCATGAGTCTAAACCAGACATTGAGAAGTACTCTAACCAGTCAGAGTAGTTGGAGAATACTTTGAAAGAGCTGGAGAAACTAGTATAGACTAGTTATATTCTGCAAACTCCAGTCCTACAAGATAGGAATTCTAAAAGGCCAAGAGAGGAAGGATCATACTCAGCTCAAACCACTACTGAAACTAAGTTTAAATCGATGTACAGGAAGAAGCCCAAGCTAAATCCTGTAAATGAGCAAGTTGAGACAATTGAAATCCTTGATACAGACCCAGTGGTTAAAGACAATGCACCACCTGCAATTTCTGAAGAAACTCACCAGCCTTCAACCTTTAACACTCAAATAATTCAAAAGCAACACAGTGTTGAGTTGTCTTCATCAAGTAAACCAGCAGATAAAGAATAAGATATCATGGATAAGTACAAGGAAATCAATCTCATAAATGAAACATTGAAAGCAATCACTTATGCACAATATTGGAAGAAGACACCTAGTGACCAAAGCAGGTTGCTTTCAGCCTTTGACTATAAGACCAGGAAGATGCAGATGACTTTCTTGCAACCCACAGTGAAGAATCCAAAGTCATCGGCTAACTATAAGAATACTTCATATGAAGTTCAAGCCAAAGACCTACATCCTATAGACCAAATTGAATTCCATAAAAAAGCTGGAGAAATGATTTACTCCACAATGACCAATAAAGCCATGAGTGTCCATAAACTACAAAATACTCTAGAAAACATCAGAGGACAACTAAAACTAGAGAAGGCTTCCTCACAAGCCAAGGACAATAGGATCAAATCATTGGAATAATTGGTTATAGAGGTAGGATATGATCCCAGAAACATCAAATTTGCAGAAGAAATCATCAAGAAAAAGAATGCAGACATTGTTGCATTGAAAAAACAGTTAAAATTGCCTCCTACTGAACATCCACGTGCTAAGGAAGTTTTGGAGAAAGAAGTACAAAAAGACGAAATGATGAATCTCATCATTCAGTTGACATCTCAACTGAAAGAGATGGAGAATGAGATGGAAAAATTGGTGCAGGAGAAAAAGGCCAGCATGGAAGCAACCCTTGTCACTGCTATTCCTACATTTACTAAAACAATTCCTTCTACTTCAGAAACTCCAGTGGCAACAACACTTCCAGTAGCTACAACAATTCCATCTACATCAGCCACTACATCAGCAACAAATTCAACAACAACATCAACTCATCCTAGTGATGAAGCAGGTAAATTGGTTAAAGAAATGCAATACATGTCCATGTAGACTAATGAAATAAATAGACTTAAAGAACAAATGAAAATTCTATAGGATGAGAATAAGTTGATACAAATCATGCATAATAATGAAACACAAAAGTCAAAAAGATTGACTGATAAAGTACAAAAGTTAGAGAAAGAGTTGACATTGAAAGAACCACTTGCCCAAGCAAAGCAGCAGCTCTGGGCCAATCTCATTGACTCTGTCAATGATATTTAGCCATCCATTCAAGTTATTTATGAACAAAAGGATTTCAAGGCAGCAAGTGAAGCCATTCAAAAATTCAAGGAAGAACTTGGTAAAAATCCAAAGGAAGCAAATGAAATCATTAAGTTTCTTAATTCCAAGAACAAACAAGAATTGGAAGAAATTGGCATTAGTGACAGGACTGAAACAATCCTAGAAGTCAGAAAGGTTATTTCCAAGAGGAACTTGATGGTACAAATTGAAGACAAGTGTCAAAACATGGAGCTTGAAATAACTAGATTCATGGTTAAATTTGATATTTTGATGCAGAAAGGCCTACCAAATCCTTTGGTTATCAATGAAAAATTGATTAAACATGAGGATTATGCTAAGAAAATCAGAGAAGTGGCAAAGGAACAGGCTAACAATTCTGCCATGAAAGGAATTCCAACAGGAAAAGTACTATATCAAACTTTTGAGAATCTCTTTTACCTCCAGCATGAAGTAAAACATATATTCATCAACAAGCCTACATTTGAAAAATACACAGAAGCTGATGAGATTTTCAGAAGAATGGTAAAAATTAAATTACCAGATGTAGAGGCTTGGGAAAAGTTATGTGATTTACTTTAAAAGGTAAAAGAAAAAAAATGTAAAAGAGTAGTGCAGTAAAACATAGCAGTCAAAGTAAAGCAGTAACAGGATTAAAGTGAATGGAAGAGTTTAAAGAGTAACAGAGTTAGTGAGTATCAGATGAAAGACAAAGTTTAAATTCAAAACAGAGGTGAAAAACAGAGTTAAAATCAGCCAGCGTAAATGACACTCAACAGCCTAGAAGACAACCAGCGTTGAGCAACAGAAAAAGAGAGAAAGCAACAAAATATCAACAAGCAAACAACAAATCCAAATAAAATAGGGACAACTTGCATTAGTTAGATAGTTGTCTCTATCTTCTTGCATGAAGATATTTATTTTTCCTTGAATAATTTCTAAAAACAATTTAGGATAGTTTTGTAATATTTTTGTATAAATACTTCATAGTTTGAAGTATTGAGTGTGGATTTTTAAACAATTCTATAGTTATATTGATCTAAAACCTGAGGGTTTTGTTGTAACATTTTCAAGTCAGCAGACTTGACTAAGGAATAAAGGCACTACATTATAGGATTCATGTGATGGGTCACTTTAGTGAAGTATCTTTCTATTGTTAAATTGTTATTTTCTAAAGTATTTCACATACTTGAATTTTTTCCAATTTAAATGCATAACTAGAATATTATTACAGAATTCATTTAATTACACTTTGTCTTTAACAGCTATTCAATTTGATGTTTTCTTCTGATATCCAGAGTAGGGAATTCTTCATTGCTCCCTAGTTTCGATTAACCTCTTTCACTTCCCTCATTATCCGGGTCAAGGAATCCTTAATTTCTCCTTAATCCCGATTGACACCACTTCACCATCCAACCTAAAAGATCTGAATTTTCTCAGCTACCTTGCCCCGTGAACACTTCCTTTTGACCTTGATTCAGTCCTTTTTTTCTTTACATTTTGACTCCATAGCCCAGTGGTAAATAGACAATCATCTATCCATCTAAATCAGTAAACTCTACCACCAAACCAAACCAAAATCAAAACACAATCAATCTTTCATAACTAGCCTAAAATCAACTAAAAGCAACAATGTTAAATCATAAAGAGAGATCCCTCTCTGAGCATTAGGAAGGCTAGATCCTGATCTCAAAAGTAGGTTTGTGGTTACCTCTAATATTTCTTGAACTAAAAAAGAATAAAAACCCTAGGAAATTATTGGAGTGATAACAGGGCAATCTCAAGGGGTCAAGAGACTCTGATAGAGGACCTCCAATCGAGTACATTAAGAGGGGGCTCCAAAAGACTAAGCTCCCAGAGTTTGTTGGAGGTCGTGCTAGCGAACGAGCAAAATCCTGGTTAGAGGGAATGAGAAGGTGCTTTGCAATAAGAGATTATAATTCTAATTAAAATATATAAATTGGTGATATTCCAACTTAGAGATAGTGCCCTAAACTAGTGGGGTAACTTAGAGCATCAACTACACCTCACTCCTGACATAATTACCTGGGAGTTAATTGAGGAGAGATTCGAGAAAAAGTACCTACCAACATATTATGAAGAACAATAGATAGGATCCTTCCATGCTTTAATACATGGAAAACACATGGTAGAGTAATATGAAATTAGATTCATGAAATTGGTCAAGTATGTCTCCTACATAGATATTGACCAATGCCAAGTGGGTTGTTTCATTTATGGATTGAACCCTAAGATTAGGGAAATGGTGGGGATGTGGAAACCATCCTCAGTTGCAGAATTTGTTGAACATGCTCGTTATATTGAAGAGAAATTATACTTAAAAGGTGGAAACAAAACCATTTTTCCACAACAGCCGAGGTTTATGGGGAAGGTCCCTTGTACCTTCTCCAGGAGAAGAAGTTTAAGGCCACCACTATATGGAAATAGGGTTGTACCCAAAGCACCAACAACGGGTATTTCAATGGTTGCAAGGGCAGCTTCACCATCAGCTTCGAGGACTCGTGCAAATAATGATCAGACATGAGGAGCCACAAGCAAGGGCAGGGGTCTCAGGGGAAGGACCTCTTTCCAATAAACTCCACGACATTTTGTTCAACGTCTACCTCCCATCACTTGTTGGGGATGTGGGGGACCTCATTATCAACA
The DNA here is from genome assembly GCA_034641835.2 of Pinus albicaulis. Lineage (NCBI taxonomy): Eukaryota > Viridiplantae > Streptophyta > Pinopsida > Pinales > Pinaceae > Pinus > Pinus albicaulis. The sequence goes on from CM076572.1 coordinate 956,758,570, forward strand.
CGATTGTCCTAAGTTGCAAACTGATAACAACCGTAGAGAAGAAAAAGCACCAATGGGGAAAGCAAGAAACCACCATCTAATTTATGCAGCAGTTCATAACCAACAAGTTGAACACCAATTTGTCGTGGTAGAAACCTAGGGTATGATAAATAATGTAAAATTTTAAAAAAAAAATTGATTATGGTGCTACAGATAGTTTCATTTCACCAGTTTCATTAGAAAAATATGGGTTGGAATCCTATGAGCACGATGACTTTCAACAATTTGAAATGGCTTCTGGGATAAAACAAGTAGTAGAACCTAGTGTTTACCAATGTCAGGAGAACCTCGGGGTGTGTATAACTAAGTTTAAGGCATACGTCACAACACTGGGGACGTACGATCTAATCACCAGAATGGACTGGATAGAAGCTCATCGATCTTTAGTATATTGTTTCAAGAAGAAGGTGATTTTTTTAGATGATGACGGTAGGTCAATTGAGATTTGTGGTATCAAGAGAGGAGTGTCCCTACAACTCATCTCCACGATGAAGGTAAAACGATGTCTTCATAAAGGTTTTAAACTATATTTAGTTGAGGTTGTAAGTGACCAAAAAGGATCCTCCCTAGATCAGTACCCGGTTTTTCCAGAATTTGGGGATGTTTTCCCTAAAGAGTTTCCTATATTACCACCTCTGAGGGAGATCAATTTCACAGTTGACCTAAAACCTAGTGCAGAACCAATCTCCAAGACACCCTACAGGATGACAGACCTAGAACTTTGTGAGTTGCAGATGCAGTTAAAAGAGCTTTTAGACTTGGGATTTATTAGACCTAATATTTCACCTTGGGGTGCACTAGTGATTTTCATCAAGAAGAAGGATAGTTCATTAAGGCTATGCATATATTATAGGGACTTGAATCAAACCACAATAAAGAATAAGTACCTGATACCTAGAATAGATGACCTCTTTAACCAAATGAAGGGAGCAATGGTTTTCTGAAAGATCGATTTGTGATATGGATACCATCAATTGAGGATTAAAGAAGGTGACATCCCAAAAAATGCATTTCATACTCGGTTTGGGCACTACGAATTCGTAGTTGTATCATTTGGTTTGAACAATGCACCAGCAGTATTCATGAGTCTCACGAATGGTGTTTTCAGGAAGTATTTGGACCAATTTGTGCAAGTATTTTTGGATGTTATTCTTGTGTATTCCAAGAATGAAAAGGAGCATGAAGAGCACCTAAGGCTTGTATTTACTTGCTTAAGTTAAAATAAGTTGTATGTAAATTTTTTAAAATGTTCCTTCTTTCAAAAGAAAATTCATTATCTCGGGAACAACATTTTAAGAGAAGGGATTTCAGTTGACCTAGAAAAGGTAAAGGCCATAATGGATTGGCCAGTGCCAAAAAATTCTCATGAGCTGCATAGCTTCATGGGGCTAGCAAGTTATTAACGCGGATTTGTGGAAAGGTTTCCAAATATTGCACCCATCACCACATTACTACGAAAAGGGGTTAGGTATGAATGGACATATGAATGTGACATTGCATTCATTGAACTAATGAGGTTACTAACTAGTGCACCAATCCTTCGAGTGCCTAACATGGAAAAGGACTTCATTTTTTGCACATATGCTTCAAACCAAGGATTGGGAGCAGTTTTGATGCAAGAAGGTGGAGTAATAACTTACGCATCAAGAAAATTGAAGAAACATGAAGATTTTTATGCTACCCATGACTTTTATTTAGCAGCAGTGATGATATATTTAAAACTATGGAGACGCTACATCGTCAGGAGAAGCTTTGAGTTAAGAACTGACCATCAAATCTTGAATCACCTCTTCACTCAGAGGGATTTGAATGCTAGACAGAGGTAGTGGAGCGAATTCATGAGTGAGTATTATTTTGGGATCTCATACATTAAGGGAAAGGAAAATGTGGTGGCTTATGCACTAAGAAGGAGGCCACATATCTTCTCTCAAGTACCCTTGAGGGTTAATTTGAGGGAACGTGTGTTGGAAACACTCTTTGAAGATAGTTGTTATCTAAATTTTATATCAACATTCGAGAATGGTAAGCAGATAGAATCAAAGTTTGAGGGTTATGTCCTTGAACCAGATGAACTACTGAGATTTCAAGGGATATTGTACATCCCTAAGGAAGGGGGTATAAGAAGAACCATTCTCCAAGGGTCACATAGAGCACTCTATTGTGCACATCCTAGAGTGAAGAAGATGTATGCAGACATGAAGAAACTTTTTTTTAGGCATGCATGAAGCACGACATAGTCCAGTTTGTCATCAAATTTCTTAAATGTCAATGAGTGAAGGTTGTTCATCATCATCCAGCAAGACTCCTACAACCACATGAAATCCATATGTCTAAATGGGAGGTCATTTCTATGGATTTTTTTGTGGGTTTTCCACTCACTTCACAGAGGCACAATGTTATACTCATTGTAGTTTGTAAATTGACCAAAAGTTCCCATTTCATCCTAGTGAGATACACTTACGATGTTACTGATGTGGCATGAGTTTCTATAAGTGAAGTTATTCGACTACATGGTTTACTCACAAAGATCATTTTTTATAGAGACTCTCATTTTACATCTAGGTTTTGGAAAAGTTTGCAGTCAGCATTGGGGACTGAAATGAACCTGAGCACTGTATATGATCTAAAAACAGACGAGCAGACTGAAGGAGTAAACCAGGTTATGGAATACATGCTTAGAATGTACGTCATGGATAATTAGACTCATTGGGAAAGGTACTTAGTATTGGTAGAGTTTTATTATAATAGCAGTTACCACAGTTCCATTGGAATGCCTCCTTATGAAGCTTTATATGGAAGGCCATGCCAGACGCCATTGAGTTGGGAAAATTTGGAGGACCAAGTAATAGTTGGGTCGGAATTGGTGTCAGAAATGGAGGAACATGTAAGATAGATTCGACAAAGGTTAAAGGAAGCACGAGATAGGCAGAAGATTTATGTCAATGCACATAGTACTTATCATAGTTATGAATTAGGAGACCAATTTTTTATTCATATTCGTTCCAACAAAAACACCATTCGGTTTGGGAAAGGGACACAATTATCACCTCGGTTTATAGTACCTTTTAGAATAAAGGAGCATTAGGGGAATTTTTAGGTCTAAAATAGGCCTCCTAAGGAAATTATAAAATAATAGTGGAAATAATAAAGTAAGATTTGATGACATCATCAAATTTTAGAGGGAAAAAAGAAAAAACTATTTTTTCAACTCGTATTTTCAACTTATCTCCCAAATTTTTTACTCAAATTTCGAGCAGGAGTACTCGTTGGATTCAAAATTTAGTTCCTAATCCAAGGAGTACCCATGTTTCATACTTTCGATGGACCCTGCTAAGAGAAAAATGAAAAATACATGAGAAACATGATTGCAATCACGTTTTTTCATGTATTTCTGATTTTTCACTTAGCAGGGTCCATCGAAAGTATGCAACATGGGTACTCCTTGGATGAGGAATTAAATTTTGCATCCAACAAGTACTCCCGCTCGAAATTTGAGTAAAAAATTTGGGAGATAAGTTGAAAATACGAGTTGAAAAATAAGTTTTATTATTTTATTATTTTTTAATCTTTTTACCCTTTTACTTAAAAATTGGTGAATCATCCCCCATGGTTGCCATCATCATCTTAAATCCTATTGGTTCTTATAAAGTTTATTTTGATTGTACATTTTTCTTAGGAGGCCCATTTTAGACCTCAAAATTACCCTAATGAACATTGGACCAGTTGCCTATAATCTTGTAATGCCACCCCATTTTCATAAAACTCGTGACATTTTTCATGTATCTATTTTATGACATTATGTTTCTGATGAATCTCACAAACTATATTAGAGGGAATTGCAGGTCTCGAACGTGGGATTCGTAATGGTCGAACCATTATGCATATTGGACCGTAGGGTTTGACAACTCAGATGTCGCATGGTGTATAGGGTTAAGGTCCAGTGGGAAAGTATAGCCCAAGATCTGCTACCTGGGAAGATGCAGAGACTATATGTTATGACTACCCCTCACGTTTTGAGCATCTGTGATGCACATTTTGACTTAGATAGATACATATGATAAGGTTATATTTGTAGTTCCATGTTATTTTTTATATGAACACTAAGGAATATTGATTCATTTTATTTGGACAGATGAAACTACTCATATAAATCATTAGATAGATTAGGTATTGTTGATTAAAATATTTGATGTATGACTTATCTGGTGTATGATTTATCAGAGTTATTTATCTAATGTATGACTTACTTGGTTATGATTTATCTAGTGTATGACTTATCAGAGTTATTTTTGTTTGGTGTATGGCTTAAGGGGATATGATTTATATAATGAATGAATTATCAAAATTATGATTTATCTAATGTAAGATTTATTTCAAGTAAGTTATTATGAAGTAAAAAATTGACACGTGGATACGAGACTTAATAACATTATGATTAAGATCAATCATCAATATATATTTTTTTGTTATGTATATGCATGAATGAGAACTAACCTGCAGGTTGAAAAGAGCTATATGATAACCAAGATTAAATCTTATGATGGGGGAATATTGATACATCCAATGAGGAATGGTATGATGTACATTGTTCTATTAGATTTTGTATCTACTTAATATGCACTATTATAACATGGGTAAAGTGTAAATGGAAGGTGTCAAGACTACCTGACTGGATTATTCGATGAAAAGTATCCAACAAGCGAAGTAGTGTGGTCCATATTAGGGTGTTTACCCTAGTTTTGAGGAGGGGTGGAGGCATTTCCCACCGTGTAACCTCCTAGCCTAGAATTGTGGGAGGGAAGTCATGGGCACGCTCCCATAGACATGTGATGACGATTTCCAGTTTCCTGTTGGGGAAGTTAGGTTGATACGGTCGATGCTTCTGCCATATTGGTTTTGTCAGTGGTTAGATCAGTATAGTTGATGCCATAGTATATTGAAGTTGAGGATAGATAGGATGAGAGCTGAAGTAGGTTAGGAAGGATGGGATGATATAGGTTAGTTGGAGAGTCTTGATAAGAAGTGGTATCATTTCCTGGCTTACTTAATTTGACTACTATATCTCTCTCTATTTTTGTATGCCTTATTGTCAAACTTCTTTCGATCTCCTTGTGTCCTAAGTGTTTAATTAACCTGCAAATATTCATGTATAATTATTGATTAATATTGGTATATATCTAGACTTTTAAATTTGTAATTTTATTTTACTGATATGAATTTTATTATTTGTTATTATTTCTATTCTCAATGTATCTTCTCAGTTACTTTTAGATAAGATATGGTCTTCTCCAATTTATTTTTAAATCAAATATATATATTTTATTCTCAATGTGTCTTCTCAAATCTAGTTTTAGATAAGATATTGTCTTCTCCAATTTATTTCTAAATCAAATATCTATATTTTATTCCCAGTGTATCTTCTCAAATATACTTTTAGATAAGATATGATCTCTAATTTAATTCTAAATAAAATATCTATATTTCTATTCCCAATGTATCTTCTCAAAACTATTTTTGGATAAGATATGGTAAGGAAAGCCAAGGTTAATAAATTAAAAGGATGAGGGGGTGGTCATTAAATTAATGGTAAGTGGTTGAGGTGGATGAAAGGAAGAGACATAAAAGGGAAAGAAGATGAGAGGAGAGGGGAGAGATCTTTGGTTTTTGTTTTGGAATTGGTTGATTTCTATTTTGGGAGGAATGTGGTGAAGGGGAAGGGAGAGAATGGAGAGAGAAAATGAGAGAACTCAAACTTGGATCTATTGGAGAGTGTTGGCTTTAACTTGGAAACATTACAGCTGGTTGGACTTGGGCTCAGAGGGTTAGGGAACCTGTGGAGGTTCCTTGGGCTAGGAAATAATTCGTAGTTGGCTAGGAGGTAAATTCATTCGGGTTTCCAATAGGATCATCCCAACAGTGTCGGGAGCATCCCAACAGAGTCAGGAGCATCCCGACCAAGCCATTGGAACAAGTATTCTTCCATTTGTTGTTTTATTTATGTAAATTGTTGTGAATGAAATTTCTTACATGTTTAATATGTTGTTTATTAAATTTAAGTTGTTTGTTTTTATCAAGTAAATGAAGAGTTATAAACATGCTATATTTTTTTCTTAATGTAAATTCAATTAAATGATAAATTTGGTTTAGTTAGAAGTCTTAGGTTAGGTCCTCACACTTCCACTTAGTATATGAAGCTAAATGAGCAAACACATTTTCATGCATGTATCGTGAATATCGTATAACTATTATTTAGATGTTTGCAATATGTGTTTCGTTCATATGTACCAAGTAAATTGAACCATTTCAGTGGCTTTGGTACTAATCTTGATGAAGGTGTGTTGTATTTGGTTTTATGATCATGGTTGGTTTGTGAACTACTTTTCAGACTAAATCGTGATCCTATTATGCTCTTGTGCGTCTCTTTTATGTCTAAATTTTAATGTCCCCTAATAATAATAATAATAATAATATATTAAAATATAAGTAAATAAATAATAAACAATAAAGAAAAGATAATAATTATAAATATATAATAAAAAATTAAAGAAAAGATAATAATAGTAAATAAATAATAAATAATGATGAGAATATAATAATAATAAATAAATAAAATAGTAAATAATAAATTGGAATTCTAAATAAATATATATATACAAAAACGCGAAGTTGGGAAACACTTTTTGGCATGAGATAGAATTCGGGAGGATTTTTTAATTTCTCGGCCGAGAAAAAAAGTCAACTAAATTTCTCGGCCGAGAGTTTTCAAAACTCTCGTCCGAGAGATTTTAAATATTTCGAATTTTCTCGGACGAGAGTTTTTCTAACTCTCGGCCGAGAGTTGTGTCACAAAACTCTCGGCCGCAAACTCTCGGCCGAGAGTTAGAAAAACTCTCGGCCGAGAGTTTGCGGCTGAGAGTTTGCGTAATAAAACTCTCAGCCGAGAGTTAGAAAAACTCTCGGCCGAGAGTTTTATTGCGCAAACTCTCGGCCGCAAACTCTCAGCCGAGAGTTTTTAAAACTTTTGCCCGGGAGTTTTCTCGCGCATAAATTGGTTTAAAACTCTCGGCCGAGAGTTTTAAAAATTTCTCGGCCGAGAGTTTCTGGTCAACAAAAAACTCAGAAAACTCTGCAGTTTTGAGAAACCTGCAACTTTGGAGGGATAGAACACCTACAAAAACAAAATGTTATATGTCGGACCAAGTACCATTAGATTCGTCTTTAAATCTAGTTTTCGATGATGTGAGATTTATGGAGTTTCGTTAAAAAATTCAATTTTTTATTAATTTTTTACTAAACTATGTCACTATGGAATTTCATTGTTCGAAAAATTGCACTAAATGAAAATTCAATAACTTTCAAACGAGGACACCAAAAAATTTAAAAAAATCATAGTGCACTTCCTCTCCCTGTCTACTTCAAAAGGGTACTCTCATTTTTCTTATTGACGATCACATTGAAAAGAAAATCAAAGGATAATAAAATGTACCGAAACATCACTGTTTTTTTGTCTTCGTCCATTTCAAAAAATAATAAAAAATAGTGATTTGATCCGAAAATTACCAAAAAATAGTCTGTGCACTAGTGCAATATATGCAGATTATGATGCTATGGCTTTTTTCCAAAAAATGAATAACCTTCCCTAAAAAAAGTAAAGGATAATAAAGTGACTATTTATGTTTTCCTGAAAATTTCAAGTATATGCAGTTAGTAAACAACAAATTTACCCCTCTATATGTCAATATTTTTTTTTTTTTAAATATCGGTATGGAGGTAAGACAGTTCTCTACAATTCTTGTTTTTATGTCAAAGCATAATTTGCGATAAAAATATGAGTTTAGTGGAGTTGAAGTTGAAAAACATAGAAAATTACAATTTTCAACGTCAAAAAAGGGCAAAAAGTGTTTCCCAACTTCACATTTTCACCCATATATATATATATATATATATATATATAGTAAAAATAAGTAAAGTTAACAAAAAATAAAAGAAAAATAAAATAAGAAAGAGTTAAATTAAGAGAAATATTAAATTAAGTAAAACTTAAAATAAAGAAATAAAAGTTGCATGTTGACACATGAAATGTGTGCATGCGGACCTCTTTCCATTGTTTGGTCTATTTAATGGAAAATGAGGAATATTTGATTCATCACTCCTTCATCCATTCTCTTGGGTGAAAAGTTTTGAAAGACAAAGGATTCTCTAGCAATAGTACATTGATTAAGGGCTCGGGGGTGGTCAGCTGTAGAAAGATTATGTGCAGCTAAGCCTATAGTTGGGTGGAGAGTTGTCCCCAAAACTTTGTTGCAATTAGTAGGATTCAAATAGTGTTCAACTCTGAAAGCACAAATAAGGAATATTGTCATTATGGGTAAGTCGTCTCTACTCAGATTTTTCTGAAAATTCTATGCTAATTAGTTGAATGGTTGTGTATTGATTTTAAATCGCATAACTGATCTACTTAGTTGTATATTTAGTTTTTGAGTTGTTACGTATGGTATCAGAGCTAGACTTGAAATATGTTGGACCCTTGTATTTTTATGTTCTTTTCCACCAATGCTTATAAGTTATATTTATTTTTTTTGTTAAAAAAATTAGCTATGGTTTAATTATATTTCTCTTAGTTTAGAAATCAAATATTTTTTGTCATTGGTTGTCTTGTCCTTCTAAAAGCCTAACAATCTAATATGCAATGATCGACTGTGATTTTCGTAGTGAATTGTTGGCATAAATTTTCTCTTAGTTAATTGTCGTGAAAAATGAGATATAATTGCAAACTTGTTTTGAACTTAATTTATGTTCTTTGTACACATGAGAAAATGACCACCTACTGTAGATTATGCAATAGAATTTTGAATTAAAATCACGGAACTCGAGACTAGTGCCATAGAACGCATAGCTACCTTGACAACCACCGTTAATTTTTTATAATATGAAATGAAATGAAATTTTAACGTCCTCGAGACTAAAAATAGTCTATGGGGCTATGAGTTCCCTATTTTTTGCCTTTTGCATTTCAGTCCTTTTCTTATTCAAATTAATGATGAGCTGGCCCAACATTTCAACAATCTCATCCCTGAAAAGACAATGTCAAGAACCCGATGCTAACATATTCTCATAACTTTCTTTGATGTCTTTGAACGCATTACATTCCAAAATGAAATGTTTGTCCGATTCCATTGCCTCAGACGTGCAAAATGTACACACTCGCTCTTCCCAAGCTTCTTTAGGCTTTTTCCATCGTCATGTTTCACATCGAAGATGATGAGAGTTGGTTCTTAATTGAGCAATAAGAACCTTTTCCCTCCACGGAATGTTAGCTCCAATGTACTCTTTTTGTTGGAGATCATAAGTAGGGTTGAATTATTCAATGTAGTACTTCTTCTTTCTACCCAACTCTTTTCCCCATACCTATTTACGAAACTTCTCCATAACAAAATTCTTTAGATCCTTGCTATTTGTGGGACAAGCATTCAGGTAGATATTCCATGTTTGCATCTATGTGCAGTTTTGTCTCATCCATGTTTTCTTTTTTTCACTCATGCCTTCCTTGAAGATAACATTAGGACATCTACCTACTCCCATTTTCTCAATTCTTTTTAGATATCTTATGAGCCGCACCATAACAATTACTTCGATGGGAGTTGCTCCTGTTTCACTCAACATTGTCTCATAAGGTACCAAACTTTTTTATTTTGAACTTGCTTATGATTAAACATTTTTGAATTTTCTCAATTTGCTTTCATTTTGAGACAGGGGTGTTACTAGCCCACAATTCACAACCATATAGCATCACTAGACAAACTAGGAGTCCAAAAAGCACTTTAATCGTTTTCCAATCCCATAACTCTGCCTCTCTACATCTGTTTTGAAGAGCATATAATGCTTTCCACCCTTCTAAAATTATCTTCTTTCTGCAGTCCTCTCAATTAAATTTGTTGTTGAAATCGATCCCGAAGTATTTTTACTCATTTACTTCTTACAAGTTGTTTATTATTCCACCATTTTATGAATAAGGGTAATAACACAATGTATCAGGTTTAAGAAAATTATTTGGTTCAAATCCCTATGAGTTTCACTTTGCTCGTGAAGTCTGACTCCCAAACTTAGTTTATTGGTTGAGATACTTAATCTCCTATGGGCGTCCGTCATATGCCAACAATGGACAGTGGAACGATATGCCTCACACAAGTTGAACGTTAGGTCAACCCCACTCCTCCTTTCTTTTCCCTTGCCACACAAAATATTGGAAATTTAAAATATATATAGAGTCATAAAAGTGATATCGACTGAATTGCGAATATGTTCCATGTTGTGTTTGGAATTTGTGCATGTCACATATGGCATTTAAAAATAAGTTAGTTATACCAATTAATATGTTTTATTAGCTGAATGTTATTATCTATAGAGGAGAGATTATCGGCGAAAGTCGTCCACATATGTTCTACGAGTCATTTCACCAAGAAAACAGTTAAGTCCATGGCATAGCCTAAAAATATATATATTAAATTTTTTTACCAAGTTCTAAAAAATCTGGAAAGAATAAGTGAATTAATAATTTTCTATTATCTATTTTTTCCTTGAACTCCATGATTATTCAAATTAACGGATGCCTAGAGGCTCCAACAAAAGACTTACATAAATCAAGCCTCAATACTTCAATAAACCAAACCAAGGCTATAATTCAATAATTCATAAAATTATCTGTTAAATCCTCACACCAAGATTATTGAGTGATATTATAAACGTGAAGGTCATTTTTTCAAGTAATTAAGATGTTAATAAGCGAGAATAATAATTAATAGTCAACACAGGTTTTTTTTAAGAGAAATCCTTAATGGATTAATATATATATATATATATATATATATATATATATATATATATATATATATAATCTTTCACTTAACTTGATCTGAAGTACACAGATTTAATGAAAGCACAGTTTATATTTAGATAAATGCTAAATATTTTGTTATATATGTGTTTGGATTATATTAAACAATCTATTGATTTTAAGAAATTTATAAATAATATATCTATTTAAATACAAGGTATATTTAGTGTTTGATTTAGTAATAATTTTTTTTTTTTAATTTTTAATTTTTTTATTTTATTTATAAATTCAATTATAAGAAATTTATAAATAATATATCTATTTAAATACAAGGTATATTTAGTATTTGATTTAGTAATAATTTTTTTTTTTTTAATAATTTATAAATTTAATTATAATAGAATGAATGGTTGGTTGATACATAAGATTATGTAATTATTATATTAAATCTTTAATAAGTGATTAATAAAGATGAATATTTAGAGAAAGCGTATGTAATAGGTAATAATTTAATATATTGATATAAATATTTATAAAGTTTTAATATTAATTAGATGTATAATAAATGAAATAAATTTGGATATGGTTTTTATATAATTTGAAATTAAATGGAATTTGTTATTTAATTGTAATACAAATGGTTATTATACTATTATATTATTAGTTTTATATATGGATTAGATTAGTTTAAGATAGATTAAAAGACTATATTTAATATTTGTCTTGCTAATTTAATTCTCTTAGCAATACATATATGGTATGGTAATTTTAATTTTATCAAGGTATGGCTAGGTTGGTACTATATTGATGCAAATAATTAAGAAAAATATAAGATGAATTCATAGTGATTATTGGAAATGTGAATAGCTATTTGGGTCAATCTTACTTGAGGACATCACTTTTGGAAGTGAGGAAAATTTGTATTAGAACAAATTAATCAACTTGAACAAATAGTGCCACCTTAACCTAGATCTCTTATACATGCACTAACATTCATTTTTCCTTCTTCTTTTTATCCAAGGTTGTATGTATGGTTAGTTGTTGTGACCTTTGCGACAAGACTTCTTAGTTTTACACAAAAATTGAAAATTCAACATATGTTAAGAAGTGAGGAAAAGAAGCAAAGTAACTTATAATTAGTTTAAGTGGGATTTGACACCTTGTGACACATTTCTTATAGCATGTTGGAACTTATAATAAAATTAAGGATTTAACCCAATTTTGTTGACCTACATTGATGAGTACATGATACACATCAAAATGTACAATATGTGTTAGATAGTATAAAGTTAGGGGCTTTAGCATGATATGAAGAAGAGGCCATTAGATATGAAGTAGTAATAAACCATGTAATATGCTAAAAAAGTTGAGATAACCTAAAGTAATAATTAAAAGACACTAGCTATTCATGCAATATATGGAGAAATTATAATTTGATCAAGTTGATAGAATAATAAAATAGTTCTTTGAAAGTACATGTCAAAGGAAGTCAAAATTGGAAGCAATATACCTTCAGATAGTAGGCCACCAACATGGAAGGACAATACACATATTATTATAATTAGATGATAAAAAAAAATGTAAGCTTAAAGAGACAAGGAGAATTTTCAAGGTTTATTGATAAATTTACCTTATGAAGGAAGGGAAAATGATGAACCTGTTGACAAGTAATAAGGATGATATGAACATAAAAGAATGATTAATAAATACTTCACCTAAGATAACGGGTTTTAAGGAAAGTAGAATGGATGTTCACAAATGAAATACAAGATTTCGATTTGTAGCATAAAAAAAAAGAAGAGTAAGAAATCAACAGGATGCAATAGTTTATCCTAAAAATGATGGAAGTTTTTGGAATAGTCATAATATTGGTTATTGAAGTCAGTGGTGGTGATTTCAAGGAGCCATATAAGTATGATGTAGCTAGACCAAGTCAACACCCATAGCATGGTAACAAGAAGACATAATGAGGAAAAGAGGAAGTGCTTGAGCATAAACGAAATAATCACGTACTTAGCCAATTATTATTGATAGTTAAGGGAGGTGCCCCATTGAATAACATTAATATGTAAATCCTTAGATTAAAAAAGTTGATTAAAGCTTAGACCACTTCCTTGGAGCGTATACGTAGTGGGTATCATTGAAGTGCTAGGTTGATTATAAAAATAATAATAGTAATAATAAATCCTATGAATGACTAATGTGATGAAAGTGAAGGAATGCCTATCTCTTAATGGGAATCTCTCTTAAGGATATGCACTAAGTGGATTGAGAAACATGAATTACTATTAGGAATGACATGGAGGTTCATGGTGATAACCTATATAATTTTAAGGTGACAAGATATGGAATTTTAAACTAAAAACACTTGCAACTCAATAAGGATTACATGTGATATACTGACAAAAAGGTTTAAAATTTTAAGGATCACAATTTTCTACCTTTCGGAAAAGGAAATAGATGATGTATACTAATGAGCAATCACCTAGCATGAAGTGTAAGAAGGAATGTGGTTAAAAATAATATAATGATACCTTGAGGAGGATTATGTACAAATTGACAAAAGAAGTGAGAATCAACTAATGGAGTATTAGATTGATTTGCACTTATTGTTTAATGAGTGAATTGACAATCTAATGAGACTTCATATAGAAAAACTTATCAAGTTTGTGCCATTAGTATTGAAAGAAGTTATCGTCAAGCACATTAGCCCTACAAACCTTTTTTTGGATGATAATGGTAGTATTGATTCCAAGCGCTTTTGATTCTAAATTAAAGATGGTTTTTGGAAATTCAAAAGCTAAGGGGAAGAATTCCTGGTCCAACTTGAATAAAACTGAATCTATGATAAAAGAGATCAATTGATATTGAGATGGGAAATTGATGAGATAAGTTATTCCTTTTAAAGTGAACAACAATAGTGATCAAATGATGGATAAATCATCAAGGATCAAGCATGATAGAATATTTAAACAATGATAACCTATATAATTTTAAAAATCCCATATGGAAAGTTCTAAATCAGAATGCTCATGAAAATGTTTAAAGGTAAATATCAAAGACAATAATTGTCTAGCATTGGTAAAGGAGATACATTTCGTGATAAGTTGAGGCTTAAATATTAATGAGAAAACAATTAATGTAAGAAGTTGGTATGCCATCTATGAGTTATGTATTTGGATTAAATGAGTTAATGTATTGGACATGAAACAATGATTTAAAGAATAATGGTAAGACTAGTAATAACTTAACTAGTGATTAAAGCTCTAGATGGTTAAAATTGCAAGTAAAGAGATTGTATCAAAACTATAGCACATTGATAGTGTAGTTATGTCTATCCTATAAATTGTGGACATTCTTATTGAAAGAAGGAAGATGATTATTGAAAGCCATAGACATATTGTTCAGAACACCACATTAATATTATTGATGAGATAGCCTAGATCCTAAATGAATGTTAAATAATCTTAGTTCATAGTTGGTATTCATTGTTTATTTAGGAAATGAAATTGATTTTTGTTGATGAACCATGATAAGAATTCTTATAGTGTATTATTGTTCTATATTTGATAAGTATTGAGATGATTCTCATATTAATGATGTTTAATGATGTAATGGCATGTGGTAAATGGATATACTTCTAATGAGAGGTTAATGATACATGTGTGGTGTTTATTTATTTGTTTGTTATGATAATGATATTGTATGCTCATGATGGATATGTTATGCATAGGGATCATGATGTTATGATATGATGTATATTGACATGTGGTTCATTTATTATGTGATGTCATGATATGTCGTTGATGTTAATATGTTGATGTTATAACTTAGGAGGATATTATGATGTGAAGCATGTGGTAATCGTATGTAGATTTATGACATGAAAATTTTCATGATAAAAATGATGTTATATTCTCATGATGACATGCAACAGTTGGCATGTGGATTATTTTGATTTTATGATTATAACTAATGCATTGGTTTCATGTTGAGATGTTGTGGCAGACAAGAAATGCACAAAAGTCCCGAGAGAGCTAGTTTATTTGATGATCTCGTAGGATACCATACCTACGAGGGAGAATATGTAACACCATATGGGTTGGGGACATACTAAATTAACACCACATATGCTAGTGGTTACTTTTTATTATATAGCTCTTGAGGGGCTATGGGACCATCTTGAGGAGGCCAAGTGCCTGATATTGTAGGCCAAGGGCTTGATAACGGATTGGGATACCGAAGTTTGGTGGGGGTGTAAGGACTTAGATGTCTAGGGTTGTGCACCTTAGTGAGTGTGGAGGGAGTGGGCCAACCTTTCGAGATGTTTGGATTACTGCTGCATGGAGTACTAAGTTGGGTGTCTGCCTTGGGGTAGATGAGGTTTGAGCCGAGTGTGAGCCTTGGAGGCAGCCTTAGGCTATGGTACAGACCAATGAGTCTTATGTTTAGTTCTGAAAGTGGGAAAAAGGACAAAGATTCATTAATATTTCTCGAGTGTTGTGGAAACTTTCAATGTATGCTGGTCATACTAGTTCAGAAGAGGGTGTAGGACAAACGTGAAGTAATAAATAACAAAATAAATAAAATTTTAAATTATTCAACTTAACTTTGGGACGAAATTCGTTAAAGAGGAGGAGTATGTAATGTCCCCTAATAATAATAAAAATAATATAATATTACTATAAGTAAATAAATAATAAACAATAAATAAAAGATAATGATGGTAAATAAATAGTAAAAAGCTAAATAAAATATAATAATAGTAAATAAATAATAAATAATGAAGAAAATATAATAATAAACTGGAATATATATATATATATATATATATATATATATATATATATATATATATATATATATATAAACTATAAAAATAGTAAAAATAAGTAAAGTTAAAAAAAAAAAAAAGTAAAAAAGAATTAAATTAAGAGAAATATTAAATTAAGTAAAACTTAAAATAAAGAAATAAAAGTTGCACGTTGACACATGGAATGTGTGCATGCGGGCCCCTTTCCATTGTTTGGTTTATTTAATGGATGATGAGAAAGATGAGATTCATCATTCCTTCATCCATTCTCTTGGGAGAAAAGTGTTTTGAGACAGAGGATTCCATGGCAATAGTATGTTGATTGAGGGCTCAGAGGTGGTCAGTTGTAGAAATATTATGTGCAGTTGAACCTACGGCTGGGTGGAGAGTCCTCCCCAAAAATTTGTTGCAGATAGCAGAATTCAAATAGTGTTCAACTCTGCAATCACAAGTAAGGAATATCATCGCTACAGGTAAGTTGTCTCTACTCATGTTTTTCAAAATTCTATGTTAATTAGTTGAATGGTTGTGTGTTGATTGTAAATCACATAACTAATCTACTTAGTTGTATATTTAAATTGTGGGTTGTTATATTTTCAATATGTGTTTCGTTTATATGTACTAAGGAAATTGAACTATTTCGGTGTCTTTGGTACTTATCTCGTTGAAGGTGTGTTGTATTTGGTTTTATGATCATGCTTGGATTTTGAACTACTTTTCAAACTAACTTGTGATCCTCTTATGATCTTGTGTATCTCTTTTGGGATGGTACTATTACTTTTCTTCTAGAGGCTCACTCTTTTTCTCCCTACTGTGAAAGTATATACATCGCAATTGTATACCTCATATAGTGTCAAATTACTTGCTTGTTTCAAAGAATGTTTGTATAACCTTTTATGTTAATCATGGAAGTCAAGGAAAATCCCTAAGGATAATGGAAACCGACCATAGTTCTGGTTGGGGATCCTACTCCAAACGGTGTGAGGTATAATTGGGACTTCACATTAAGGAGGCCCCTTTGGTTGATGAATTTCTAACACCATTTATACTAATATAGTTAATCGTTTATACTTATTAAAAATTTGATGGACACATAAACCAAACATTTCTTGTCACAAACTGCTACTTAATTGACTTATTCGTACTATGATTTTCATATTAGTTTTACCACATAACACTTCTCACTCACACAGATTGAAAATAAATTTCATTTAATATCGGATAATGCAAGTTCAATTGATAAATATGAAATCACTAATGCAATTAGTATTCTGTAAAATTCAATAACAAAGTTCATTCACTCTATTTTAGTAGCAAAAAAAATGGTTAATAACAAAAACAAGCTAGCAAAATAAATGTCCTTAATACTTGTTGGTTCAGTGAATAAATGCCAAAAAGACTTGTATTTATTAGCAAGAGAACCTTAGTTAAAAAAATATATAATGAGATTTAGGATATTAATAAAATAGTATGTTGATATCGATCTCTAAAGCGTGTCAAACGGATCAATCATTAAATCTAAGAAATTGATATAGATTTTAGTATTAACGTTTTCATTGCACAGTGTCGAGGTGGAGTCAAATCTTTTGATGAGAAGTAAAATTCGCTATAATAGCGATAATATCAATTTTAATGTTCTGAAATTCCTTTCCGCGGCTCTGCACTCATCATTATATGTTACACACACCTCTGCACATGTAGTCGTCTAACAATATGTCTTAGTATTTCATTATATGAAATCAGGAAACTGATATTGAGAAAATACTAACCAATATTGTATATCAATTAATTTGCTCTGATTATCCCTCTAAATAGGTACAAATAAATATTTCATTATGAAAAATAAAAATATAGGAGAAAACAAAATGAAAAGGAAGAAGAAAGGGTGAGCGAAAAGTGGGGACTGTGAAGTGCAGAGTGTGAATATTTTCTCGTTGTCCGAACTTCCGCATCTACACACTTACTTTGTATCAAGACTCAAGTTTGAATATTTGAAACAAAAAAGTCTTGCATGTTCGTATACATTTCCATCGTCATATAATTTTTTTTATATATCTATTTTCCATAAAGGTTCACATCATATAGAAATTATTTAAAACACTTTTTATGCACTATTTTATAAACCTAAGGATGTCTTTGCATATTTGTTTCGCAAATTCTAATCCTGTATAACAATTTTATGCAAGTCGATAATGGTTAACCAAAGTTACAATTTTCCCGTTTGTAGATGCAATATAGATAGTTCGCATTTATAATTTAGCTATACAAATATCTTTTTTTCACAGTTTTTAGATCATGTATGCCTTGGTTTTGCACATTTTTTATTTAACATATTGCTTATTTCACAAACAAATGTAATCATATTTTCATGTTCTAACTAGCAACAAAATTTAAACAGCCCGATCCATAATCAAAGACATTTTTGTAAACAATTTATTCGAATTAATCATCTGCAGTACACTCAATATCCATCATTGGAGGTTCTTGCATTAGTCAATAAAAAAAATGATGAAAACAAATAATGTACGAAAAGTTTTACTATCTTGATTATCAAAATCTTGTAGTTATATATTTTAATCTTTTAAAATTTGGGTAATGTTAAGTATTTTTAAATGTTTTATTTCTAATTTAGTTAATTTCATTTTACAATTTGTGAAAATGCAAAAGAAGAGTTCATCGTGCTTTTTCGTACTCCGCACAACAAAATCATCTTCCTCACCTCCATATTTCGTATAATGAAAATGTAACACTAATTATTGCTATATATATCGAACTCCAATGTAGGCTTATTTTTATAAACATTGAACTCTAATTTAGGGTGAAACACTATGTTATACAGTAACACTTTAAAACAATGATTCAATGGACATTCATTCACATTGAACGAATTATTGTTTTAATGTGAAAGGTATAGCAGTTTTAGTGTTTGAAATAATGGTTTTGTGGCAAAGAATTATGTGTGGAAGAACCTTTACGTTGTGTGTTTGACATCTCCACGCACATTTCCCGACGGCACAAATTGATATCATGGTGGCTTGTTTTTTCATTCTCTTTCTACGCATATCTGCAAGGAATCAATTTTCATGATTTTGTTTACACATGCGAAATGTCAGATAAACGTAATCAATGTATGGCGACACACATTAACGTTTATTAGACAATTAATTAAGGGTTACTTCTACAATTAGAAAAAGTTACATTGTCCCTAAATCTAAATATATTTCTTAAATCTGTACAGATATAATACAAGGAACATGATAGTGCAAGTAGTACCTAATAGACACGTAATGAGAACATTTTTCAAGTGCTTAATAGCATTTAATGTAACACATTGTGTAATAATTTGTAGTTATAAACAAAGCAATAATGTGCATAGCACTCTGCACTTAGCATTAAAAAATTAAATATAAATTGTTTTGGCATTTTTTTTGGCTAATCAATGCATAATCAGTCCATTGCACACTATTTCTACTACTTAGTACATGTATATTTACAATATTAAAGTAATAGTTGTTAGCGAAATAAAATAAAAATAAAAAAACAATTGGACTTTCGAGATTTATTTATGTTATTGCCCGTAAACATCCACTTTGGTATTTTCAATTGTGATTTATTCTAAGTGTTCAACATATTGAGAAATCTATAGTTAAACGAAAAAAAAAATATTTGCAATCATACGATTAACTAGCTTACTTTTATATATGAGGGATTTCAGTAATTGAGTGCATATAGATAAAATGTGAACCCGACAACACATGAGAAGAATAGTGTTAAGATTTGAAGAATAAAAGTGAAAAATGTGAAGCGTGTTTTAAAAGTATTTGATTTCATACAAATAAACGAACCCATTGAACATAGAACTATAGGAACAAACTATTAATTCATGATTGGTAGCATTAGTTTCCAAAAAAATTTGTCATAAATCATGTGGAAATATGTATGCAACCAGCTAGAATCCATTATGGCAGTTAGCTTTGCATTTTGATCTTCAAAATCATGTACCGGGTTATTCGTAAATCAAATTTGGTTCATCCTTTTTCGTACTTTGATATCAAATAAACTGAATCAACATCAACATAGTAGTGGGAACCATCTCCACCACCAAATTAGTTCGTGGTAGAGGTATTTCAACACATTTGTGCATAATATTTATTAGTTTTCTATTTAAAAATATTGTTGACATTTTCTAAGCTAATTATCATAATAAAAAATAATTCATACTTTTTTTATATCGTAAATTTATGTCTATAATGACACATATTTCAATGATATTAAAATAAAAGAAAAATATGGAGCGGACAAGATGGTTTTGGAATATCGAGATTTATTTTCATTACTTCTCGTAAATGTTGGGCTTGATATCTTCAATTGTTATTTATTGAGAGTGTTGTATGTAGCAGTTTCCACACGAGAAATAGTAACTAGCCATTGGGATTGGAGCGAAGAATTGTGAAGTTAAGGGGCATTGAGAAGTTATTTTCACTCATACAATGAACTAATTTTTTCATATAGATGATAACTTCCACCTGTCCTTTGGGTATCAGCAGCATCTGAATCTTTCAATGGAGAAGAAAAGAAACAACAACATTTGCAGTAATGGATTGACGAGTGTTATAGTGAATAAGTGCTTAAAATTGTGGGAAACAAGTACTTTCCTGAGCTCACAATTGGGTAGAGTCAACATTATTCAACAATTCATTTTTTCACTTGCTCGAGTTCTTTCCCATCTTTCTCTCTAAGATTTTTGTTTCCTTACATAGTCGGTTAGGGATTTCTATTTTCTCTTTTTGTGCTTGATGAACATAAGAATTGCAACAAATGTTTTAAAATACATTCTCTATTTTCTTTCTTAGTGATACAAAATTAATTGTATAATCGACTAAGCTAATCTAAATTTCAATCAATTTTTTTTACAGTTAGTCAATTTTCGAGAAATAATAGATTCATTTTGATGCTATGTATTTGAAAACTTACACTAATAGCTTAAATTGCATTCAAACAAAGAACCAGTGAAATTTTTGTATCTCATAATGTGCAAGAAAATAGATTGTTTAAATATTTGTCTAATTCAAAATATGTTTACATAACAGACCAATACCAAGACTTATAGAGAACCAAAAATCAAACACTGGAAATGGATACTGAAAAATTACTTAAGTAACCCGCATTAATACGGAAGCACAATACAAGAAAAGAGGCATAAATCCTACACAAAAATTTCCAGCTTTGACACTCGATACTGGTACAACCTCATCCTCCAGTATAGGAAAGAGAAAAGCTTCAGCCACTATAAAATCGGTTAATGTTAAGCTATCAGGTCGTCGAGATGATGAAGAGTCTCTTCGTTGATTCATCCCAGAAAAAGTGCATAGGGTAAAATAGCCAAATCTAAAAGTTCCATAAATAGAGAAGGCATTAAACAATCTATATATGTGGAAAATGATAGTGGTGTACCACATGATTGGGTTACCTCTTGTTTAGTAGAAAACCAAAAAAAAAATGGAGCAGATTGCAAAAGAGGTCATTATTTTCGATGAACTTCCTATCACATTGCAAAATGCAAAGTATGACACGGCAGTGAAAATTTGAGAATTGAAAAGGTAAAAGTTAATAATAACAATATTATTAATCAAGAAAAACGGATATTGATATGTCTGGAATTGGAGACAAAAGGCTTATGTTATTCCATCAATCTACCATTGATGCACATACAAAATCAATTGATGAACAAATTGTAGAAAATATGAGACTGAAAAATATATATATATATATTGAAAGAACTAGAAGACACTCTAAATATGTGTCCTTTGTTCCATTAGAAATGCAGACACCACCATTATCGAATTCTCCTACTGCAACACTGCTCAGATCTAATAAATTTGTCAATCTTATTAATTCAGTCAAATCATATATCATCAATGGCATATGTCAAAGATTAAAAATTATTGATCATGCATGGCAAGCATATTTCGATTTAACGCATTTGTAATAGGAAATTAATACATTTATGAATTTGGTTAATAGTAATCTTGAGATAGGTAGGAAATTCATTTAACAATGATTTAGTTACTTTTAGTCAAAGGCTTGCATTACTCTTTAATATAGAGAAAAAAATAAAGTACTTATAGATGCTAATTGAATAAATCTAGTGGACATTGGATGGTCTAAGAGAATTAGTGCACTAGAGGAAATCATTTCTGAATGTAATAGCCTAAGAAGTAGAAAAGGTGATGCCTATCTGACGACAGTGGAAATTGTACAACACTTAAATGGTCCATGCATCATACGTAATTATGAATTAATTTTAAGAGACACGTTAAAAGTTGAATTGGATGAGCTAAATCAGTTAATGGAAATGAAATTTGACGAAATAATTGATTTCACTGCAGAAGAAATTACCAAATGGATAATTACTTTTGTTAGTCAATAATGGTAACTTTGTCTTTACTACACAGTTGCAACAAGAAGTTAGAAAAATGTAACACCCTCCTCCCACATTTACCCAATTTATTAGGTCTATTGGGGTAAACATATGACGAGAGGCTACTATGATGTGATTCAACTCCCCATGTACTGTTAAGGAAGTGGAACCCACACAAAACCACCAATTTCACCTTCTACACATGCTACAGAACCCTCAGGAGTCATCCAACCCTTATAGGTGATCAAACCCTGCAAAAACCTGACATTTTACTGTAGTAAAGCCTCAATCGCTCCCATGACATGGGCATGCATGTGACTGGGACCCTCTATTCGCTCCCATAGCAAGGGCATGCCTGCGACTGGGGAATTTCCTAGGTAGTTCTATGCCCACGACTTTGCATCATGTGCCACTTTTTCAGGGTCAGGACTCAGGTCACTACCTATAAATCCATGAAACTTTAAGAAATGAAAAGTAACATCAAAACACTTATACAAATGCAAATAATTGAATAAGGACTTAACTGGACCCCTACTAGCCTTGACAGAAATTTCATCAAACATGTCATAAACATTCATTCTTCAGGTCATAATAAAATATATAAGAATAGGGATCTCATACTTATCTGAGAATCACTAAGAAGTGTTGGGAAAAATACTAAGAGGGGGGGGTGAATCAGTATTTAGAGCTTATAATATAAATTCAACCTTTTCTTTTGAGCAGATTTCCATACACGGTTTTTATGAATGGAACTAGCGTATGCACGCGGAAATGCAGAAGGAAACTAGCGTATACTGATTTAACTTTCCAGATTTAGAGAAATTCTCAGAAGCAATCTTATAAACAGATTTATCAGTTATGTATCAGGTTATGAGAAGTAATCAACAGAATAAAGCATCACACACATGAACACCAATATTTAAGGTGGAAACCCAATTCGGGAGAAAACCACCGCTGTTGTCATCTCTGTTTTCAATCTTTATTATATAGAAAACCTTTTACAACATAGTACTGATGCAGACTCATACCAGTACGCAGGCTTCTACCTACAGAAGGTTGCAACCTTCTCTCGTTTTCCAGCTACAACTGGAAGGGAGCTCCAACCCCCTGATCTCGTTTACCAGCCTCTCCTAGAAGGGAGCTTCGACCTCCTGAAATCAATCACCAGCATCTACTGACAGAAAGCTTCTTCTTTCATACTGAAGGCTTCAACCCCCAGATCTACTGCTGACCACGTTTCATCAATTTTCATACTGGATCCAACAGCTTCAACACAACCCTTCACTTAACATCAACAAACATACTTTGCCCAATACTTCAAACAGAACAGTGAGACCATTGTAACCAGAATGTCAGAAATAAAACAGACTTCAGAATATATATGCAGATACAAACTCAACCCTGAACATTCATTAATTCAAATAGCATACGCTACTTTTCTTCACTGAAGCCGCATACATACGCGCTTTCCTACATACCAACCCGCGTATACTTCTGTGTATTTTATTCTTCAGAAACCCTAACTGCCATATGCGCTTTTCATGAAGAGAACCCGCGTATATACGCGCTTTTTCTGAAACCAACTAGCGTATAGATCTGTAAAAATAAATTTTGTACAACAGACCATATCTATAAAACTTACCCATATTTATTCATTTTCTTCAGCAGACTTGCGCCAATTCTTCATGATTTCGTCAGTCGATCAAACCAGAGATTCATCATCGTCAGATCTAGAGATCTTGAACCATCATTATATCCATGGGTGCATCATAGATTCAGATCTATCAATTAAGAACAGAGTTCATCCATGCAGATATTCCTTAGAGAAATTTATTCATCAACAACCCTTACACATGCACACCTTGCGCTATGATCTTCTTCTCCTTAAATAGATTTAGCTTTTACCAATACCATGAGTCAAAACCACACAACTTCCGATGGTATTCTTGGACGGAATCAAATAAACCATACAACGTTCAATACTGTGTGCCAAAAACATGGTAATGCCCCTTGGTATTATAATTTTGGAGCGCAAAAGGGCATACGTGACTTGGGACGTACTTATCCACGTGTATACGCGACTTGGCCTTTACAAAAGCACGTATACATTGTGACATATTATATTTATCATTTATCCGGCACATACTGGACTTCTTTTTCTCTGTCACATCTGAACTGCACTGTAGATACATCATTCTTACATCTTTAACACATAGGTTGCTATCCAAAGACAACTCATCAAGTCAATTTCCATCAAGGACAACTTCATCAAGTAGGTTGCCATCAAGGACAACACATTGCATCATATTGCCAACAATCTCCCCCTTTGGACTTGATGGCAACTATGACTAGAAATACATTCAGCAACAACATTCTCCCCCTTTGACATCAAGGGCAAAGGGTAGATCAAGATCCTTTGTACCGACAATACCATGCTCCCCTTGAGATCATGTTGCATCCGCAAACATAATATTCAATGAAGTACATGACTCTATAACTCAACTTAGTTTGACCTTTCCTATCACCAAGGACTCATACTTACATCAATGATCCAACCAAGTGGATTTACAAGTTTGACTCAATTACCCAACCAAGTGGGTTTACAAAATGAAATAAGTCTTTGCATGACTGAATATTACAATTTTTACATCATGGGTCTCAACATGACCTTTTTCATCAAATTACAGAAATGAATTATACAATCAAGATCAAATATTCTCAAGCATGATATCAGACTACAACAAATAATTAGAATGCCAACAATGCATCCTTTCCACATGACTAGTGCTCTCCCTTAGCCTGTGCATCCTAAACATTTTCAATCAGCAAATCATCAAGGCATCTTCATCAGAAGTATTAAAGAATGAAATAGAAATATGAGAGCTGGAACATCACCAGAGAGACCCAACAGCACTGCAGCTGTGTTGAAGAATGCTGACCCAGAAAATTTTTGTCAGAAAACACTCATATGCGGTTTTCTATGTATAAACTCGTGTATATACGCGACCGTCCTTCAGGAAATCCGTGTATCCAATTTAATCTTCTAAATTCAAGTAGATATGATCTTCTGCATGGCAGAGACTACTCCCAGCTTCTGTCTAAGATATTCTAACGCTTCCCAGGGTAAAGTTTTGGTAAATATATCATCAACTTGTTCTTTGGAGGGAACATACTCCAACTTCACCTTTTGTTCAAGCACTTGTTCACGTAAGAAGTGATACTTGATGGGAATGTGCTTGGTCTTGGAATGCATAGCAGGATTCTTTGAGATACTGATGGCACTTGTATTATCACACATAATGGAGATAGGAGGTGAACATTTGATTTGAATGTCTTGTAAGGTTTGCATCATCCAAAGAAGTTGAGTGCAACATGATGCAGTAGCCACATATTCTGCTTCTGCTGTAGATAAGGCAATAGAGCTTTGCTTCTTGCTGAACCAAGATACTAACCGGGGCCCCATATAGAATGCACCATCACTAGTGCTTTTCCGATCATCAACATTTCCAGCCCAATCTTCATCAGTGTAAGCATGAAGAGTGAGATCATCATTCTTTGGATACCATAGTCCAAAATCTTGAGTTCCTTGTAGATATTTGAATATTCTTTTGACATCCTGAAGGTGAGACTCTTTTGGATTAGCTTGGAATCGTCCAAAATTTCCAACTGCATGCATAATGTCTGGTCTAGTCCCAATGAGATAAAGTAGACTTCCTATCATAGATCTATATTCTGGATGATTCGCCATGGGAGAATCATCATGTGAACTAAGATTACATCCGGTTATCATTGGTGTACTTACAGGTTTGCATTCTTCCATGTCATACTTCTTCAGAATTTGCTTAAGATATTTTTCTTGTGATAAGAATATGCCATCTATTGTTTGTTGTACTTGCAAGCCAAGAAAGAATGTTAGTTCCCCAAGTAAAGACATTTCAAATTCTTGTTGCATATCAAAAGAAAATTTATGACTCATAGATTCTTCATTACTTCCAAAAATGATATCATCAACATATACAACTACAATCAATAGTTTATCATTTTCAGTTTTGGTGTATAAATTGCTATCAGCAGACCCCTTTGAAAATCCTTGTTGATGAAGATATTTGTCAAGACAATAATACCATGCCCTTGGAGCTTGTTTGAGACCATATAGAGCCTTTTTAAGTCTGCAAACAAGTTTTTCATCATTTCCCAAAATGAATCCTTCTGGTTGTTCTATATAAACTTTTTCTTCTAGATCACCATTGAGAAAAGCAGATTTAACATCCATTTGATAAACTTTGATTTGATGGAAGCTTGAAAAAGCAAGAAACATTCTTATGGCTTCAAGTATAGCTACAGGAGCAAAATTTTCTTCAAAGTATATACCTTCTTGTTGAGCATACCCCTTGCAAACAAGTCTAGCTTTATTTCTTATAACATCCCCATTTTCATTTAACTTGTTCTTGAATATCCATTTGGTTCCAATGACATTTTTATCATGTGGCCTTGGTACCAATTCCCAAGTGTGATTCTTTTCAATTTGATCAAGCTCTTCATTCATGGCTTTAATCCAACATTCATCTTTGCTAGCTTGATTGACATTTTGGGGTTCAATTGTGGATATATAGGAATGCCAGATAGCTAGAAGATCCCACAAGAGTCCTCCTTGTTTGTACACCCGATTCCTTGTTTCCCAAAATTTGAGATTCGGGATGATTCTTTTGAACATATCTGGATGGAGCTTTTTCTGATAAATCATCTTCAGATTCTTCATTGGATCCACTGTCTATATCATTTCCATTTGATGGGTATGAATACGTCATCATTGTCTTCATCCGTTGTTTGTTTTTCTTCTTTTGGAGCTGCAGGAGACTCATCAATAACAACATCAATACATTCAACAATCTTCCGAAGTCTTTTATTGTAACATTTATATGCTCTACTCCTAGAGAAGTAACCAAGAAGTATTCCTTCATCTGCTCTGGGTTCAAACTTGCCAAGTTTTTCATCATTATTTTTGATAAAACATTTGCTTCCAAAAACTCTAAAATGCTTCATAGTGGGAGGATTACCATACCAGAGTTCATATGGAGTTTTATCACTATTTACATGAACATGTGCCTTGTTAAGAATATTTACCGCTGTATGTGCTGCTTCTCCCCAGAATGTGTCAGGTGTTCCGGAATCATCAAGCATAGCTCTATCCATTTGTTGAACTGTTCTATTCATTCTTTCTGCTACGCCATTTTGTTGTGGAGTGTCAGTTACAGAAAACTATCTTTTTATGCCATGTTGTTCACAAAATTCAAGGAATTCATCTGATGTATATTCTCCTCCTCGATCAGATCTAAGACTCTTGATTTTCAGATATAATTCATTTTAAACCAGTGCTTTGAAGATCTGAAATTTCTCAAATGCTTCATCTTTGTGTTTAATCAACCCAATCCAACACATTCTAGAGAAATCATCAATAAATAAAATATAGTATTGTTCACCACGTGGTGACTTTTTCCTCACAGGTCCACATATGTCAGTATGAATGAGTTCAAGAGGCTTACTTGATGATCCTTCCTTGGCATTAAATTGCACTCTGGTTTGCTTACCGAATTGGCAAGATTTGCATATGATACTTTTAGGTAGAGTAATATTGGGAAGATCACGAACAGCTTTAAGTCTGCTTGATTTGTTGATTTGAGAGAAGCTCAGATGTCCCAACCTTCTATGCCATAGCCAGTTTTCTGAAGATTTACTCAAGTAACATTGATCTTTGCAGTTCTTCAATACATACAGGTTGCTTGGAGTTCTGTTTCCTTTTATAATTGTTTTACCTGTTTCAAGATCACGTACCACACATTCTTTTGAACTAAAGACAACTTCAGTTCCTTGATCACACTTTTGACTTACACTTAACAGGTTATGCTTTAATCCATCCGCATACATGACATTATTAGCTTTCACCTTTTCTTTTAGAAAAACAGACCCTTTTCCCTTAATGACAGCAGGAGTATCATTTCCAAATGTAACATTCTTTTTTTTTTCTAGAGCACTATATGCAAGAAGTTTGTTTTTGTCACCTGTCATGTGTTTTGAGCATCCACTATCAATATACCATTGATTTTCTTCACCTTCTGTAAATAAAGCTATGCCACAATTTTCAACCTGTAATTCCTTCTTTTTCCATACTTTGGTGTTTGAAGGAAAATGCTCTTTTGGCTGGACTTTGCTCCTGCATTCAGATTCTTTATGGCCAAAGTTATTGCAATAAGCACATTCAACTTCATTTTGAAGAGGAGAAAAGTTGTTATAGGTATTCTTCTTTGTTCCAAAATCCATCATTTTCTTTCTTGCTTCTCTTGTCATGATGGTTTTATATGCAACACATTGAACAAATTTATGACCAAAATTGTGACATGAGAAACATTGTCCATTGAAGAAGAAATTTCTGCTATTATGAAATCTTCTACTTGAATTTACCTGTTGGTTGGTGTTTCTTTGGAAGGTATTCGTGTTAGTGTTCTTTGAATTGAGTTGGTCATGCTTTACCTGTGAAGATTCTTTATTCCCTTGCTGAGTGGCAGAATGTTGGATACTGGCTGTAGCTGCTTTTAGATAATTTGGTGCTGAAGTCTGAGAAGATTCTCCGATATATCCAAGACCTTTCTTTATAAAAGGAAAACGTTGTACCTTGATAATCTCATCTAAGGTTTCAGATCCTTTAGCAAATCTAAGATTCAAAGTCTTCACTTTCTCAATTTCTTTTCTTAGACTTACTATTTCACATTCTAATTTCTCATTGTGTTTCTTATTTTCTTCAAGCTGATTTTTCAGAGTTTCTATGGATATTTTACTTTCTTCTAAGCATATTTTACTTTCTTCTAAGCATATTTTGAGTTGATTGAATTCATCAAGAAAATCATTGTCCTCTAAAGCATCCATAAAAGTATCTTTTTCTTCTATAGATTCCTTTTCAAATGCCATGAGAAGTCTAAGATCTTGTTCACATTCTTCCTCACTGTCAGATAACCCATCACTGTCTTCATGAGTATAGTAACTTTTTCTAGTGCTAAACCGATTCTTATTCCTTCTTGCTACTTCCTTCCCTTTTCCATGTGTTTCTTTGTAAGGACACTTAGTAGCATAATGACCAAATCTTCCACAAGCAAAACATTTGAAAGGAAGCTTACCTCTGAACCGTCCTGTGCCAAGTTGGAGTTTCTTTACAAAATTTACCTCATCTTCTTCTGAGATATACCCTGATCCTTCTGTCTCTTGTACTTCTTTCCCTTTTTTAGAAGCCCTAAATACGGCTTCTTTGACTTTAGATGGTCCTCCTCTTCTCATTTCACATGTAGTTAATATGCCATGAAGTTGCACCACAGTAAGATTTTGAAGATCCTTCTTTTCTTCAAGAGCAGAAAATTTTGACTCAAATTTTGTCGTTAGTGATCTTAAAACTTTCTCAACCAAAGTAGATTCGGTTATTGTTTCTCCCAGATTTCTCATACGATTTACAATATCATCAAGACGTAAAAATAAATTTGCAATGCTCTCCTCATTATGCATTTTTAGATTCTCATATTGAATTCTAAGAGTTTGGAGTTTAGCACTTTTTACCTTTGCATCAACTTCATAACTTACAATGATTTTGTCCCATATTGCCTTTGCTGTATCCAACTGCATGACTTTGACAAATTCTGATTCAGTTAGACTTCCCAATAGAGCATTGACCGCCTTTGCATTTGTTTCATAATTCTTTCTTTCCGTTGGATCTGTTGGTGTAGCGGCTGGATATTGATATCCTCCTTCAACAATAGCCCATACATCTGCTCCCAGAGACTGAAGATAGGATCTCATCCTTGTTTTCCAGAAGATTAAATTTTTTCCGTTGAAGAGCGAAGGCCTGATAGATGTTGTTCCTTCTTGATTGCTCATCTTGATTGATCTTCCTTCTAGCGGCTAAGATTTTTCAGAAGGACCTGCTCTGATACCAATTGTTGGGAAAAATACTGAGAGGGGGGGTGAATCAGTATTTAGAGCTTATAATATAAATTCAACTTTTTCTTTGAGCAGATTTCCATACGCAGTTTTTATGAACAGAACTAGCGTATGCACGCAGAAATGTAGAAGGAAACTAGCGTATACTAATTTAACTTTCCAGAATTAGAGACAGTTCACAGAAGCAATCTTATAAACAGATTTATCAG
Organism: Pinus albicaulis; assembly: GCA_034641835.2. Taxonomy (NCBI): domain Eukaryota; kingdom Viridiplantae; phylum Streptophyta; class Pinopsida; order Pinales; family Pinaceae; genus Pinus; species Pinus albicaulis. The sequence continues at coordinate 956,788,866 of CM076572.1, forward strand.
TTATGTATCAGGTTATGAGTAGTAATCAACAGAATAAAGCATCACACACATGAACACCAATATTTAAGGTGGAAACCCAATTCGGGAGAAAACCACCGCTGTTGTCGTCTCTGTTTTCAATCTTTATTATATAGAAAACCTTTTACAACATAGTACTGATGCAGACTCATACCAGTACGCAGGCTTCTACCTGCAGAAGGCTGCAACCTTCTCTCGTTTTCCAGCTACAACTGGAAGGGAGCTCCAACCCCCTGATCTCGTTTACCAGCCTCTCCTGGAAGGGAGCTTCGACCCCCTGAAATCAATCACCAACATCTACTGACAGAAAGCTTCTTCTTTCATACTGAAGGCTTCAACCCCCAGATCTACTGCTGACCACATTTCATCAATTTTCATACTGGATCCAACAGCTTCAACACAACCCTTCACTTAACATCAACAAACATACTTTGCCCAATACTTCAAACAGAACAGTGAGACCACTGTAACCAGAATGTCAGAAATAAACCAAACTTCAGAATAGATATGAAGATACAAACTCAACCCTGAACATTCATTAATTCAAATAGCATACGCTACTTTTCTTCACTGAAGCCGTGTACATACGCGCTTTCCTGCATACCAACCCGTGTATACTTCTGTCTATTTTATTCTTCAAAAACCCTAACTACCATACGCGCTTTTCATGAAGAGACCCCGCGTATATACGCACTTTTTCTGAAACCAACTAGCGTATAGATCTATAAAAATAAATTTTGTAGAACAGACCAGATCTATAAAACTTACCCAGATTTATTCATTTTCTTCAGCGGACTTGCGCCAGTTCTTCATGATTTCATTAGTCGATCAAACCAGAGATTCATCATCGTCAGATCTAGAGATCTTGAACCATCATTATGTCCATGGGTGCATCATAGATTCAGATCTATCAATTAAGAACAGAGTTCATCCATGCAAATATTCCTTAGAGAAATTTATTCATCAACAACCCTCACACATGCACACCTTGCACTATGATATTCTTCTCCTTAAATAGATTTAGTTTTTACCAATACCATGAGTCAAAACCACACAACTTCCGATGGTATTCTTGGACGGAATCAAATAAACCATACAACACTCAATACTGTGTGCCAAAACCATGGTAATGCCCCTTGGTATTATAATTTTGGAGCGCAAAAGGGCATACGCGACTTGGGACGTACTTATCCGCGTGTATACGCGACTTGGCCTTTACAAAAGCGCGTATACATTGTGACATATTATATTTATCATTTCTCCGGCACATACTGGACTTCTTTTTCTCTGTCACATCTGAACTGCACTGTAGAGACATCATTCTTACATATTTAACACATAGGTTGCTATCCAAAGACAACTCATCAAGTCAGTTTCCATCAAGGACAACTTCATCAAGTAGGTTGCCATCAAGGACAACACATTGCATCATATTTCCAACAAGAAGCATTGATGCCTTATCACATTAGCTCAATTATCATATATTAGGTCATATATTCATTTTTCATTCATTTATAAATAAAAACATAATGAGAGCCATACATCATCATTGTCATAAAACATACTCATAACCAACGTATAAACAACAAAAATAATAAAGATACAACATCCATAGATGTTGCATATAAACCAATACATTTTCACATAAAATACCAAGGAAGGGAACTCTTATTAGTGAATGCAAAATCCAACCAGGTTTGGGACATCCACATTCCACCCAATCATAGATTGGCTGAAACAAATCTCTCTTCAGCCAATCACCCCCATGTCATATTCCAAGCATGAATGTGGGACTGAAAAATAAGAATCAACCATGGCTTCCCAAGGCTACACCACCTCATCCCCATCAATAAAAATAGGCTTTACTGCAATTCTCACCAGATCACTACAACATACATAAGCGTGGATGCCACTGGATTTCTCCACCTAGACCGTGAGGAATTTTATTGTCTCCTAGTATATAGGTTTTACTGCAATCCACAGTCTGATCCAGTGATCACTAAGCCATAATCAAGACATCACCCTACAGGGTTTATCGTATATCCCTCCATTCACCATCCAAGGATTCCTAGTCCTAATCAAGGGCCCCACCTCTATGTTTTATTGTATATCCCACCATTCATCGGTCAAGGATTCCCAGGACCACCAAGGCACACAATACATGGCTTTACTGCAACCCACAGTTCAATTTAGGGGTTACTAAGATAGTGGATTTATCGCAATCCATAGTCTGGTTGAGGGATTACTATGCCATGTGTTCTTTCATTCAGAGATCCACCTCACATATTTTTGAATCCATCTAGAAATCTAAATTAACCAAAACCTAAGAACCCCATCACACCATGGATATTTGGAAATGGAAAGGCAAGGCTGAAGAACATTGTCACACCTAGAAAAACCCATGCCAATGACAACGATAGAAAAAATAACACACATGCATAACCATGCATGCCAAATATAGCAAGGAAATCGAACATGCAAATTGATTCCTGCAAGTAGACCTGTTGTAGCTACTTGATCCTGCTCTTCCTTGCTTGATATTTTCTTCCTCGTTTCCTTCTTGCTCCAAATCCCAAGTATGCCACACTCCTCCAAGAGTGCTCCAAGAAAACTGTGAGTGTCCAATAGTATGAGAGAGAGAGAATGAGAGCTCTAAAATTGAACCGAAAAAAGGTTACACTTACCAAAGGTACCAACTGATCCTCATAAGCCAAAGCATCGTACCAAAGTATACACCAAAACATATATCAAAGGACATTCACTCAACCAGCGAATAGAGAAGGATGCATAGCCCACATTTGATCTGACATCTCCCATGTAGATTCATCAGGCCCAAAGTGCTTCTATTGCACTTTAACCTACTTGATTGCTTGGTTATGGAGCATAAGCACCTTTCTCTGCAATACACATTGAGGTTATGGTTGGAATTCTCCATTTGGCTCCACTTGCAATACAAACCAATCAATCACATGATCATCATCTTTAACATATTTCTTAATTAATTATACATGGAAAACATCATATAATTTCACTATTGGAGGTAGTGCAAGTCGATAGGATACCGGTCCAATCCTTTCAAGAATCAAGAAAAGACCACAAAATCGAGGTGTTATCTTGGCATACAATCCACTATGCAAGGAGCTCTTATTTGGCCCGATGCACAAGTACACTTGTTCCCCAACCTAAAACTCTTTAAACAACATATTCCGATTTTCATAACTTTTTCTCCTATCATGTGCTACCTTTAGATTCGTCTTTGTTACCTGCATTTCTTGTTCCATTTTTGCTAACATGTCTAGTCCAATCAATACCCTATTGACTAGATCACTCCAACTTATGGGAGTATTACAACTCCGCCCATACAATGCCTCAAATGGAATCATCCTTAGTGATTATTGGTAAGCATTGTTGTAGAAAAACTCAACCAACGAAAGGTAATCCTCCAATCTCCTCTGTTGATGCATCACATGCATCCTCAACATGTCCTCTAGAATCTTGTTTGCCCTCTTTGTCTGTCCATCTATCTTCAGATGATAATTTGTACTAAAGTCAAACTCTGTACTTAAACCTGCAAACAACCCCTTCCAAAAATTAGAAGTGAACTTTGCATCCCTGTCTTACAAAATCGTCTTCATAACACCATGCAATCTAATCACATCTTTGATGAGCACCTGTGCCATATCACTACTTGAATACATAGTCTTCACTGGAATGAGAGTGCTAACTTCGCCAACATTTCCACCACAACCATGATGGAATCATGTTGTCTAGATGTCCTCAGAAAACCTGTAATGAAATCCATGGAAATGAACTCCCATTTCCACTCTAGAATCGGAATCGGCTGTAGTAGTCCAGCCGAATTCTTACATTCTTCCTTTACCTATTGAAAGACTAAACATCTAGCCACAAACGCTGCCGCATCCTTCTTCAAATCAAGCCAATAATAAAACTTCTTTACTGTTGTCAATGTATTTTGGTATCCTAGGTGACCGTAATCTACAGCCTATAACAGCCTATAACATATATCTTGTCCCTAAATATGATCAAGCCATCTACTAAGAGACGATATCCCACATCCTTTGCACCTGTACCTACACTTGTACTTGTACCACTACTTATACTTGTACGTGTACATGTACCACTACCTATACATGTACCTGTACTCTATTAGAACCTATGCATAAGCTCCATGTACCTGTCATCTTGTTCTCCTCCCTATAATATCTGATCATGTAAGTATGTCCCATAAGAGCTCATAGCTACTATGTGATTCACTTGTACCCGCTTGCTAAGAGCTATTGCAACCCTGTTCTCTTTTCCGTCGATATACCTGATCTCGAGTCCAAAATCACTAATCGTGGCCAACCATATAGCTTTCCTATCATTCAAGTTTTGTTTGTCAAACAAGTATACCCACTCTAATCACTCACTAATACAAACCTCTTTCCAAGAAGATAGTGCCTCCAGATCTTCAATGCATGAATGATCCCTGCTAACTCAAGATCATGTGTCATATAGTTATGCTCATTCTCATTCAATTTTCATGACTCATAGCATACTACATGCCCCTCCTGCTTAAGGACTCCACCAAGCCCTCTCTTGCAAGCATCTATGCATACCACAAACTCTTTGTCCAGATCTGAAATCTTTAGCACTAGAGAATTTTTCAATAATTGCTCCAATTGTTCAAAACTTGTTGCACATTCCTCTGTCTATTCAAATTTCTTACCTTTCCTCCTCTGCAGCGACGTAATAGGATATGCAATCTGGGATAAGTTCCTGATGAACCTCCTATAATAGCCTACTAGCCCCATAAATGATCTTACCTCATCCACGTTTATAGGAGCTGCCCATTCCATGATAGCCCTTATCTTGTCTGGATCCAATGTTATACCTTCCTTGGAGACCACATGCCCCAAGTAATGTACCTTTTTATGAAATAAACTGCATTTACTAAGCTTAGCATACAACTTATGGCCTCTCAACAATCTCAACATTGTTGCTAAATGTTCAGCATGCTCTTCCTCATTCTTAGAATATATCAAGATGTCATCAATAAATAAAATAGAAAAATTTTCTAGATAATGACACAACACACTATTCGTCAAGCACATAAAGGTATTTGGAGCATTATTCAAGCCAAATGGAACTACAACAAACTCATAATGCCCATGCCTAGTCTAGAAATTTGTCTTGTAGATATCATCTTCCTTGATGTGTACCCGATGTTATCCAGATCTCAAATCAATATTTGAAAACACTGCATCTCCCTTCAAGTGATCAAATAAGTCATCAATCCTCCATAATGGATACCTGTTCTTGATTATAACCTTGTTCAAATGCTTGTAATCAATGCACAACCTGAGATTACCGTCCTTCTTATTCACAAAAAATGTGGGTGCACCCCATGATGATAAACTTGTCCTAATGTATCCCTTTTCAAGCATTTCCTTCAACTGAAAATTTATCTCTACTAACTTTGGACTGCTCATCATGTACAATGCCTTTGACGTTGGTGTTTCCCATGGTACCAACTCAATATAAAATTCTTTGTGATGTGGAAAATCTAAAATATATGTCGAAAACACATCCTGAAAATTCTGCAATATCAAGTACCTACTCAATATCTTTGCATCCTCATCCTCCTTACCTTTATTGCTAGAAATGTGCACTAAAAATAACACACATCCTTTACTGTGACTATACTTTGCCTGTATAGTCGTCACCATTCTAACTGATGTTGCTTTCTTCTTACCCTGTAAGATTCTTTTTTCTCCATTGTCATCCAAGAACTCAATGGCCTTGTCATAATAGTCCACTTTGGTCCTATGAGGATATAACCAATCCATACCCAAAATCATACTATATGACCCCAACGGTAATACATTCAAACATGTTGATGTAGGCATACCATTCAGTTCAAATGCACAAGATCTTACTCAATGATGAATTTTCTTCTTTGTACATGTAATCAATTGTACCAAGCGAGATTCTACATGCACTTATTTATTTAAACCACACTTATCCACCAAGCCAGGGTTAACATAACTATAATTAGATCTAGGGTCAATCAAAATAGAAACAGCTTTATCAAAAATCTTATCATCCATCTCAATGATAAATGCATGATGATCGAAATGCCTATTATCTAGCACTACATAGATACGAGGAATGCCCTGCACAACATCCCCAATAGTTTGTGCCTCTTGTGCACTATATATCTAAGGCCTTCCCCCCCCCCGCCCCCAATTCTACAAAAAATCCATTATAAGTTACTCCTTACCACATTTCAAACACTCCAACCGTCTTGTACCATCACCTCTATTATGATCTTGTAACCCATGTCCCTCTCTAGCTACATTTAACTTCTTATGTGGTGCAAAATTATCTTTCTCTTCTGCATTCTGAGGTCTTGTTATCTTTTACTACCATTTACCTTTACCTTAATCTTTCCCTTTAAATCCTTGTTGAGATTCATTCTTATGCTTTTACTACTCATAACAGTGTTTCAATTTCCCAATAACTTCCTCAAGTGACTGAGACTCATCATACTCAATCCGATCTCTAAATGCTAATGGAAATCCACTAACAAATATTTGAACTTTAAGTTTCTCATATTTAAGATACAATACATACTAGGGAAACTTTTAGGGGCTAATATTCGTAGCTGGGCTAATTTTCGTGCTTTTTCCAAAAAAAAAAATTGCTAATATGCATTTTTTCTAAAATTATTTGTCTTAATTTTATAGCAAACCATTATTTTACCTTAAAAATCACCAAAATATTATATCGACTAATATAAAATCGTTGGAAATCTAAATATTTTTACAAAAATATCACCAAAAATTTTACAATTTGCATATTAGGGACTCAATTTTTAAGATAAACTTCCATCCTTAAACTCCAATAACTCCATGAACTTGGTCGTATATTCCTCATCTATCATTGATCCCATTTTAGGCTCATAGAATTCTTTGGCTTTGTTGTTATAGTACCTTTCTGACAACTACTTCTTTCTGAAGAGTCTTTTTTATTCATGCCAACTCAAATCCTTTGCCCTAATGTCTCTAACCCGCTTCACATCTTCACACCATATATCCTCTTTCCCTTTGAGCTTGAAGATAGTTATTTTGGCCTTCATATTCTTTGTGTACTCATGCAATTCAAAGAACTTCTTCATCCCAATTAACCAATCATCTGTGTCCTCAGGCTTCTTCAAATCTCCATCAAAGGTAGGTCACTTAGCTTTCTTAAACTCATCCGGAAAATATCCCCTGTCAATCCTCCTGTAAGCGTGATAATGGTGATGATTATAGTGGTTTTCGAAACCAAAACTAGAATACTACCTGTGTCCATCACCTCTCCTATCTGGAGTATCCAAAAATATACCATCTTTGATCGTGTAATCTCTATCTAACCTATGACCACCCTAATTCCTACTTCCATATGCCCCATTAGCTTTATCCGCATGTCCATGGCGAATCCGAAGTGGCCCTTGTCTCTGCAATTCTGAAAAAATTTGAAGGGTTACTACATCTGCTTATTTCTCCTATGCCTGCATGATTATGTAATTGTATGCTTTTCAACTCCTTTTTTCTTCCTTCAAGATTCTCAATGTCTGCCAAATCAAAAGAGTGCCCAACACCACGCTTCTCATCTGGTCCATAAGGATAATCTCATGAATTGTAGTATACAATATTGATATTCATCTTGACCTCTTTCTACAAGGCATATTATGTCAGCTAAACCAAATCATAAACAAACCAACGTAGCTCAGTGTAATTCCGGGAGGATATCTCATCTATAGGACTAACCATATTATCACAATACACACACACACACACACACACACATATATAAACATAATCAAATCAACATATAATCGTCATTTCAACCATTTTCCAATAACCATGCATGATGCCATAACCATAACACGAACTAGATACAATGCATGCATAACAACATGTGTATGACACATGCATAAACAATACATACAAACACTAACATGCATAACCGACATACATTCACAAAAAATACATTTAGCAATGATACCATCAGCTTCCACATGGTGACACAACTACAACTTTGACCAACAACATGCATATGAAACAAGCACATAGACCAAAAATATAAGGATCACATATGTAACCGACAAGAATGCATGACCAACACACCTCCCATCCAATCTAAGGGGTGAACCATGCTCTGATACCACTCTGTAACACCCTCCTCCTACATTTAACCAAATTAACCAATTTGCTTGGGTAAACATGTGACAAGAGGCCACTATGATCTTATTCAACTCCCCATGTACAATTTGTTAGAAAATCAGGAGGCGGGAATATTTTCTTGTTCTTGATCATTTACTTGTTAATGATTTATTATTAGTTTCTTATTATATTCTTTTATTTTAGTTCATCAAGTAATTACAAAATCAATAGCACGTAGATCAAGGACCCCAGATATAGGCGGAAATCCAAGGAAAAACCCCACTCTAGGGGAAAACCCAGTTAGTAATTCTTCCTTAAATAGTTTTCCTGAGATAATCCAAAACTCTAGACCTTAATTCACACTTCCTCCACACCAAGTCAACCTTCTTCTTGATCTTATTTTCGACCTGGCAGTAGCAACAACAGCGACAACACTATGCAACACTTTCTTTGACCCAAAAACTTTGATCTTGCTTTAGAGACTTCAATCTTAGCTTAGAGACTTCGATCTTGACTTAGAAACTTATATTTTGACCCAATAACTCTTGATGCAGCAGCACTGAGCAACAAAAAATTTGACCTATACTTGTCTTGGCAGTGAAATCAAGTAGCAACAAGCAACGACATAAAAATGGATAAATTTGATCTTCCAAACTAGGGCACGAGAGAGAGAGAGAGAGACCAGAATTTCGATTTTCTTTTCCTCTTTCACCTTGACCAAACTTGCACTTTTTTAGCCCTTTTCCTTCACTTCACACTTTTTCCGGCTTCTAAAGAGATATCGAAATTGCTTGAGATATTCTCCACCAAATGAATTCGAACTGCTTCTTTTATAGCCTTTAGGTGAGGTCGAATAGCCTTCCTTGAGGCTGACTTGATCATCTTGAAGCCGACTTGGTGTGGAGGTGACATAAACCATATGTGACTCAATATTAAACATTTTTACATGATTGAAAAGCCTAAGAAGGCCCTTTTTAAATGTACAATGACTCTATGGACTTAGAATAAATCCTAGAAGTCCTCAATGGGGACTTTTACCTAAAACATAATGACCCAAGCATGAAACACATGCTTTAATAAGTCATTGTTACAATAACAAAAACAATTTTATTTATTCTTTTGAAAATTACATTACATAATGACTCAAATACATTATATGAAGATCGAACTTAATTACATTCTTCAACACTCCCTCTTAACTAGGGAGGTACTCATAATATACAAGTACAAGGAAGATCCCAAACTATGAATATTTTTTAGGAACCTCAATGCCATGGACTAGATTCGTGACCAGGGAAGTCTATCCAAGGTTTTTCAACATTTTAGGCACTACAATTCCATGGCCTAGATTCTTAACTAGGGAAATCTATCCGAGTGGGACTATGATGGACTAAATATTTCGGCATCTTTAAGTACCATCAGGATTATTATTCAACCCATGCTTTAATAAGTCATTGTTATAATAATAATAATAATTTTATTTATTCTTTTGAAAAGTACATTACATAATGAATCAAATACATTATATGAAGATCAAACTTAGTTACATTATTTAACACTCCCTCTTAACTAGGGAGGTATTCATAACATACAAGTATAAGGAAGATCTCAAACTATGAATAATTTTTAGGAACCTCAATGCCATGGACTAGATTCATGACCAGGTAAATCTATACAATATATTTCAACAATTTAGGCGCTACAATTCCATGGCCTAGATTCCTGAACAGAGAAATCTATCTTAGTGGCAAATTGTAACACCCTCCTCCCACATCTACCCAAGCAACTGGCCAACTAGGGTAAACATGCGACGAGAGGTCAAGATCATGAGATTCAACCTCCTAGGTGACCTTAAGGAAGTGGAACCAGCAGAAACAAATCACAAAGACCTTGTACAACATCAACAACACCCCCAGGAGGAAACCCAACCTTTCAGGTCTCTTACCCCTAGGTCACACTACCAATTTGACCCTTTTGAGCCATATCCATAGGCATAATACTGTATGCCTATGGCTAGGAGGCTATATCCCCAGAACAACACTGCATGCTTACGACTAGGGCCCTAAATGCCTTGTTCTATGCCTGCAACTCCAGGATTTGAGCCACCTATTTAGGCCCGGAGCCTTGGTCACTGACCATAACTTCATGAAAACTTAGGGGATGATAAATAACATTATAACAATGATATGAAAGCAATAACATATACAAGAACTCATCTAGACCCTCCTATCCATGACAAGAATTTTGTCAAACATGTCACAAACATTGAATCTATAGGTGTAAACAACATATTTAAGCATAGGGGTATCATACTTATCTAAGAATCATTAAGAAGAATTGATCCCTTACATCAATATCTACAATACAATATATTTAACCATATATACATTGTGCAGTCATTTACAAGTAAAAACATGGATATAGCCATACATCATCACTGATAAAATGCATGCTTATAACCAACATAATAACAATATAAATACCATGGATAAAATAACAATATAATCCACATAATAACCAGTAAATTTTCATACCAAATACCAAAGGAATGAGCTCTTCATTACTAAATGTAAAAACCAACTGGAGATGGGACTTCCACGTGCCACCTGACCATAGATTGGCTGAGCCAAATATCTCTTTATCCAATCACCCCTGTGACATATTCCAAGCATGAATGTGGGACTCATAACCAACCAAAAATAATCAAACAAGCACAATACTAATTACAAAAACCATGACTCAATCCCTATGGGTTCCCAGTGCTTCCAAAGGAAAGCTCAACTTGATCCTTATTCAATATTTCATGGCGGTCTCTTGCCATGTAATACCCTGCATCATACTACCATAAACATATAATTGTCAGTGCATAAATAAACATAACAACGTGCAACTTATATTACCTTGTTGTGCCAAGCACGCTGACCTGTAACTAATCACACATGTCAAACTATGTACCAAAGATCAAGACAACATATATATTAATTTGGAATTAACATTTACCAATTATAACACCATTTCATAACAATAAATCAAATCATAGTCATTAGACATATTGATACAACTGTCACCTATTATACTCAAGTGCATATCAGTTATTTAAACACATATATGTTAGTACACGCATCTTAAAACAATATCATTTCTTCATGAAACCTTAAAAAAATATATTGATATCATGTGATTAATCAGACATTAAACAATATATAGATGACATAATAGACACCAAAGACTCACAAAATAAATGACATAAGAAAACTCATACCTTGATGTATCCTAGGGGAGGCTATCTTGTCTCCACAATCACTCAAGATTAGCACGACACAACTTCACAACATATCAACTCAATCATAAATAAGGTCATGATATCCATAACAGTATCTAGCTAACATGTTTACACCATAAACTCATAAAAAATTATCATTCATGCATACAATCACATATGCACAGACAAACTAGATATAACACAACACACTATCATAATTAGGTCGACGCATGTTTTAATGTCATAATCTTAACCATCAAGTCACTAGCATGTAACAAAAACATGTTATATATCATTCTCATCAACAACATGTAACCTAATCATCAAGGTAACTATCATACAACAACAAAAATGTAACCCATAACATGCTCATCAACAACATATAAGTTGGCTAACACAAAACAACAATATCAAAGCATACCATCACAGGGTGTTGTCATTCATGACTATCTGACACATGTACATATAATTGCACTAATCAATTAGCATATGTAATGTATTTAACCATAACATCGATAATGAAAGGAATGTGCATAACCATAATGCATATAACAATCCTTAACCTACATACCTACATGCCCAACATCCAAACCTGTATGACGACATGCTCTTGCCTCTAGGTTCAATGTTGCAACTTCACTTTGATGGTATGAATCTAATGGTCTATCTTAGCCAATACATTAGCATCGTAAAATACCAATGTCATCATGATCACCTAATTGCATACAATGACCTTATGCACAACAACCTTCACCAAACCAATGCAAACTTGACCATATGCACCTACTTGACATGTATAACCAATCATGAACGACCATTGCATGTCCCACATATAGCCTCACATAAGAAATCATACACGGAAAATACACAAGAATTACCAATATGTGACCTAGCATAAACAAGAAATGCATACACAACATGTAGCAACATGTAAGCAATTGTGCATGAACAATACATAAGAAAGAACAACACATAACCAGTCATATTATCATGACAACATGTTGACAACAGCACCATCAACACTTCCATGGTGACACCACTACCACCATGGTCAACACAACACGGATGCAACAGGAACATATATACCACAAGCATACTAAACACATATGAAACCAACATAAGTGCATGATCAACACACTGTCCATCCAGTCCAAGGGTTGAACCATGCTCTGGTACCACTTTGTAACACCCTCCCCCAACGTCTACCCAAGTAACCAGACAATGGGGGTAAAAATGTGACGAGAGGACACCATAATGAGATTCAACCTCCTAGGTGACCTTAAAGAAGTGGAACCGACAGAAGCATATCACAAAGACCTTGTACAACATCAACAACACCCCTAGGAGGCAACCCAAGATTTCAGGCCTCTTACCCTTGGGTCACACTGAAAATTTGACCCTTTTGATCCATAGTCATAGGCATAATATTTCATTCTTGCGGCCAAGATTCTATAGCCCCAGGAAAAACACTGCATGCCTGCGGCCAGGGCCTCGACTACCCAGTTTGTTCTTGCAACTTTGGGATTTGAGCCACCTTTTTAGGACCGGAGCCCCGGTCACTGCCCAAAACTTTATGAAAACTTAGGGGGTGATAAATAACACTATAAAAATGATACGAAATCAATCACATCAATAAGAACTCATCTAGACCCCTCCTAGCCATGGCAGGAATTTTTTCAAACATGTGACAAACATTGAATCTACAACTGTAAAAAACAAATTTAAGCATAGGGGTTTCATACCTATCTGAGAATTGCTAAGAAGCATTGCTCCCTTACATAATTCTCTGCAATAAAATCCATTTTACCATAGATACATTGTGCATTCATTTACAAGTAAAAACATGGATAGATTCATACATCATCACTAATAAAATACATGCTTATAACCAGCATAATAACAATAAGAATACCATGGATACAACAACAATATAATCCACTTACTAACTAGTAAAATTTCATACCAAATACCAAAGGAATGAGCTATTCATTATTGAATGTAAAAACCAACTGGAGATGGGACTTCCACGTTCCACATTACCATAGATTGGTTGAGCCAAATCTCTCTTTAGCCAATCACCCTTGTGTCATATTCCAAGCATGAATGTGGGACTCATAACCAACCAAAAAGAGCCAAACAAGCATGAATGCTACCAGGGTTCTCCACTTACACCGTGAGGAATTTTCCTGTCTCCTATTCTCTCAGGCTTTACCGGAACCCAAAGTTCGAGTCAGGGGTCACTAGGCCCTAAACCGAGACATACTCTCTATAATTTATCATACATCCCATCCCAAGACTATTAGACCCAAACGGAGAGCACCCACAACTTAGAATTTACCTCAATCCATCCCAGATCACTAGGCCCTAAAACGAGGCAAACCACCTCTAAGATTTACCGTACATCTCTCCATTCATAGGCAATTATTCCTAGTCCCACCAAGGCACACAATCCTAGCTTTATCACAACCCATAGTCATGTTCAGGGATTACTAGGCTAGTGGATTTATTGTGATCCACTATGCCATGTGTTTTTCATTTCAGAGATCCACCTCACTCAACTTTGAATCCATCCAGCAATCCAACTCAACCAAACATGGGAACCCATCTCATCAAGGCTATCTGGAAATGGAAAGTCTAGGCTGAAAAAATTGTCACACCTAGCAAAACCCATGCCATGTTAGAAAATAACCACATGCAATACCATGCATGCCAAATATAGCAATGAAAACACACTTGCAAATCGATACCTTCCAATAATATTGTTGTAGCTACCTGATTCTTGTTCTTCCTTGTTTGCTTCCTCCTTGTTCTTGCTTTCTTTCCTTTCTTGTTCCAACAAAAAAGTGCTTCAACAAAAATCTAAGTGTCCAAGACTGTGTGTGTGTGTGTGTGTGTGTGTGTGTGTGTGAGAGAGAGAGAGAGAGAGAGAATATAACGAGAGTCATAAGTGTGAGCAAAAGCTTTCCAAATGATCCTCAGAAGCCTTTTTATTAATGAGGCCTCTATTTTCTCCATTTTCCATCATTTTCCTTCATTTTCCTCATCACATGCAGCCGATAACCTTTCGCCTCCCTTTTTCTCCCAATTTCCATTATTTTCATAAATGCCAATAAATGCCACTTTTCCTTTCTAAAGCCTTTGCCATTGCATTTTCCAATTTTCTTTAGCCATAATAACCGAAATGAATACCCACTAGGATGTTCTTCCCACCATTCATCTTGGAATACGTGTCCCATCAATGGTAATCTTATATTTTTTTACATGGATTTTTACCAGGGTTGTTACAGAACCCTCCCCCTTGGGGGAACACCGTCCTTAGTGTTCAACGACACCTACAAACTAGAAAACTACTAAAAACAAAACATATTGCCTATGGAGCTGTATAACAAAGCTCGTTGCAGTAATTACAATTACCACTGCTAAAACATGACAAACATACTTTGTACTAGAGCTTTATAACATAGCTCATTATGGTATTTACAATAACAACCACATTTTCTTCAACCAAAAAATAATCATACTGTCTATGGAGCTTTATAAATCCATCTAGATACAATATTTACAATAGTATACACATGTACACATTTTCTCAACCAAAAAATAAAATTATATGATGTCCATATCAGTAACAAGGGAATCCGAAGGCTCACTCCTCCACCCTCAAAGTAGTACTAGGATCCACTTCCTTCCCAAGAAGTCCAGAATCCTCTGTCATAGTCAAAGCTTGCATTAGATGTTCAGTGCTACAATCCTGTGCCATTTTTCCTCTTAGTGAACAGTTACCAGCTCATTGTTTCAGGGCACATGTCTCCCAATGTGCATATGATTCCATCTGGCAATGATAACGACAAAAAAATTTCCATCCTCGGCCTTCCCTTCTATGCTACACAGTCCCTCGGGAAATCGGGTCACCCCCTTCCGTGCGGTCACTCACCTTCCATGTTCCATTGGCACCCCCATCCCAGGCAATCCATCCCTTGTCAAGGTTTTCTTAAATTGGAAGATACAAAAACCAAGGAATATCCCAGCATCAAAACCATTATACTGGTCATAGCATGCTCATGGAAATCAATGGAAACTATTGGGTACCAATGTCCCACAATGGCCCTGCTCCTCAAGTCTTTACCAACATACTACTGCATGTTCCAATTCCTTTTTCTGACTGCTAGTTCTTGCAGTAGGTTTCAACCATCCAACTAGGAATTTCCATGCTTTCTTGTACCAAGCACATAATTTCCATTAGATTCAAAATAAATTGAAATAACTTCAAATCATACCTCATTGGTAGCCCGTCAATAAGGTATGCTTTCACTTCTGTTTACTTCCTGTCACTTGATCAAATCATCATGTATAAACACATCACATCTAGTTAGCTCAAAATATAACCATCATAGGCAAAAATCATGAATCACATGCAATCACCATAATCATAAATCACATGTAACCATCATAAGTCAGAGCCATAGATCACATGCAAAATAAACTAAAATAAAATATTGATACTTATCCTTCATTGTTCCTTACTTCTACCTTTGTTCTTTTGTACACATATCAGATTGGTTGCCACCCGACAAGCTCCCATTTCCTTTGCTTCTCTTCAAATACGAACACATACACATAGTGTACAACACATACATCCACAGAAGGCATACAACACCACACTTTACATACACCCACACCAACATACTACACATACAACTACACCCAATATACAATACAACACAACTGATACACCTACATCTGGTGTACAACAAAACACAATACATATACAGAGTACCACACAAAAAATCAAGATGTCACGATACCACGACTACACCATGCACATACAAAGTATCGCATGCCCTCAACACGACATATATGACATGCACACGATACCATGTGTATACTAGTACCATATGCACAAAATTTACACAGTACCACCTGTACACAACACTACTTGCACAACATGTGCACAACATCACATGTACACACCACCACTTTCACAACGTGTACAAAACTCCAAATGTACACTGCACCACATGTAAATGTGTACACAATACCACATGCACAACATGTGCACATCACCACCTACACACAACGCCACATGTACAATCATGCACATGACATCATATGTACATATCATCATATGTACATATCACCATATGTACATATCACCATATGTAAAAAATGCACACAACACCATATGTACATAGCACTACATACAGAAACATGTACATAGCTCCATATGTACACAACACCACATATCCAACATGCGCACAACACCATATGTACACAGCACCGCATATCCAACATGTACATAGCACCATCTATACCTAGCACTTCATATGAAATATACACACAATTCCATATATACAACAGGTATATAACATCTTCTGTACACAATACTACATATGCAACATTACACATCACCATAGGTACAATCACTGAATATACAACATGCACAACATATACACAACAATAGTACTGCACATCCATATACCACACATTGACCCCCCAAGCAGCCTTGCTTCTAGTTTCTTTTTGTTATGTATGCCTATCCTAGCATACCACATATCACACTATCTTCACTTTGTTGATGTACCCCTCAACATCACCTTTCCATAATATACACATAGGCATAGTACAAGATATAATATCAATTCATGTCCACATGATATTGACCTCATATATCTGTCAGAGTTACTCTTCCCACTCGATTACTCATAATACTAAGAACCTCTTCATTCCATTCATCTGCATAAGCAATCATTCCTCCACAAGAATGATCCTTGGAAAACCTGTCATACGGTGACATTGATACATAGATACATACATATATATAATCATTAGAATAAAACAGTCATGATCCTATCAGATAACGACATACATACACCATATATACATATAAACATCATCATTAAACATTTATGATCCATGAAGACCCTGTTAGACACGACATACATACATGTATACATATATAAACATCAACATAATCATCATCACAACAAAATTTCTAGATATCATAAGGCCTAGGTTAAGATAACTTCCTTTATTCATGAACAACATGCACAATATTGAGAACAACAGTTCTCAACATAGCCAAGGCATCTGAAACCTCAAATCCATTCACTTTACCTTTTGTGTTACCTTTCTCGCAATTGTTTTGTCATCGTCCATTTACCACAATGGACCCAACCAATCCAATGGGTTATCATATTCTTACCTTTATTTCCCCTTATACATGCACATTCGAATCTTACATTACCTGTTGGGTACCACAAAGCTATCCACAAGCCCCATTAACTTTACTCTTTCCCAACCAATTCCCAAGACTCAAAGCATAAAAGGAAAAACAAGAAATAAAATGAAGAAAACCATGAAAACCCATAGCAATGCGACACAATGAAAAAAGTGGCATGATCATTCACTAGACGCAATCAAGACCACAAATCAAAAAGAACGAAATCACAAGAATAGCGATAAACATAGTGACTCAATCCCCAAGGGTTCCTAATGCTTCTAAAGGAAAGCTCATCTCAAGCCTTCTTAAATATTTCATGGAAATCTCTTTCCATGTAATCCCCTGCATCATACTGCCATAAAAACATAACTATTAGTGCATAAATAAACATAAAAACCTATCAATTATCTTACCTTGTTGTGCCAAGCACGCTGACCTGTAACTAATCACACATGTCAGCCTATGTACCAAATATCAAGACAACATATATATTAATTTGGAATATACATTTACCAAGTCTAACACCATGTCATAATCAATCAATCAACTCGTATTCATTATACATAATGCTACAACTATCACCTATTATACTCAAGTACATATCAACTATTTCAACACATATATGTTAGTACACCCGTCTTAAAACAATATCATTTCTTCATGCAATCTTATAGACATATACTCATATCATGTGATTAATCAAACATTCAACAAAATATAGACAACATAATAGACACCAAACACTCAAACACCAAATAAATAACATAAGCAAACACATACCTTGATGTATCTTAGGGGAGGTTATCTTGTCTGCATAATCACTTTATATTAGTAGGACATAACTTCACAACATATCAAATCAATCATAAATAAGGTCATCATAGCCATAATAGTATCTAGCTAACATGTTCACACCCTAAACTCATAAACAATTTCCTTTCATGCATACAATCACATGCATAGTCAGTCTAGACATAATACAACACATTATCATAATTAGGTCGACTCATGCTTGAATATCATAACCCTAACCTTCATGTCACTAGAATGTAAAAACAACAAATTATATATCATGCTTATCAACAACATGTAACCTAATAACCAAGCTAACTATCATACAACAACAACAAGTTAACCCATAACATGCTCATCAACAACATATTAATTAGCTTAAATAAAACAACAACAGCAATGCATATCACCACAAGTTACTATCATTCGTAACTATCTGAAACATGTACATATAACCTCACTAATCAACTAGAATCTATAATGTATGTAACCATAACATCAATAGAATGAAATGAATCCTCATAACCATAATTCATATAACAAACCTTAACCTACATACCCACATGCCCAACATCCAAACCTGTATGATGACATGATATTGCCTCATGGTCAAATGTTGTAACTTCACTTTGATGGTATCCATCTCTTGTTCTATCTTAGCCAACACATTATCATCATAACATACCAATATCATCATGATGACCCAATTGCATACAATGACCTTATGCACAACAACCTTCACCAAAACAATGCAAACTTGACCATATGCACCCACTTGACATGTATAACCAATTATGAAAAATGCATGTCCCACATATAGCATCACATAAGAAAGAATACATAGACAATACACAATCATAACCAATATGTGACCTATCATAAACAAGCAATTCATACAAAACATGTAGCAACATGTAAGCAAGCGTGCACGAACAATACATAAGCAAGAACAACACATAACCAATCATATGATCATGACAACATGTTGACAACAACACTTATATGGTGGCACCACCGCCAACATGGAAAACAAAAAACGGATGCAACGGGAACATATAGACCACAAGCATACTAAACACATATACAACCAACATAAATGCATGATCAACACATTTTCCATCCAGTTCAAGGGTTGAACCATGCTCTAATACCACTCCGCAAAACCTTCCTCCAATGTCTACCCAAGTAACCAATCAACTAGGGTAAACATGCGACAAGATACCACTATAATGAGATTCAACCTCCTAGGTGACCTTAAGGAAGTGTAACTGACAGAAACACATCACAAAGACCTTGTACAACATCAACAACACCCTTAGGGGGAAACCCAACCTTTCAGACCTCTTAACCCTTGGTCACATTGACAATTTTACCCTTTTGAGCCATAAACGCAGGCATAATACGACATTCTTGTAGCCAAGAGGCTATATCCCCAGGCACAACACTGCATGCCTGCGGCTAGGGCCCCAATTGCCTATTTTTGTGCCTGCAACTTCGATATTTGAGCAACCATTTTAGGACCAGAGCCCTGGTCACTGCCCAGAACTTCATGAAAGCTTAGGCGATGACAAATAATATTAGATCAATGATAAAAAAGCAATCACATCAACAAGAACTCATATGGAAACCTCTTATCCATGACAGAAATTTTTTCAAACATGTCAAAAACATTGAATCTACAGGTGTAAAAAACAAATTCAAGCACAGAGGTCTCATACATATCTGAGAATCACTAAGAATCATTTCTCCCTTACATCATTAGCTGCAATACAATCTATTTTTTAACACAAATACATTTTCCATTAATTTACAAGTAAAAACATGGATATATCTATACATCATCACTAATAAAATACATGCTTATAACCAACATAATAACAATGGAAATACCATGTATACAACAACAATAGAGTCCACATAATAATCAGTACATTTGCATACCAAATAACAAAGGAATGTGATATTCATTACTTAATGTAAAAACCAACCGGAAATGGGACTTCCACATTCCACCTGACCATATATTGGCTAACCCAAATCTCTCTTTAGTCAATCACCCCCGTGCCATATTCCAAGCATGAATGTGGGACTCATAACCAACAAAAAAGAACCAAACAAGCATGAATTCTACCGGGGTTCTTCGCCTACACCATGAGGAATTTTCTTGTCTACTAGTCTCTCAGGCTTTACCGCAACCCACAGCTAAGTCAAAGGTCACTATGCCCTAAACCGAAGCATACTCTCCAGGATTTATCGTACATCCCATCCTGAGACTACTAGGCCCAAACAAAGAGCACCCACCTCTCAAGATTTACCGCATCCATCTTGGATCACTAGGCCCTAAACCGAGGCAAACCACCTCTAGGATTTACTGTATATCCCATCATTCACAGGCAACGATTCCTAGGCCCATTGAGGCACACAATCCTAGATTTACTGCAACCCATAGTCTGGTTCAAGGTTTACTAGGTCAGTGGACTTACTGTGGTCCATAGTTTGGTGCATGGATCACTTGGCCATGTGTTTGTCATTTCGGAGATCCACCTCATGTAACTTCGAATCCATCTGATAATCCAAATCAACCAAACATGAGAACCCATCTCATCAAGGCTATCCGAAAATGGCAAGGCTAGGCTGAAAACACTTTCACACTTGGAAAAACCCATGCCATGACATAAAAGAACCACATGCAATTTGATACTTGCCAAGAATCTTTTTGTAGTTGTTTGATTCCTACTCTTCCTTGCTTACTTCCTCCTTCTTCTTGCTTTCTTGCCTTTCTTGGTCCAACACCATAGTGTTCCAAAAAAACTCTAAGTGTCCAAGAGTTTGTGTGTGTGTGTGAGAGAGAGAGAGGGAGAGAGAGAATAGAATGAGAGCCATAAGTGTGAGAAAAACCTTAGAAAAATCTTTCCAACTAATCCTCAAAAGCCTTTGTATTAATGAGGCTTCTATTTTATTCATTTTCCATTATTTTCCTTCATTTTCCTCCTCACATGCAAATTGTGACCTTTCACCTCCCTTTTTATCCTAATTTCCATTATTTTCATAAATAAATGCCAATAAATGCCACTTTTCCTTTATAAAGAATTTGTCATTTCCTTTAGAAAAAATAACCAAAATAAACACCCACTAGGATGTTCTGCTAACCATTCAGCTTGGAATACATGTCCTATCAACCATGGTCTTATATTTTTTTACATGCATTTTTACCAGGGTTGTTACAATCGAACGTAGTTACATTCTTCAACACTCCCTCTTAACTAGGGAGGTATTCATATTATACAAATACAAGGAAGATCTCAAACTATGAATAATTTTTAGGAAGCTAAAGGGGAATACATTCATGACCAGGGAAATCTATCCAAGGTCTTTCAAAAATTTAGGCACCGCAATTCCATCTCCTAAATTCCTGACCAGGGAAATCTATCCGAGTGGGACTAAGATGGACTAAATATTTCTATCTCTTTAGGTAACATCAATCTTACTTACTAAATATCAACCTAGAGATCCATGTGTGTTGTCAGATATCAATGACCAATGCCACCTTTCCTACTTAGGGAACTAGACATCAACACAGAGTGCCAACCAAATTTCCTCGCAGGCAATGCTCCACTCACAAAGACTTAACAACACATCTCTCCCAATCAAAATGATTGGTAACTAACATGATATCAAAAATTCAAGATATTTTTCATTACAAACAGAACCCCAATTAGTAATACATTTTCAAATGTACATAATCAAATACAAACCTTCAGGGTTTTTCAAAAAACTTGATGTTACTTCTCAAATTTTCTCAGTAGGACTAACAACTGAATCTTTGACCGAAGATTCCTTATACAGTTTCCTACTTCACATGCAGCAACATATTCTTCAATCATCCCTTTGAAACGTGCTCTCCAATTTTATCTTTCAAGGTTTCCATCAAAACTATGATATGTCCTCCCTCTCAACTAGGGAGATTTCTTCTATCCAAGTTCCATCTTAACTTAGGGAGATCGACTTCTTCTTATGAAAATGGAGAATCTTCCATGGCTTCCATTCTTCTCATCATGCTTATCATATTAACTTCTCTTATGAACATCTTCACCATCTTGAAGATGATGTGCCTGTAAGACTTAGATAGAAAGTACAACCAAATCAATAGAAGCATGAAGTTAACCATAAAAAATCTTATAACAATGGAAGCATTAGACTTTACAAACATAATCAGCAAGAGACTATACGTCAATACTTCAACTTATTGCCCAAGTTTTGTTAAAAACCCAAAATTTCATCAATAACTCAATCAAGGTATCAATCTCATTATATATAGAGCCTTAACATTACTTTCAACGATATGACAAGTCCTTTCAAATACAAAACCCTATAAACAAACCAGACTAATGCATCTAACAATTTTCAAAATTCATATGTCAAAATTCCTACTGGGATTTTAATGTAAACCCTAGATTTCATATATGAGCTTTTCAACAATCAAAACAAGTCACAACTTATCAACAAAATAAATAACGTCTACTAGAGTTTGATGTAAAACCTAGATTTTTCCATCTAAAAATTCTCAACAATCACTAAATATATTAATAGATTCTAAATTGTTATACATACTAGAGAATTTAACTACTACTAGGGTTTGGCTACAAAACCCTAGATTTCCCAAACAACATTATCCTAGAATATCAAATATTGGCTAGGGCTTGTTTCCAAACCCTAGGACTCCTGACCATTAATAATTAGGTCAACACTCATCTCTACGAATTCAGCATCATGCATAAGCACATAATATTTTGGACAATATTAAAACATATTAGACATATACAGACCTAGACTGGGCTAGGTTTTCGACCAAGTGTACACATATAAATATACACCTAGGGTTTCATTAATATGACTTTAATAACAAGGTTTTTTCTTATAAACCCAACCAAACCCTAAATATCTAGGGTTTTAAAACATAGCAGAGAAAACCCTACTATACCAAAAATTTAAAGGTTTGGGATCTTAGACAACATCTTCCAACCCTAAAAAGTTAGGGTTTTCATGATCATACGAAAACCCCAAACATAACATCATCATCAAAAAATTCAAATAGAGTTTCTCAATAACCCTAAGTAGGCTAGGGTTTCACATATTATCATTATCATAACCTTAAGTTAGGATTTTCCAGACAACCTATCTAGGGTTCTATAAGAACAACCAAGTATGTAATGAGGGTAGATTTATGAGATGATGAATCACCCTAAACAAGAATATTTATGATTCAATAGAGCTAGACATAACAATGTTATTACTGTAGAATAGATAATCAAAAAGAATTATTATGAAGAGAAAAAATCTTATGATCTAAGACCTTCCTTTTTTTATTAACAAACCTTGTAATTCCATTGCCTGTTTTGTGAAGCCTTCTTTCATAATCCTTGAGCATTCAGCAAGCCATTTCCTAAACAAGGAAATAGAGGTACAAAGGTGATTAATATTTAATATAAACAAAACTTAAATAAGTACGTGAAACCAAAAACTGAAAATAAGTGAGACACTTATATTTTGGAGTTGTTGAGGGCTCCCTCCAAAGCTTGAGGGATACCTAAAATCTTATAAAACACAAAAATGTATTTTTCAAAAATATGTTAAACCTACAAATAATAAAAATAAAAAAATACGAAAATGAAATATCTAAGGCTAAGAGAAAATGACTTAGTAGTATAAATCCCTTAAGTTGTATTCTTCGAGTTTAACTTTCTTAGGAGATCCTTCTTGAACAACATTTGCTTGATCTCTTTCCTTCTTCTTATTTATTAGATTTTTGGGATAGTCACTTTTATAGTGACCCACTTTATTACATTGATAACATTCTACCTTGGACATGTCTACCTTCCTTCTCAGTCCCTTTGTCTTCTTGAAGTTTCCTTTCTTGTGTTGAGTGGTATAGGCATTTGAAACATATTAATTGTTGGATACTAATGATATTCTCAATTCCTCTTGGCTTCAGGAAATCCATAATTCTTCAAAAGTGGGAGTTTCCTTCAAGTTGTTGAGTCATGAAGCAAAGGCACTCCAAGAAGTTGGAAACCCTAATAATTCAGTGATCACAAGTTCCTTGTGTGGCACAATTTCATCAATGGCAAGAAGATAATCTCTTATTCTTGTTATCCTCAAAAATAAGGTAGCCACGGTATCTTCTTTAGTCATCTTTGTGGTCCTAATTTCATTCTTCAAACTTGCTACTTGACCAATGTTCTTAATAGTGAATAGTTTTGACAAGGCCTCGTACATTTCTTAATCATGGTCAATGTTAGCTATGTATGGGACAAGAATGTCCTTTATGCCTTCTACCATTAGAGTCAAGGCCGCCAATTCTAATTCTCTAAATTTCACCTTATCTGCATCGTTGGAGTCTTTTGTAGGCTTCTTCATTTTTCCTCTAACCAAATCTAATACTTTTTTCTTTTCAAGAATGAGGTCAATCGTCTTCTTCCATGACCTATAGTTTGATGCTCCTTAAAGCTTGTTCTCTCCCTTGATTGAGTTAGACATTTTCCTTGAAGATAGTGAAATTATTTACTTAAATAATTTCCTCTTATGATTCCTTGATCAACTCCTTGAAATTTATTTTTTCTTCTTTCTTCACCAAAGTTGTGATACCATGTTAGAAAATAAGAAAAGGCAGAAAGATTTTCTTGTTCTTGATAATTTACTTGTGATGTTCCTGTATTCTTATTATTTTCTTATTATCTTATTTTATTTTATTTCATCAAGTAATTACCAAATAAATAGCACATAGATCAAGGACACCAAATATGGGTAGATAGACAAGGAAAAACCACACTCTAGGGGAAAACCCAGTCAATAATTCTACTTTCAATAGTTTTCCTGAGATAATCCAAGACTCTAGACCTTGACTCACGCTTCTTCTACACCAAGTCAGCCTTCTTCTTGATCCTATTTTCAACCTGGTAGCAACAACATCACTATGCAACACTTTCTTGGACCCGAAAACTTCAGTCTTGCTTTATAGACTTCGATTTTGGTTGAGAGACTTTGATCTTGACATAAAAACTTCGATTTTGACCCAATACAACTTCTTGAGGTAGAAGCACCCAACAATAACAACTTTGACCTATCCTTGTCTTGCCACTGGCATCAAGAAGCAATTGGAAGCAACATAAAAAGGAGAACTTCGATCATCCAAACTAGGGCACGAGAGAGAGAGAGATACACCAAAATTTTGATTTTATTTTCCTCTTTCAGCTTGACCAAAATCACTCTTCTTTAGACGTAGTCCTTCACTTCGCACTTTTTCTGGCTTCCAAAGAGATTTAAAACTTTCTTGATATATTATCCACCAAATGAATTCAAATTGCTTCTTTTATAGCTTTTAGGTGAGGTTGAATAGCCTTCCTTGAGCATGACTTGATCATCTTGAAGCAGACTTGGTGTGGATGTGACATAAATCATCTTTGACTCAATATTAAACCTTTTTACATCATTCAAAATCCAAAGAAGGGTATTTTTAAATGTACAATGACTCTATAGACTCAGAATAAATCATAGAAGTCCTCAATGGGGACTTTGATGTAAAACATAATGACCCAAGCATGAAACCCATAAGTTTAATAAGTCATTGTTACAATAATAAAATTTATTTTCTTTATTATTTTGATAAGTACACTACATAATGACTCAAATACATTATATGAAGACTGAACCTACTTACATTCTTCAAAACAGTTAAGGAAGTGGAATTGACACAACACATCCAATATGTCCTTATACACATGCTACAGAACTCTTAGGAGCCATCCAACCCTTCCAGGTGATCAACCCATGAGAAAACCTGACATTTTACCGCATTAAAGCCTCAGTCACTCCCATGACATGGGCATGCATTTGACTAGGACCCTCCAATCACTCCCACATCAAGAGCATGCCTACGTCTGGGGACTTTTTCCAAGTAGTTATGTGTCAGCAACTCTGGATTCTATGCCACTTTTTTAGGGCCAAGACCCAGGCCACGTCTCCCCAGAACTCCATGAAACTTTCAGAAATCAAAAGTAACATCAAAACATTGATACAAATTCAAATACTTGAACAAGAACTTGACTATACCCCTACTAGCCTTGATAGGAATTTCGCCAAACATGTCACAAATATGAATTCTACAGGTCATAATAATAAATCTAAGCATGGGGGTCTCATACTTATCTGAGAATCATTAAGAAGAATTGATTCCTTACCACATTAGTTGCAATATCATCTATTATATCATATATTGATCATTCATTCATTTATAAATCAAAACATGATGGGAGAAATACATCATCACTGTCATAAAACATACTCATAAACAACATAAATAATAAGGATACAACATCCATAGATGCTACATATGAACTATTAAATTTTCCCATAAAATACCAAGGAAGGGAACTGTTATTAATGAATGAGAAATCCAACCATATTTGGGACTTCCATGTTCCACCTGACCATAGATTGGCTGAACCAAATCTCACTTCAGCCATTCACGCCTGTGCCATACTCCAAACATTAAGGTGGGACTCAAAACCAAGAATCAACTAGGGCTTACAGAGTCTACACCACCTCATCACCATCAATAAAGCCATTCTTTACCGCAATCCTCACCGGATCACTAGGCCATAAACAAGCATATATGCCATCGGATTTATCCACCTACAAATTGAGAAATTCTCATGTCTCCTAATCTTTAGGCTTTGCCACAACCCACAATCTGATCTAGGGATCATTAGGCCATAATCAAGACATCACCCTCCAGGATTTACTATATATCCTGCCATTCATCGACCAAGGATTCCTAGTCATGATCAAGTGCACCCACCTCTAGGCTTTACCATACTGGTCTAGGATTCCTAGGCCCACCGAGGCACACAATACTGGGATTTATCGTAACACACAGTTCGGTTCAGGGGTTACTAAGCCATATGTTCTTTCATTAAGAGATCCACCAAACTCAGTTTCGAATCCATCTGAAAATCCATCTTAACCAAAACATGAGAATCCCATCACACCATGGTTATCCAGAAATGGAAAGGCAAGGCTAAAGAACACTGTCACACATGGAAAAACCCAAGCCAATAATATCATGAGAACTAATAACACACATGCATAACCATGCATGCCAAATATAACAAGGACATCACACATGCAAATTGATACTTGCAAGTAGACCCATTGTAGCTTCTTGATCCTGCTCTTCCTTTCTTGATCTTTGCTTCCTCTTTTCCTTCTTACTCCAAATCCCAAGTATGACACACTCCTCCAAGAGTTCTCCAAGAAAACTCTAAGTTTCCAAGAGTATGAGAGAGAGAATGAGAGCTCTAAAAAAAAATAAAAAAAATAATAATAATAATAAATAAATAAAATAAAAAAATAAAAATAAAAATAAAAAAATGTTACACTGACCAAAGGTACCAACTGATCTTGAAAACACTTTTTATTAATGTGGCCTCTATTTTCTTCATTTTCCTCCTCACATGCAAAATGTGACCTTTCACCTTCCTTTTCTCCTAATTTCCATTATTTTCATAAATAAATATCATTTTTCCTTCTCCATTTCATTTTCCAATTTCTTTAGCCATAATAAACCAAATGAACACCCACACTAGGATGTTTTTCCCAACATTCAACTTGGAATAAGTGTCCCATAATTTTGGTTATTAGTTTTCCTTTATTAACTTTTATTACATGGAATTTTCACTAGGGTTGTTACAAAAAATTAGAAAGGATATATTGAGTAAAAATTAAAAATGAAGATTACAGTTTCTCCTGACAGATATTGCATTAAAACTACACTGAACAAATTTGTTTAAGAATTCATGAACACAATAGACATCTAACAGAAACACAATCACGATGCACAGTTTTACATATTGTAAGTGTTCTCAAATCCTTCAACATTCGATTTTATGTTTACTAATATTAGATAATTCAACTTTGTTGTTTATTTTATGATTACCTTAGCTAATTACTGTATACAAATTCTTGTTTCTTGTTGCATATTCATTTTTCTTATTATGGTTCAGGAGAGCTCAATCCTAGTTCCCATCGGAACAAAAGCATTTACTTTTATGATTTTGTATCAAGATATTCAATTTTTGGTGCTACAGTTTTGACTCTGTTCAAAATTTTTGTTCTTTCGTGACTATTTTTTGAATATGATCTCGTATATATATGAATTATGGCTATGGTGATTGGCATTTGAATCTAGATGCAATTGTTGTTACTAAAGTTGAGTCTGTATCAATTTTATGATAATGTTTTATATAAGTTTTCGAACATATGCTTTCAGCATTTGTAGTATATCTAATGTTGTGTTGTTGATTAAAGTGAAAATGGACATCTGACAATAATTTGGATCTAAAGCATACATGTATGAAGTATACAATGCTAGCATCATGTCTTTACAACTTGATAAATTTAATTGTGCAGAATATGGAAGTTCAAAAAAAGTGTTCATTGTAGTTCCTCCACACTCTTGCATTCCACACAATCAAAGCTCGGTTTCATTTTGCATATGCATATTAATGAATTAATTATGTTTCCACTCCAGAACTTGCCACACCTCCTTTGAATCTGCTATATCCAATTTCTTTTCATATATCAAACAAAATAGATAATTGTACTAATAGGAAAATTCGATATAGTCCCTACTCCTGCACTTCCTCCACACCCTTTTTGCTTACAACGAAATAATTATCGGTATTATAGCTATGACCCTATTCAACAATTTTGTTTTTTATGGATATGTTTTGAATACGATCTCGTATATATATAAATTATAGCTATGGCGATATCCATTTGAATCTGGATACAATTATCGTTACTCTATCTCAGTCTATATCAATTTTATGATAATGTCTTCTATAGGTTTTCGAACATATACTTTGAGACTTTGTATTATATCTATTCTTGTGGTATTTATTAGAATGAAAATGAACATTTCACAATAATTTTGGATCTCAGGCATATATCTCTGAAGAATACAATGCTAACAACAAGTCTTTAGAATTCAATAAATCTCATTTTGTGGAATACATAAGTGTGAATAAAGCTTTCATTGTGTTTTATCCGTGCTTTCGCAATTTTCACAATCAAAGCTCACTACCATGTACATGATTCCAATTTGAAATATTGTAAACAAGTGAAAATGTAGAAAAAATATTGCAAGAGAAAAATATTTTACGTGGTATTGAACCAGTTAACGAAAAGCAATAGCCACAAGCATTATTGTTGAGTATATTTCTAATCCT
Organism: Pinus albicaulis; assembly: GCA_034641835.2. NCBI lineage: Eukaryota > Viridiplantae > Streptophyta > Pinopsida > Pinales > Pinaceae > Pinus > Pinus albicaulis. The sequence goes on from CM076572.1 coordinate 956,818,656, forward strand.
GATTGTCTAAGTGTATTTAGTGTTTACAATTGTTTCAATTAATACAATGATAAACAATGTAACTTTGCTAAGAGGCGAGTTTATTTATTTTCATTTTATTATTATTATTTCATTATACAACTCTGTGTTTTTTTGTTATATTTTCTATGCACTCTCTGATATGTAAAATTGTATAGAAGAAACACAAAAAAAGACACTTCAAAATCTAAAACAAATCCTTTAAAATATGTGCATTGGCGACATAGGCATCATCTCTTCGATTCCCTATGTTTTCACTCATAGAAATAATGTTATCTAGTACTCTGCCTTTATGAAAATTGTTTCAAAGGTGTGTTATATCTGCGTCTCTTTCTCTGCACTCCCTCATCTATGCATATACCCTTTCGCCCACACATCATTCACTTGACACTACTACCGCATTTATTTATAGTGAGTGTAAAATTCTTAATCAGCTTGTTAAGCGAAATAGAAAGGTCAATAATATGATGCCCCTCCTTCAGATCTACTATATTCAGTTCCTTTACACATATCAAATGAAACAGACAATTGTACTAAAGATCCATATAATATTTAATCACTCTGCACAATGTATCAATGTTACTTGTTTCGCACCTTAATATAAGAACATTAATATAAGTCATAATATGATCTAAATTAAAATGTGATATTCTCTGAGCATTTTCTCTTGTGAGATAAATTTATCTTACAATGTTAAATTAGCCTTATGTGAATTGTGGAGAAAGAAAGCTTCACTCAATATAGTCTCTATTCCCGCACTTCCACCCCCTCCCTCCTTACATAAGTGAGTTGAAATTTGGTCTTATATTACATTGTTAAATTAGCTTTATGTAGAATGCGGAGGAAAAAAAAACTTGATTCAATATGATCTGTGCTCTCGCACTTCACGTACACTCTTTATCCCACATACCCTTTCTAGGCACAATAAAATAATAGTAGTTAGGCAGTTAGCCCCCCCCCCCGCTTTTTTGCAGAATTTGAAGGAATAAAACTTTGCTCTATATAATCCTTTCTCCCGCACTTATAAAATACCCTTTCTCCTACACTTTCTGCACACTCTTTCTCCCGCAGTTGAATTTGAAACTTGCATAAATGGATAAATGGAAATTCGTTGTGTACAACGTGGACAAGCATTCATTATGCGGAAATAGCTTCATTGTGGAACTCATATGTAATATTGCTCAATATTTTCTTCCTGTGAATTTCGACACTCCGCACAATGTATCGACCTACACAGGGAAAATTATAATTTTGTGGGCTTATTATTATTTGCCTCATATGAATCTTGACATTTCGCACAATTTTATTTGGTAACACATATGAGCTTTCCATTGTGAAGATAGTTTTGTGCAAAGAGCATTGATTGTGTAGCTAGCTTTCTGTGGAGAGATTTCACTATGCAAAGAGATTTCATTGTGCAGAGAGTTTTGTGCAGATAGATTTCATTGTGCAGAGATTTTTCATTGTGCAGAGTTTTCTCCACACTCTGTACAACCTCTAATCAATTAATTAGCTTTATTGGCTGATTTTGTTTTGTGCAGAGAGATTTCATCATGCAAAGCATTTTGTGCAGAGACGTTTCATTGTGTAGAGACCTTTCACTGTGCAGATAACTTTTATTGTGCAGAGACATTTCATTGTTCAAAGAGTTTTCATTGTGTAAAGGTTTCTTCGAACTCCACACAACCTTTAATCAATTAATTAGCTTCCTTGGCTCTTTATGTGTTGTCCATAAAGCTTTCAATTTGCAAAACTTTTCACTATACAAAACATTTTATACGAAGAGCTTTTATTGTATGAAGACATTTCATTATGCACATAATTTTCATTGTGCAAAGTTTTCTCCACACAACTTTTAATCAATTAATTAATATTAAAAATAAAAACCATGTTACATTGCAATTATTACTCTTATTACTTTAAATTTAATACATAGTATAACATTACATACCTAATATAATATTTACAAGTTATTAAAAATTTACTCTTCTTCCATTTTTAACTTTCCAACCATTCCATTGTTTGTTTTGTTTAGATGAGACGTTTCTATCTCATAACTAACATATCACATTCATTCTTTCTATTCTTCTTTGCCCGATGCAATATATTTTCATATTATTTTTCGTTAGGATTTAAGTATTTACTTTAAGGTGTATTGAATTTCTTATGGTTTTGAAAATGACCAAGAAAACATTTACAAATATGTTAAAAAGTTGGACAAGTGAAATAAATAATTATATATTTATAAAAGTAAAAATGAATTATTTTATATGAAGATTTAATTTAAAAATTATGAAAATATATATTTATGAAGAGAAAAATCTTCACAACAAATAAATATTATTTTTAATATTTTAAATAATATGATTATTTTGATTAAAGACATTGTAATTTTTTCATTATAAACAATTATTTTAACTTATTTAGTTGAACTATTAAATTTGTTAAAAAAAACAACTCTCATTTCACCAAATTGTTTGAGGAACTTTCTCCAACTCAATACAAGCACATATATCTAGTTCTTTTAAAATCTTACTCTTATGTAAATTAGATAACTCCTCTAACATAAAACACTACCATAATCGAAAAAAAGTTGAATTTTGAAATTCATAAAACTTACTTTCCAACCAAAGTATATTATGACATTCTAACTTTGATCTTCTCAACCTTGAAATGTTAAATATGCAAGGGATAAACTCACTATTTGTATAAAATGTCAATTTAAATGTCTTTATGTCAACCATACGCCATTGCATTCCCTCACTCATTGATCCTTTGTAGTTTTCTAAATGTAAAATTTTAAGTTCTATTAAAATGTCGAAAGTATTAATAAAAGTTGTTTTTTGGGTCTTTCTTCTTACATGTTGTCTACATCATTCTACTGCAATTCCTAACGTACAAACACTACAAAGATACATGGATTGAAATAATACATGGTAAATATTGCAAATCATTAAAACTATCAAGGTTAAGGTAACTTAATGATCTTAACTTGTGAATTCCATGTGGAAATTCCATGCTTTTAGCATAATTTCTGATGACATATTTAACTAGGCATCACTTTTGTTTTATTTAGGTTTATTTGTGTTTATAAACATTACATTAGCACTTTGGCTTATTATTGCAAATTGAATATCAACAAAAGCGGTCTAGACGGATTAAATGTCATACTATATGTTGTGTTCTGGAAGGTTTAGAGAAATAAAAACCTAGACAGAATGATTATGATTTTAACTATTTTCACTTCTAAATATGACAGGATAAGAGTTTTGGAATTGTACTTTGATAATGATTTTAACTATTTCACACCATTAACTACGATACAATTCATGCAATATATGGATGAGGTTTACTCATGTATGTTAGGTTCCTTGATTGCAATTATATTCTCTAGATATAAACATGTTTTTTTTTTTACTGGAGGAATCAATAACTAGGTCAGTGTCGTACTTGCATGATACGAGGTTGATTCCGACCACTACCACTATAAACCATAGGCGCATACACATTCCCCTTCTACACACATAGGTGAATCGGGGGTATTTGAACACCAAACCTCCTCGAACATAATACTCCATTTATATAATCGTTGCCATTTGAGCTACCCAGAAACTTAGATATAAACATGTTATTTATTGCAAAAAAATATAGATTTTAAGAAAGAAAATATGTAATTTTTTTCCTTAAAAACATATTATTTTATTATTTTGGAAAAGCTTACCAAAAATTTTAAATATATTATGAATGCAAAAATCTTATTATCCCAACCAAAAAAACTAAAAAGATCATATGAAAGTAGATGGGCTGAAAATTATATATAAAAGTAACACACTTTCCAATAATGAATTCCACCTTTGGTTAATTACTTTGTTGAAAATATTTTTCCCAATCAAGTCAATTCAAGGAAGATAACAAGGTGGTCATCCAAAATCCTTAACAATTATTAGAAGAATGAAATGGATTTGCAGGACATGTTGCAAGGTTCTCATGACACGGTAGTATGTTCATTACATTTGTCATTTTAACATCTCGGTAATGAAAATGTAAGTCAATGAGCATTTATATCTATAGCTTGGGAAATAACACCATATTCCTATTTTCTTCCCTAAAAATTGAGCATTTTTCCATCGTAATTGTAATGACTATTGTGCTTAGACTAAGAGACCCTTCCCACAAAGAATTTCTAATTCTTGAAAAGTTGAATGCATAGTTTTCTCCTTTCTGAGTAACTTATTGCAGCCTTCAGGAAATGGAGTCTTTCAGGTAAGTGATGGTTGGAATCTTCTTTCTCACCTTTCTCAATGTCCTTAATGATTATTTTTTGAATTTTGGAACATGAATTGGAGCTCAAGGTTGTTGATTTAACTTAAGTGGTTTTATTATTTTACTAAATTTTAGTTCTTTTTCACACAAGTATTGATGTTGGTTTGTCATTGATGTCTATATAAATGTCATCATGAATTCAATTCACAATCAAATGCCTTTATATATAGTTGGGAAAGAGTATTAGGTGAAATTATTCCTACGATATTTGTGTTTTGCTTCTATTTCCTATTTACACTAAAAAAAAATTTATGGGTTTAAAAATATTTTGTTGTGCTATCATATTAAAGATAGTAACTATCTTTTAATGCTAGTAAAGCATTACATGTATTGGGCAATGTTTGTGTTTGTTGGGCATAAGTAGTAAAAACTTTCTCATATCCACCTTGAGGTTTTTTCGTGTCATTTTCCACCAAATTTATAGGATGGGGGAGTGCGGGAACACATACATACACAAGGGGGACGTGTGGGAGCATGCCCAAATTTTATGAAAAGTCAGGGGGAATATCAGGGTCCTACCATAGGGGTCTGATCTCTAAAATTATAAAATATAAAAATAATAATGATAAGATCCCAACTATAACAATTCATCCCTTGCAAATTCATCATTGTGTAATCTAGTGGAAATTATATAATCCCGCAAATATTGAAATTTTCAAAACTGCTAAGTCTACTAAATTATGAATGGGATATGAAATTCAACTTTCTCTACATGAGGTTTTATGAGGTTTAAACCACTCTCAAACATCCTAAAACCACTCTCTAATGTTAATGTTAAAAAAATTAAGTAAAAGGATTGAAAAGGTAAAATAAAGGATAATTTAATACTATCATTAATTACCAAGGTCTTGGACTCCTTAAATCTCTATTTATTTATTTTTTCTATGTTCATGGGTTGTTAGAAAAAAAAATTGTGGGGGAGTGTCAAAACATATCCCTTCAAATTCCCCCTTTTTCCAGGTAAACATGTCCCCCATCCTCGGTAAACATTTCCCCATGTGTTCCTTAAGTGGCATGAAGAAATGTTTCCCTAGGTGCCCCCCGTCACCAGACTATGGGAAGCATGGGGGGCACGCCCCTCAACCTAGGGGACATGTCCCTATGGAAAATTTTAGGGGCTAATATTCGCATATGGGCTAATTTTCCATGCTTTAAAAAAAAAAAAATATTTGCCAATTCCCATATTTTCCTAAAATTGATTCGCCTAAATTTTATAAGAAAAAATTATTTTACCTTAAAAATCGCCAAAATTTTATAGAGACAATATAAAATCATTAGAAGTTGGAATATTTTTACTAAAATATCACCAAGCATTTTATAGTTTTCATATTATGGATTAGTAAGATTCGCAAAGATTTCTAATATTTAAGATAAAGTTTCATCCTTAAAATTTTCCCTGCATATCCCCATGAAACACTTTTGTGTAATAGTAACTTCCACTAAGAGACCAACTATACTATTTTACAAATAAATTGAAAAATAATTATGACATATAATTACTAGATGATAACCATTGTATATTTCATTTTGCCTATCAATATTATATTTATATAAATAAAAAATCATCAAATGTTAATTTCAACTTCACAAATTTTTTTTAAACAATTTAAGGAAATCCTTTTCACCGAATCATTTTTGAATTTATTATATATTTTGTATATTATATTAATATAACAATAATTCATATCATAACATTTATACGTGACCAATTTTATTTTATTTTTAAATATCTTATATAATTTTTATAACTTTTATCTTAAAACTCAATATTATGATGCACTCATTGAATTATCCCAATTAAGATATTTTATTATTATTATTATTATTGTAAGTTGATAGTGTATTACCTTGAAATGTCAAAGTACATTAAAATTTCAGAGTACATCACTGATATACCTTTGAAGGCTATTATCCAACAAAACAGAAAACCTAACGTCAAGTCATAACACAAATTTTCCAATATCGATGAGAACATAAAAACATTAACATGAACTAAATCTAAACATAACAAACATATTCTCCAAAACATCAAGTAGAAATGAACAAAGACCAAAAGAGGATTATGAATCAAATGATGTCACAGGCGCATGATCTTAAGAACTGGTGCCTGATGGCCTATGTGGCTTAGCGTCACAATGGAGATGACTCTCCAAATGGGAAATGAAAGCATCTAGAAGTTCTAAGGAGTAACATTGGTGGAATTGGATCCTCTGAATAGCATTCAATAATGATATGATGTCATTCTTGTCTTTGTTTTTCTCCTTCATAGCCTTGCCAAGGAGGGTATTTAGTTGCCAGTGTAAAGTGACCGAGTGTAGGTATTAGCTCCTTCATCCCTTGGTGTTTCAAGGTTTAGGAAACTAGTGGAGACCTCTGCTGTTAATTCTATTTCTAAAAAAACCTAGCATTCTCTATCCATTTGTTCCTCTCACTGTTGAATTTCTACTCTGGTGCAAGTGGGGGTTATAGAGTGATATTGGGATGCAGTTTCTTGAGCTTGAGATTGGGCTCGATACCGTTCAGGGTGGCCACATTCCCCTCGATCTGCAAGCCCTCACCTACATCTCATGTGTTGTTTAGTCATGGGTATCATTGGAAGTATTTCCCCAAATCTAGTCCCATAAATGTTTAGCCAACATCAAAGGACCCCAACCCTTTTTCCAGAAGGGGTCTACTTCACAACCCAACAATGAGACCTTATCAACAACACATGAAAGAAAATACTAACCAATACCTCAAAAGGAAAGGTTAGTTTAGTATTAAAACACCCATTGACCTTCCCTCGGAGACAAAGATAATCCAAATAAAGGCAAAAGGGGGGATGCATACACCAACCAGAATGACATTGGAGGAAAATACTACATGTACGATACATGCTAAATTCACCAAGATGAAAACAAAACCTCGATAAGGATAAGAATCCAAATCAAGGTTTTACTACATAGTACCACCCCTTATCAAACCCCAACATAACAATAAAGAACATGACTAGAGCGGTGAAGTGTTGCCGCTCGAAAATAAGTTAATACAACACCTTAAGAGTTGTACGGAATTTTTTGCACCAACCTACCTGAACAAAAACTAATCTTGCAAGGGCACCTCGGCTAGAGTTTCAACATATCTTGACTATAAATTATCCAACCAACATTTTACCTCAAACATTTCACTTTAGCTACCCCCTTCAGTAGTGTATAACAATCGTGTTCAACTAAAATTTCATGTTCGCACTCTCTGCAGAATAACATTGCTCCATCTAGAAAAAATCTAACATCTTCTCATATATCTATCATCTTCCATCGGGTTGTTGGAGTTACCGAACTATGCTAAGGAAATTTTACTCCCACCTATGGGTGGGAGGAAAAATCCCTGCAACTTAAATATAAATACAGGCCAATCATCGTAGCACTCAAGAACCCATTAAATACCTAGGCTAGAGACTTGTGTGAACTTAAGTGTTGAATGCAATCTATATGGGAGGGGAATGCCACACCACCCCTCAATTAAATACCTTGGGGGGTGGTGAGGTGATGGGCACCCTTCCCAATTTTTTTTAATTTTCAGATAATCACCATGATTAATGGTTATTTTATGCATCCACAATTGATTTTAAAGACTCAACCTAATTATGGAATACTCCATCAGTCCAAAATAGATTGAAATTTGTATTGTTATCTTGACAACCAAGTTTATTTCCATATCTCCTGGAATTTGATGTTATAATAGAAAAAATTGAGTTGAGGAGCATTTGAATATAGAAAATAACTAATTCTAGCCTCCAAATTTTAAAGAGTTTCTCCACCAAGGTACCATTTATAAGCTTCTTAACTATGGTAATCATCACGCAAGAATATCCATATATCTGAATCATTATGAACCCCATCTTAGCAACCACCAATAGTCCTCTCTCAAGACCAAGAAATTCCACCATATTATTGTTAGTGCGTACATAGTGTGCATCGTAAACTCTCAAGGGTCTACCCTCGTAGTCACGAAAAATGCCTCCATAACCAATTGGGCTAAGATTTCCTTCTGAGACACCATCAAATATAAATTTAAAAAAACTCGTCGATCGAGTGTAAATTGAAGGGAAAGAACCACCCAAGGGGGGGTCTTATGATTCCAGGAGTAAATCATAAAGGGGGAGAGGTAGAGAATCAAAATAATCTCGGCCTCTCGGGGAGACACCTTCTAGTCATCTTGGGACTAGGGTTCACTAAGAATAGTTTCTCTTATGTTTTGTTGAACACAAAACCAAATAGATTCTATAACTATGAATTCTTGCTTAAGATTCTCCTATTTCTTTTTTTCCAGATGGCCCATATGAGAAAGTAATCTCAAGACTGGTAAGCAAGTTAGGCCTCCATTGTTCCAAAACATCCATAACATTTTTTATATGTCGAACAAAATAACCAAGAGTGACATGTAATTTACTCTAGACATGATCCGCATATGGACAACAATTCAATATGTGCTCCATTGATTCCTTGAAACCCTAGCAAAATGAACATATTGATGGTCCCAAAAAGCCTTTTCTTTATTATCTGATCCCATGTAATTCTTGGTGACTTGTAGCAAAAATACAACTTCATTTAGGGTGAACATGCCTCATTGTTTGTAGCCATACTTGAGTTTATCCTTGTCCAGAGAGAAGGGAATTTTTTGTTCTTGAAGCTATTTGGCTAACAGGGCCCATGATGATAGATATGGATGAAGTGCCTAATCCATAATTGATTTCCAAATCCTCCACAATCCTTATTGTTGATTTACCTTGCAAAATTGTGCCACATTGATGGCCTATTATCCATTAATAAAAGATCTTGGGTCTCAAAATTTCAATCAGACCCCCAAATGTGGTAGTTTTTTGCATGTGTCATTCCAAAAGAGTGCCACTCTTCCATCCCGGATATCCTATAAAGTGTGACATTGGATTAGGTTCTGATTGCTCCAGGCTAGGTTCCAGATAGAAGAGACAAAAGGAAAATCCCGTGTGCATATTTTCTTGACTTGGGAGTAGGCATGCATATACTTCCAGCCCCAAATTTGTTTCCACAACCCCTCTGCCCCTTGAAGCCATATCCACCACAATTTGGATCCCAAAACATAGTTCATAATATTGAGTTCTTTGAGACCTAGACCACCTCCAAATTTGGGAAAACCTAGCTTATCCCAAGCCACCATACACCACTTATTTTGCTTCCTTGCTCCTCTCTAAAGAGGGAGGATATAGACACAAGGATATTTTCTGAAAAAACTAACGCCAACAACTGGTACACTGGCAGGGCCATGAGAACATATTTGTTCCAAAAAAACCATATTGCTAGGTTTAAGGAGTGGAACGCCTAGTTTTCAAGTTTGGATGAGATACTTTGTAGGATATTCTGTCAACACATTGATCTTAGAGAACTAACCACTAGGCGTGTGCCAAGGTAGATATATGGGAGGGATCCAATTTTAAATTCTAGAAGGTGAGCCAAATGACGTTGAATTTCTCCACTTGTATTAAAGAAAAAAATATTAAATTTATCTTTGTTAATTATAGCCCCTGAAGCTTCCATAAAAGCACACAAACTACCCTTTAGGTTATAGGATTCCCTCACCATTGACAAGGAAAATAACAAAATATCATCCACAAATTGTTGGTTAGTAATGGGTAATTCATTTCCATATAACCTCAATCCATGTATGGTGTGTTGATACCATGCATCTTTAAGATACCTCGTCAAGCCTTCAATAACCAGAATGAATAGGAAGGGAGAAATGGGATCTCCTTAGATAAGACCCCTAGAGCAATTGAAGGGAGTAGAGGGAGTTTCGTTAACCAGGATGGAATATAAATTGGAAGATATTAGAGATCAAATCCAATCTATTTACGAGGGGGGAGACTGAAGGCCAACAGGGAGGCAACAAGATAATGTTATTTTAGTTGATCATAGGCTTTACAGATGTACAATTTGATCAAAATTCTACCTTTGTTGGATCTCTTAAGGGAAAGGATGATCTCATGGTTAGAGACTATCCCATCCTTGGTAATACAAAACCAAATCCTATCTGATATCGTGGTGTTGAACTAGGGTTGGTCACTCCCCACAAGAGAGAAAGAAGTTCTTGTTATGTTTCCAATGTTTGATCATTTCTTTATCGAAGAACTTACCATTGTGTTCACCCTCCCTCAACCACTCCACCCTTGAATTTTATCTCCATAAGTGTTCATATTTCCCATTGAGCATGATTTGTTGCTTATATTCTTCAAAGCCTGATTCTTAGTTAAAATATGCTCGTTGGTCTAGTACCAATATTTGATTTTCTTATTGAGTTATTTTAGCTTCAGTTGGAAGGTGTGCATAAGGTTGATCCCCCACTTCTGAATTTATTCCCACCATACTCACATTTTATCTAGAAACTTCGGGCCCTACAACCAAAAACTCTTGAATCTAAAATGGAAGTTGTGAGGTCTTGCCTTCAAATCCAATTCCAACTTGATAAACCAATGGTCAAATCCTATGGTTAGCGAAATAAAAACTTCCACAAATAGATCATGACCCATCAGGGATTTTGACACTAGGAATCAATCTTTCTAATTGGCTACCTGATTTATTTCACAATGCCTGTTATTCCAAGTAAATATCCCATTGTTCCCGTTGAATCCACCATGTGGAGATCATCCATCAGATCTATAAATTGGTGTGACTTCGACACAAGCCTCCTTATCCCGCCCTTATTTTCCATGAGGGATTTAATCATATTAAACTATCCTCTAATTATCCATATCTCATCCTGATGGATGGATAAGAATGTCTTGATATATGTCAGAGATAATAATAAAATATTAAAAAAACGGCTTGTATGTGGGAATATGTGGACCATATACTATTGAGAGACAACAAATCTCTTTTGAACCTAAATAGTGAAATCGAAAAGAGAGAATATGGTAAAGTGCTAGCCAATCATGGAAAGCCACCTCTTTGGGGTTCCTAAGGACTATTAAACCCATAGTGTTGCCTTTGGGATCCACTTCCATGACTTCGTACCCATTCCAGCAATGTTCTACAACCATTGTACTATTGAGGTTTTTTCCTTGGTTATTCTCTCCCAAAGATATCATTGTTTTCCTTAGTTGTTAAGGCCATCAATGTTATAGAACAAAATATTCATTGGATAAGATTCTTAAAGGAGGCAAACACCTCTGGTAGCATTGTGACTTTCCCAGAATTCACCATATGCTTGCCTATTGCTCAAATCAATTCTTGAGTGGTCCTCCTCCATTTTTTCTTACTCTCCTTTGGTGTCTTCCCTTTGTCTTGTCTACCTTGGGTTTACACTCCTAAGTCTTGATTTGATGATATGGCTTCTTCATTGAATAGTTCTTTCTAGTTCTTCATTCTAATATAGGGTTGAAGGAATTAATGGAGTTGAAGGAATTGATGAAGAAATATATGTTTGAAGGAATTAATGAAGTAGGAATCTTTCCAACACCTACTCTTTGTGGTTGATAGATTCAACACCATATTAAGCTTCCATATCCACTAGCTCTTGCTCTTGTTTATATTGCATGACCAATTTGTCTTTCGGTTCCTCACTGACTTTTCACTTGGTATAAACCCTCAGTTGATTCTCTCCTTCTTGCAGATTTATGTCCATGATATGCTTCAACAATATAATTTCATAAAAAATATTCTGCAACATCATGTATTTATTCACTTATGGTGGTGGATTTACCTTTAGGGGAGCTTGTGAACCTCTTTGGTTCCTCTATTTAGAAGTAATTGGTTGAAATCCATCTAGGATTGTTTGTGGGGTTTTAATTCGTTGATACGCCTTGCTAATCAGATCATCCCTGAAGAGATTCCCATACTCATGACACTAATGGTGTAGAAATAACTCGAAATTTGCAACTACTAATGAAATAAAAATGAAATCAATAGAGACAAATTTATTCTACTCAATTTGCAGAAGGGAAAACATACAATAGAAACACATGCAATCATTCAATCACAATGAACATAGTATTTACGGGCAAACCCAACTGGGAAAAAACCACCCTCTATTTGTATTACATTAAATGAGAACAATGATATATTACAATGACATATTCAATCCTTGAAGCCCAACCTGCAGTGCAATATTAATCTCCTTCGCAGTCTACTATGGCCAATACTTAACCAAAATAGGCCTCCTTCTTCCTCCTATTTCCTTGCGCTACTCCTACTCCTAAAGAATAGTAAGCTCCTATTTCCTTACGCAATTCTTAAGGAAATTGTCCCACCTTCTACATGAAAACTTTATACACTCACTAATATACAATAATGCCTTTCCCCTCCACTCAATTGGGAAATTCGAATTTCATGCATGACTAGGGGTTATTTTTAGTAAATTGGATAGTTAACTGAGATATCAATGAGTTAACAGTAGTTACAGCTACCCAATTGAACTCATACTGACTCTATTTATGACTAGAGCTCAAATAATTGAGTTTCACTAACTATAACTCCACGAGATTGCTAGATATTAGCAATCAACTCATGCACAAATCTACTTCTTTCCCACAAACAAAAATTGACTGACTTAACTAAGTGATTTGGTCATGTCACTCCTGCTAAATGAAACTCAAGATATCCTACTGATGGGGAAATTTGAATTTTTCAATTTGACAGGGCACAAGTAAAATGAAGTCTTTTCTTGCTACAATTTAACACTTCCTCTTAGCAATAAAAGGGTTTTGAACAACCCAAATCCTGCTTCTATGTGGGAATGTATTGTAACACAACTAACACTCCCTCCCATTGTTGTTGTTTCTACTACAACAACTTCAACTAAGAAGAATCCAAAATACTGAATCAATTGTGTCTTTGTGCTACAACTGTCTCCCAAGGTCGGACTGCATCACTTGCCATTGATCCTTCTGCTACTGAATAATGTGGACCCCTATAGCAAGGGTAATGATCCATGAGAAGAGTATACTAAATTTTTTTATGCTCTCCTATAGACCCTTCCCAAATCTTTGAAACTCTGGCACTAAGGCTCTACATTTCCCCACTCACTCCTGGAGGCAGGATGCATACATGGCAAAATCTACCTCTAGATTGTAGATATTTTTAGCTAGAACACCAATTTGTTTTACTTGTCTAGTAACATCATGATTCATATATTCCTTCCCTCTATTGAACACCACATCACAGTCTTTCTCTTCAAATACAGCTACAAAAACTATATTTTCCTTCAAACTGGGCACAAACATTACATACTTTAGGTGAATATGGGAGCATGACTCCCACTTAAAGGTGATAGTCTCAATCCCTTTGGTACTATATCTTCCATCATTTATGTTAGTGTCAATATTTGCATCCTTCCATCAGTGATCAAATAAACTCTTTCATGTCATGTTAAGGTTCCCATTATGAAATTTTTGTCATTCCATTAGGTCATCATTTAAAAATTTGGTCACTTAGTACAGATTTAGGTCAAATATCACTCCTTTCAAAATTTTATAACTTGCTGGCTCATTTCACCACTTTGTTGAGTGTACCATCAGTCTTGACTTTTCATCATTATTTCAATCATTTTCATCACGGTTTCATTCAGACAGAGTCTTCATTAGGTCTTAGGGCTTCCGAGGTCATAAAATCACCATTTCATTGTGTAAAAGCCCAACAAATGAAGGATTTCCAATAAATATATTTTCATCAGTAAGTTTGATTTGTACATTTGATTTTAGAGCAAAATGTAATTTTATCTTTTCCTAATTTTTAATAGATTCTCAAAGTTCCAAGTAGCTGTGCACTCAAAGTTCCATCAAAAAATAAGCCAAAGTTTCAAAAATTCAATCAGTGTTCCTAAGTCATAAAAATATGAAGTTCAATGATCTAATTCAGAAATTAAAGATAAAAATCAATGTAAAGTCAATTTTATGAAAGGAAACATGGGTCCCAAAGTTGTTTAATGACACTTCTCCAAGTATAAAGGCTCCCAAAGAACAAGAATACATTCATTTTCATCTTCAAAGCATCGACCTCTTAGTATCTCAAGCACAAAACCGAGTTTGCATTCAAACAATTTAATTCTGGGCCATTTCGATGTGATTTTTCCATAGGCGTTGCGCTTTTCCAGTTGCACGCTACACTTTTTCCACATGCGCTCCGCTTTTGCCAGATTTTCGCTGTATTTTTTCTCTACACGTTGCGCTTTTTGCAGAAGGGAGCCACGGTCCCTAAGCTTCATTGCAGAGGTTTTCATCGTCAATTCAGGGTTTCTACAGTTGTTGGCAAGTAAGTGGCACCTCTATATACCCTCATTTCAAATTGAAGTGTCAATTTCATGGTGTATACCCTCCATTGCATTTTATGCTATGTTGTAAGAAATTTAAACCCTAGTTCCTAATTTACAAATTAAATCACTCTCCCAAGGACCCATACACCTTCCATACACCCTAACTTACTCCCCACTACTCATACACTTGCTCATTTCCCCTTCCCAAAGCTGTATTTCCTAAACCCTACCACTCTAGCTATGCTTTCCTAGGCAGCTAGATACCCCCCTGTAATACAATTTTCTAACCTATCTCCTTAACTATTTCACCCTCCCATTACTTCCCTAAGCTCAATAATCCCCTCCTATATTCCCTCAAATTTTCCCTTACCCATCGCAATCCCCTAACCCACTATCCTACTCCCTTTCCCTTTTCTTTCTTCCCTAGGGTTTTCAAACATAAACTAAGCATAATGGAGGAAGAAAAAAACACAATGGAGGAGGAAAGAAATGTCACAGGTGAAGAAAAGAAAACATATAAAAAAGGAGGGTGGATTTTGAGATTAGAGCCAATAGACACAAGAGAACTCATGGCATCACCCTTAGCTGTCATATTTTTCCAGCATGTGGGTTGCATTTGATTATGTGAGATGGTACAAAGAGTTCAAATTCACCCTACTTTGACTAGGGTTTTCATCAGCAACCTCCAAAAAAACTAAGTAACTATAGCATGGGTGACCTTCACTATCTCCACTGATATCATAGCAGCAGCAATAGGGATACCCAATGTGGGTGAAAAGTGGTTTAAGACTAAGCATTTGGATGCCCATTAGTATGAGCCTTATCTCAAGGCACCTTACAAACAAAACATCAAAAAGGTTTTTCCTTTTGGCTAGTTGTTGAACATATTTTCCCCCATGATAAAAATCATCATGAAATACTTCACTTGTGAGGGAAAATTCTCTAGATTATACATCTATAACATCAGGTTGCTCATGCATTTCACTAGGGTGAAATTTCTCAACCTCCCCAACTACTTGTACAGTAGAATTGATAAAATGGCCTACATTGTCCAAAACAAAGATTTTGAGCTTCATATGAACAACTTCTTCCATCATTCTCTGATCAAAATCATTGTCCTTCACCACCTTAATCAGCTGAACATATCATGGGATAATTTCATAGAGGTTGATGTCTTCACTACAGTTCCAAGTCAACCTGCTAGACCTATTCCACCCACATTTTTAGTTCCTCACTGGAAGACTAGGCAAACTAGCAGGGCTATAGTGAAAGAGATCAAAGAGGCCAAATAGGCCAAAGAGGTCAAAGAAATCGAAAAGATCAAAACCTACTAGAGGGAACCTAGGCAATGTTTGCTCCACAGATTATGGAAGGGACCTTGACTTCTTCATCAACAAAGAAGCGAAAACAAAAGTAGGGAGACACAATTGTCCATGAGGAGGACGAAAGAGATTTTGAGTTGATGGACTTGGATGTCCAAGATGATCTTGAGGCCTCAAATTTGATCATCAAGAGAAGGATACCATAATTAAATAACTGCAGGACAACATGGCAAGAGCCCAAATTGTCATATCATTCCTTGAACAAGAGAACAAGAAGCTGAAAGACAAGCAGGGACTCATGGAGTAATAGCTACTAAAGGAAAAGAGACAAGACATCAAGGGTAAAGCAGTAATGACACTTTATGACTCTGATCATGATAAGACTCAAACTACTAATACAAGACCAAAAACAAGAGGTCTTAAGATAGCTTTAGAGCAGGAGAAACATGAGGTAGAACAACTCAGTTTTGGGGAAATTATTGCAAAGAAAATTGAGGATGATAGAGAGGTGTGGCTTGACAGAGTTAACATTCACCTTGAGAAGCTCCTCCATAAGGAAAACAAAGACAATGAGATTCTCAGACACATGGCCAACATATATATAACTAGAAACAAGATTTGCAACATCAAAATCAAGCAGTTGAAAGAAAAGCACAAGAAAACCCTAATCAAGCATAAGGAGGAGGAAAAACTTGAGATTCTTGTTGATGCCTCCTTGGTTTCTTGAGACACCTCATCAACACTTCATCTAACCATTTTGATGAATTTTGGGCAAGTTTTCAAGTTTTTGGTATTTCTGATAATTTTGATGGACTTTTTGCACAGTAAGCCTGCAAAAAGCATAGCGTGGGCCACGCTGCGATTTTTTTGGAGGCCTATAAATGATAAATGGGTTGCATATTTGGATTCATAGTGATGTCTACATGCAATTTTGACTATTGGAACTCAAAAAATGGAGCTTTTGACTCGTGGAAAATTCAAAAAAACTATAATAGAATAGCTTTTGACTGCACTTTTGGAGCAGTCTTGGGAGATTCCATTTTTGAGGTGCTTCCATCAACCATTTTAATCACTTGAATACATTTTTGAAAACTATACTATAATAGCTTTCCAATGAGCCATCTTGGGCTCAATTTTGACCTTGGGAAGTCATTCAAAACTTCATTTCAAGGCTCACGTTGCGATTTTTCCCAACCAAGTTGTGCTTTTTCCAAACACGCTGCGCTTTTTGCAGTTTCCTGTTTTCTTCAAAAAAAATCCAATTTGATAAATTGATGGATGAATTCAGTGAATTTTTACTGATGTAATGATGAAATTTAAATGTAGTTATGTCAAAAATAGTTACTAGGGGTAGATGCATGATGTAAATAGGTAATTTTGGTCAAAGTGAATCAGTTTCATGAATGATAGGGATGAGTTGGAAAACCTCCCTAATCACTAGGATTACAATTGAGCACTTTGCGGATCAGCTCCACAAGTTAGGGATTCGACCCCTGAGCTGGGGAGAATCATTTTTGGTCTATATGATTCACTTCTTTTCTTATGGAAATGGTTGGATGTTGTTCGATTGATCACTGAACACTTTTTGTAATCAGACTTTTGGCAACAAATAACAAATTGAGTTTCAACTATTTTGATGGAATTCCTGTGGTAATGTGATTTTACATTGTTTCTTCTTATGTTTTCCAAATGTGTGAATGTATTGTGATTTCATATTCATGCCATATTTGGATGTAATTCTTATAGAAAATAATTCATATCTCTTATGCTCTTTTTTCAAACCCTAGTAGTCTAAACCAGTCCATCAAGATATCCTTTTGTGTTGAAGAGCTTACCTAGCTTGCTCCATTAGATCCCTGCAATTCTGATCCTTGTTTACCCTGACCTAGTTTCTTCTCTGACCTATTCACCATCCAACACCTCAAATTAAATCAACCAAACCCTAGTGCTACTATACCTAGCCTAAAATCTCATTGATCGAGTCATATTCGTTGTGATCCCTTGGAGAGATCCATCTCTTGCCTAGTAGGTCTAGTTACTTGGAAAAATATTGGTCTGTGGTTACCTTTGTTGGTATCTTCTCAACCTCAGAGATCTGGTGGTGTGATAACAAATTCCAAGCTCTAAGTGTAATTTTACATCGTTCTCCTCTGAGTTGTTTAAGAACTCCTTATTTCTCGTCATATGAAATGAAGCACCAGGGTCTAGGTACCATTCACTCCCTCTTACTATGCTTGACATGCAAGTTGTTAGTGTCATTTTTTGCATCTTGCCACCAGTGATAAAAATATCTCTTTTCATATTATATTAGGGTCCACTTATGAAATTTTTGTCATTCCATTAGGTCATCATGCAAACATTTGGTCATTGGAGGTTGCACTAATTCAAAACCTCACTCTATTCAAAAATTTTGTTACTTGCTGGCTCATTTCATCACTTTGTTCAGTGTACATCATTCATGAGTTTTTATCACATATTTAGTCATATCACCATGAATTTCATTCAGTCAGGGTTTCCATTAGGTTTTACAATTTTCAAGGTCTTTACAAAATTTACCTCATCTTCTTCTGAAACATACCCTGATCCTTCTGTTTCTTGTACTTATTTTCCTTTTGTAGAAGCTCTAAAGATGGCTTATTTGACTTTAGATGATCCTCCTTTTCTCATTTCACATGCAGTTAGAATGCCATGAAGTTGAACAATAGTAAGATTTTGAAGATCCTGCTTCTCTTCAATAGTAGACACTTTTGACTCAAATTTTGAAGTTAGAGATCTTAAAACTTTTTCAACCAGAGTAGTGTCAATTATGGTTTCACCCAAATTTCTCATACGATTTACAATATCATCTAGACGTAAAAAGAAACTAGCAATGCTCTCCTCATTATGCATCCTTAGATTTTCATATTGAATTCTGAGAGTTTGGAGTTTAGCACTTTTTACCTTTGTATCACCTTCATAGCTTAGAATTATTTTGTCCCATATTTCCTTTGTTGTATTCAACTGCATGACCTTGAAAATTTTTGATTCAGTCAGACTCCTCAATAGTGCATTGACCGCCTTTGCATTTGTTTCGTAGTTCTTTCTTGCCGTTGCATCTGTTGGAACTGAGGCTGGATATTGATAACCTCCTTCAACAATAGCCCATACATCTGCTCCAAGAGATTGAAGATAGGATCTTGTCCGTGTTTTCCAGAAGATAATATTGTTTCCGTTGAAGAGTGGAGGCCTGATAGATGTTGTCCCATCTTGATTGCTCATCTTGGCTGATCTTCCTTCTAGCGGCTAAGCTTCTTTAGAAGGACCTGCTCTGATACCAATTGTTGGGAAAAATACTGAGAGGGGGGGGGGGGGGGTAAGAATCAGTATTTAGAGCTCATATCTATGAATTTAAATTTTTCTTTTGCATAATTCCATACGCAGCTTTTATGAACCTAACTCGCATATACACATGGATATGCTGAAAGAAACTAGCGTATACTGATATAAATTTCTAGTTTAGAAAACTTCTCAGAAACAATCTTTAAATCAGATTTACCAGTTATGCATCAGGTTAGATAACCATTAAATATGTTCAGTAACAACAGTATAAAACATCACATAAGTGGAACACACATGAACACCAATATTTAAGGTGGAAACCCAATTCAGGAGAAAACCATCACTACTGTCGTCTCTGTCTTCAATATTTATTATATGGAAAATTGTTTACAACATAGTATTGATGCAGACTCATATCAGTACGCAGGCTTCTACCTGCAGAAGGCTGAAACCTTCACTCGTTTTCCAGTTGCTACTGGAAGGGAGCTCCAACCCCCTTTCCTCTCGTTTACCAGCCACTCCTGGAAGGGAGCTTCAACCCCTTGAACATAACACCAGCTTCTACTGGCATGAAGCTTCTACTTCCATACTGAAGGCTTCAACCCTCATACTCACTGCAAATCATGTTTCATCAATTTTCATACTGGATCAAACATCATCAACACAACCATTTATCAACAATCATAAACTTTTCCAAATACTTCAATTAGAATAGTGAAAACATTGTAACCAGAACTTTAGAAATAACCCAGACTTTAGAATAGATATGCAGATACAAACTCAACCCTGAATAGTCATTAATTCAAATAGCATACGCTAATTTGCTTTAGTAAAGCCGCATACATACGCGCTTTCCTACACACCAACTTGTGTATGCCTCAGTGCATACTATTTTCATAACCTGGATTGAATACGCTACTTCGTTTTGTTAAAGCTACGTGTATACGCGCTTTTCTTTATACCAACCCACGTATACTTCTGTGTATACTATTCTTCAGAATGTGATCAGACTCAGATTCAGATCTAAGGCTTTCAGTCAGAAATTTTCTCAGTAGTGCAGCATCTTTAGACAGTCAGTCAACCTTAATCATGTTTTCTCAATCATTGATTAGATTTGTTCATGATCAACTTAGCAGCATACTCAGTATTCAAACAACCCAGAACTTCAAGAAGACTTCATTGACAGATAGCAGACAAAAAGCAGGAATCCATTAGGGGAATTTTGAGGTCTAAAATGGGCCTCCTAAGGAAATTATAAAATAATAGTGGAAAAAATCAAATAAGATTTGATGACATCACAAATTTTAGAGGGAAAAATGGAAAAAGTACTTTTTCAACTCATATTTTCAACTTATCTCCCAAATTTTTTACTCAAATTTCGAGCGGGAGTACTCGTTGGATGCGAAATTTAATTCCCCATCCAAGGAGTACCCATGTTGCATACTTTCGATGGGTCTTACTACACGAAAAATGAGAAATACATAAAAAAAACGTGATTACAATCACGTTTTTTATGTATTTCTCATTTTTCGTGTAGTAGAGTTCATTGAAAGTATGCAACATGGGTACTCCTTGGATGAGGAATTAAATTTCGCATCCAATGAGTACTCCCGCTCGAAATTTGAGTAAAAATTTTGGGAGATAAGTTGAAAATACGAGTTGAAAAAGTAGTTTTATTATTTTATTATTTTTTAATATTTTTACCCCTTTATTTAAAAAATGGTGAATCATCCCCCATGGTTGACATCATCATCTTGAATCCTATTGGTTGTTATAAAGTTTATTTTTGTTGTACATTTTTCTTAGGAGGCCCATTTTAGACCTCAAAATTCCCCTAATGACAGTAGTAACATCTGCAATAAGCTTCAGAAAATCCTAACTTCCATATGCACTTTTCATGAAGTGAACCCGCGTATATACACGCTTTTACTGAGACCAACTAGCATATAGATCTGTAAAAGTAAATTTTGCAGAACAGACCAGATCTATAAAACTTACCCAGATTTATTCATTTTCTTCCGCAGACTTACGCCCGTTCTTCATCATTTCTTCAGTGGATCATACTAGAGCTTCATCATCTTCAGATCTAGAGATCTTGAACCATCATTATATCCATGGATGCATCATAGATTCAGATCTATCAATTAAAAACAGAGTTCATCCATGCAGATATTCCTTAGAGAAATTTATTTATTAACAACCCTTCCTCATGCACACTTTACACTATGATCTTCTTCTCCTTATATAGATTTAGCTTTTACCAATACCATGAGTCAAAACCACTCAACTGTTGATGGTAATCCTGGACGAAATCAAATATAAAATACAGTGCTCAATACTGTGGGCTAATACCATGGTAAAGCCCCCTGGTATTATAATTTTGGAGCACACACAGGCATACGTAACTTGCGACGTACTTCTCCGTGTGTATATGCGACTTGGCCTTTACAAACCCACATATACATTGTGACATATTAAAAATAACCAATCTGTTGCACAAAAATTCTGAGAGCCTGCTACATATAGTTTTCTCGTCCTTTGCTAGAGAGTTGCCATCAAGGACAATCAATTTAATATTATAGAACATAAGAAACATATTGCCAACAATCTCCCTCTTTGGACTTGATGGCAACCATAATCATTAAAACATGAGGCATACATGAGGCATCTGTATTCAACCATCCTCAGAATTCTCCCCCTTTGACATCAAGGGCAAAGGGCAGATCAACATCCCTTTTACAGAAATTACCATGCTCCCCCTGAGTTCATGCTTGAATATTCAGACATATTTTTCAATGAAGTACATGACTTTTCAACCGAGTATGACCTTTCCTATCATCAATTACTCATACTTGCATCAATGATCCAACTAAGCGGATCTACATATTTGACTGAACTACCCAACCAAGTGGGTGTACAAATTTTGACTGAACTACCCAACCAAGTGGGTTTACAAATTGGAACAAGTCCTTACATGACTGAATATAACAATTTATATCATAGATCTCAACATGACCTTTTCATAAAATGACTTTTTATAAACAATACCAATGAATCTCAATCATGAGATCAGACCACAGCAAACACTTATGCATCCTTTCCCACAGGACAAGTGCTCCCCCTTAGCTTGTGCACCTTGAATACTTTCAACAACAAATCATTGTTGGGTGTGGAGCCTGATTATCTTGTTTACTTTGTATCACAGCATTGGACCCCTGTACCTTAAGTGAGGCGGCAACGCCGCCCATAATTAATCGCTGTCATGGGGGATCCAGGGGGGGCAGCAGCGACTTTATGGAGCCCCCCCCTGGCGGGGGGTTTCGGGGGCAGCGCCCCCGAAGCTAAAAAAAGATGTAAACTTTCCTTGTAAAAGTATAGTAATTTCTAGTCAATTTGGGCCATTCATTAGGCAGATGATCTGATGGTAGAAGTTATTTTTAGTTTAGGGTTTTTTTCCCTAGAAGGCAACCCCTCTCTTTGTATGAGGGTATTGTATTGTGGTTGTGTATTACATGTGTATTCTATGAGCGGGAAATAAATAGGGAGACTGTGAGAGAGAACAGAGGATATTACAATGGATCTGTTGTAGGTTTTGTCTCTTCATTTTGCTGGATAATAGAAAGGAAGGGCTGGTTGTTCGGGGTGGACGTAGCCCAAACTGGGTGAACCACATATATCTGTGTCTCTCTGGTTTTATGTGTTTTGTGTGATTGTATTTTCCGCATATTTTATGTGTCTCATTGCTCTGTAATATATAATTTTCTAACAAATGGTATCAAAGCCGAAGGTATATTTGGCTGATAAACTCGCAGGAAATAAGGGTTCCTAGTTTGAGTGGGAGCAATGGCGGAAGATGGTAAGTTTAGGGTCGAGAAATTTAATGGCCAAAACTTCCCGCTGTGGAAGATGCAGATGGAATATTATCTGTATAAGAAAGATTTGTACCTACCATTGAGCAGAAAAACAAAGAAGTCGGCGGCCATGATAGACGCGGAATGAAACATTCTCGATAGAAAGGCACTCAGAACAGTACGGTTGTGCCTTGCGGCGTCAGTCGCCTTCAATATTTCGAATGAAACAAAAACAGAGGGTTTGATGCAGACGTTAGCGAAACTATATGAAAAACCCTCGTCCTCAAACAAGGTATTTCTTTTGAAACGAATATTTAATATGAAGATGTCGGAAGGTGGATCTGTTGCAGACCATTTAAATGATTTTAATATAGTTACCAGTCAATTAAGTTCTGTAGGGGTAAACTTTGATGATGAAGTTAGAGATATGTTATTCTTGTGCTCATTGCCAGAGAGTTGGAATGGTTTAGTAATGGCCATTAGTAACTCTGTCTCTGGATCTAGTACTTTAAAGTTTGATGATGTTGTCGGTGTTATCCTTAGTGACAAAATACAACGGAAAAGCTCTGGTGAGACATCGGGTAATGCTTTGAGTGCAGAGTCTAGGGGAAGGAGAATGGAAAGAGGAAAGAGCTCAGGATATCGCATTAAATCAAGAAAAGGCAGATCCAAGTCCAGATCGGGGATAGTGTGCTGGAAATGCGGAAAGAAAGGACACCTAAAGAAAGACTATAGATCTCGGAAGGGAAAAGAAGGAGACGCATAGCAAGAAAACAATCATAAAGCAAATGTGACAGGTGATGTGTTACAAGATGCTTTGATTCTTTCTTTCGAAAATGTTACTGATTCTTGGGTTGTAGATTCAAGGGCTTCATTCCATGCCACACCTGATAAGAAATATTTTCATGACAATGTTCAAGGAGATTTTGGACAAGTCTGTTTGGGTGATGATAAACCCTGTAAAATTGTTGGAATGGGTAAGGTTCTTTTAAAACAATAGAATGGAAACCAATGGCTATTAAAGGAGGTAAGGCATGTTCCAGATCTAAAGAAAAAACTGATTTCAACAGGGCAGTTAGCGGTGAAGGTTGTGTGACAACTTTCACAAATAAAGCTTGGAAGGTCACCAAAGGAGCCCTGGTAATAGAAAAAGGCGAAAAGGTTGGTACATTGTATTTATGTAATGGTATTTCTAACTCTGTTAATGATTTAACTTCCAAAGGAGCAGATGTAGCATTATGGCATCATAGGCTCAAACACATGAGTGAGAAGGGGATGAAGATTCTTCACTCAAGAAATTTGTTGCCAGGTTTGAAGAATGTTGATTTGGATTTATGTGAAAATTGCATTTATGGAAAACAAAAGAGAGTCAGATTTCTCAGAGTTGGGAAAGAAAAGAAGAGCGAAAAATTGGAGTTTGTGCATACAGATGTATGGTGACCTGCTTAGGTATCATTTCTCGGTGGCTCTCACTATTATGTTACGTTTATTGATGATGCAACTAGAAAAAATTGGATCTATTGTATTCAAAATAAATCTGATGTATTTGATACTTTCAAGAAATGGAAAGCTTTGGTTGAGATTGAGACAGGAAAGAAGTTGAAGTGTCTCAGATCAGACAATGGAGGTGAATATTTCAGCAAAGAGTTTGATAGGTACTGTTCAGAGCATGGAATTCGTAGAGAGAAGATAGTTCCAAGAACACCACAAGAAAATGGTGTGTCAAAAAGGATGAACAGAACAATCATGGAGCGTGCAAGGTGCATGAGATTGCATGCAGGATTGCCTTTACAATTTTGGGCAAATGCTGTAGATACTGCGGTTTATCTAATAAACAGAGGACCTTCAAGTTCCTTGGATGGTGGTATTCCAAAGGAAGCATGGACAGGTAAAAAGGTAAGCTATTCTTTTTTAAAGCCTTTTAGTTGTGAGGCCTTTGTCCATATTAATAAAGAAAATAGAACAAAGCTTGAGGCAAAATCAAAGAAATGTACCTTTATTGGATATGGTGTTAATGATTTTGGTTATCGCTTATATGATTATGAAAATCACAAAATCATTAGGAGCAGAGATGTAATATTAAATGAAAAGGTCTTGTATAAGAATCAATTGCAGGAAAAGAAACAGGAAAAAGAAAGCAAGGAATACACGGTTCTTGATGAGATAACTGAAAAAGTAAAGGTGCCTGAAAATAATAATAATCAACAACCACAGCAGCAGCAACCACCACAACAGCAACAGGCACCTCAAACACCTAAAAGTGGTGTTAGAAGATCTACCAAGATAAGTAGACCCCCTGAATGATACTCTCCTTCATTATATTATTTATTGTTGACTGATTCTGGTGAACCTGAATGTTATGAAGAAGCAATGCAGGTTGAAAGCAGGAAGAAGTGGGAGCTAGCCATGGATGAAGAGATGGACTCCTTAATGCATAACCAGACTTGGGACTTAGTCAGGTTGCCTGCAGGTAAAAATACATTGCAGAATAAATGGGTTTACAGGCTGAGGGAAGAAGATGGAGGAAAACAAAGGTACAAAGATAGACTTGTAGTGAAGGGGTTTGCACAGAAGAAAGGTATTGATTTTGATGAAATATTTTCTCCTGTTATTAAGATGACTTCAATCAGAACTATTTTAAGTCTTGTAGCAGCGGAAGATTTACATCTTGAACAGTTAGATGTAAATACAACATTTCTCCATGGAGATTTGGAGGAAGAGATATACATGCAGCAACCAGAAGGATATGAGGTCAAAGGGAAAGAAAATTTGGTGTGCAGGTTAAAGAAGAGCTTGTATGGCTTAAAACAGGCTCCAAGGCAGTGGTATCTAAATTTGACAAGTTTATGTCTGAACAAGATCATACTAGATGTCACTCTGATCATTATGTTTATCTGAAAAAGCAAAATGATGGCAGCTATATTATATTGTTATTGTATGTAGATGACATGCTTGTTGCAGGGTCTAACATGCAGGAAATAAATGTGCTCAAACAAAAATTGGCAAATTCATTTGCAATGAAGGATTTGGGAGCTGCAAAACAGATCCTTGGTATGAGAATAACCAGAGATAGAAAAAATCGAAAATTAACACTGTCTCAGAATGAGTACATACAAAAGGTGTTGAAAATATTTAATATGCACAATGCAAAACCAGTTAGTACACCTTTTGCTAGCCATTTCAAACTTAGTAAGGAGATGTGCCCAAAGACCCAAGAAGACATGGATTATATGTCTAAAGTTCCATATGCATTAGCAGTTGGAAGCTTAATGTATGCAATGGTCTACACAAGGCCCGATATTGCACATGCAGTGGGAGTTGTAAGCAGGTACATGAATAATCCAGGAAAAGAACATTGGATGGCAGTAAAATGGATTCTCAGATATTTGAGAGGTACCACAAATCAAGCATTATGTTTTGGTGGTTCAAACATTTCTCTACAGGGATATGTTGATGTAGATATGGCAGGTGATAGAGATAAAAGGAGGAGCACTACAGGATATGTATTTACTGTAGGTGGAACAGCTGTCAGTTGGGTTTCAAAAATCCAAAGTGTTGTTGCACTTTCAACAACAGAAGCAGAGTATGTTGCTGCTACAGAGGCTAGCAAAGAAATGATTTGGTTACAAAGGTTTATGGATGAATTGGGTAAGAAGCATGATATGGGCACACTATACAGTGATAGCCAAAGTGCTATTCATCTTGCAAAGAACTCAACATTTCATTCCAAGACTAAACACATACATCTCAAGTACCATTTCATACGGTCAGTATTGGAAGATGGAGAGTTGAAGCTGGAAAAGATACACACTAGCCAGAATCCTGTAGATATGCTAACAAAAGTTGTAACCAGGGAGAAACTGAGAATGTGCTCAGTTTCAATTGGTTTTCAAGGATGATGATGAAGATGAGAAACAACCAAGTCCAAAGAGGATTCATTGTCCAGCAAATGAAGTAGCGGCGGAGTTGCTACAATTAGTCTCCAAGTGGGAGATTGTTGGGTGTGGAGCCTCATTATCTTGTTTACTTTGTATCACAGCATTGGACCCCTGTATCTTAAATGGGGCATCAATGCTGCCTGTAATTAATCGCTGCCATGGGGGGTCCAGGGGGGGCGACAGCGACTTTATGGAGCCTCCCCCTGGAGAGGGGTTTCGGGGGCAGCGCCCCCGAAGCTAAAAAAAGATGTAAAATTGCCTTGTAAAAGTATAGTAATTTCTATTCAATCTGGGCCATTCATTAGGCAGATGATCTGACGGTGGAAGTTATGTTTATTTTAGGGTTTTTTTCCCTAGAAGGCAACCCCTCTCTTTGTATGAGGGTATTGTATTACGGTTGTGTATTACATGTGTATTCTATGAGTGGGAAATAGATAGGGAGACTGTGAAAGAGAAAAGAGGAAATTACAACATATCTGCTGTAGGTTTTGTTTCTTCATTTTGTTGGATAATAAAAAGGAAGGACTAGTTGTTCGGGGTGGACGTAGCCCAAACTGGGTGAACCACATATATTTGTGTCTCTCTGGTTTTATGTGTTTTGTGTGCTTGTATTTTTCGCATATTTTATGTGTTGCATTGCTCTGTAATATATAATTTTCTAACAATCATCAAGGCATCTTCATCAAAAAAATTAGAGAATGAAACAGAAATGTGGGAACTGGAACATCACCAAAGATACCCAACAACACTGCAACTATTCTGAAAATGCTGACCCATAAAATTGTGCCAGCAAAAACCCATACACGGTTTTAAGTATATAAACTCACGTATATACGTGACTGTCCTTTATGAAATCCGCGTATCCAATTTAATCTTCTGAATTTAAGCAGATCTAATCTTCTGAGCAGCAGAGACAACTCCTAGCTTTTGTCTGAGATATTCGAATGCTTCCCTGGGAAGAGGTTTAGTAATATATAAGCAACTTTTTCTTTGGAGGGAACATACTCCAATTTCACCTTTTGCTCAAGTATTTGTTCACGTAAGAAGTGATACTTGATAGGAATGTGCTTGGTCTTGGAATGCATAATAGGATTCTCTGAGATATTGATGGCACTTGTACTATCATACATAATGGATATGGGAGGTGAAAATTTGATTTAAATGTCTTTTAAAGTCTGCATCATCCAAAGAAGTTGTGTGCAACATGATGAAGAAGCCACATATTCTACTTCTGTTGTAGATAAGGCAATAAAGCTTTGCTTCTTGTTGAACCAAGATACTAATCGGGGCCCCATATAGAATGCACCACCACTAGTGCTCTTCCGATCATCAACATTTCCAGCCCAATTTGCATCTGTGTAAGCATGAAGAGTGAGATCAACATTCTTTGGATACCATAGTCCAAAGTCTTGAGTTCCTTGTAGATATTTGAATATTATTTTTATAGCCTGAAGGTGAGACTCTTTTGGATTAGCTTGGAATCGTCCAACAATCCCAACTGCATGCATAATGTCTGGTCTTGTCCCGGTGAGTTCAAGTAGACTTCCAATCACGGATCTGTATTTTGGTTGATTCACCATGGAAGAATCATCATGAGAAATGAGATTACACCCGGTTATCATTGGTGTACTTACAGGTTTGCAATCTTCCATCCCATACTTCTTCAGAATTTGCTTAAGATATTTTGCTTGTGATAAGAATATGCCATCTGTTGCTTGTTGCACTTGTAAGCCAAGAAAGAATGTTAGTTCCCCAAGTAAAGACATTTCAAATTCTTGCTACATAATAGAAGCAAATTTCTGACTCATGGACTCTTCATTACTTCCAAAAATGATGCCATCAACATATACAACCACAATCAATAGTTTACCATTTTCATTTTTGGTGTATAAGTTGCTATCAACAGATCCCTTTGAAAATCCTTGTTGATGAATATATTTGTCAAGATGATAAAACCATGCCCTTGGAGCTTGTTTGAGTCAATATAAAGCCTTTTTAAGTTTACAAACAAGTTTTTCATCATTTCCCAAAATGAATCCTTCTGGTTGTTCTATATAAACTTCTTCTTCTAGATCACCATTGAGGAATGCATATTTAACATCCATTTGATAAACTTTGATTTGTTGAAAGCTTGAAAAAGCAAGAAACATTCTGATGGCTTCAAGTCTAGCTACAGAAGAAAATGTTTCTTCAAAGTCTATACCTTTTTGTTGAGCATACCCTTTACAAACAAGTCTAGCCTTGTTTCTAATAGCATCTCCATTTTCATTTAACTTGTTTTTGAATATCCATTTTGTTCCAATAACATTTTTATCATGAGGTCTTGGAACTAGTTCCCAAGTATTATTCTTCTCAATTTGATCAAGTTCTCCATTCATGGCTTGAATCCAACATTCATCTTTGCTAGCTTGATTGACATTTTGTGGTTTAATGGTGGATAAAAATGTTAGATAGCTAGTAGACCCTACAAGAGTTCTTCTTGTTTGGACACCTGATCCCTTTTCTCCCAAAATTTGAGATTCTGGATGATTCTTTTGAACATACCTGGATGGAGCCTTTTCAGATAGATCTTCTTCTGCTGCTTCATTGGGTTCACCTTCTATATTATCTCTATTAGATGCAGGAAGATATACATCATCATCATCTTCATTAGTTGTTTGTATTTCCCCTTTTGGAGCTGAGAGAGATTCATCAATTACAACGTCAATGCATTCAACAATCTTCCGAAGTCTTTTATTGTAGCATTTATATGCTTTACTTCTAGAAGAGTAACCAAGAAATATTCCTTCATCTGCTCTAGGTTCAAACTTGCCAAGTTTTTCATCATTGTTCTTGATAAAACATGTGCTTCCAAAAACTTTAAAATCCTTTACAGTGGGAATATTACCATACCAGAGCTCATATGGGGTTTTATCGTTGTTTACATGAACATGTTCTTTGTTAAGAATATTTACCGCAGTATGTGCTGCTTCTCCCCAAAATGTGTCAGGTGTTCCTGAATCATCAAGCATAGCCCGAGCCATCTGTTGAACTGTTCTATTCATTTTTTCTGCTACGCCATTTTGTTGTGGGGTACCAGCTACAGAAAACTATCTTTTTATGCCATGTTTTTCACAAAAATAAAAGAATTCATCTGATATATGTTCACCTACTCGATCAAATCTAAGACACTTGATTTTTAGATCTAATTCATTTTCAACCAGTGCTTTGAAGATCTGAAATTTTTCGAATGCTTCAACTTTGTGTTTTAGCAACCCAATCCAACACATTCTAGAGAAATCATCAATAAACAGAATATAGTATTGTTATCCACAGGGTGACCTTTTTCTCATAGGTCCACATAAATCAGTATGAATGAGTTCAAGAGGCTTACTTGTTGATCCTTCTTTGGCATTAAATTGCACTCTGGTTTGCTTACCAAATTGGCAAGATTTGCATATGGTACTCTCAGGCAGAGTAATATTGGGAAGATCACAAACAGCTTTGAGTCTGCTAGATTTGTTGATTTGAGAGAAGCTCAAATGCCCCAATCTTCTACTCCATAACCAATTTTATGAAGATTTACCCAAGCAACATTGTTCTTTACAATTTTTCAATACATACAAATTGCTTGGTGTTCTATTTCTCTTTGTAATTGTTTTTCATGTATCAAGATCACGTACCACACATTCTTTTGAGCTAAAGACAACTTCAGTTCCTTGATCACATATTTGACTTACACTTAACATGTTATGCTTTAATCCATCCACATACATAACATTGTTAGCTTTCACCTTTTCCTTTAGAAAAACATAACCTTTTCCCTTAATGACAGCAGGAGTATCATTTCCAAAAGTAACATTCTTTTCTCTTTCTAGAGCATTCTATGCAAGAAGTTTATTTTTGTCACCTGTCATGTGTTTTGAGCATCCACTATCAATGTACCATTGATTTTCTTCTCCTTCTACAAATAAATCTATGCCACAGTTCTCAACCTGTAATTCCTTCTTTCTCCATACTTTGGAAGTTGAAGGTATATACTCTTTTGGCTGAAGTTTTCTCCTGCATTCAGATTCTTCATGACCAAAGTTATTGCAATAAGCACATTCAATTTCATTTTGAAGAGGAGAAAAGTTGTTATATGTATTATTCTTTATTCTAGTACCAATTCTTTTCTTTCTTGCTTCTCTAGTCATGATGGTTTTGTATGCAACACATTGAACAGCTTTATGACCAAAATTATGACATGAGAAACATTGTCCATTAAGAAGAAATTTCTGCGATCATGGAACCTTCTATTTGTGTTTACATGTTGGTTGGTATTTCTCTGAAAGGTATTCTTGTTTGTGTTCTTAGTATTGAGGTTGTCATGCTTTACCTGTAAAGTTTCTTTGTTTCCTTGTTGAGTGGCAGAATGTTGTAGGCTGGATGTAGCTGCTTTTAGATAGTTTGGTGCTAAAGATTGAGAAGATTCTCCAATATATCCAAGACATGTCTTTATAAGAGGAGAATGTTGTACCTTGATAATTTCATCTAAGGTTTCATATCCTTTAGAAAATCCAAGATTCAAAGTCTTTACTTTCTCAATTTCTTTTCTTAGACTCACTATTTCACATTCTAATTTCCCATTGTGTTTCTCCTTTTCTTCAAGCTGATTTTTTAGAGTTTCTATGGATTTTTTTTTTCTTCCAAAAATATTTTGAGCTGATTGATTTCTTCAAGAAAATCATTGTCTTCTAGAGCATCCATAAATGTATCCTTTTCTTCTCTAGACTCTTTTTCAAATGCCTTGAGAAGTCTAAGATCTTGATCAAATTCTTCCTCACTGTCTCATAACCCATCAATATTTTCATGAGTATAATAACTTTTTCTAGTGCTAAACTGATTCTTATTTCTTCTTGCTACTTCCTTTCCTTTTTCATGTGTTTCTTTATGAGGACACTTAGTAGCATAATGATCAACTCTTCCACAAGCAAAACATTTGAAAGGAAGCTTACCTCTGAACCTTCCAGTGCCAAGTTGGAGCTTCTTTACAAAATTTACCTCATCTTCTTCTGAAACATACCCTGATCCTTCTATTTCTTGTACTTCTTTTCCTTTTGTAGAAGCTCTAAAGACGACTTCTTTGACTTCAGATGATCCTCCTTTCCTCATTTCACATGCAGTTAGAATGCCATGAAGTTGAACAATAGTAAGATTTTGAAGATCTTGCTTCTCTTCAATAGCAGACACTTTTGACTCAAATTTTGAAGTTAGAGATCTTAAAACTTTTTCAACCAGAGTAGTGTTAGTTATGGTTTCACCCAAATTTCTCATACGATTTACAATACCATCTAGACATAAAAAGAAACTGGCAATGCTCTCCTCATTATGCATCCTTAGATTTTCATATTGAATTCCGAGAGTTTGGATTTTAGCACTTTTTACCTTTGTATCACCTTCATAGATTAGAATGATTTTGTCCCATATTTCCTTTGATGTATTCAACTGCATGACCTTGACAAATTCTGATTTAGTCAGACTCCCCAATAGTGCATTGACCGCCTTTGAATTTGTTTCATAGTTCTTTCTTGTCATTGCATTTGTTGGAACTGAGGTTGGATATTGATAACCTCCTTCAACAATATCCCATACATCTGCTCCAAGATATTGAAGATAGGATCTTATCCGTGCTTTCCAGAAGATTAAATTGTTTCCGTTGAATAGTGGAGGCCTGATAGATGCTGTCCCATCTTGATTGCTCATCTTGGTTGATCTTCCTTATAGCGGCTAAGATTCTTTAGAAGGACCTGCTCTGATACCAATTGTTGGGAAAAATACTGAGAGGGGGGGTGAATCAGTATTTAGAGCTCATATCTATAATTTAACTTTTTCTTTTGCAGAATTCCATACGCGGCTTTTATGAACCTAACTCGCGTATACACGCAGATATGCTGAAAGAAACTAGTGTATACTGATATAAATTTCTAGTTTAGAAAAATTCTCAGAAACAATCTTTAAATCAGATTTACTAGTTATGCATCAGGTTAGATAACCAATAAATATGTTCAGTAATAGTAGTATAAAACATCACATAATTGGAACACACATGAACACCAATATTTAAGGTGGAAACCCAATTCGAGAGAAAACCACCGATGCTGTCGTCTCTGTCTTCAATATTTATTATATGGAAAACTGTTTACAACATAGTACTGATGCAGACTCATATCAGTACGCAGGCTTCTACCTGCAGAAGGCTTCAACCTTCACTCGTTTTCCAGTTGCTACTGGAAGGGAGCTCCAACCCCTTTTCTTCTTGTTTACCAGCCACTCCTAGAAGGGAGCTTCAACCCCCTGAACATAACACCAGCTTCTACAGGTAGGAAGCTTCTACTTCCATACTGAAGGCTTCAACCCTCAAACCCACTGCAGATCACATTTCCTCAATTTTCATACTGGATCAAACAGTGTCAACACAACCCTTTATCAACAATCATAAACTTTGCCCAATACTTCAATTAGAACAGTGAAAAAATTATAACCAGAACTTCAGAAATAACCCAGACTTCAAAATAGATATGTAGATACAAACTCAACCTTGAACAGTCATTAATTCAAATAGCATATGCTACTTTGCTTCACTGAATCCACGTACATACGTGCTTTCCTGCACACCAACCTGCGTATGCCTCAGTGCATACTATTTTCATAACCTAGATTGAATACGCTACTTCGCTTTGTTAAAGCTACATGTATACGCACTTTTCTTTATACCAACCGGCATATACTTCTGTGTATACTGTTCTTTAGAATGTGATCAGACTTAGATTTATATCTGAGGCTTTCAGTCAGAAATTTTCTCAGCAGTGCATAATCTTTAGACAGTCAGTCAACCTTAATCATGTTTTCTCAATCATTGATTAGATTTGTTCATGATCAACTTAGCAACATACTCAGTATTCAAACAACCCAGAACTTAAAGAAGACTTCATTGACAGATAGCAAACAAAAAGCAGGAATCATAGTAGTAACATCTGCAATAAGCTTCAGAAAACCCTAACTTCCATACACGCTTTTCATGAAGTGAACCCGTGTATATACGCGCTTTTACTGAGACCAACTAGCGTATAGATCTGTAAAAGTAAATTTTGCATAACAGACCAGATCTATAAAAATAACCCAGATTTCTTTATTTTCTTCAGCAGACTTGCGCCAGTTCTTCATCATTTCTTCAGTAGATCATACTAGAGCTTCATCATCTTCAGAACTAGAGATCTTGAACCATCATTATATCCATGGATGCATCATAGATTCAGATCTATCAATTAAAAACAGAGTTCATCCATGCATATATTCCTTAGAGAAATTTATTTATTAACAACCCTTCCTCATGCACACTTTGCACTATGATCTTCTTCTCCTTATATAGATTTAGCTTTTACCAATACCATGAGTCAAAACCACTCAACTGCTGATGGTAATCCTAGACGGAATCAAATAGATAATACATCGCTCAATACTATGGGATAATACCATGGTAAAGCCCCCTAGTATTATAATTTTGGAGCACACACATGCATACGCGACTTGGGATGTACTTCTCCGCATGAATACCCGACTTGGCCTTTACAAACCCGCGTATACATTGTGACATATTAAAAATAACCAATCTGCTGCACAAAACTTCTGAGAGCTTGCTGAGATTCTTCATACAGATAGTTTTTTTGTCCTTTGCCAGAGAGTTGCCATCAAGGACAATCAATTTAATATTATAAAACACAAGAAACATATTGACAACAGTAATTGAATGATCTTTGCCTCTTTGTTTTAGTTTGTTTCAGTTCATCAGAGACAATTTTCATGCAATCATAAATCAACATTCATTAAGTTTTGATCTTAACAATCAAGAGGGAAATGAAATCCTTGATCAAGACTCCTCGGCTCTAGATTTGCAGCCACCAAATTCCATTGAATTTCAAATAGCAGATGAAGGCTTGGAAGTTGAGACATATGATCAAATGATGCAATATGATTTTGTACCATTATGTTTTGAAGCATTTCATTTTTTAAAGGAAAATTTTCATAATGTATCTAAAACAAAGGATGAGTAGCCTGTAGAGAGTCATACAGTCTCATTAGAACCAATGGAAAATAGGTTGCAACAGTATTTTCAAGTTTTTCATGACCCTATAGCTAATGTGTTGGATGATATCTGCAGTAAAGGTCCTCCTCCATTAGCTAATTGTGAGCTTGAAGAGAGTGTTGATATAAACTTGATCCGACAACTGATTTCTTTGTCATTTTCAACAGGAGTCTCATTACAAATCTCATCCGAACATTTGCAACCATATCAAGAAAGTAAGCGTAAATATGAAAGTTCATATTCATGTCATGAAGACTGCCTAGAATATAGAAGTAATGTATTATATGGGCTAGAAATCAATATGTATTCCTATGAAGATCCTTTTACAGCATTCTTGTGGTTAGCTGGTGGTGTCATTCTTTGCAATTTCACTAAGATTCAATCCGTTGACAAGTTTTCACGGGAGTTTCCTTTCAATAGTTCTCTCTTCTTGCTCATAAGCAAGCACTTGTAGAGAATTAAACTAGTGGCCAGAATAGTTACATGGTTGCATTGGATGTTCCATTTCACTTGATCAGGTGATGAATGGATCAGTTAGAGTAGGCTTTGTTGATTAAACTCAATTCTAAGCTTCTTCTTCATTTTTTTATTTTTATTTTATTTTATTTTTTAATTTTTAATTTTAATTTTAATTTTTTTAATTTTTTTAATTTTTTATTTTATATATATATATATATATATATATATATATATATATATATATATATATATATATATATATATATATATATATTTATTTATTTATTTATTTTTAATTTTTTTTCAGTTAGTTTTCAGTTAGTTTTGAGTCAATTTTGAATCAGTCTTGAGTCAGTTTATTGAGTCAAATTTTCAGTAATAAATTTTTTTTTTAGCTTTTGACTCCATGCCCAATGGATAGGCACTTGGTCTACAGTGTTCTTGACACCTCCAAGGAGCTACCATCCCCAACTGGAGCCAATGTTAGTGTCAGTTTTTGCATCCTGCCCCCAGTGGTCAAATTATCTCTTTTAATTTCATATTAGGGTCCCATTTTGAAATTTTTGTCATTCCATTAGGTCATCATGAAAAAATTTGGTCACTGGAGGTAGCTCTAGTTCAAAACCTCACTCTATTCAAAAATTTCATTACTTGCTGGCTCATTTCATCACTTTGTTGAGTGTATATCATTCATTAGTTTTTATCACCTATTTAGTCATGTCACCATGAAGTTCATTCAGTTAGGGTTTCCATTAGGTTTTAGGATTTTCAAGGTCCATCAAACTACCATTTGCATGCATAAAAGACCAACAAGTAAGAGAGTGACAATAAATACATTTTACTATGTAATGCTGATTTGTAAATATAATTACAATTCAAATATGTAATTTTATGTTTTTCAATATGTAATAAGTTCTCATGGTTCCAAAGTATATGCATACTCAAGGTTCCATCAGCAAAATTAGTCAAATTTAAAAAAGGTATCAATGTTCCTAAACACTTCCCATCACTCCTATCCCTTAAAATCATCATTCCGCAAGCACTAAACCCTAATTTCCTCTCCCATCGAGCTAGGGTTTGCTATGGAATCAAAGACATATGCACAGAGGAGGCATAAGGGAGGTCACATCAGCAAGTATGAGGCCATTCCAACTCATAAACATCATGTCTCCATCATTTTTCAAGAAATCATTCCAAGGGACAAATCATTTGCCACACATAGGGCTAGTTTTTCTTAAAATTATGTTTCTGACCAAACAAAGATGAATTTTACAAAAGTGAGAGAGGTTTTTGTCCATCATAGGCCATGGAACATAAACCTCCTTCTGTTTTTAAACAGGTGTTATGGTTTTGGGAGGAATTCTAAAAATATAGTTGTTATAAGAGAGTTGTTGCACTTCTAGAGTAAATTTGGGAAAATAATTTTTTCTCCCTCATGGAGTGTTCAAATGACTTGCTTGATATGTAAAATGATACCTAGACAGAGATATATTTTCAATGAGCTATCATGAGCTCAATTTGGAGTTGAGTAAGGCCTCCAAGAGTTGCTTGAAAAAGCGCACTCAATTTTTGCACCCCC
Organism: Pinus albicaulis; assembly: GCA_034641835.2. NCBI lineage: Eukaryota > Viridiplantae > Streptophyta > Pinopsida > Pinales > Pinaceae > Pinus > Pinus albicaulis. The sequence continues at coordinate 956,855,831 of CM076572.1, forward strand.
ATTCTACACTTTTTGATCAGTCTTGGGAGAATTAATTTTTTACGGTCTATACTTGACCATTTTTAGTGCTTGATAGTTCCATTATGTATCCAAGAGAGATATATTTCCAACGAGATATCTTGAGCTCAATTTGGAGTTCGGGAAGGCCTCCAAAAGTGGCCTTGAAGTTGGAGTTACATTTATGGAGGGTGGCGATGCGCTTTTCCTAGAGACCTCCAATGGAAAACTGAAGGTACCATTGGATTCATAAGGAAATTTACAGTCAGGAACACAACTTTTCTAAGTTTTTTGGGGTCAAAGAGGCAGTCAAAAGGTCAAAAAACACTGGAAAAAATGACCTTTCTGCCCTGTTTTGGAGGTTGGCACTGTGCTTTTGACTAGTCTTGGGAGAATCAACTTTTGGAGGGTTAAATCACCACAATTTTGAAAAATAAGCATAGATCTGGAAATTAGATAGGTGAGGATTTCCAATGAGATATCTCGAGCTCAATTTAAACACCCGAAATCCCTTAAAAAATGGAGCTGAAGTTTTCACTACGCTTTTGACCTTGGCATTGCACGATGAGATGTAATGAATCAGTTTCCAAAAAGTGAGGGATGAGTCAATTTGACCTCCCAACACTCTAGGTTTCTGTTCAATTTTTTGTGGAACTGCTCCTCCACTCATGGACTCGACCCCTGAGGTTGGGAGAGGTTGTTTCTTGCCTATATCTTTCACCTCTTGACTCATTAGATAAGGTTGGATGTTGTTGCATTGATAAGAGACTCTAGTGTAATTAGTATCTGGCAAGAAATTAATGAAAAGGTTACAACTATTTCTTTGGGATACATGTGGTATGAAAATTTAGCATTGTTCTTCTTATGTCTCATTATGTATGAATGTTTTTTTTTCCATGATCTATTTCATCTCTATTATATGTTAGTTTTCAAGTTGATAAGCAGAATACATCTCTCATGCTCTGTTTTGGGAAAATCTTCATAATTTGTTCATTTTCTTAAGTTTATAAATAATACATGCTTTGCCTTGCTCTTTATAGCTCCTTATCAGTCTGATCCATCTCACACTGAAACCCTAAAGTGTTAGACTTCCTACCTAACTTATTCCCATTGAATGGACTGTAATCCTAATCGTATTTTCCCTAACCTAGACTCTTTGACCTAATTCACCCATATGACAAACCAATTCAAACAAACAAAACCCTTGTACTCATACCTAGCCTCTAACCCTAATTCATCCAGCCCTCTTGGCTGTGACTTTGTGGAGAGAGCCCTCTCTGGTTTGGTAGGGCTAGCTACCAAGCCAAAATATTAATCTATGATTACCTCTGTTTGGACTCTTTCTCATCCTTAGAGATCCGGTAGAGTGATAACATATTGGCGTCGTTTTCGGGGAGGCGAAAAGACAAATATTCCCTGGAAAAGAATGAAAAAGATCAGATCTTATTGTTTATGGTGAAAAATGATCAGGCACAAGAAGGTTGTGCATCATTCAACTGGCGACTCCAAATCAGTTTTGAAATCAAATGCAAAGACTCCACTAGAGGATGAACCTTGCCAATAAATATGAAAGAAGAACATGGGAAGATCAGTTATTCAACTTGGACTTTTATTCAAGACATCATGCTCTTTATCATGAAATATTTCTTCTCTTTTCCTCAAAATGTCCAGAAAGTTTTCTAAAGTATATTATGTTTGAGAAAATATCACGAAACTCCATTGGATTCCTTTCCTTTGAAGGTTGTAAATAAAAACTCCCCATACGCCTTTGATATTGGTCTAGACCCTTTTTCTGAATCATATGATGACCATCTTCAAATTGATGAACCTCAAGAGATCAAGACTGATCCTACAACTTCTGTACATAATCTTACACCTTGTAAAATTATAGATAGATACAAACCACTTATATTACCTCCTATACTCCATGCTTTCCTTGAAATTCATTACCTATATCTGCCAAGGTTTGATGGTGAATGTGACAACATCACTACTGAGAGACATATGCAGAATTTTGAGACTTTCCTCGACCTTTTTGAAGTTGATGAAGAGGATGTTAGTATTAGGATGTTTTCCCTTTCTTTGCAAGTTAAATTCAAGAGTTCGTTCAAAAACCTGCCTATTGCGAGCATCTCAAATTTCCCGCAGTTCATCAAAGTTTTCCTCGACAAGTGGGTGGTCAAAGAAAAACCTTTCCTGATTCTAGAAAAGTATGACTAGCTAAGAAGATAGCTAGGGGAGACAGTACAACAATTTTCTTCCAGATTCAATCAAGTCTATTGTTCGATACCTTCTAATATAAGACCTCCTCCTCGCTTAGCTCTCTTACATTACCTGGATTCCTTTGATCCGTAAATGGAATTTCAGCTAAGAGAAAGGAACCTCACAACACTTGAAGAGATGCAGAACAATGCAGTAGATGTAGAGGTTAATATGTTGATTAGAAGGGAAAATCTAAAGGAAGAAGAGAGGGAGAACATTGTAGAGCACCTGACATCTTCACAGGTAAAACTTGACATTTTGGTAAGTACAATAGAGGAAATGATGCAAAATATCACCATGAGAGATGGAATTTCTGTTCAAGATCACCATGACCCACTTATTTCATAAAAATAAAATTTTGTTGGCCCTAAACACTTTCCTGCTAATCCCAACTCCCATATATCAGAAAATGGATTTGTAGATCAATCCGAGGAGAAAAAATCTGCTGATCTAATGTGTATGATTGATGACATTCCTTCTTTTGATGATTTGCCTAATTTTGATTAGTATGATGAAAATTATGCTCTCCAAACAGAAGCTAACCTTACAGATCAATCAACAACTGATTTGAGGGAGGAGGAAGCTCGGTTTCAACAACTGAAATACAATGATCAACCGATGCATATCGGATATGGTAGTGAGGAGGAAAGTGCAGAAAATTTGAAAGTAAGTGAAGGATATTTGCCTCTTTTTTTTACTTCGTTTCAGTTCATCAGAGACAAATTTCATGCAATAATAAATCAACAATCATTAAGTTTTGATCATGACAATCAAGAGGGCAATGAAATCCTTGATCAAGACTCATCAACTCTAGATTTGCAGCCATCGAATTCCATTGAATTTCGAATTGCAGATGAAGGCTTGGAAGTTGAAACATATGATCAAATGATGCAAGATAATTATGTACCATTATGTTTTGAAGCATTTCATTTTTTAAAAGAAAATTTTCATAATGTATCTAAAGCAAAGGATGAGCAGCCTGTAGAGAGCCATGCAGTCTCATTAGAACCAATGGAAAATAGGTTGCAACAATATTTTTTAGTTTTTCATGACCCTATAGTTGATGTGTTGGATGATATCTACACTAAAAGTCCTTCTCCATTAACTATCTGTGAGCTTGAAGAGAGTGTTGATATAAAATTGATCTGCCAACCAGTTTCTTTATCATTTTCAGCAGGAGTCTCATTACAAAGCTCATCCGAACATTTGCAGCCATATCAGGAAATTAAGGGTAAAGATGAAAGTTCACATTCATGTCATGAAGATTGCCTAGAATATAGTAGTAATGTATTAGATGGGTTGGAAATCAATATGTATTCCTATGAAGATCCTTTTGCAGCATTCTTGAGGTCAGCTAGTGCGCTCATGCTTTGCAATTTCACTAAGATTCAATCTGTTGATAACTTTTCACGGGAGTTGCCTTTCAGTAGTTCTTTATTCTTTCTCATAAGAAAGAACTTGCAGAGAATTCAACTAGTAGCCAGAATGCTTACATGGTTGCATTGGCTATTCCATTTCACTTGATCAAGTGATGAATGGACCAGTGAGAGTAGGCTTTGTTGAATAAACTCAATTCTGAGCATCTTTTTTTTCAGTTAGTTTTGATTCATTCTTGAGTCAGTATTGAGTCGGTTTATTGATTCAAGTTTCCATTATTCAGTTTGGTTGTTAGATTTTGAGTCTACGCTGTTCTTGGCACCTTCAAGGAGCTACCATCCCCATTTGGAGCCAATGTTAGTGTTAGTTTTTGCATCTTGTCACCAGTGATCAAAATATCTCTTTTCAATCATATTAGGGCCCCATTTTGAATTTTTTGTCATTCCATTAGGTCATCATGTAAAAATTTGGTCACTGGAGGTAACCCTAGTTCAAAACCTCACTCTATTCAAAAATTTCATTACTTCCTGGCTCATTTCATCACTTTGTTGAGTGTACATCATTCATGAGTTTTTATCACCTATTCAATCACGTCACCATGAAGTTCATTCAGTTAGGGTTTCCATTAGGTTTTAGGGTTTTCAAGGTCCATCAAACTACCATCTGCATGCATAAAATACCAGCAAGTAAGAGAGTGACAATAAATACATTTTACTATGTAAAGTTGATTTATAAATTTAATTTCAATTCAAATATGCAATTTTATGTTTTTCAATATGTAATAAGTTCTCATGGTTCCAAGGTAGTTGCATACTCAAGGTTACATCAGAAAAATGATTCAAATTTCCCAAAGGCATCAGTGTTTCTAAATACTTCCCAACACTATTATCCCTCAAAATCATCATTTTCTGCAAGCACTAAACCCTAATTTCCTCTCCCATCGATCTAGGGTTTGCTATGGAATTAGATAAATCTGAGTAGAGGAGGCACAAGGGAGGTCATATCAGCAAGTATGAGGCCATTCTAGCTCATAAACATCATGCCTCCATCATTTTTCAAGAAATCATTCCAAGGGACAAATCATTTGCCACACATAGGGCCATTTTTGCTTCAAAGTATGTTTCTAACCAAACATAAATGAATTTTACAAAAGTGAGAGAGTTTTTTGTCCATCATAGGCCAAGGAACAAAAAATCCTTCATGTTTTACACAGGTGTTATGGTTTTGGGAGGAATCCTAAAAATATAGTTGCTACAAGAGAGTTACTACACTTCTTGAGTAACCTTGGGAAAATAATGTTTTCTCCCTCATGGAGTGTCCAAATGACTTGGTTGATAAGGAAAATGATATCTATATAGAGAGATATTTCCAATGAGCTATCATGAACTCAATTGGGAGTTGAAGAAGGCCTCCAAAAATTTTCTGAAAGAGCACACTACATTTTTGCACCCCCATTCTGCACTTTTTTTACCATTCTTGGAAGAATTATTTTTTGAGGGTCTATGCTTGACCATTTTGAGTGCTTGATACTTCCATTTGGTATCCAAGAGAGATATATTTCCAATGAGCTATCACGAGCTCAATTTGGAGTTCAGGAAGGCCTCCAAAAGTTTCCTTGAAGTTGGCGCTACGTTTCTGGAGGGTAGCGTTGCGCTTTTCCTAGGGACCTCCAATGGAAAAATTGAAGGTGCATTGGATTCAGAATGAAATATACAGTCATGAAAACAACTTTTATAAGATTTTTTCGGTCAAATAGGCAGTAAAAAGGTCAAAAACCCTCAAAAAATGACCTTTCTACCCTGTTTTGGAGGCTGGTGCTATGATTTTGATCAGTGTTGGGAGAATCAACTTTTGGAAGGTCAAATCAACACCATTTTGAAAAACAAGCATAGATATGGAAACTAGAGAGGACAGGATTTCCAATGAGCTATCTTGAGCTCAATTTCGACACTTGGAAACCCTTCAAAAATGGAGCTAAAGTTGGCACTGTGCTTTTGACAAATTTTCTGAGTTTGCTGATATTTGTAAATTTTCTTAGTTTTTCTTAGTTTCACTTTGGAAAATGATTTTTTACCAATGTAATTCATGATGTAAATGTGATTTTGATGTTTTTACACTTACCTAAGGGTAAATACATTAGGTGAAAACTCTTGATGAGATGTAATGAACCAGTTTCCAAAAAGTGAGGGATGAGTCAGTTTGACCTCCCTACACTCTAGGTTTCAGTTCATTTTTTGGTGGAACTGCTCCTCCACTCATGGATTCGACCCCTGAGGTTTGGAGAGGTTGTTTCTTGCCTATATCTTTCACCTATTTACTCATTAGATAAGGTTGGATGTTGTTTCATTGATCAAAGACTCTAGTGTAATCAATGTTTGGCAGGAAATTAATGAAAATGTTGCAGCTATTTCTTTGGGATACCTATGGTATGGAAATTTAGCATTGTTCTTCTTATGTCTCATTATGTATGAATGTTTTTTTTTCTGTGATACATTTAATCTCTATTATATGTTGGTTTTCAAGTTGATAAGCATAATACATCTCTCATGCTCTCTTTTGGGAAAATCTTCATAATTTGTTCATTTTCTTCAGTTTAGAAATAATACATGCTTTGCCTTGCTCTTTCTAGCTCCTCATCAGTTTGATCCATCTCACCCTGAAACCCTAGAGTGTTAGCCTTCCTACCTACCTTGCCCCATTGAATGGATAGTAACACTAATCTTATTTGCTTTAACCTAACCTCTTTGACCTCATTCACTCATCCAACAAACCAATTCAAACAAAAAAACCCCTGTACTCATACCTAGCCTAAAACCCTAATTCATCTTGCCCTCTTAGCTGTGACTTTGTGGAGAGAGACCTCTCTGGTTTGGCAGGGCTAGCTACCAAGCCAAAATATTGGTCTGTGGTTACCTCTGTTTGGACTCTTTCTCAGCCTTAGAGATTTGGCGAAGTGATAAAACAAGAAATGAGGGTGAAATCAAACTCAAATTGTGATGTGAGAGCATTTCCTCCTCCTCTTTTTGTAGGTTCCTTACTGGATTTCTTATGTGGACACTGGGTTGAATAGTTTCCGTACTCATGGAAGTGAAATCATTTAATTTTATTGAGGTCTATCTTCTTGCCATTGTTATGGTTAGATTCTGACTCACCTTGGGCCTTCTTTCCCTTGAAATTATTTCCTTTGGAAACTAGAAAAAAGTATTCTTCCTCATTAGTTTTGGATGAGACTCCATCTCTAGTGTTTCTTCTAATCTCCTCCTGCACCAAGTCAGACCAATGTCTCTCCAAATTTGGGAGTTTGTCTCTTCCATTAACTAAATCGTGATATTTGTGTCAGGACATTGAAAGACCAAGTAGTGCTAAACTCACTAGTTCAGATGGTCACATAGTCTCTCTAACTCCTCCAAGTTCATCTCTAACCTAAGTGAATTTGGATAGGTACTAAACAATGGTTTCATTTTTCTACGTTTGAATTTTCTTTATCTTATCTTTCAATTCAAATTTCCTGACATCATTGTTTCTTCGAATAACTCTGTGAGATATTTCCACATTTCATAAGCAATATGATTTCCAAGAAAACTCAAGACAACATGGTCTTTGACCCCCTCCGGGATAATCCTCCTGGATTTTGTTGTGTCTTTCTTCCACTAAGCCAGTTGTTGTGCATCTGGTGTTGTTGGTTTTGGAATATAAGTTTGTGTGTACTCTAATACTCCATTGTCATCCCACACAGCTTGCATTCTGCCTTTCCAAGCTATGAAATTCAAAGTTCCATCCAATGCATACCCAACACCTTGAATTGCCTCTGATCCACTAGCAACATATTGGTTTTCCACATCCATGATGCTTTTGTAGAAGGGAGTTGCACCCATCCCCATGTGGGATTCATGTGGTACACCAATGATATTTGACTAAAAAATTACTCAATCTAACACGACAACAACTTGAATACTTGATTTAATGATGAAATCATAGTTTATAGAAATTTTGCAGAGATGAAACCTTCACCCTAGTAGAGCTCTAAAATTTATAGGTGTAGTCCTCCTAATTGAAATCTCTTATCTCCTTTTTATCACTTTATTTTGAAACTCAATATTATGATGTACGCTTTGAATTATCATAATATGTTATCATTATTTTCCAATTTTTTTATTTTTATTATACTATAAATTTTCTTTTAATTTTAATATATATATATATATATATATATATATTAATTACCAATAATTTTAAAATTATTTCCATTTCCAATTTTCATTAAATATTTAGTATATTATTAAGAAGAAGAAGAAGAAGAAATTATTTTAACATCCACGAGGCTAAACATAGCCCATGCGATGGATTTCTTCTTCTTCTGGTTGATGTATTCAAACCTTTTCCTGTGAAGGCTCACAATAAACACTCCCATCTTCTTAAAAAACCCCTCATTGAATAGATTATCCAAAGAGTTAGCTACTAAAATATTTGCATATTTTTTCGTGTTTTCTTTGAAGGCCTCACATTCTTAAATGAAAAGATTTTATGTTTCCACTTTTCAGGAAGAACAAAAAATACATACTCTTTCCTCCCACACTCCTTTTGGCCTTTTCTAGCACCCTGTTTCACAACAGAGTTGATGAGAATTAGTCCTTAATTGAGCAATAAGAATTTTGTCTTTCTAATAAATATTTCCCTATATGTACGCTTTTTGTTGATGATTATGAGTGGGATTAAACACTTCAATATAGTACTTTTTATTTCTCCCTAGCTCCTTATCCCAAGTACGTTTCTGGAACTTATCCACAGAAAAATTAGTTTAACTCTTTATTTTTATGGGACACGTGTTCAAGAAAATACCCCATTTACTAAACCATTTGTTATTTTTTTTGCATCCAAGTCTTCTTTCTTTTTCAAAATATGTCATTAAAGACAACGTTTGGCCATCTTCCCTCTTCCATTTTCTCATTTTGTCTAAATACCTTATGACTCGCACCATAACAATTTCTTCAATAGGAGAAACCCCCTTTTCACTTAACAAGATAACACAAGGAACTGCACTTTAATTTTGCATTTGTTTGTAATCAAATGCTTCTTATTTTTCTCAATTTGTTTCCACTGCATGTCGAATGTATTGTTGGCCCATAGTTCACAACCATAGAGATTCACCAGAATCACTAGAAGCCCAAAAAGAGTTTGAGTGGTTTTAGAGTATGATAACTCTACCTCTCCACACCTATTTTGAAAAGCATAAAATGTTTTCCAATCCCCCAAAGTTATTTTCTTTCTACGACCATCCTAGCTTAGATTTTTGTTCAATTCAATTACGAGGTATTTGTAATCCACAACTTCTTCTAGAATGTTGCCTTCAAAGTAGAACTTATGTTGGTTATGTTTTTTTTATAGATAAAACCACTACTTTCTTTTTGCTAATATTGACTTGCATCCCTACCCTTCTACAAAAATTCTCAAGGGATATTAACTACTCTAACAAACCAAGAGAAGATTTAGCAATCAGAATAAGTTCATTTGCATATGAAAGAAGCCTTATAACAAACTTTCCCAAATGGATACCATCACTGCCTTGTGAATTTAACCACTCCTCAAGCTTGTCGATATATAAACCAAAAAGTGTAGGATACAATGGGAAACATTTCTTGACCCCAAAATCTCTTCTAAAACTTTCAGAAATGCCTGTTGAAGTTCTAATTTTGACTTTCACCTCTTCCTACAGCCTATGCACAACTGCTCTCAAATGTCTATGAACCCCAAGTTCCTCTATTATTTGCCAATTATTATCCCTAAGAACCATGTCAAACACTTTTCTGAAATCAACAAACTAACAAAAGGCTTCTTCCTTTTTCTCCAAAATTTTTTCAATGATGTACCTTAAAGTTATACAATGATCAGCTATGGAATGTTTAGGTATAAAAACTACTTCCCCTTTAGCATGCTTATCTCTTTCTTCTGCCCACTTGCTGATTTTATTTTCTAGCATGCTTTCAAATAACTTTGCAAACAAGGGGTTTATTTTTATGACACTAAGAGAGTAATTTTGATAAAATATAACCGAAATTGTTGACATGTTAACCATGACAACATTGTTGAGAGCAATTTTGATAAACTATAACTGAAATTGTTGGCATGTTAATCATGAAAATATTGTTGAGAGCAATTTTGATAAACTATAATTGAAATTGTTGACGCCTTAATTATGAGGATATGTAGATTTCTACAATTTATAATCGTAGTAGTGTTGTTTTTGGAGGTTGTTACCATTTGCATGGTGCAAGGATTCTGTCCAATGTTTCGAGTGGAAATTTTTCCTTTCCTCAAGGACCAAATGAAGCAGAATTATTAGAAATGACTGCATATTTGTTTAAATTGAATAAATAAATGGCTTTTAATAACGTCTACGAGGTCTAAGGGACCACCCACTTATAGTTTAATCCATATTCCATTTTTTTTCTAGATTGATTGAAAAGCATCCTAATAACTTTAATTGTGAAGATGACTATAAACCTCTCATTCCTCCTTTTTTTGAATCTATTCTCCCTTGCCGCATTCACAATCCTTTGCTTTCTTATTTTTTTATTTCTTTTAATTTAATATTCCATATTCAATATTTATTTTTAATTTTTATATTTTTACCTCTCCCATTTTTTTTCTTTTTTTAACAAGTGGTTCACGAATCCATGTGCTCGCACACATGAACCCAGTTACATTCACGGTCTGAAAATCTCGATAACCCTCCTGAGGGGATCTAAATAATCAACCTTACACACGAGGCCTAACCCCGTGGGTGTCAAAGAGATTCAATCCTGTGACCTCCCAACTGGCAAAGTACTTAACAGTGGGGACTCAACCGATTGAACTAACCCTTGGGGCTACCTCTTCCATTACTTTTAAACAATTACTTATAGTTATACTTTATATTAAATATTTTTTTATTATAATATTGTAAATCAACATAATTTATTTAATATAATAAATTTATAAGTAATAGAAATGAAAGTCTCAAATATAATTTTATCTATCTAGTTTTAATGGCTACTTATAATATCTGGTTTTGTATGAATATATTTAGTATAAAATACATTTATACTTAAAAAGAGAAGAAGAAGAGAGAAAAAGTAATGACATTGGGAATACCAGATGTCAATTGGTTATTTATCAATCATTCCTAATCCTCTATATATATATTCTGTGCATTATCCTTCTATTTCTCATTTCATATTTTAACCCTCTAATTCTAATTTCAATTTCTTGATTATCTAATATTAAATAAATATTTTCAATTAATCTCCTTTTTCAATTGTTAATTTAAGTATATTTTTTTAATTCAATTCCTTCTGACCTTTCAATATAATTCATTTCATTAATTATTATTTTTGATTTATTTATTCAATACCTCCATGGTTAATCTCTAATAAAAATTAATTTAATTCATTAAATTTAAATATTCATTTCAAAGGTTCATTTTGAATAGTAAATTTTTTCATTCACTATTTTACTCTAAAATATCTTTAATATTTATTTAGACTTGGATACACTTATTTTTAATCATTTTTCTTGTTGAGAATAGGTGGAGTGTCAATCAACATGAAAAAAACTTATTTGAATGTGGCCATTAAGAGAAAGGTTAAAATTTTAATTACACAACTATCTCAATGCTGCAATTAAGAGAAAAGCTAAGATTTTAATTATACAACTAAAGACTAGGGAATTCCCAAAAAGGAGTGGGAAGAAAGAAAGAAGTGTACAATCTTTGTGAATTATTTCTCAAAAAAACTTTAGAAAACCACAAATCATAATTCACACCAAGAGTGCTATTATGAAGAGAAAATTGATAGTATGATATTTTGTTAATGGGGTATATGAGTCTCTTAAACCAATTCAATTATATACCATGCATAAAGTATCGAAACTCAAAAACATCACTATTAATTTAAGCCGTAGTCTAAAAAAATATATAGAATAATCCAGAAATTTCGGTAAAATTATGAAAAATTTCAGTTAATCTTTTTGAAAATTTGAGTTACAGTCAGTATTTTGGATGTCCTAATAGTTTTTGATGGTGCTGAATCTATTTCCACCATCAAAAATGCAATTCAAACACTCCAACTACTTGATTTTTTAATTTTTATTTTCAAACACTCCAACTACCTGATTTTTTGAATTTTTTTAACCGAATTCCTGCAAAAAAAAATTGTCGTTCATACTATTATGTTGGGTCTGGACTATGTTAATCTCGTGACTTAGTGATGATTTGAGGACTATGTTAATCTCGTGACTTAGTGATGATTTGAGGACTAGGAAACTAAGTAAACACCTATTATAGTTGTTATTGACTTTTTAGTGGAGTAGGCTAATGAGTCGACATTTTTCCCTCGGGTTACGCGTCGACTTATTGCCGACAGGATCCTCCGACAGACTACTCCATACACGGATGGAACCATGGGCCCCATCTTATCGATAAAAATTTCTCCCATTAGCGGCTCCGTCTTCGTCCCCTAGCAGCTTGTCGTTATCGTTCGCTAGTAGCTCCGTCTATACGGTTTCGATAACTCTTCTCTGTATATATACAATGATTTGAATTTTAAATTTGAATTTGGAAGCCCGCCGAAACCTGAAATTTGAATTTATTTAACTCCCACGTCGATTTATTTACATTTGTTGCTGCTTTCATTGGGAAGATACGACATTCTCCAAGATCTGTTGGGAAAGGGGATATTCATTTGCTATAGTCAAGCCTGGAATATGCAGCGGAAGGTTGTTAATCCCCCTCTCTAAATAAGTTTTTTTATGAAGTCGTGGAAGAGGCGACTTGTTTCTGACTTACAACATGTTAGTGAGAAAGGGAGTGTGTTGGATTTGCATAATATTTTGCAAGTATTTACATTTAATACTATCTGCAGGGTTGCATTAGAAGTCAATCCAACGTGCCTAGAGTTGTCTCTTCTAGTGTTGAATCTATCCCTCACTTTCAACACGACAACGAAACTAAGTTCTTAGAGGTCCTCTGCACCTGTCGAGATGCTTCTTACTCAACAATGTATTTTTTATCTTTTTATATAGCTATTGGGAAAATCTATAAACCGTTGTTGAGAAAATCTCAAATGGTTGTTAAAGTGTATGAAGCAAACTCTACCAAGAATTCACAAAAGAATGATTATTTTTGTTATTCAATATCCCATTACACATAATATCAGAGCACAAATTGATAATTATATATTTCAAATCCTCAATTTGTATATATTCACTCTTCTTGGAGCCCATTTCCATTTTTGCACGATCCTTTCCAAACGACTTGGTTGCAGAGTATAACATTCATCTTATCTGAATCATCATTACTTGATTTGAATCTATATTTTCTTTTTATAATTTATATTTGGATTTGCGTTACTCTAGAGTCTATCTCACGTCACAAAAATTGCTCCGATTCATCTTCTCATATTAGTGAACGAGGGCTTTTGATTGATATGATTTCAAGAAATCATACTTTAGCTGGGCATCCTCATCATTTTGTTTCATGATAAACTTAATAATTAGATTGTTTTCTTCAACCTATATTAAATTTCAATGAATTCATAGTGAGTTTCAAAAATTTAAAATCATATTCAAAGGAAAGCTTAGTCAAAAGGGGAAAACCCGAGTTTTGGATATATGAATGGTTTTATCAAAATTTCGTATTTCTACTCTTGTTGTACTTACATATTGGTAAATATGAAAGTGCCTCAAACTAGTAGAAAAGAATTGAACATTATTTTGTTAATTTAATTTTATTTGTTTTATATTTTAGTTAATGTTTTTTAATATATTCTAATATATATTGGTTTGATTAGTTTAACTATGGTGAATGTTGATTACTATTTTTAAAAAATTAAATTATACTTAAACAATTTAATTGCAAATATAAATTAATTAGTTTAATGGTGGTGAATGTTGATTATCAATTCTTAAAAACTAAATTAAGATTAAACAATTTAATTACAAATAAAAAAAATTCAGACATTGTAAAAAAAATTGAATCTTTTTTCAATTCACAATAATAAAGTAAATTTTCACTTGGAATAATACACAATAACAAAGTACCTTATCATAAATTCATTTGAAAGCTTTTATTTTGGGCTAAAAACATTTTTCATTTATAGAATAGATGTTTGGAGGCTGGTTCATAGTAATGAAAGAGGAAAGTAGTTTATTTGAAAATTTTAAATTAAAATTAAAATTTAAAATTAAAAAAAAAATCGTTAATATTATAATTTGAATTGGCTGATAATGGTTTTGATTTTCAAATTTTTATAATTTAATTTATTGTAACAAAATAAATTTAATAAGGTCATGTTGTAAATTAGAGGATGCCAATTTATAATTCATATTGTTGAATGTGATGATTATTAGAAAATGAATAATTTTAATTAATAAAAAAATAATTAATTCCAATTCCATAAAATTGATATTTCATATATAATATTCATATTCTTGAAAAGCTATGGCTTGACTTGTGGCTTGAGGAGTTGCGGGGAACCATGTAATTCGTGCATCTAATCTGCATCCATCTCCATCTAATCAGTGCATCTAATCTGCATCCATCTCCATCTAATCAGTGCATCTAATCTGCATCCATCTAATTTGTCAAAGTCACTCGGGGATTACACCTTAAGCTGAATGGATTTTATAGCACGTCTCCTCTCACTAGCACATGGCACAACCACCCCTGTGAGGTTTGGTCATGTTTTCAAAGTCATAACCACGCCCAATGAGGTTTGATCCTGTTTTCAAAGTCACACAGGCCTGTTGTCAAAATCACGCAGGGATCACACCTTAAGCTGAATGGATTTTATAGCATGTCTCCTCTCCCTAGCACATGACACAACCACCCCCCCGTGAGGTTTGATCCTATTGTCAAAGTCACACAACCCTGCTGTCAAAGTCACCTGTGGATCCTGTTGTCAAAATCACCCGAGGATCGCACCTTAATTTGAATGGATTTTATAGCATGTCTCCTCCCCTTAGCACATGGCACAACCACCCCCCATGAGGTTTGATCTTGTTGTCAAAGTCACAAACACCCCCCTTGAGGTTTGATCCTATTGTCAAAGTCACTCAGGGATCGCACCTTAAGCTAAATGGATTGTATAACATGTCTCCTCCCCCTAGCACATGACATGATGACCACCCATCGTGAGGTTTGATCTTGGGCCACCTTGCTAACGAGACCCATCCTCAACTAGTTGTGCTAGTGAGACTTGACTAGATTCTTCAATTTTTAAAATGATTGATTTTTACAATTAATAATGTCTTTAATTAAAATAACATATATAATCATTTTTCCTGGAAGTGGTTTTTCTTGAGTGAAAGAGTTAAAATAATGGTTTCCATTAAATATTATAATGACAATGTTTTAAATAGTATACCAACATAAATATTTCTTAAAATTGAATTTATCATGCATTTAGAGGTATCAATCATAGGAGATGTATACCATTTTTATATTGCAAAAAATTAAGGAAATTTTTATATTGAGAGGCATGTGATCTCTCTTGGTACATGAAAGTTTCAAAGTTAAGATGGATTCATATTGATTTATTTGAAAATGGCTGTTAAAATATCATTAAAAACTATGTGAAAAAAACATCAAAAATTTAGAACCTTTTCTATTAAAAGTTCACTCAAATGGACCAATCTTAGAACACACTCAATCTACATGGCTAAACTAAGTAGCTTGAAAATATGAAACAATATGAATAAAAAAATTAAAAATAAGTTGATAAATAATTTTATGTAAACAAATTTAAGAAAGGAAATACCTTTTCTGAATTGGGATTACTTGTAGTCTCAATGTTCCCAAGAATGACCTTTATGATAATGGAAATAAGCTAATAAATAATTTTAGGTAAACAAATTTTAAAAAATAAACCCCTCTTCCAAATTGGGATTACTTGTGGCGTGAATATTCTTAAGAGTTCTACGTATTATTTGGCTTCAATAACATGTTAGTTCGCTCTAAGGGTCACCTTTTCTATTTTCTCTACATCATTAGTCAAGTGAAGTTAGACATCAAGTATCTATTTCTATTTTTTCCTATGCTTGCAAGCTCTTGAATAATTTCCCACATATATGTCACCGAATAAGTCTAATCTATACTACTAGGTGTCTATTCATAAAGAAAATTCTACTCGCTACTTTCTATGTTATGTTTTGGATATAAAATTTCTATGTAATGTTTTTGATATATGTCATGTTGAGCATGATTCTTATATAGAGAGATCCATATGCTTATTGCTTTCCATTATTGCAATATAGTGGTTTTTATGTTTCTATATTGTATATATGTTTTTCAACTATTTCTTTATGAGTTTGTGTATATATATTATAAGATGTTTGTAAACTTGCTTTGCATTATTTGTATTTTGTAATAATTTAATTTCAATGTTTTCATAGTATCTTATTAACGTTTTAATAGTCTCTTATTAATTTTTTCATTTTTTTTAAAAAAATTCCAAGTTTTAAGTGGGAAGCATTCACCGCTAGTTTGCACGATAACATATTGAAAAGATCCAGTGAACAGAGGTAAATTGTTACTAGATATTCTTACATTCCTCTTTTTTGTTGTAGTTGATTCTATTAAAAAAATTAGTGAGATGCCACAACTATGGCTATTGAGATACCGCAACGGTGATGAGTGAGTTGCCGCAATGGGTGAACCAACAAAAAATCGTTAGGTCATCGTTGCGGAAACTTTCTTGTCACCGTTTCAGAAACTCGCTGGTGACCAATGCAGCAACTCGCGAGTTGCAACAATGGTGACAACTCTCCACGAGCATGAGTCATGCACTATTGCAGAAACTCGTTGGTCGCTATATTTTCATTCTCCAATGGTGACCAACGAGTTGCCACAATGGTGACAAGCGAGTTGTCGTAACGGTGAAGAGCGATTTGCAACTGGTTTCTATAACATCAACTCATTGGCCACCATGAGTCACGCACCATTGTGGCAACTCGTTGGTCGTACTAGTCACCATATTTTCATGTTCCGTAGTCTTGGAGCATGAAATTATGTAAGAGAAGCATGACTCATTAGACTCTGAAGTTGCCGCAATGGTGACAAGGGAGTTGTCGCAATGGAGACCCAATGATTAGTTGGTTCACCCGTTGCAATAACTCGCTGGGTGGTCATTGTGTCAACTCACTGGTCACCATTGCAGCAAATCAATGGTCATTGTTGTGGCGACTCACTGAACTTTTTTTAACAAATTCAACGACAATAAAAAAGAGGAATGTAAGAATATCTAGTAACAATTTACCTCTGCTCACTTGATTGCTTCAATATGTTTCCCTGCAAACTAGCTGTGAACGCTGCCCATTTGAAACCTTGAAATTTTTTAACAAAAATGAGCAAATTAATAAGAAACTATCAAAACATTAATAAGAGACTATCAAAACATTGAAATTAAATTATTACAAAATATAATTAATCCAAAGCAATTTTACAAACATCTTATAATATATATACACAAACTCATAAAGAAAAAGTTGAAAAACATATATACAATATAGAAACATAAAAACCACTATATTGCAATAAAGGAAAGCAATAAGCATAGGGATCTCTCTATATAAGAATCATGTTCAACATCACATATATCCAAAACATAATATAGAAAGTAGCGAGTAGAATTGTGTTTATGATTACACACCTAGTAGTATAGGTTAGACTTATTCATTGACATTTATGTGGGAATTATTCAAGGGCTTGCAAACATAAGAAAAAATAAAAATAGATACTTGATGTCTAACTTCAATTGACTAATGATGTAGAGAAAATAGAAAAGGTTTATGATTACACACCTAGTAGTATAGGTTAGACTTATTCATTGACATTTATGTGGGAATTATTCAAGAGCTTGCAAACATAAGAAAAAATAGAAATAGATACTTGATGTCTAACTTCAATTCACTAATGATGTAGTGAAAATAGAAAAGGTGACCTTTAGAGCTAACTAACATGTTATTGAAGCCAAATAATACTTAGAGCTCTCAAGAATATTCACACCACCAGTAATCCCAATTTCTAAGAGGTGTTTCCTTTTTTAAATTTGTTTTCATAAAATTATATATCAACTTATTTCTATTATCATAAAGATTATTCTTGGGATCATTGAGATTACAAGTAATCCCAATTTGGAAAAGGTATTTCCTTTCTTAAATTTGTTTACCTATAATTATTTATTTTTATTTTCAGTTTTTTATTTTCATATTTTCAAGCTATTTAGTTCATCCATGTAGATTGAGTGTGTTCTAAGATTGGTCCATCTGAGTAAAGTTTTAATAGAAAAAGTTATAAATTGTTGATGCTTTTTTTGATAGTTTTTAATGATATTTTAATATGCATTTTCAAATAAATCAATATGAATAGATGTTAACTTTGAAACTTTCATGTATTAAGAGGGATCACATGCCTCTTGATATAAAAATTTCCTTAAATTTTTGTAATATAAAAATGGTATACATCTCCTATGATTGATACTTCTAAATTCATGATAAATTCAAATTTAAGAGGGATCTATGTTGGTATACTATTTAAAACGATATCATTATATAGTACTTAATGGAAACCATTATTTTAACTCTTTCATTCAAGAAAAACCACTTCCAAGAAAATTGATTATATATGTTACTTTAATTAAAGCCATATTATTAATTTTAAAAATTAATCATTCTAAAAATTGAAGAATGTAAATTTTAATTTATGTACCCTAGTTTTTCAAGAATATGAATATTATATATAAAATATCAATTTTATGGAATTGGAATTAAATATTTTTTTATTAGTTAAAATTATTCATTTCATAATAATCATCACATTCAACAATATGAATTATAAATTGACATCTCTAATTTACAACATGACCTTACAATAAGTGGCAAAAAAATGTAAAAAATCCTTATAAGTTGTTGTCAAAAACTTCTTTAACTATTGTAATATATATATATATATATATATATATATATATATATATATATATATATATAATTGATTTATTTTGTTAAAATAAACTAAACTATTAAAAATATGAAAATCAAAACCCTTATCAACCAATTCAAACTATAATATTAAGATTTATTTTTTCAAATTTAATTTAAAATTTTTAAATAAACCACTTTCCTCTTTCATTACTATGAATCCGCGTCCAAACATCTATTCCATGAATGAAAAATGTTTTCATCCAAAATAAAGATTTTCAAATGAATTTATGATAAGGTACTTTGTTATTGTGAATTATTCCCACTAAAAATTAACTTGAGAAACTTTACTTTATTATTGTGAATTATTCTATTTGATTGAAAAAAGATTCAATTCTTTTTAACTTAGTCTAATTTTTATTATTATTATTTGTAATTAAATTATTTAATCTTAATTTAATTTTCAAGAACTAATCATCAACATTAGACACCATTAAACTAATTAATTTTTATTTACAATTAAATTATTTAATTATAATATAGTTTTTAAAAACTGGTAATAATGTTGAGTCCCATTGATTTTGAGGGGCTTTTATATTTACCAATATATAAGTACAACAAGAGAAGAAATATCCAAAACTAAGGTCTTCCCCTTTGGACTAAACTTTCTTGTAAATGTAATTTTAGATTTTTGAAACTCACTATAAATTTATTGAGATTTAATATAAGTTGGGAAAACAATCTACATTTCCATCTCTAAGTTCTCATCTAATTGTTAAGTTTATTATGAAACAAAATGATGAAAACGCCCAACTAAAATATGATTTCTTGAAATCATATCAATGAGAAATCCACCCTTGTTCACTCATATAAGAAGATGAAAGAAAGCAATTTTGTGATGTGAGATAGATTGGAGAGTAACCCAAACCCAAATATAAATTATAAGAAGAAAATACATTCAAATCAAATAACGCTGATTCAGAGAAGATGAATGCTATACTGTACAACCAAGTCGTTTGGAAAGGATCGTGCAAAAATGGAAATGGGTTTCAAGAAGAGCTTATATACACGAATCGAGGAAATGGAAAATATAATGATCTTACGAATCGAGGATTTGGAAAATATAATTATCAATTTGTGCTCTAACATTATGTTATAGGGTATTGAATAACGAAAAGAATCATTCTTTTGTGGATTCTTGGTAGGGTTTGTTTCATACACTTTAACAACTATTTGAGATTTTCCCAACAACTGTTTATAGATTTTCCCAATAGCTATATAAAAGATAAAAAATACATTCTTGAGTAAGAAGCATCTCGACAAGTGCAGAGGACCTCTAAGAAATCAGTTTCTTTGCAGTTTTGCCGTGTTGAACGTGAGGGATAGATTCAACACGGAAAGAAACAGCTCCAAGCAAGCTGTAGTATTAAATGTGAATGGTTGCAAAATATTATGCAATTCCAACACATTGACTTCCTCACTAGCCTGTTGTGAAACAAGTCGATATGTGCCTCTTCCACAACTTCATAAAAAACTACTTAGAGAAAAGGATTGACAACCTTCCGCTGCACATTCCAGGCATGACCATAGCAAATGAATATCCCCTTTTCCAACAGATCCTGGAGAATGTTCTCTTCCCATTGAAAGCAGCGACAAAGGTAAATAATTCGGGAGTTATATAAATTCAAATTTCAGGTTTCGGCGGGTTTCCAAATTCAAATTCAAATTTAAATCATGGTATATACAGAGAAAAGTTGTCTAAACCGTATAGACAAAATGGCCACTGTAGGATCATTTATTGCTTTAATCTGACGGTGGCCATTTTCTCTCTCAATGCATTTATGGGCAGATAGACTGAGATATAAGGCTCGCAAACAGCACGCTGCTAGTGAACGGAGACAGAGTTGCTAACGGGAAAAATGTCTGTCGATAAAATGGGCCCATGGGTCCATCCGTGGGTGGAGTAGTCTGCCGGAGGATCTTGCCGGCGAGGGGCAAAACGTCGTCTCGTTAGCTTACTCCCTTTTTAGTCAGTTATTGGCCTTCCCAATGTCCTGACCGAATCTGACCCGAGTGCCCTCGCTACTTTCTCGAAATGAGATTTTTGACGGCTGAAAAAGGCGAAAATATCTAAACAATTATTCTCAAAATCGACCGTAAGATATGTATAATACGGACAATCAGATTTGTTGGTGACTCTCTTTATAACATCACGGATCAATTAAATTAATACAGTCCCGTCAACCATCATACGTGTCCTAAGCGATATTTCTCACTTCCCAATACCCAAATGTGGCGCCCTAATGCCTGCGTGAAGTGTCCCGCTTGCGTGCAGACTTTCAATGGATTCAAATTCTACAGAGCTACTAAATTATGACATTTGGTTCCATGATGATTTTAATTGCACTATATTATTTTCACCGGTTTATATGCCCTGACCTGCCTGCGTAAACCACGACAGTGGCATAAACCTTTGTATCAAGCTTGAGGACAGACAGTATGAGGGGCGGCAAGGCAAATTATTCGCTGTTGTATGCTAGATATTGCTCGAGAGCAGGCAAATTGTTGGGGGTAGGGTAATAGCTTTTGAGTAGTCGTTTTTTTTGCGAGCAAGTAAATAAATCGGTGAAGAAATATCCAGAAACAAAATGGTAATTGTGGATTTGATGAAAGGATGGTGCTCGGATAGCTATAAACAAATTTTTCATGCCCCACAAGGTAACGAATTAAGTTTTAGAATTCTACCATTGTTTTTCATAATTTTAAATTTATAATGGCAGGTGTTTAATAGGGACATTTCTTATGCATAAACGTTCTGAGGATCATCTGGGTATAGATTTATAATTATAGACTTATCTGGGTCTAGATTTATAATTATAGACTTTTAATAGGGATATGTATAAATGTTCTCAGTGTTTGATAGGGACATTTTTTTATGTATAATCATCTGGGTATTGATTTATAATTATAGACTTATAATAGGGATATGTATAAATGGTTTTTTTTAGTGTTTTGACCTTATACATCTTAAAAACTATTATTGTCAGTTGCTATTTTTTAAAATTTTTATCACTTTTTTCCAAATTTATATTTCTTATATTTCTTTCTACACTTAAATTTAAAATTAAAAAGATGCTCTTTATTTATATATATATATATATATATATATTTTATTTTTTTTTTTAAATTTTTATTTTATATATATATATATATATATATTAGAATTTATGTATCTAAAAATCTTTATAATAAATATAACCATATTTAAAAAATATATAAAATCCTAAAATTAGTACAAATTTTTCTCTTTTTCATTTTCTAAGTTTTTTTTTAAGAATATATAAAATCCCAAAAGTAGTTCTCTCATTTAAAATTAGCAATATATTACCTATTATATTTACATACAAATTTTTTAGTTTTCCATTTTCTCAGCTTTTTAGGCTTTTCAAAAAAAAATTAGAAAATGGTAAACTTTCTTATTTTTAGATGTTCTTTTTATTTTCTTATTTTCCTTTTCCTTTTTTCTATATTTATCTTTTTTTAAACAAAAATAAAATATTTATCTTTAAAAAAAAATATTTATCTTTTTTAAAACAAAAATAAAATTAGAAAGTGATAAACTTTCTTATTCTATTATAATTTTTCATTTTGTTTTGTATTTTTTTAGTTTCTTTTCTATGCTATAATTACCTTAGTTACCTTACCTTTTTGAAAGCAAAAATAATTTTTTTTATTCTATTATAATTTTTCATTTTGTTTTGTATTTTCTTACTTTTCCTTTCCCATTTTCTATATTTTTTTTCATATTTTCTAATTTTTCTATATTTTTAAGGTAATGAAAAAATGAAATTAAAAAGGGTAAATTTTCTTATTTCACTATAATTCCATTTTCTTACTTTTTATATTAAATATAAATATTGATTTTAGTATCCATCAGTATCATATGTTATGAAATAAATAATCCACCTATATAATAAACCGTTAAGATCTCTGAAGGGGACCAATTTTCGTATTTTTTTTACCCAATTCGCAAGAACTTGGTAACTATGGTAAAAAGAAGAGGGCATGAAAAACAAAACAGTAAAAGATGAATTTGGTATAAAAGTACTACGAAACGAAATAATGGCTGAAGATTTCGAAAAGACGGGGTTCAAAAGTTCAAAGGAATTGAGTTTTGGAATTCTGCCATTGTTTGCTCTCATGGAATTTTCAATAATGTCATTTATTATTTCAAATAATTATATGAAAGTGTTGTATGTTTTTTCCAATGTTTGAGCTAATTATAGAATCTTAACGATTAACGAGGACATTTCTTATTTCAAATAATTATATTGAAGTGTTACGTTTTCTCCAAGGTTGGAAAACAAACAGTGTGATGTTTGGTTTGAGGATCATTTCAATTGATTTGGCAGTTTTATTTAGCTGAAATTGCAGAGGTTTTTATGAGTAATTTTTATGACTATGACTTGGTTTTCATGTGGGTGATTACCTGTGCATTGCTTTGGTTTCGAAGATCATTAAAGTTGATCTGGCAGGTTTACTCAGCGGAAGTTGCAGAGGCTTTCATGGGTCATTTTTTATTATTACTACGGCATTGTTTTAATGTGGGTGATTGCCTTTGCATTGATTTTGGTTCGAGGATCATTTCAATTGATTTGGTGGTTTTATTTTCGCTTTTCAAATTGACAGTTGCTTAGCTCTGCCCTGCCAGTACAGGACTCAACATGCAACTTTTCTCCCGGAAATAAGAAAGCACATTTTAATTCAAACACAAATTTTCGAAGTTCAAAAAGGGTCTCGGCAATTTTATTTCACCTACAATAAGAATCTTATTGATCTGATCCGTCCCTTCGGTAGATGGTAGCTGCAACTCGTATATTTAGGTGGAAGTGTGTTTAAAAGGCCCACAATAATTCTAAATTGTTTTCTTGCACATTGATTGTGTAGACTTGATAACTTTTCACAATTCCATTTTTTAAATTGTAATATTAAATTCCGGAATGTATTGCATGTGATGGATTCAATGGGGACTTAAATACCTAGGAAACTTGGATTGTGTAGAGTTAACAATTTGACAACTAAAAATTATGTCGATGCTTGTTTTGATTGCTTGTCTGGGCGTATTGTGGGGATTTTGCGGCTGAGCCATCAAGATTTAAGTAGACGGTAGTCTATCAGGAGGGACAAGGATGAGTAATTCAATAACTTGCAAATAATTCATTGAAAGAGGATGTCATTGACATCAAACTGTTGGCAGAAGCTTGGAAGAGTTGTTGGGTTGTGGAACAAACATTAACAATCTTCCTGTTATAGGATATTGCATGCCCTCTTGGTCCTTGGATGATATTTTGTCCATGGCAGATTGAAGGGAGCCTAAGTTAGACATTGAGTTTTTACTCAAGTTGGCTCACACAAAAACCCCAACTCAGCGTGGAGAATTTGAAGAGGAGGAAGTTACAGAGGTGATTTGTCTCTGGTTAGGAACATTCTTTAAAAGATAAAATTGATGATAAAGGATTTCTTGAAAGCTTTCACCCCAACCTTCTATGTAGCATTTTGAAGAGCTTTCTCATAAGTTCAATTATTTCTTGTGCAGGCAGGTGCTATGTTTCGTGGACAATAGGAATATAGAAATGGAAAATTTCACTTGTATCCGTGTTGTACTCTTGTGAAATCTCATGAAAACCAAACTGTTTGTTATTATCATTCCTGTATGTCTATCACGATCAAATTCATATTTCTTGTAGTCTCGGTCACTGAACAAGTGAAAGTTGGTATTTTTTTTCCAAACCTACTATCTCTCATTAAGAAAAACAAAAGGTAGTTACCTTTTCAACTTTTTGTAGTCCCCAATATTCTGAATTCATCAAAAGAAATCCACAAAAAGGTAGTTACCTTTTCAACTTTTTGTAGTCCCCAATATTCTGAATTCATCAAAAGAAACTTGAAGAGAGAATGGACTTCCAAAAATACAGAGTCAAGGTCGTCACTAATTGGTGCTCTGAGAAAACTGAAACACTTAATTACTTCCCTAACTGAAAACCTATTTGTTGTATGCTAATAGTCTGATACAAAAATATAATTGGCAACTTTAGCAAGCTTGTCCCAAGACCGAAAAAAAGCAAACAAATTCATAGTAAACCAAATTCGAAGATAAACTGGATGCTTGGCTACTTGCTAAAGCCGCAGGTGGAAAAAAACCAACTATGCGTCTAGAATATGAAATACCCAGAGTTGAAAGATCCATTTATAACGGATTTGAAACGTAATATGCCTGCAATACAGATCTACCACTTTTGGAAAGGAGGTTAGTCGACCAATTCTGCTGTCAGTGTATATGGATGTATGAGATGTGTTAAAGGACTTCGACACGATTTTTATTTTTTGCATCTAATGAAAAGAGAAGGCATCCCAAAATTGGATTGTCCCTAAGTCTATTTAATAACCAATTTGGAGTCACTTGCAATCACAATCTCCTCAAATTTTAGCCAGCTAGCACACCTCCAAATACCCCAAAGTGTTGACATTTCTGAGATGATAGGATTGGCCAAGCTTCAAAACTATGTATGACCCACATCCACATTCCCCTTTTGATGATGCTCCATCAAAATAACCCATCGGTAGTGACAACCCAATTTCCCTATAGGAACATGTTCTCATTTTAGGCTTTGACCTCCATGGCCCAATCTTCTCAAAGAAAGCCAAAATCTTCAAGACTGTGTGCCTCCATTCAGGGGAAATTTGGTTGAAAATTTTAGCATTCGTGCACCTCCATATCTCCCAATAGATGTAGAAAGGAAGCATCCTATATTATTTTTTGTCCCTTGGTCCACTTTGAGATACACGTGACAATAGAGGGTTTGTCCACGAAAACATGTATTTTAAAAAACATAGATAACTCTTTCCATATTGAAACAACGAATGGGCATTAAAGGAAGAGTTGTACCAGCTCTTCATTCGACCCTCCACACATAGTATAAATACCCGACCCCTGAAAACCCCTTCTAGTGAGGTTCTCCCATGTGAGGAGTCAGTGGTGAAGCACCAACCACATGAAACACTTCTGTTTCAAAGGAACCTCCCATCACCACATTTTTGCCAGCCTTGTATTGCTATAAAAGAAGCTTGAGCTTTTGTGTTGTGTATGTTTCTTTGGCCAATATATGTCTTTTTGACATGTGCCCTCCCTAAGCTACATTTTCTTTTGTCTCTATCAACACAATACTCTCTTGGAAAAGCATGTATCTATATTCTCCCACTTAACCTCATGAGCCACTGGAAACCCAAGATCTTTAGAGTGCGCGACCAATTAAGAGAGGATAAAGTAGAATCTCGTGAGTTGTCGAGGTGATTCAAAAAATGTAAACCTAAACGATTTAGAAAATGTATAATGGGTGCAAAGAGTAAATGATTCCTTCCATACCTTTGATAGTGTCAAGACCTATGGCAATCTTATCTCACATGTCAACCTCCCATTTCAAATTTCCGCAGAGCTAGTGCTTGGCCTTCATCAGGTTTCTCCAAATGTGTGAAGTGTTCTTCTTTTTTGGAGCTCCAATGTTGACCCATTCCTCGAGATTTTGATTGTTGAGGTATTTTTCCTGAACAATCTTTTGTTATGAACTTGCTCCTTTAAAGTCTCTCCAAATATTTTTAACCAACAAAGTTAAATTGAAATTTTATGTGCCTTTATTACCCCAACCCCCATCTGCATCACACCTAGAAATAACTTCAAGGAAAACCCATCTTGCCTACTCCTTTCGAGAGAAAAACTAACAATAATTGTATCTATTTTTTTTATAAATGTTTTGGGTAATTTAAAGATAGATAGGAATGCCCTTTAGGACAACATTGATCATGATCAGTCTTCCTCCCAAAGTCAACTATTTGTGTTCCCACAAAGCCAACTTCTTCTCAAACTTTTTGATTAACCATTCCCAATCCAAACATGCATAGTTGTTAGGCTTCAAAATAAAGCCCAAATACCTAAAGCCCCCAACCATTGAGCTCACTTTCACCTCAAATAAGTTGGTAATCTCCAACATTGCCTCTGCATACACCCTATTAATAATCAATTCTGATTTCTTTTTGTTAATAATGAGCCCTTACGCTTCCCAAATTTAGGAAAGACTCTCCATTCGAATATGTTAGCTTCCCCTATGAAGAGAATGTCATTAACAAACATAAGATGTGAAATGGTAGTTTGTCTTGTGACCTTGCAACCTAAAATCTTGCCCAATGTCTTAGCTTCTCTGATCCCTATACTCAATCCATGTATGACCAATATAAACAACAATGGCGAAAATGCACATTTTCGGCGAAGACTCCTTGTGGTCCTAAACAAATATGTTAGAAATCCATTGATGAGTACAACCAAATTCATAGAGGTAATGCATGCCATGATCCAGTCTATGTGCTTGTGAACAAAACCAATTTTGTGGAGAATTAACTTAAGGAAATCCCATTCAACACTATCATAAGCCTTAATCAGGTTGATCTTCATTAGACATGCCTTTAAGTTGCACATTTTAATTTAGTGTAAACATTTTTAAGATATTTCCACTGCGTCTTGAATCTATTTGCTAGATAAAAAAACCAAATTGTTTTGTTGTGATATGCGTGGACGACATTTGCTTGATTCTATTAGCAATCAATTTGGAAACCATATTGTACACTGTATTACATAATGAAAGGTATAAAATCTGAAAAGGAAGATGGATTAGATGTTCTAGGAATAAGGGTAATGAAAGTTGAATTAATAGAACTTGAGATGTAGCCCAATCGACAAAAAATTTCATCCATTTTTAGAAGATTCCCAGTCTCCCCCTCCCCCCCTCTCCTCGATGTCAAAGAAATAGAGGAAAATTTCAATCGGCCAATCGTTTGGGCCAAGACTTTTGTTCGACGCTAAGGCTTTCATGACCTCATGTAACTCCTCTTTTGAAATCAACCTATGCATTTGAACATTAGTCTTTGCATTCACCATGCAAGGAAAAAATTAACAAACTTCATCTAATAGGATATGTTTAATTCCTTTTTATTCCTAAACTATTTTTGAAAAAACAAATTGACTCTTTTTGTATGTTCTTCTAGTTATTAAGAACCTTATTCTCCCCATCCGTAGTATGCCAAATAGTGTTTTCGCTCTTCTTTTTTGTGGTGAAGTTATTGGTGTAATGGGTGTTATTATCCCCTTCTACTACACAATTCACCTTGCACTTTAATCTCCACTCGTCCTTTTGTAATGTCAATGTCTTGTGCTTTTTAGCCGCTAATTCCATAAGTGCCTTCTTGGGAAAATCAACAAAATATTGTGGGTTTGTGGGATAATTCAAAGTAGCAATCTCTTGTTCAATGCTTATCTTATCACTGGTTAGTTCCTTTTTCCACCTTCTTACCCACAAAATAACCTCAATCTTTAAAAGTTTGTATGAGAATGTGTCCATTTTTTGCATGAGGGAGTGCTCTAGTGTATTGAGCCATGATGCTCTGACCAAGTCTACAAAATCCCTATTTTGTAACCACATGTGATTAAACTTAAAGGGGAAAAAAATGTCTCATTTTCCCTTGTCCATTCAAGGAAGATGGTTTTGTGGTCGGAGATATCAGTGTAGTAGGTACATGTTAGAAGATTGTTCAATATTTCATACAAAAAAGAATGGACTAGAAATCAATCCAGTCTTTTGGCAATTCCCTTAGCATCTATAAGCACCCTTCCTTCCATGTTGGACATATTGGACAAGGAACAATATCTTTTATGAATTTATGAGCAAATAATTCCTTAAAATATCGATCAAGCGGGTTCATCATACCTTTTTTGCCCTAGACCTCCCCATTGTCCATTGTCAAGTTCATATCTCTAGCCAAGACAAGTGATTGGATGTCCAAGAGACCATAAGAATAAAGTTAGTGCCAAAGAGCTTTATGATTGGAATATGGGGTGTATATATTGAGAATGCGCAAATGATGACAGGATCCTCGAATGTAACTTGGAAAAGTTATCTATGCAAAAGATTTGTAAGCTTTGAGGGAAAATTATTTAGGGTCCTACATAGTTGCCAACTCCCTCGAGAGATCAGAAGCACATATCGCACGTACCTCCCATTGAGGGTAGATTTTCAGAAGGAAGGCCATTGTTTTCATTATCTCTAACATCATTTCTTGAAAAAGAACCACTAAAGGTTGCTTTGAAAACATGATGTTGTTGAGAGATTGCCTTTTATGGGCCGATCCCATGCCCCTCATGTTGAGATTCAAAAAGATGATGAGCCTAGTGAAAATTAAGCACTTTCACTAGGTGGGGCGTGCGGGCTATTTTTAGGTGTATGTTTATTTTTAGAATGGTGAGCATATTCTAAAATTAGCAGGATGCTGATTCTAGATGGTTGAACAAATTCTATCTTCAGATGAGTTTCTATTTTTAGAAGATGGACGAAGTCTATTTATAGATCACTAATCTAAAAATAGAATGCATGTCGATTATATTAACCCTTAATAATAATTAGACAATAAATAGTAACTTATTCTCTTGAAGCACTTTATTTCAGTGAACAGATGTGGCACATCAATGGGCTGAAGGAATTATACAATTCCTAGGGTGTTTGGTGACTCATGCATGGAGGACTTAGTCATAACTGATTGTGGCAAGTTTTAACAGAGTTGAAAGAGTAGTTATGTGAGTTGTTATTTATTTTAACTTAGTTAAGTGAGTTAAAATCAATTGTGCTAGTTGTAATTGAACATACACTAGTGAAAGATGAGTGAATTAATTAGTTAATTAATTCACAAGTAGTGTCTACTCAGAACTAACAAATACAACAAAATTAACTACTTACATGTTAGATTCAACAGGAGACTGCTATGGAGAGATGGGGATGAAAGGGTGAGGAGATTCATCTTCAAATAGGATTGCACAAAGGAAATTGACTTTCGTTGTTAGCCCCCCTATAAATTTTTGACAAGCAAACATGGGGCTAAATGTTTTTGAGCCTTCAAGGAATGCATTTCCTTTGGAAACACATCATCCTTGAAGCCTGTTTTATAATTCCCTTCCTTTGTCTGTTTCCCCCTGCTGTCATGAAGTCAATAAGCCTCGCTGAACGATAAAATTTTGCTGAAAAAGCCTTATTTCGCCCCTTGTATCTCTGCAGAATTCCCCCACTTTATCTTTTTTCCCTTTTTCCCAAAGTCCCCTTTTGTTCCCCCTAAATCCCCCCTTACTCTCCTAAATCTTCCCAAAATCCCCTTTAAACCCCACTCTTATCCCTTGTTTGGTTAATTTTCCCCTTTTCCCCCTTATCGTTTCCCTTTAAAAGGCTTTAAAATCCATTGAAATGGGCTCAAAACCCACTTTAAACCTTATGATAGGTCTTAGCCCCTTTTTCCGTCAGCCCTAATCACTTCCCCACATATGCTCGTCACCCAAAGGCCAAGCGCTTAAGCTTTAAGCGCTAATCGCATCGGAAAGATTTTGCAAAGCAGCAAGCAAGGCAAGATCAAACTTATTCTCGTATCTTTCTTCAAACACAGGATTGCGTAAGGAGACAGACTCTCGTGTTAGCCCCCCTATAAATTTTTGACAAGCAAACAGGGGGCTAAATGTTTTTGAGCCTTCAAGGAATGCATTTCCTTTGGAAACACATCATCCTTGAAGCCTGTTTCATAATTCCCTGCCTTTGTTTGTTTCCCCCTACTGTCATGAGGTCAATAAGCCTCGCTGAATGATAATTTTTTTCTCAAAAGGCCTTATTTCGCCCCTTGTATCTCTGCAGAATTCCCCCACTTTATCTTTTTTCCCTTTTTTCCCAAAATCCCCATGAAATTCCACCTTTTCCCTCGGTTTCCTCAAATTTCCCCTCTATCTCCCTATCGTTACCCTCTTATGGCTTTAAAATCCATTGAAATGGGCTCAAAACCCACTTTAAACCTTATAATAGGGCTTAGCCCCTTTTCTCGTCAACCCTAACCACTTCCCCACATATGCCTGTCACCCAAAGGCCAAGCGCTTAAGCTTTAAGCGCTAATCGCATCCGAAAAGACCAAGCAGAGCGTTAAAATCCTTTGTAACATCATGAAAACTCCGATGCGATTGTTTTGTTAACAAGTCCCGCAGCTTGATATCCACCGTTGATCTACCATATAGATCGGACGGCCCATGCAATATCACAATCTTTGCAATAGCAGCACTCAAGTTTGGTTCCCCGATCGGTTCGTCGCAAGTGTTTGCGATGTGACCAATCGCAACTCCCCGCCGATCGTTGTCCCTTCCGATCAATCGCAAGTCCTATCTTCCGATCCCCGATCACGCCATCTCCCGATATCATCCCAACCGTTGATCCCCTTGTCTAATCCAACGGCTATCGCTTGTCCCCGCTCATTGCAATCGGAAGTTTGTTAGTGTCGTTCCTTTGTGTCCTCGCCGATTACGATCCCCTGATCCACATCTCCACCGTTGATTCCCGTGCGAATCCAACCGTCATCGCACTTCCCAATCGCTTCTCCTTCCTCAATCGCAATCGGAAGTTATAAGTGTGCGTCCCTCTCGTCCATTGCGATTGTGATTCTCCGACTAAATCTTGACCAACCGTTGGGTTTAAGATCTAATGGTTCAAAGCGAATCACCCTCCACCTCCAGCTGGGTCCCACCTCGTACGTCTACATCCATGCATTTCGTTACGTTTCCTTCGCTTTCCTTTGTATTTTTTTCGAAATCCAAGGTTCAAGACTTTACACTAAAGTCTTATATTTCACTATTGTTCTGCCCAATTTCATATATCACTCCGCCGCTCGATCTCTGCCGTCGATATTTGTCCCCTGACCATGATCTAACAGTCCGCGCTACATTCCACCACCAAACCCTATTATTCATAGTTTCCTCCATTTTATTCTGTCGTCGCGCTACCATTTCATCCACCCTTCCATTGCATTGTTCTTCTCAGTCCAGTTGCATGTTCCGCAGGGTACAGAAGGCAGACACACCTCCAAAAATATGCAGTATGGATACAGCGACAAGTTTTTTACTGACAAAGGCGTGGAAATTAATATATGACAGGTTTCTCTACATCAGCAGAATGTTTTCCTCCCAGAAAGGACAGGTTTCCCATACGGTTTTTATTCCATACCGTGCTCCAGAGGAGATCTCCACTCAGAACGCAGTCCAAGGATATCAGAGCATTTTTTGCTCAAGTATGGTGTATCATTCCATTTTTTATTGCCATTTTGTTTATTCACCAAAGGTACTACCACGTACAGCAAACCAGAATGCATCAGAGACATACCTAGAATTAATGAAGCCTGACGAAGACCATTCTTTTCTCCAAAGAGTGCCAAAAATTAATGCTCAGAGTTTAAAATAGAATGGGCTTCGGCCCTCTCCTTCTTTTCTGATTTTAATGTTATATTTAGTGTTCTACCTACTTCCTCTACTCTTTTTCAGTTATAAAAACTATGAGAAAATTGTTGTAAAGGTTGTTGATGAGATATCAGAGAAGTGCAAGCAGTTTCTCTTGAGATAGGTTCTCTGTGTATAGTTGTAAGATAGGCTGAGGAAGATGTGTTCAGACTGAATGACCAAGCTATTGGCTATGTTGTACCTGATTGGTGTTGATGTTTAATATGATAAGAACATTTCATTGGATCTTGATCTAAAGCTGCGGTGATGTTTTTCTATCTCTATGTTTACTTCCATTACATTTCATTTCTTCTGGCTCGCATCAGAAATTTGGCATAAGATTCAACCTTGTTAGGTGCCTTATGTTGCTACTCTCCCAACCATTTATGTTTTCTGCTTAAAGTGTTTATCTAAGAGTTGATTTCAGTTAATTTAACCAGTGTAGTGGATGATATTTCCTGGTAGCTGATCTATGGATTGATGAAATCTGTTCTTAGAAGTACTTGTTAGGATTTAATTAAATGTGTTAAGAATACTGGGAGGTTTAGAACTTTGCCTCTACCTCACTAGGATATTTCCATTCCGATTAAGCCTATCCAAGTTCCCTTGTGCTGCCTCTGATTGTGTCCAAGCTGGTCTGGAGTTAAATGACCTCTGACCTGATCTATAGACAGAATTGGATGGTTCCCCTTCTCTCACCTTCAGCCCTTAATGTCCCATACCACCCTCTCACTTTAGGATCCAAGGCTTTAGATGACTAGCCCAACTGAAAGCTTGCATGTTGATTAGCAAGTAAATCCTTTCTTGACTCCATTACCTAATGGATTTGGTATTCGTTGGATTGTTTCTCCTTTGCCTAAATTCCCCTTTGCCCAGCCTTGTCTCATGCTAAACCCTCCCTTCCTGATTCCCAACAACCAAGCTCATAATCAAACAAACGAACACCGTGCATATAACTAGCCTAACATCTTGAACTTTCGAGCTTCAAAGACATATACCTTTGACTCCCATAGAATCCTTTACGGACCTAGGGCGAGATCTTAAGATCAAGTGGTCAAAGTGTGTCTATCTTTGGTCTTACCAGCACAGCTAAACTGGGAACCCCAACATGTCATTGGCCACAGGATTTACGAATATTTTCCCTCTCACTACATCATTAAAATGAAGCCTGAATCTCGGGATGGGTTGGCGGGTGTTGAAAGGTAAATCCTCTGCGGACGGAGCGATCCCTACTAGCCAATGGTCTAGCAACATAGAAACAATCCTGTGAGCTCCTAGTCTGAATGAAAGATTTGCAGGATAAGAACCTACGGATTCTCCTTCTTGTCGAAAAAGAGATGCCTCAGAGTCAGCAGGTCTGGCAGATCACAATCCTTCCACGATCTCCGTGGATGAACACCTGCACACAGAAAGAACAAACACGATCTCCGTGGATGAACACCTGCACACAGAAAGAACAAACAGATACAAGCATAGGAACCTGCATACGTAACTAAACATCGGTCAGAAAAGACATTACTCGCATTAACATAATGGAAAAAGGAGTGGAACCATAATCATAGTCATCTATTAAAGTGGTAAACGAATAGAAGTTACAACCAAGTTCTGACGCTGCAGCCTCCTTCGCGCGGGTCTCCTGTCGTCCACGTCTCGCAAGGCTCGCCGGGGGAAAGGGAAACCTCTCCAGAGTCTCGTAACAATGGTCTCCTCGCTTGAATGGGCCTTAAGGGAAAGAAGGGATTCTTTACAGCACAAAGGCACTTGGGAATAGGGAGATGCAAAGCTTCAGCACTTCAAGACTAGCTTGCCATGGATCTGAGCAAGCTTTTATAGATGGGGAAGGAGGGAGTTTGGATCCCTATTATTATGGGATTGGCCCTATCAACAAGGAAGGTTCCATAGAAGGTGGCAAAACTACTTCCCTTCCATAGAACTCCCGTAGCCAAACCTCCCAACTCAAGATAGGCAGTGGTTGTGAGTTTGTTTGAACTCAACTTCCGCCATCCATATATAAAAAATAGTCCCTAAAATGGGTGGCGCGATTGCTGCTCTATGACAGAGCGCCAAGTGGCGCGACCTCTTTACAGGATTTCCCTGAGTGGCGCGAGTACTGAACTGTCTACCCGCGCCAATGCAAAAAGAGCTGTTTTTCATGGATTTTGCAAGGAGATGTCTCAAGGGGAAATGAAGCTCATACTCAGAAGGATGCAATGATGATGTTTTCAGTGCATGACAGTGTTCACAGGTCACATTATGGGTCCTCCATTGTGCGGGACGGGGAATGGTAGGGACGGTGACAAATTGCTGTGTAACAGATGCCCCCTAAAGCATGAGGCCCGAGAGAGAGAGGGGTGAAATGCTTTACGAGAACATGTCTGACTGAAGGCCCGCCATCGGAAAACCTGCATAGACAGATACAACTGATATCTTAAGTACACGATGTATATATATGGTATGGACGCAGCCATCCGAACAGAGTATGCTATAATCCGGATCCAGGGTATGGGCACAGCCATCCAACTAAGATCAAACAAATAGACTCAGGTATGGTCGCAGCCATCCAATCATTGAGTCATGTACATAATGAAAATAATCCACAATCGCAGCCTGGATTACAACAGACACAATCCAGGGTCTTGCGCTCCATCTCGACCCAAATAAGTACAAGTTCTAGCACGCGAATATGTGAGCTGATGTCGAACATGCAAGAACATCGCCTGATTACCAGCCAATGATGAAAGCCGTTAACATACGCGAGAGGAACCACCAATAATGACAATGGTCCTCAAGGTACTACAGGTACAATCCACGGCGTGTGAATAAATGAGCTGACGTCGAACACCCGCAGAATCATCCGATCGGAGGTCAATAATGAAAACCTCTCGTCGAATGCGACGAACCTGCCATTAAGGCATGCAGGCCCCAACGTACCATCAGGAGTCTCTAGACCAACTTCCCGGATAATGAGTTGAAGTCGACAGGAAGTGATCTTGATCGAAGGTGGGCCATAATGATTCCCACATCATCGACACGAGACAGAGGAACATAATGTTTTGTTGTGAATTAGGATCATATGAGAAACAGAGGAAGGTTGATATTCGCAGAGGCCAACTTCTCTTGAACATATAAATGGCACGGCAATGGACTTGGCAGTATTTGACATCAACAGATCAAAGGTCATGGCGACGAGGCAGTGAACAGATGAGAGGTCAAAAGAGATTACCCAAACCCATGGAAGCAAAGTGAAACAACGAGATGAGATGTCCCCAACCCGACACGAATGCAGACAAGTGCCATGTTCAAGAGCGACATACCGCCGACGATAACGACGATGGTTCCATTTTTCCCCCACCATTTCTGGCGAGTACCCCAATTATTTTTGATGACAAGCTTGAAGGGGATAGCATATGCTTGTAATATAAGTCCGCCCTTCGGGCGAATCCATCCTAGTGCATTTAACGAGCCCTAGGAAGGAGCGACTCGAATAACGTCATTTCGACTGGATCCGATGTCATCAGGGTTTAACGAGTCTGACAAAGGAAGAACTCGGTGTCTTTTCATGTTTAGAGAGTTTGAAAAGACAGCAGAAAAGTAAACTCCATAGGTCCCTTTTCGTAAATAGTTCCTCAGATCCGAAAAGGTAGAAAACAATATCAGAGAAAACCTCCTAGTCGCGATAGGCTAGGGTATTCCTTTTTCGTAATCAATCCATCCCAGCCCGAAAAAGGGGTAAACGTATACTGGGTAGATGTCGTTTCGCAGCCACTTTAACGAGATCGAAACGACAAGGGACTCGGCAATCTTTTCATGTTTAAAGAGTCAGAAAAGAGCTGAAAGTTGACTCCTCCTGGAGGAACGAGTGGCATAAAGGGTAGCAACTGGTTCCGGTAATGGTGGAACATCTCAAAACAAGTGAAGGTTAAGAGGCTGTCTAACGAGACCACTCATTGCAGCGGTTCCTCAGGAACGGGTAAAACAACCAAGTGAAGGCATATGATCGGCCAAGCAGATAATGACAATGGAATGAGAAAACCAAGGCTCATCTGGCAAAAATAGGCTGATAAAATGACCATCACAAGAGGTAAAATGGGCAAGGTTTCATTTTTACACAAGCTTGAAACAAAGATAAACTATGCTTGAAACCGGTTTCATTTTTACACAAGCTTGAAACGGACATAAACTATGCTTGAAAAGATAAGCATGCCTCCAGCATGGTGACTCAATTCGAGGTACATGCCCCCCAAGCTTCAGTCCATATGAAAGGCAGATGGAGTGAAGGTTCAAGTGACGAGATCAAGAGAAAGACTCGACTGGGATTTTATAAGATCTAAACAATGACTCGAATTGAACTGGAACGTGTTTCATTATTTTAACGAGGTTGACACATTAAAAGAACTATCCTCAAACACCTTGTTTCATGGTTTAGGGAGCTTGACACAAGACCAGGAACTGTGCTCCGACAAACCTTGTTTCATTTTTTAAGGAGCTTGACACAAGACAAGGAACTATGCTCCGACGACCTTGTTTCATTTTTTTAAGGAGCTTGACACAAGACAAGGAACTCTGCTCCGACAACCTTGTTTCATTTTTTAAGGAGCTTGACACAAGACAAGGAACTGTGCTCCGACCGACTTCATCATAATGAACAAGAAGTCATGGCTTCCAAGAGTTCCACACCAGATGGGAGGAAATCATCCTGGAAGTCAGGACCCAATGCCCCCAGCACTCGATGCACGACGGCATCATTACTGAGCACAGGCACGGGGTAGGTAGCCACGTAGTTGACCTGCGGTGGGGCAGATACAACGGGTGGATAGAAACCAGGAGGGGGTGATGGTGGACCCGATGCCACATTAAGACCAAAGAATGCAAGCTGATCAATGGTCACAATCCTTCCTTCATGCGGAAAACAGACCACACGAAAGAGGGAGGAGACGAGCGCTCCCATGGCATAGGTGTAATCACGCCCCAAAAGCAGATTGAAATCCAAGGGGCCTGGAACAACCATCACGTCCATATGGACGGTTTTTTCTCCCAAAGTAACCGGTAACCTTGGAAGGATCCCCAACGGTTGACTCGTCCTTCTGTTAAAAGTCAACAGATTCTGCGTAACAAAGAAGCGGCGCGAACCTAAACTTGCTGCAGTTTAATACGTAATACTAACAAGGTGACCTTCTGCCTATAATGGTGTCGTACAACTGCACCAAGAGCCCGACCGTGATCTCGAAAGGCACATAAGACTAAGGCGTAAATCCTCGCAAATCAATCAACTAAAGTAGTTAACTACTTCCACGAGGGGCTACCATCGAAATGCGAAGGTCTTCCCCTGATGTTACGGAAGCAGAAGCCCCCTCCATGACCTCCATCCCGAAGGCGGGAGGAACATCCTCTGGAGCCTCCATCATGGGAGGCGGAGGAGCGGCTTCTTGAAGCACAGGGACAGGAGAATCTTTCTCCAAGTCTAAAGAATCTGAAGAGATCAGAAGGACATGGGAGGTGTGAGGTCCACTCTCAACAGAAAAGACCCGGTGCACCGCAGATGGGGCCAGTTCAACCGATCCCACGACCAATGGTTGGTCGGGAACGGATTCCTGAATCTGAATTTCTGGAGGAGTGGGATCGACCAAGGATGACCCTTGACCAATCACGGCATCAGCCGGTGGAAGACTCACAGAAAGCTGTTTATAACCAGCCGGGAGGCGTGGTGTAGAAACAATCAGGTTGTCCAAGACTCGCTTGGCTTCATCCATATAAGGACAAAGGTGAATAGCATGGTGCCCTTCACACAACTTACAGGGATTGGTGATCTTACCCTGCTTCTTAGGAGCCTTACTAGTGCCCCCAACCTGACTCCCGGAAGCCAAAGACAACGGTGGGCGACCGTTGGACCATACTTCGAGTACCTTGGGAATGCCAGGGCAGTCTCGAAGAAGATGGTCTCCCGTGCACAACATGCAGGGGAACTTGACTTTCCGAGGAGGGTTGGAAGGGTTATCAAGAGGAGACGTTCCAGGAGCAATAGCAGCACTTTTAATCTCTCGCTTATCAGACTTCTTCCTCTTTGTCTTCTTCTTCTTCTTCTTAGCCACCTGGTTACTCGAATCCAGACTTTCACCAGGCGAAGAGGAGGAGGAGGACTCAGAAACAGGCGAAGAAGGGGAGAGGTCCACCTTAGAATCAACATGATGTGGTTCGAGTGGAGGAACTGATTGACCAGTAACTGAGACATTTGGAACGACAGAGGTTGAGAACAACCAGACAGGCAACCCAATAGTTATCCCAGGAAGGGACAACGTCGCCATATAAGGAGCGCCAACATTTCCAAAAGGAGGAAAGTGACCAGGATTCCCTTCTGAGGGGATTCCTTGGTTGGTAAACTCTGAAAAAGTTGCCATCAAACTCAAAACCACACACGGGCTGAAAACGAGTTAAGACACACGATCAAACGGTCAACAAGCAATGTCTAAATAGGCGTGTAATCGTGGGTGATTAATTTTACCACATTGGAAAGTAAGAAATCCTACCGTTTCATATTTTAAGAGTCGAGAAACGATAAAAAGATGACTCTATCTCTTTCAAAGTTGACACAAGCGTGAAAGGACAAGCGCTTGACGGTCTTTTCAAGTTTAGGGAGTCAGAAAAGACCAAATGACTGCTCAGGAAAAACTAGGCACAAAGGGTGTACCAAATATCCGTGAACCGCAATATACACCTTGGTTTCAATAATGAAACAGAAATCGACCAAGGACTTTCCGTACGTGCAGGTAGTCTCCCCGAATGCTGTGTTCGGTGTATCACGGGTATAGGGCGGCAGACTCGGCTTCCTGTGGATAAAGGATTGAAAACCTAGAGGGGTCTCCCTTTTTATACGCGACGGTACGGGGAGCGCAAGTCCGTACTAGCGCTGTCTAAAGCCAATAGGCGAACGACAGCTGCTAGGTTTAACGACGCCGGAACACGTCTCTAGCCTAGACCTTCTAAATGTGTTGCGTTAAGTTCCAATGTTGCCTTATGTTAATTGAATGAATTTTACAGTTGATCTTCAATTAAGTTTCAATTTCCAGGCCTTATCGTATGTAGTGTCTCCTAAATGCAAGCTATATGCCACGATGCAACATTTCGTTCGATGAAAACTAGTTAAATGAGAGTCGAGAGCTTTAATACAAACGAAATGAACGGAATACAAACAAGAATGTCTCTAATGCAACTAATGCAATTGCACATTTTTCATTCAAACACTAATCACTAGTGATACGGAAAAGATGACAATTTGCACTAATTAAAAAAAAACAAAAGAGATTATATATATTTTTTTTAAAATTTTCAATGTCTAATGGCTAATGTGCACTGAAAACAAAAGGAACAATTAGAGAAATGATAACTAAGAGAGCAAAGCAAACAACATTCACTCACCAAGCAAGCAACCAAATCTCTAAATCGACCCAAAGTTTCTCAAATCGAAGAAAGACTCAAAACACCCCAATGGACCGTGTGATCTGGGTCCAAAGCAAGGGCAAACGAATCCTGAATGAAAGAACGAACAATCATTCAAAAGACGCAACAAAACAATCAAAGACTGCTAAGAGGGCATGGAGGGTTAAGCAACAAGTCGACAGGACAATCAAGACACCAAAGCTCCCAAGGAGGGCTCGATTCACTATGCCACTAGATGCCCTAGGGCTCAAATCGTGAAACCGATAGATAGAGGCAAACAACCAAAGGATAGCGGTGAATTCCAGTCAAACCAGGCTCCAATGCACTCAAACAATCAGGAAATCATGAAGAAAAGTATTGGTCAAGCTCAGAAAGCCAAAAATTGAAGAAATTCAAAAAAGTCACAGGGGTGGCGCGACTGTGGCCTTGAAACTAGCGCCAGAGGCCGAGTGGCGCGAGATAGACAAATGCAACACGCGCCAAGTGGCGCGACTGTCAGGTAAACACCCGCGCCAGTCGAATTCTTCAATGAAAACTAAAAAACAAGCTAATCTGAGAAAAAGACCAACACAAGCTAAGCAAACCACAAGGCTAAAATAATGAAAGAACCCAACCCATAAGGTTCATCAAGCAAGGAGAAACAATCAAAGCGAACCAATCATAAACGAGACAAGGAAAACCGGACGGCTCCCCAGTGGAGTCGCCAATTTGTTGAGAAGGTAAATCCCCTCTGCGGACAGAGGCGATCCCTACTAGCCCAGCAGGGGTCTAGCAACAAACAAACAATGCTATGACGCAGGCTCCTAGTTGCGAATGAAAGATTTGGGATAAGAACCTACCTGGATTCCAGCGCTCGATCTGAAAAAGAGATGTCCCCGTCCTTCAGTCCTGGCAGATCACAATCCTTCCACGATCTCCGGGGATGAACACCTGCACACAGAAAGAACAAACAGATACAAGCATAGGAACCAGCATACGTAACTAAACATCGGTCAGAAAAGACATTACTCGCATTAACATAATGGAAAAAGGAGTGGAACCATAATCATAGTCATCTATTAAATTGGTAAACGAATAGAAGTTACAACCAAGTTCTGACGCTGCAGCCTCCTTCGCGCGGGTCTCCGGTCGTCCACGTCTCGCAAAGCTCGCCGGGGGAAAGGGAAACCTCTGCAGAGTCTCGTGACAATGGTCTCCTTGCTCGAATGGGCCTTAAGGGAAAGGAAGGATTCTTTTCAGCACAAAGGCACTTGGGAATAGGAGATGCAAAGCTTCAGCACTTCAAGACTAGCTTGCCATGGATCTGAGCAAGCTTTTATAGATGGGGAAGGAGGGAGTTGGGATCCTTATTATTATGGGATTGGCCCTATCAACAAGGAAGGTTCCATAGAAGGTGGCAAAACTACTTCCCTTCCATAGAACTCCCGCAGCCAAACCTCCCAACTCAAGATAGGCAAGGGTTGTGAGTTTGTTTGAACTCAACTTCCGCCATCCATATTTAAAAAACAGTCCCTAAAATGGGTGGCGCGATTGCTGCTCTATGACAGAGCGCCAAGTGGCGCGACCTCTGTGTAGGATTTTCCTCTGATTGGCGCGAGCACTGAACTGTCTACCCGCGCCAATGCAAAAAGAGCTGTTTTTCATGGATTTTGCAAGGAGATGTCTCAAGGGGAAATGAAGATCATACTCAGAGGGATGCATTGATGATGTTTTCAAGGCATGACAGTGTTCACAGGTCACATAATGGGTCCTCCATTGTGCGGGATGGGGAATGGTAGGAATGGTGACAAATTCTTGTGTAGCAATGATAAATGGTTCTGTTCTCGAATAGCCTCTATACAATTTGTTGTGTTCTCTTGCACTCCTAGACATAGTCTGGAAAGGGCCAGGTAGCCTCCAGATCTCACACTCGTTCGGAGGTGACATATCTGGTAAATGCCCTCCTAGTCAATCTCTAGTTGGAGTTTGTTGTGTTTTGAGGTTATTCTTGAAAGGTGACATTACTTAAGCACTGTGGTGGAAAGTGTACCCCCTAGAACACCCTAAACCTTCCACTTGGCGACTCCATAACTTTCAAAGATAAAGACTCTGCTGGTGATCAATAGGCCTGTTGATTATCTTGGTTTCACATAAGACTCCACTGGGAGACCAGCCTTTTAAACAACATCAACCACAATAGGAAAATCAAGTAGGGTTAGCTCTTGGTTGAAAGGCAACATTCTGGCTTCAAGAAACGTCTATACAAGAGCATATCCTAACCCAAACCCACCTGAAATAGTTGATAACCCTAAAGGCATCCTCAAGAGATCAACTATTTCTAGCCACATCTATAGAGCTAACTCTGCACCAGGAGACCTTACAGCTCTAACACATTTTCACCCTGACCTAGACCTTCAAAACAAATTACCTAGAACTAGTTCATCTAGTGTTTTAGACCAGCCAAACCTTAGGTTCCCTGGTTCACCATCTCATAGTGGTAAGCACGTTAAAGACATAGGGACCCCTCCATCTACACCCCCAGACACTCACTTCATCCAAAACTTGGGGCTCTGTCATCCCGGTGCGCTCCAACGATTGCAACGGGAAATTTATTTTGAATAATGATTAATTATCCACCCAGGAATATCTGATCACATACAATTCGAATTTATATGCAACACATAATCACCACTGAGATCATCAAACATGCGGAAATAAAACAAGCGATAGCATCAAATCATCATACACATTAACACGGTGTGTATGGGGAAAGCTTATAGCTGAAAACCCCGCAGCTATTGTGTATATTATAATGGAGAAATCAAGTAACAAACTCAGTACAATACTCCTCACAAGTACTCAGTACTTTCTCATAAAGTTACACACAATCTAGCTCAGTTTTGAACAGGTTATTGGTTCAAAACTCACCGCCAATTGCCTTGCCTCTATTGCGCAATCCAGGCCTGTCTATATAGAGATCCAAGGTTCGAATCTCCTTGGCTTGACAACGCAATCATCATGGGCAATTCCTCCAAGTGTGGTGCAAATCTCATGCACAACTGATGTCGCCACCGATAGCTAACTCCACCCTTTCATCTACCTCTTTCACTGGTCTCCACTGAACTGTCCATGCACTGTAGTGAACTGATGTGTTCTTGAGTTGAATAATGAATTACTAATTAATGAATTAAATAATATTTAATTCACTCCACTCATAACTAGTTGATTAGCTAGTTAAACTAATCTCAACCAGTTCAACTAAAATAAACAGAACACAACTCCACTAGTTGTCTCATTAACTCCACCAAACTTCTGCCACTGAAGTCCTAACTGAAGTCAACCATGCATGATGCCATCAAACCCTTGGGAATAGTGTAATTCCTCTGTCAGATGCATGAGCCACTTCCAAGGCTTGAACTGAAGTGCTCCAAGAGAGTAAACTGAAGTTTATAGTCTAAATATTATTAAGGGTAAATAATATTTGACTTCCCTATTTTTAGGAGAGGCAGTCTAAAAATAGCCTTCGACCTCTTCGACCTAAAAAATAGAGTCCCATCTGTTTTTACCAACATGACCAATGCTCCAAGAATCTCAAACTGGAATCCCCGAACCATGCTCCATATGTCTAAAAATAGACATAGTCTAAAAATAGACTTTGCGCCAGAATTTGCCTGCGGGCCCACTTAGTGAAGGCGACTTCATTTCACTAAACTCCATCATCTTGCTGCATTCCAATAATTCTGTTGGTCATAATATCCCTGTCATTCATATACCAGCTGCTCAAGTTAACCCTCTACCTCATCAGAACGTCATCATGGCAGCCTGGTATGCACCCTTGATGTTACCTCAGCCTCTAGTGCCTCTGCCAAACGATTATCAATCAAAGATCCCACATTTCACTGCCAAAGAGTCCATCACAACCCAACAACATGTAGATAAAATGGAAGATTCTTTTGACTATATGGAAATAGATGATGATTCGGTCAAAATGAGAATCTTTGCCCAGAGTTTGGGAGGCGATGTAAAGAAATGGTTCAAAAGCTTACCCCCTGGCAATATCCCAGATCTCCCTGCCTTATACCAGATCTTCATAAACAAATGGGAAGTTAGGGCTAATCCTCGCCAACTCCTAGCAAAATACATGAGCCTTAAAAGAAACGTAGGAGAGAGTGTCCATGATTACTCAACAAGATTTAACAGCATTTACAACGCTCTCCCCCCACACATGAAACCTCCACAAGGTATGGCCCTAGCAAAGTATCCTGAAGGCTTTGATGCCGATATGGCCTGTGAGCTAAGGGATAAGGAGTACACCACATTGGAAGACATGCAGAAAGGAGCCATAACTATAGAAGCAAACTTGATGGAAAAGAGGGCAAGATTGAGAGCTGAAAAGAGAGTAACATATAGAGATGACAATGTAGCCTCCACATCTGATCCCAATTATGATAGATTATCTAAGAACGTGGAGAAGCTGCAACAAATGATGGAAAAAATGGTTGTCACAGTCGGCAATCAAAACAGAAACCAAAATCAGA
Source organism: Pinus albicaulis (assembly GCA_034641835.2). Classification (NCBI taxonomy): domain Eukaryota; kingdom Viridiplantae; phylum Streptophyta; class Pinopsida; order Pinales; family Pinaceae; genus Pinus; species Pinus albicaulis. Next base: position 956,899,757 of record CM076572.1, read on the forward strand.
ACCAAAACTTTAGGAGAAACAATACCACTCCCAACAGACAAAGAGAGTCAGACCAACAAGTTGTTCCCCCATTCCAAAACTTTCTTGATGAAGATGAGGGAATCATAGAAGAGTCTGAAGGGAATGAAATAAACATGTTTGAAACAGAAAATTCAGTCCATGGCTATCCCACAGAGGAAGATCAACCCTTATCCACATATTGGGATGAGTAGTGGTCAGAGTTTGAGGATTACAGACATGGATTTGAAAACGCCATCATGTAGGTCAGAGAACAATACGAACTTAGGAGCAAAAAGAATCTAGACACTTCCAAAACAAAAAATCCTGAGATTACAAATAAGAAAAGACCCGAGAAATCTTCTAAAGCAATTGCTGAGAGTAATAAATAGCAGCTGAAAGTTTTGGAAAAAACAAGGAAAAAGACAACCAAGACACTGAAAAACAAAGCCAACCAACCAGCAGCACTAGCACTGCAGTTAGTGCTCCTGATAAAACGATTCCTGACCCTGTACATAGTGAGAAATCACAAACTGATTCAGCTACTAAGGCAGTAGCAAATAAAACAGAGTTAAGAACTCCAAAGAACCAATCCACTTTCAATTTAGAGAGTGAGATTGCAAAAATCAAAATCTTTGTACCATTATCTGAGCTGGCCACTCAGGATGTATATAAAGGCCAAATTTTGAAAGCGTTGAATCTGGGGGAAAACAACGACACTGTGAATTTGAGTGATGATCAACCTGCCCTCCTGTTTGGTCCAACCTGCCCTCCTGTTTGGTCCAAAGATTGAGGGAAAGTTTCAGGAAGAGGTAGTTCCACCTTTTTATATCAGTCTCAACATTCATGACAAAATACTCCACAATGCCATGCATGATTCTGGAGCATCACACAATTTAATGCCTAAGGTGGTGATGGAAAGATTAGGCCTAGAGATAACCCGCCCTTACAAAGATTTGTATTCGTTTGACTCTAGCAGAGTAAAATGCCTAGGTCTAATCAAAGACTTGTGTGTAAGCCTCACCCAGATTCCTGCTAAGTGTATGGTCATGGACGTGGTGGTGGCAGATGTGCCACCTAAATATGGCATGTTACTATCTAGATCATGGGGAGCCAAACTGCAAGGGACAATGCAGATGGATGGCTCATATGCCATTGTCCCTATATTTGGCCAACTTAGAAGACTGTATAGGGAGTCCCAAATGAAATTCCTAGTCAGTAGCCCCGAGAAGCCTGAAAACTCCCCTTTATACTCTGTGCATACAGATCTGGATTCATTCATCTTGTACAATGACCAATCCGTAGGAGAACCAGAATCAGGAAACAAAATCGCAAAGGACAACACCTAGCCCATGAACGTAAACATAATGGCTACTCTGGAGGAATACGATGAAGAAAACCATGGGGAGAGTACTCAAAGCGAAACTCAAAGTAAACAGAAAACACAATGCATTCAACCTATCAGTCACTCTCCTCAAACCTACCCACCACGCAAAGAACAAGACGATTCACAACCTAGCACAGACCCCACAACGCAATATAACGGCGAACCCCTATGGGAAATGAATTTTGATGGATCCTGTACTAGGAAAATTGCCAGAGCAGAGGTGCGGTTATGTGATGTAGAGAGTGATTATGCAGAGAGCCACGCTGTCAATCTGCACTTCAAATGCATGAATAATATTGCAGAATATGAGGCTCTTATCCTGGGCCTAAATCTGTTGAAAAATTTAGGAGCCCGTAGGGTAACTATGCTAGGAGACTTTGAGTTAATTATCAAACAAGTGAATGGTGAATACACAGCAAAACAACCTAGACTGAGGGAATATAGGAACGATGCCATGGATATATTGAAAAATTTCATGGAATATGAATTGGTGTTTGTTCCCAGGAGTCAAAACGCTATTGCTAACAGATTAGCTTGCCTGGCTAGTTCATATCCTAAGACTCCCCCTGACCAAAAAATCATCATTTATACCAAGTTTAGACCTGCAGTGCCAGACAACGAAAAATATTGGCAGGTCTTTGAAGGAGACAAACAGATTGAAGATTTTCTGATGGGCAGAAATGAGTTTGAATTTTCTGATTCCGACTCAAAATCTGATGACAGCTGCCCAAGTGAAGATCCCCCAGATGAACAAGAAACACCCTATAACATAGAGATAAACATCTTAAATGAAGAAATTGGAAATCCAACTGAAAAATGCGAAAACGTAGATAGCAAAGAGATAGAGGTGCTGCAGGCCAAAGACAAGAATATACCTAGAGGCCTAGCACCCTTGGAGGACCTTTTTGACTTTGATGATGTAGCAAAAAAACCCACTATAGAACATGCAGACTCTGATGTTGAAGAATGCAACATAGGCACTGAAGATAGACCCAAAATGATCAAACTGGCTAAGTCTATACCTGCAAACATGAAGAAAAAATACATTGACCTGTTCAAGGAATTCGTTGATGTGTTTGCATGGAGTTATGAAGACTTGAAGGCCTATGACACAAGCATAATACAGCACAAAATACCCTTGAAGGAAAATCATAAGCCTTTTAGACAAAAGCTCCGTAGAATCAATCTGAAACAATTGCCTGTAGTGGAAAAAGAGATTAAGAAGATGTATGATGCAGGCATAATAGTTCCTGTGAGGTTCTCTGATTGGGTATCAAACTTAGTGGCTGTGAGGAAGAAGACGGGGGAGATCAGATTATGCATAGACTTCAGAAATCTCAACAGAGCCTCACTAAAAGACAATTATCCTTTGCCTAGAATGGAACATATCCTACAGAAGGTAGTGGACTCAAAGAGAATCTCCCTGCTAGATGGCTTTTCGGGTTATAACGAAGTGTTGGTACTCCCAGAAGATCAACTCAAAATAGCTTTTACCACTCCATGGGGCACCTTCATGTATGTGAAAATGCCTTTTGGATTGATGAATGTTGGATCCACCTTCCAAAGAGCAATGGACATAGCATTCTCAGATGAGATAGGACACTTCATAGTTATTTACTTGGATGACTTGACAGTATATTCCAAAACTGAGGAAGAACATCTCAAACATCTGAGGAAAGTTTTCAAAAAATGTAGAAGGTATGGTCTGTCACTAAATCCTAAGAAAACCGGTTTTGGGCTGCAAGAAGGTAAACTTCTTAGTCACATTATATCTGATAAAGGGATTAGGATAGACCCGCAAAGAGTCGAGGGGATACTACAGATCACACACCCAAGAAACATCAAGGAGTTACAGTCCTTCATTGGAAGGATCAATTTCCTTAGGAGATTCATTCCCAACCTAGTTGAGCACCTTAGGAAAATGACTAACATGCTAAAGAAAGGTGCAGGAATTAAGTGGACTGTTGAAGCCAAGAAATATTTTGAGTCAGTAAAACTTGCACTCACACAAGCCCCTGTCCTGATCAGCCCAGATTTCTCAAAAGATTTTCTGATCTTTTCATTCGCCTCCCAGCATACCGTGGCTGCAGTCTTACTACAGAAAAATTCAGAAGGTAATGAACAGCCAATTGCCTTTTTCAATAAGGCCTTAAGGGATGCACCCTTGAAGTACAACATTATGGAAAAGCAGGCCTATGCCCTGGAAAAGGCCTTAAAATACTTTAGGGTGTACATTCTGCATTCTCACACCATTGCTTATGTGCCAAATATAGTGGTCAAAGATATCTTGTCCCAAGACCCTGATGGGAAAAGGGGCAAATGGATTGCTACTATCTTAGAATATGACCTTGAGATAAAGCCCACCAAACTGATCAAAGGTCAAGGCCTGGCCCAATTAATGGTTGAATCTAATCTGCAGGCCCTTGACATTAACATGGTAAATGCCTTAGATGAGCAGGAAGGATTTCCCCACCCAACTATTGAGGAGAATTTTCAGAACTCTCCTTGGTATTCTGATATCCTTTATGTGCTCACCAATCTCAATGCCCCTCCAGAACTGTCCAAAACTAAGGCCAGATTCATAAAACTCAAAGCTAGAAACTACTTCATTTTGAATGAAAACGTATATTGGAAAAACCCGAATGGCCTATTGCTGAAATGTTTGCCTGAACCTGAAGCTGAAAGAATTAAACAAGAATTCCATGCTGGGGAGTGTGGAGGCCACTTGAGTTGGAAAGCCACTGCTAACAAGATACTCAGGGCTGGCTATTATTGGCCCACTCTCTTCAATGATGTCCATAAAATGGTAACTGCCTGTCATAAATGCCAAATCTTTGAAGGCAGAAGAAAGCTCCTCCCCCTCCCTTTACAACCCATCACTGTAGAAGGTCCCTTCATGCAATGGGGCCTAGACTTTGTTGGAGAAATACACCCTGCTTCCTCTAGACAACACAAATGGATCCTAACAGCCACAGACTACTTCACCAAATGGATAGAGGCTATACCCACTAGGAATGCCACTAATTCTGTCATCATTAGGTTCCTAGAAGACTTCATCCTATCTCGGTTTGGCTGTCCAAGAAAAATAATCACTGAAAATGCTGCTGCTTTTGGATCCAAGAGAATGGTTGATTTCTGTCACAGGTATGGAATAACACTTGGTCATTCAACTACCTATTACCCTCAAGGTAATGGAATAGCTGAATATTCAAACAAAAGACTAGTGAACATCATCAAGAAACTGTTAGAAGAGAACAAGAAGTCATGGCATAAGAAGTTGGTGCACGCCTTGTGGGCTGACAGGCTTACAACGAAGAAGTCCATTGGTATGTCACCATTCTAGCTCGTTTATGGAGCAGAAGCATTTTTTCCTACTAGCCTTGGAGTGCCAGTGATTAAACTTGTCCAGGAGATTTAGACAGAGGAAGACAGTATGGTGAGAAGAATTAATGAAACAATCCATCTTCAACAAACGAGGGAGCAGGTTTATAGCAGAGCTGTCAGAGTTCAGGAAAACATAAAGAGGCAGTTTGACAAAAGAGCCAAAGCTTCAGATTTCAAAGTTGGGGACAAGGTTCTGAAATGGGATTCAAGGAGAGAGGATAAAGGTAAACATGGCAAGTTTGATAGTTTGTGGCAAGGTCCATATATTATCCAAGCCACTGTGGGTCCTAATGCATTTTTCTTACAAGAACTTAATGGTACAGAGCTGTTTGGGGGTCCTGTCAATGGCAGGATGCTCAAGCATTACTTCTGCTAAATTTCAGTTTCCAGTTTCCATTTCATTGTACATACCATTGCAGTGTTTACGTTCTTTAAAAAAAAAAGGAGAGGTTCAGACATGCCCAAAACATGAACCTCAGAGACACAAAGGGGCTGGTCCTAACATGCTCAAAATCTGGACCAGCCATGAAGAAAAGAAATCGGCTCTAACATGCCCAAAACCAGAGCTGAGACAGAAAAGGAAGTGACTCTAATATGCTTAAAAACCTGAGTCACAAAGAAAGAAGGATGCTTCAAGAGTTCAGATTTCGAGCCTTCAAAGTTTTGCTTCAAATTTTCTACAAGTTTTAGTCCATGAGCAGTTTTGTCTTCATGTCATGGTCCACAGCAAGCCAGACAGTCTAATCCTGGCCTGACTATTTTTCAATTTTTGTCTTAGAATGTAGAGAAGAAATCTGCTGGACAGTTTAATCCCAGCAGGTATTAGATTAGGTAGAGAAACATATGAGACCAACAGTCTAATCTGTTCTCATGGAGCAATAAGGGTAGATTTATAATAGGTTTATTTTCTGTTGTAAAAATAAATGATGTAAAGGGTCTGCTAATTCAAATGCACCCTAGAAGAAAAAATGCTAGGATTGTAGGATGGGTAGGTAGACTGTTAGAGAATGTTTCTGCTGATCTATCATATTTGTGGCAGCTGAAAATCAAAGAAGAAAGGTGGCTTGGGTAGCGTGCATCTGGCCTACACCAAAGATCAATTTCTGAATTCTTGACTCCTTCAAGAAGAAGCCATCCCCATGTGGAGCCACTGTTAGCCCCCCTATAAATTTTTGACAAGCAAATAGGGGGCTAAATGTTTTTGAGCCTTCAAGGAATGCATTTTCTTTGGAAAAACATCATCCTTGAAGCCTGTTTCATAATTCCCTGCCTTTGTCTGTTTCCCCCTGCTGTCATGAGGTCAATAAGCCTCGCTGAACGATAAAATTTTGCTCAAAAGGCCTTATTTCGCCCCTTGTATCTCTGCAGAATTCCCCCACTTTATCTTTTTTTCCCTTTTTCCCAAAATCCCCATGAAATCCCACCTTTTCCCTCGGTCTCCTCAAATTTCCTCTCTATCTCCCTATCGTTACCCTCTTATGGCTTTAAATCCATTGAAATGGGCTCAAAACCCACTTTAAACCTTATAATAGGGCTTAGCCCCTTTTCCCGTCATCCCTAACCACTTCCCCACATATGCCCGTCACCCAAAGGCCAAGCGCTTAAGCTTTAAGCGCTAACCGCATCGGAAAAGACCAAGCAGAGCGTTAAAATCCTTTGTAACATCATGAAAACTCCGATGCGATTGTTTTATTAACAAGTCTCGCGACTTGGTATCCACCGTTGATCTACCATATAGATCGGACGGCCCGCGCAATATCACAATATTTGCAATCGCAACACTCAAATTTGGTTCCCCGATCGGTTCGTCGCAAGTGTTTGCGCTGCAATCAATCGCAAGTCCTGTATTCTGATCCCCGATCACGCCATCTCCCGATATCATCCTAGCCGTTGATCCCCTTGTCTAATCCAACGACTATCGCTTGTCCCCGCTCATCGCAATCGAAAGTTTGTTAGTGCCGTTCCTTCGTGTCCTCGCCGATTGCGATCCCCCAATCCGCATCTCCACCGTCGATTCCCATGTGAATCCAACCGTCATCGCACTTCCCAATCGCTTCTCCTTCCTTGATCGCAATCGGAAGTTATAAGTGTGCGTCCCTCTCGTCCATCGCGATTGCGATTCTCCGACTAAATCTTGACCGACCGTTGGGTTTAAGATCTAACAGTTCAAAGCGAATCGCTCTTCGCCTCCAGCTGGGTCCCACCTCGTAGGTCTACGTCCACGCATTTCGTTACGTTTCCTTCGCTTTCCTTTGTATTTTGTTTGAAATCCAAGGTTCAAGACTTTACACTAAAGTCTTATATTTCACTGTTGTTCCGCCCAATTTCATATATCACTCCGCCGCTCGATCTCTGCCATCGATATTTGTCCCCTGACCATGATCTAACGGTCGGCGCTGCATTCCACCACCAAACCCTATTATTCATAGTTTCCTCCGTTTCATTGCATTTTGTCACCAATTTTTAGTGAAAAACCACCATTCCGCCACCGCGCTACCATTTCATCCACCCTTCCATTGCATTGTTCTTCGCAGTCCAGTTGCGTGTTCCGCAGGGTACAGAAGGCGGACACGCCTCCAAAAATATGCAGTATGGATACAGCGTCAAGGTTTTTACTGACAGAGGCATGGAAATTAATATATGACAGGTTTCTCTACATCAGCAGAATGTTTTCCTCCCAGAAAGGATGGGTTGCCCATACGGTTTTTATTTCATACCGTGCTCCAGAGGAGATCTCCGCTCAGAACGCAGTCCAAGGATATCAGAGCATTTGTTGCTCAAGTATGGCGGATCATTCCGTTTTTTATTGCCATTTTGTTTATTCACCAAAGGTACTACAAAGTAAAGCAAACCAAAATGCATCATAGACATAACTGGAATTAATGAAGCTTGACGAAGACCATTCTTTTCTCCAAAGAGTGCCAAAAATTAATGCTCAGAGTTTAAAACAGAATGGGCTTCCGCCCTCTCCTTCTTTTCTGAGTTTAATGTTATATTTAGTGTTCTACCTACTTCCTCTGCTCTTTTTTAGTTATAAAAACTATGAGAAAATTGTTGTAAAGGTTGTTGATGAGATAGCAGAGAAGTGCAAGCAGTTTCTCTTGAGATAAGTTCTATGTGTATAGTTGTAAGATAGGCTGAGGAAGATGTATTCAGACTGAATGACCAAGCTATTGGCTATGTTGTACCTGATTGGTGTTGATGTTTAATATGATAAGCACATTTCATTGGATCCTGATCTAAAGCTGCGGTGATGTTTTTCTATCTCTGTGTTTATTTCCATTACATTTCATTTCTTCTGGCTCGCATCAGAAATTTGGCATAAGATTCACCCTTGTTAGGTGCCTTATGTTGCTTCTCTCCCAGCCATTTATGTTTTCTTCTTAAAGTGTTTATCTAAGAGTTGATTTCAGTTAATTTACCAGTGTAGTGGATGATATTTCCTGCTAGCTGATGTATGGATTGATGAAATCTGTTCTTAGAAGTACTTGTTAGGATTTAATTAAATGTGTTAAGAACACTGGGAGGTTTAGAACTCTGCCTCTACCTCGCTAGGATCTTTCCATTCCGATTAAGCCTATCCAAGTTCCCTTCTGCTACCTCTGATTGTGTCCAAGCTAGTCTGGAGTTAAATGACTTCTGACCTGATCTATAGACAGAATTGTATGGTTCCCCTTCTCTCACCTTCAGCCCTTAATGTCCCATACCACCCTCTCACTTTAAGATCCAAGGCTTTGGATGACTAGCCCAACTTAAAGCTTTCATGTTGATTAGCAAGTAAATCCTTTCTTGACTCCATTACCCAATGGATTTGGTATTCACTGGATTGTTTCTCCTTTGCCTAAATTCCCCTTTTCCCAGCCTTGTCTCATGCTGAACCCTTCTTCCTGATTCCCAACAGCCAAAACTTACAATCAAATAAACAAACCATGTGCATATAACTAGCCTAAAACCATAACTTAGAGCTTCAAAGACATACACTTTGACTCATATAGAGAGATCCCTCTCTGGGCCTAGGAGAGCTAGATCCTAAGGTCTCGAAAGTGGTTCTGATGTGGACCTTAACATCTTTTGGTCTTATCTACTCACAAAACATGGGGAAACTCCAAATACCAGAGGCAACAGAAATGAAAAGAGATATAGCAAAATTTTAAAGAATGACACAGTATATTAAAACGAGAGCAAAAAGAGTCGAGTTTGTATGAAATCCCTACATGTTCCATTGATATGCATAATATATGATAGTTGGGGTTTTTTTTAGCTTTAAGCTTTCCCGGTAAAACATCTTATTATGTGCGATTGATTTTTCTTCATATGTTTGCAATTGGCGATTTAATTTCCACAGAGAATTAAGTGGAAGGATTCTATATTTAACATAAGATTAAATTGTTAGATCAGGAGAATCCGGAAATACATTATTGTGTTTATAAATTTCTATATGGTATCAGATAAAGAAGATCAACGCATTGCAATATTTAAACAAAGGTTGAGTTTTAGCAGTGGATAATTCAACGTATTTAAGAATTAAAAGTGATAAGAGTAAACATTGAAATGGCTTTCAATGGGTTGCGATTGGAGTATGCATTCGAGGGCAGCGTTAACTACATAGCTTGGAAGGACAAGATAGAGGCGGTGCTTGAAGATAATGGTCTGAAGGAGTTCATCGATAGCGACGTTCGTAAGCCCACTTCGACGGATGCTACATTACTTGACGTCTGGCAAAAGAAAGTAGCAAAGACAAGAATAATTCTATTGGAAGGTGTGAAATACCATATTGTGTCAAGCTTTCACGTGAAATCCACTCCATTTTCAATGTGGAAGGCTTTGATAGATCTTTTCCAAAGCAGCAGCGACCATAGAAAGTTCGCGCTGAAAGATAAACTCAGAAAAATCAAAATGGAGAAAGACAACAATATTCCAAAGTATCTCACGAAGTCTTTTCAATGTAGAGATGAGCTGGGGAGCATGGGAATTATAGTTGCTGATGATGACTTGGCGAGGTTGGCTCTCCTTGGACTTTTGAAGAGTTGGCACAGTTATTAAGACTTTGTTAATGAGAGGGAGAAACTACCGGATTGGGAGAGACTTTGGTCGGATTTAGTGCAGGAGGAGATAAGGAAGAGTACCAGGGATGGATTTTCATCAAAACATGATGATGAAGAGGATTGTGCTTTAGCAGCCAAAGCGAGGAAAGGGAAGGGGAAAAAATTCCATCCAAAATCCTAGGCTAAAGGCAAAAAGCTGGATTTGTCCAAGGTGAAGTGTTTTCACCGTCACGAACATGGACATCTTGCCACTAAATGCCCACAGAGAAAGAAGAACAAGAACGCTGTTGGAGCTGCAGCTGGTAAGGCCCTTTCCTCGCAATTTGAACTTGATTTCTCTTTGATCGCATGCTTGGTTTCAAGCGCAATGAGATCAGTGTGGTATCTTGATGTTGGTGCTTCCTTCCACATGATAGGAGATAAGGAGTTGTTTAGTGACTTGGAGGAGAAAGATCTCCAAATGCATATAGAGATGGGCGAAGATGGTAGATACAGTGCGACCGTCATTAGTATCATTACCTTTGAGAGGGAGTCATGTAAACCATTTTTGTTGAAATTTTTTTGTTGTGTGGATAAATCAATTTTGCAGACAAGATCGATTTCCCTAGTACCAAAAGGTAATCTAGAAACAAACAATCAAATAAACCTATCTTTCTCTAAACATATGCGATTTACAAAAGAATACTATAAAAGTGTTAAGGTCTTATCGTAGATCCAATGCTTGTTTGAAGTTGTTGTCCCTTGTGCACTTGAAGGAGTTATTTTTGTAAACTTGTAGTCACGAACAATCAAACATTAAATAACACCTGTATAGTAAATATTATAAATCATGTTTATCATGGTGATCAAGGAATCCATGAAATAAACAGTTAATTAACAACTTATTGAGAAAAATGAATTCATTTGTATTAACTTTGAAAGAAAGAAAACCTTACAACCTTAGCCTTGATGTTGAACAAGCCTTCCCGGGGTTCGAAGCAGGAATCTCCTCTACTCCGACAAGCCTTGCACTCTTTCGACTAAAATAGATAGAGGTATGTGATCTCTCCTCACAAAATCTCAGTTAAATGAGTTTGAATCCCAACAACACTTAACCTCAAATAATTCTAAAGCTTAAACTCCCTTTGAGGCTACCCAAGGCCTCTTTTTATAGTGCAAAATAAGAAGTTTCAGTTCCAACTATGAAGGGATAGAATTTTCCTTCAAAGGGATAAGCTCCTCACATCAAGGGGTTAGTTCCATAAGGTAAGGGATACATAAACTTCAAAAGAGCGGTTCTGCCACTGCAAAATTCTTTCTAGAGGCTTCTAGAATTTACTGAAAGTGAGCTTTTTGAGTTTATTTGCGCTTTTTTAATCTTTTACAGGGGTCCGCACCCATAACACAGAGAGTGCGTTCAGGTACGTATGAGTAATGAACATTAGGTGCGGGACCGCAAGCAAGATATAGAGAAAGTGTGATACCAAAGTTAAGGAGATTTTTAAGAACTTTTTTCTTATTTTCAAGGCTTGACATAAGGAACTGATGTGTTAGACTTGCAAAGAAGGAAGTATGAGTGATAATGAGCTCATACAAATAGCAGAATGTCAAGATGACAATTTTTAGTGCAACAGATTGCCCCCTAAAGTGCAAAGTCTGGAATAGATGAAGCTGAAGTCTGTCATATATGAAGAGTGTAGTACTTTATCATTTCAAGGATCATCTTGTGGACACCCTAGTCGAAACTTGTAAAAACATTCAATGCAAAATATATATATGTAAACATATCATCGCTGAGGTAGGCATTCCCATACTTAGATCAAAACTAACTAGAAACTGATTCAAACTGTTCTGATACAGGAATGATTTTGAATACATCAACAATGTGTAGGCATGTGTAGACACAATATGGACGCAACCATCTGTTTATGAATAGTCCACTGTATAAATGATAACAAAATTCCTTGCAGCTTGGATGGTAGAGACTAGATCCAGGGTCTTGATTTTCGCTTCTCGAACCAATACGATTATATCCATGTGAATGAATGTGTCAATCGAACATGGTAGAAGCCACTTGATTACCAGTCAATAATGTAAACTGTTAACAAGTGTGAGAGTAACCACCAGTTATGTCAATGGCTCTCAAACTCAGTACAATCCATGAAATGTGAATAAATGAACTGATGTCGAACATGTCACAAAATCATTTGATCGAAGGTCAATGATGCAACCTGTCGTCGAAGGCGAAAAACCTGCCATTGAGGTATGCAGTTTTTAAGGTACTAACGATTTCTAGATCAACTTCCTAGATAATGAGCTGTCGTCGATAGAAGTGATTTGTCGTAGGTAAGCCCACAACACGCAATCATAGATCAAATTTTGAAGAAATATATTGGCAAGGATTGACTCAGGGATGGTCAAAATAGATGACAGATGTTTTGAAGATGAATGGTTTGTTTGAACTGTTCTCTTGAACACATAACGACAGTGCAGATTGTTTAGTGACAATTGACCCAAAGCTAATATCCAGAAACCAGCTGAAGATTTTTAATATGGTTTGATTAACTGTTAGACAAAGGATTTCCCAACCCAGGTGAACAAAAGTGTTGTGTTCAAGAGTGGTTAACGATTTTTCGAAAAATCAAAATACAACAAACAGGTTCATTTTTCTCTCTTTTCCCCCACCATTTCTGGCAAGTATCTCTTTATTTTTGACAAGCTTAAGGAGGATAACATTTGCTTATTTATAATCTCATCCTTTGGATGAGTCCAACTTTGTTTAAGATTCGAACTCTAAGGAGTGGTTCATTCATGTTTAAAATTGAACAGGTCCTTTACTGTTAAATTTTAACGAGTCTAGTATAGGAGAAACTCGGTGTTTTTTCAATTTTAGGGAGTTAGAAGAAAAGACTTAAGAAGACTCCATGGGGGTATTTTTTCATAAATTTAGTCTCTCGAGCCCAAAAAAAGATAAAATAATGCGAGAGAAAATTCTATTGACCGTATTTAGTCGACGTATACATTTTTTTGTAAATGGTCCATTTTAGTCCGTAAAAGGGGTAAATTTATACTGAAGGGACGATCATTCATTTATTTTAACGAGTTCGAATAACCAAGTGCTCAGCAATCTTTTCAGTTTTCAAGAGTCTGAAAATAGCTTAAAAGAGGACTCCAAGTTTTCGCTTTTTCGTAAATTTTTGAAAGAGTCTGAAAAAGTGATAAAAGTATGCTCTTTGTTGAAAAACGATCAATTTTCTTGAAAAATCCAATTTCTGCACAAAAACTCGAAACATTACACGTACCTGTTTAAGATAAATAAAAATGTTTTCAAAATAATCTTTTTAAAGTGAAAAATAAACAAATTAAAAATTCATTTATTCGAAAAAACTTATAAAAAAGATTTTTCTAACTTCATTTTTACCATTTGTGTTCAGAGTGAAAAGTAAGAGCTTTTGGGTAAAATTTTTTTTGCGAAGATTCTGGAAAATCCGTCAGACGAAATCTAGAACCGTCAGCTCTAGGTAATCCACGACCTCCTTATCTTGCATTTCATCCATTTATATTTCGTTTTTAGGCTTTAGATTTCATTTTTTAAGCAAAAATATGTTGAAAGAAATTTCTCGCGGGGGTCTGTAGGTGCAACACGCGGGCTCTGCGGGCCCCAACTTTTTTCTACACGGGAAAAAGTCTTGGCTCTGCACCTATTCCAAAGCGCCCGTGCATATCTACGCACTGTGTATGAACTTCATGTGCGGACCTTGCGCAATGAAATTTCAAACTAAATTTTCTCAAATCTCGCCCAAATATTTTCAAAAAGTCTTGTTATAATGTCTTTTTATGCATTGTAGAATATACAAGATGCTGATTTGGAGAGAACGTGAGCATGAAGACGTAGATGACGCCGCAATTTTCCATCTGCCTACTATGCAGGCTTTAAGAGCATGTGGTTTGTATAAATTCTGGGCCATTTAGGGCATGAGGGCATAAGTAGACCTTCTAACGTGGCTGGTGAATAAATGGAGTGTACAGGACCAGTGTTTCATTATTGGTGGCCACCGGCTTGAAATTGCGCTGGAGGATATCTATTTTTTGACTGGTTTGTCCAAGAGGGGCGAACAAATTTCTCTGTTTGGGACTACGCCAGGTGGTCAGTCTGTCGCTAGTTTTCGACTAGAGTTTTGTGATGACCAGACAAACCCCTGGGACAAACGGATTGACATAAAAAACTATCATCCGTCCTGAGCTAAAAGTTATTGCATTTACTGTCACCACACTGTGGGGGAGTGTAGTGTTGCATGTGGCTACCGGTTCCCAAATGCGCATTGTTGTAGACTGTTTTCGAGGCACCATTTTCAACTGGTGCGAAGCTGTGTTAGCCAATGTAAAAGATCAACTAACCAGAGCAAAGAACGGAAATCTTAACAACTTTGTATATGGATCCATTGTAGTCACATTTTTCTCTAGAGAGGATCCCATGTTAGCTCCGCAAAACATTCCTGTTGATTCCGGTCGATCTCGAGAACCTAGGATGGTTCGTTGGGTTGCATTGATGGCCCGTCATGCTGCTGAGGGCGTCGAGGTTGTTCAATTTCCTTCTACATATTTTCATTGGCCGGAACGCCAACTCTTTGTTATAGAGGACTTTCCATATGTCGGGATAGATTTTCGCGGCGATCGAAAGATGGCTTTCCCAGCAGGGGAACAGTGGGATGAATCAGGGAAAAATCATTTTCAACAATTTCTAATTTCTATTTTTTTTGTATTTTAATCCTCCTAAAACTAATAATCAAAAGTTCAAATGCAGATGTGGGCCCACGGCGATCAGTCCATCTCCATCCTTATGAAAGAAGGCATCCAGCGGCAACTGCACCAGCTCCAGAAGGCCAATCATCAGTGATCCTGTCTGATTTAGAGCATCACCTAGACCGCCTGACTCTAGACATTCCAGAGACCGACATAGATGATATTCTGCTCAAATTACAGAGATATGTGATTGGTGTCCCAGGACCTTTTAGGAGGTTCTTGTATAGGGTGGCTCGGGTAGTGGTGTCTTATCGTGATCATCATCAGGGATAGGATGATCGTTTTTTAGACTCATATTTTTGACTTTTTGTATTATCATTTTTGCTGATCATAGGGTGTTTTCAATCTATGATCGAAGACGATGTATATTTTTGAAACAAAATTCTATGCTATAATATATCACTATTGTCGGCTATTTGTATACATCTTATGAATGTTATTTAATTTACTGTTTTGATTATTGCAAATATCGATTTATCATACTAGAAGCAACTGCATCTGCTAATGTATTTAAATGTCTTGGAATATGCTGATATTCAATGTAATCAAATTCACGTTCCAAGAGACAAATTCTTAAAAATAACTGTGATAACACCAGATTTCTAATGGCATAAACCCTGTTAAGCTATAATACAACAAGTTCAGAATCCAACCTAACAATCAAACTTCGAATTTCAAATGATATGGATTCAGATAATAACTCCATCACTGCACTATACTCTACAATGTGATTCGTTGTTTGATCAAGGCTTACCCCATGCATGGATACTAACTCGTTAGAGGGTGAATAGATAACCCAAGCTGCGGAAGAAATGTTCCGTGTACTACAATAAACACCATCAACAAAACCAATGTAGGTTTGAAGAGACGTCGACATCTGCAATATCAAGAGTAAAACTCAGATAAGCAGGAATAGTGATAAAACACACTCTAAACTAGACATACTTTTCTAATCTAAGACCACACCAGCAGTAAAGAAATTTAATCTAATAAGAAATTTCCACACCAGATATAAGCATAATATCTTTTTAGATAAAGCTCATTTTTGGGTTTATCTAAAGGGACACCGTCAAAATCTATCAGCTCATAGGCTTCTTTTTCCAGCTTTCGCTTAACAATGAAAGGACCATGCCACATGGGCACAAATTTTTCAGCTTCTAACTTATCGTTGGCTTGATCATACACTAAGACTAGGTCTCTTTTTGAAAAATTACGAGGGGTAACATTTCTATCGTACTGCGCCTTCATTCGTTTAACATGAGCCTCGTTTTCTAATGCAACATTTTGTCGATTCTCATCTAGCTGAGCCAAGTACAAAAAACGTTTCTCCTCTTTAGACGTAGCTGAGAGTTATTCTATGGCTAATTTCAATGACGGAATTTCGCATTCAATAGGCAACACAGCTTCCAACCCGTAAACCAATTGAAAGAGAGTGAAACCAGTTGATGTTTTTACCAAGGTCCGATATGCCCAAAGTGCTGAAAATAACATGGAATGTGAATTCGACTTATGAATACCAATAATTCGTCTGTTCATAGTGACTAAAACTTTATTGATAGCTTCAACCAGACCATTAGCCTACGGGTAATAAGGAGTAGAACTATTGTGGCGCAGGCCAAGTTAATTTGTCAGTTCAGTCATCATGATATTTCGAAAATGACTTCCATGATTTGTAATAATGGCTTGAGGAACACCCAATCTAGCAATTATATGATTGAACATGAAAGTTGCAGCAGTCTTGCCGTCTGCCGAAAATGTAGGCATCGCCTCGGCGCACTTAGTAAAATAATCTACCGCTAGGATAATATATGCATGCCCCTTGACCGAGTGAGGGTTACATGTAATAAAGTCGATACCTCATTTTTCGAAAAGATCGACAACAATTATAGGGTGAAGAGGAGCGGCTGGTGCACGCATTTTACGATAAAAAACTTGACAATTGTGGCATTTCCGGATTGCATAGATACAATCTTTGAATAACAACGGCTAGAAATAACCAGCGCGCAATATCTTTTGGATTGTGGCATACCCAGACATATGACCGCCACATGCTCTATAATGACAATCATTTAGAACATTCTCAACTTCTTCATGAGTAAGACAACGTCGGAAAACAGAATCCGTTCCACGACGATAGAGTGTATCACCAATAATATTGTATTGCTGGGATTGAAAACGTATTTTTCGTCGCTGAGATCATGAGATTTCAGGCCGAAAAGATTGGGTTTGGAGATAAACAATAATATCCTCATACCAAGGATCAAGAGTACTGATAAGAAACAAGGATTTGTCCGCAATGGACTCTTCCGTCACAGTTTCAGTATCAGTAGATGGGAAATCACACATCAGTTCGGCAAAAACCAAAGATTTCTTTGCCTTGGACTTTTCAAATTTCAAGCCAAATTCCTGCAGGATAACTATCCATTTGGAATACTTGCCCCCTAGCAATTGTTTGGTCAAGATGTACATCATAGGGTTACAGTCAGAAATAACTATGGTTTTGCGTAATAAGATGTAGTGTCAAAATTTTTGGACAATTTGAACAGCTGCCAAGGCCAATTTCTCCACATGCGTGTATTTGATCTCAGTCGGATGCAGATTTCGACTAAGATAGTAAATGACATGTTCATTGTTGAATTCATCTTCCTGAACTAAACCATCCCAATGGTGGAATGAGAAGCGGCGAGGTACAAAATAATTCTAGTTGTAATTGGGAGGATGCAATAACGGTGCATGGGTCAACGCGTGTTTGAGTGCATCAAAAGATCGATTAGCGATCTCATCCCAAAAGAATGGAACGTTCTGTTTTAACAACCTGGTAAAACCCTTTGTTAGCTCGGCGTAGTTAGGAATTGAAGCAGAGATTTTCTAGGCTTCAACACCTGCAAACCTTGGAGTTGGCGCAGAGTCGAAGGAGAAGGTAGATTGACAATAGCTTCGACCTTCGAAGGATCAACGCGAATGCCTGCTTTTGAAACAACAAATCCCAGTAAGCGACTCGATTTTACATAGAAAACACTTTTGTGTGGATTTAGCCTAATTCGATAATGCCTACATCTCATAAAAATAGCTCGTAAATGAGTGAGATGATCGGCCCTACGTGAAGAATGAGCAGGTAAATCATCGAGATAACGCTGCACAATGTGCTTAATGTCATGAAATGCGTAAGACAGCCATTTGAAAAGTTGCCCTAGCGTTATTCAATCCAAAAGGTAGTTTGCAATAAGCAAATGTCCCCCAGGGACAAATGAAAGCCGTTTTTCGCTGACCAACAAGGAGTATATTTGATTGTAACTGGAAAAGCCATCCATAAAGGAGAACATTTCATTGCTAGCATAATCATCAATTATTTGATCGATATAAAGGGTTGGATAATTGTCTTTAGGAGAAGCTCGATTAATATCCCTATAATCGATACATACTCTTATCGTTCCTTGTTTTTTGTTAACAGGAACAATATTCAATACCCAATCGGTTAAAGGAATTGGATAAATGAAACCTGCATGAAGTAATTTTTCAACTTCGGCTTTGATAGCAATAGCTTTTCTCGGATGTATCTGACGTAAACGTTGATGGACAAGTTTGGCATATGGGTAAGTCTTGATTTCATGTACAACAATTGACGGATTGATTCCTGGCATTTCCTCATATGACCAGGCAAACACGTCACGAAATTCTTGAAATATGGCTTTATAAGTTTGGATTTCATCTTCCATACAACAAGCACCTATATGAATGTTTTCAATTATTCCTGGCTTAACTGAAATGTCAATTGGAATCGTTCGAGAGATAGTTTACAAATTTAACTCAGAATTATGATTTTTCAATGGATTCTGCGGTTCTTTGACATATTCAGCAGTAAAAATAGAAGCGAAATCATTTTCAAAATGATCCAGCTCAAGTAAAAACGAAGATCGGTGGTGTAGATCTTCTGTTACACTAAAAATTGTCATCCTGACATTCTGCTATGTGTATGAGCTCATTATTACTCATACTCCTCCCTTTGCAAGTCTAACATATCAGTTCCTTATGTCAAGCCTTGAAAATTAGAGAAAATTTCCTAAAAATCTCCTAAACTTTGGTGTTGCACTTTATCTCTATCTTGCCTGCGGTCCCGCACCTAATGTTCAGCTCTCTTGCGTACCTGAACGCACTTTATCTGTGTTAAAAGTGCGGACCCCTGTAAGATAAAAAAGGCGCAAGTAATTTCCAAAAAGCTCAATAAAAGTGAATTCTAGAAACTTCCAGAAAATATCTTGCGGTGATAGAACCGCTCTTATGAGGTGCATGAATCCCTTACCTTATGGAGCTAACCCCTTGATGTGAGGAGCTTATCCCTTTGAAGGAGGATTCTATCTCTTCATAGTTGGAACAAGAAACCTCCTCTATTCCCCTCAGTCGTTAAATCTTAGGGAACGTGAATCAATTTTCTACAGCCCTATTCGAACTACTGCTTGGTATTTATCCTTAACGAATTTTTTAGAGAATCCGGGTCTTGCTTTTTCTCCACCTCGAGTTCCATTTCATCCAACACCAAGAGGTTACTATTCGTCATCCATTATGGTAGGAGAGTCATCCATGTTTTCCCAGACACTGGAAACATTTTTACATGGTGGTACTTCTGTGCCTTTGGGATATCAGGCTCTGTCTGGTACTTTCTTCGGAGCAGCTCCTCAACCAATAGAACAAGTGTTATCATCTGGTTTAAGTGGAATTAAAACTGAAACATCGAACGCAGAGCAAATTTTTATGATGTCTGGTAATATTCCGAATCCGCAACCTCAAGGTAGTCAGTCATCGCCTGGAGGGAAATCTCAGAGAAATCAGTTATCGCTTAGGGGGCAACCTCAAGGCAGTCAGTTACCGCCTAGGGGGCAACCTTCAGGAAGTCAGTTACCACCTGGGGGTCAACCTCAAGGTAGCTTTTTCCCAAGACAAACTGTGGAATCATATTATTTTGGGGGACAACCTTCAGGACAGTACATACCTCAAGGATATCAACCTTCAAGACAGTACATACCACAGGGTCAACCCCAAACTCAATATGCTCCTCAGGGTCCTTATCAACCCCAACTTCAGTACGCGCCTCAGGGTTATCAACCTCAAGGTTAGTACCCAATTCAAGGTTACCAACAGCCTTCTGGTCAGTCATCTGTTCAAGGAGCCGGAAATTTACCACTTACTTATCAACCCTACGTTCAACCAAGTTATGGTTCTTACGTTCAACCTTCTGCGGGACAGTACCTCGGAATGAATATGGTGTGGGATCCATCCCAGTATCAACAGCCTATGCAGCCTAACGTGCAGCTGCCTTATCAACCTGGACAGCCTTTGGTTTCTGGTTTAACCCCACAACCTGTCCAGCCAACTATTCAAACTTCTGCACCTAGTTTTGTTCAACAGGTTGGGCCTAGTTCACCTCAGATTCCGCCTCAAACTGTTGCAACGTCAGTTCAACCTGTAACACCTATTTCTGGAGTATCTGTAACTTCGATTTCGGCTATCCCTGTATCCGTGCAAATCCCTTAGGTCTCTGTACCCTAGTCAGGATCTTCAGTTCAGAGTTCGGTTCAGATGCTTGCAGGACAAGCCAGTACAAGTACAGTTGTCACAAGTCAACCACAATTCACGTATCAACCGTACCAGGGATATCCTCAATTTGGTCCCGGTTCACAAAATCCAAATTATCAGTATCAACCGTACCCTGGCTATACTTATCAGCAGCCTCAACAACCCCAGTTTGGTTCGGTTAATCATGATTTTTCAGGAGGTTACACGATTCCTAACGCAAATCTGATTCCCAGTTATCCTGGGTATCCACCTCCTGGAACTGCTTTGGTTACTCAAGGTTTTCGTGACCCTAACCGTCAGTTACCATTTATTGCAACTTTGGATTTACCTGATTTGACGCACCTTACGAATGATCCGATTTTCTATTATCCGTACTGGCCGCCAATGCTGCATAAGTTGCCTAGTGATATACCCAAATTCGAAGGTAAGTCAGGAGAGGATCCATAAAATAACGTCATGACTTATCACCTCTGGTGTGCGTCTAATTCAATCATTGGTGATTCGATTCGCTTACGTCTTTTCCAAAGAACTGTTATTGGTCTTGCATCCAAATGGTATATTGAGTTACCACGAGGCTTGTTTAATAACTTCAATTAGTTAGCAACTGCCTTCTTGACTCATTTTCAGTTGCCTGTCAGATACGACAATGGCACGAAATTGTTCACTAAAACAATCTACGTCTACGTATATTTTTGATCATATTCATGAATGGCGACGTAGAAGACGTTTGGTGAAAGTTTATATTTCGGATCAAATTTTGGCAGAATGGTTTGTTAAATCATTGTTACCCAAGATTACTAAAGATGTATCTAAGGCTGGTGTTGTTACTGAAGAGCAAGTGATTGCTCAAGCTCAGTACCTTGACCTCGTTTATACGCAGTCAGGTACTTTACACAAAAAAATCCCCGACCTTCCAAAACAAGGTCAAATAGCTGCTGCTCCTTCAGGGTCTCATGTCGTTGATGGTATGATTGGTACGGTCAATACGAAAAGTAAGAAGACATCTTCAAAGAAATCTTCTCCTATTATAACTTTACTAGATTCCCCGAAAGGAGAATCTTCCTCAGAAATTTCTGCCGACATTCATGTCGTAGAGACATCTACGGCTAAATCTAAATCTGATGGTAAAAAGAAAGGGAAGAATAAAAATAAAAAGAATTCAAAAGAGAAAACTGATAAAAATGAATCTAATAAATGAATCTAATGACGAAAAACGCAAACCTCGTTATCCTTGTTATATTTGTGACGAAGATCATTTTACTAAGGAATGCCCACATCGAGCAGAGGTTGCGAAATTCGTTAAAGGTTCACAACAACCTGCTGTCTTGAAGGATCCTTTTCCGACTCAAGATAGCAAAATGGTTGGTTCTACTTCGACTACTTCAGAAGAACCTATTTTGATGATGTCTCATGTAAGGATTGCGACGCGATCACAAGATTATGGTACTAAGAGTTTTGTTGATGGTAAAGAAGCAGAATATTCTAATGCAAATGCATCAACTACGCCTCCTCCTGTTTCTGGTCCGCTACAGATCGAGAAACAAAATCCAGACTTAATAATCAAACTGCCTGCTAAAGGTGTTCTTCGTAAATCAGCTTTCATCCACATGCGAGAGCTGCTCAGAATTACAACATTGTTGAAGACCTAGCTATTTCCCCTTCAACAATGTCGACTTTGGAAGTGCTGCGATCATGCCCAGCACAACCTAAATTTCTTTTGTCTGCTATAGGAGCTGTAGATGTTCAGGATTCTAATCTTATAATCTTTGATTTAGAAAATAGTACACCTCGTCTACCTCATCAAATGGCTTTCCAGATACCAGTGTTAGTAAAAAACAGACCGATCTATTGAACTGTGATTGATGAGGGAGCTTCAACGTGTATTATGTCGATTCAGTGTTGGAAATCGCTTGGTTCTCCTACACTCAACCAATCTCCGATGATTCTTAAGGCTTTTGATGGTCGAGGTTTCCACCCTTTTGGTATTTTGCAGGATTTACCCATAGGGGTTGAAGGTAAAACCGTAAATCTAGATGTGGAAGTGGTTGATGCCCCTCTAGATTACAACCTTCTCCTGGGTCGTTGTTGGTCTTATGCTATGACTGCTATTGTTTCTTCGGTCTTTCGACTCATAAAATTTCCATATCAAGGAAAGATCGTCACAATAGATCAGTGAACTTATTTCTCTTCCGACCCAGCCTCTACCGAAACAATCCAGCACGTTGGTAAAGCGGCTATCCCTTTTAAGGATGTTGGAGTAGGATTGGTTAAAGATTTTGGTTTACTAGGAACTTTTTCCGTTCCTCCTCCTAACTTATCGCCTTCTGTTGCAACTATTCACATGATTTCGTCAGAAACTATTATGTTTGATGATCCTTGGATCGTACCTTCCGATTCCGAGTTAGATTTAATTGATGGCATGATTCCTTTGAGTCCATTTGAAATTGCATATCAGGTTGTACAGTCACTTTACGACCCCTTTTCAACCGAAAATGATCCAATGAATGGGATCCGTGAGAAATCACTTTCTATATCCAGTTCAACCACAACGACATTTCTTGATGTTGTTCATACTGATGAGCACATTCGTGAATTTTTGTCTGTTGTTGATTTACCATGGGAAGATCTGCATTACGGATCTTCGTTTTTACCTGAACTAGATCATTTTGAAGATGATTTCGCTTCAATTTTTACCGCTGAATATGTCAAAGAACCCCAGAATCCATTGCAAAATCCTGATTCTGAGTTAAATTTGGAAAATATTTCTCGAACGGTTCCAATTGACATTTCAGTAAAACTAGGAATAATTGAAAACATTCATATAGGTGCTTGCTGTACTGAAGATGAAATTAAAGCTTATAAAGCCCTATTTCAAGAATTTCGTGATGTGTTTGCCTGGTCTTATGAAGAAATTCCAGGAATTGATCCGTCAATCGTCATACATGAAATCAAGACTTACCCGGATGCCAAACCTGTTCGTCAACGTTTACGTCAAATACATCCTAGAAAAGCTGCTGCTATCAAAGCAGAAGTTGAAAAATTACTTCGTGCAGGTTTTATTTATCCAATTCCCTTGACGGATTGGGTATCAAATATTGTTCCTGTGACTAAAAAACAAGGAACGATACGAGTATGTATCGATTATAGGGATATTAATCGAGCTTGTCCCAAAGACAATTATCCAACTCCCTATATCGATCAGATAATCGATGATTGTGCCGGTAGTGAAAGGTTTTCCTTTATGGATGGCTTTTCTGGGTATAATCAAATAAACATACTCCCTGCTGATCAGCCAAAAACAACTTTTATTTGTCCATGGGGGACATTTTCTTATCGCAAACTACCCTTTGGTTTGAAGAACGCTGGAGTGACTTTTCAAAGGGCAATGTCTTACGCGTTTCATGACATTAAGCACATTGTGCAGCCGTATCTCGATGATTTACCTGCTCATTCATCACACAGGGCCGACCATCTCACACACTTACGAGCTATCTTTATGAGGTGTCGGCATTATAAAATTAGGCTGAATCCACATAAATGTGTTTTTTGTGTAGAATCAGGTCGTTTACTGGGATTTGTTGTTTCGAAATCAGGCATTCGCGTCGATCCATCGAAGGTCGAAGCTATTGTTAAATTACCTCCTCCTTCGACTTTACGCCAACTCCAAAGTTTGCAGGGGAAAGCAAACTTTTTACGTCGGTTCATTCCTAACTATGCCGAGCTTACAAAGGGTTTCACCCGGTTGTTGAAACAGAATATTCAATTCTTTTGGGATGAGATCGCTGATCGATCTTTCGATGCACTTAAACACGCGTTAACCCATGCACCGTTATTGCATCCTCCCAACTACAACCAGGATTACATTTTGTATCTCGCTGCTTCTCATTCCACCATTGGGATGGTGTTAGTTCAGGAAGATGAACCTCACACTGAACATGTGATTTACTATCTTAGTCGGAATCTGCATCCGACCGAGATCAAATACACACATGTGGAGAAATTGGCATTGGCAGCTGTCCAAGCTGTCCATAGATTTAGGCACTACATCTTGTTATGTAAAACCACGGTAATTTCTGATTGCAATCCTATGATGTATATTTTAACCAAACAATTGCTAGGGGGCAAGTATTCCAAATGGATAGTCATCCTACAGGAATTTGACTTGGAGTTTGAGAAATCCAAGGCAAAGAAATCTTTGGTATTTGCGGAACTGATGTGTGATTTTCCCTCTACTGATACTGAAACTGTGGCAGAAGAGCCCATTGTGGACGAATCTCTGTTTATTATCAATACTCTAGATCCATGGTATGGAGATATTATTTTTTATCTCCAAACCCAATCTTTTCGGCCTGAAATCTCACAATCTCAACGACAGAAAATACGCTTCCAATCCCAACAGTATAATATTATTGGTGAAACACTCTATCTTCGTGGAGCGGATTCTGTTTTCAGACATTGTCTTGTTCATGAAGAAGCTGAAAAGGTGTTAAATGATTTCCATTTTGGAGCATGTGGTGGTCATATGTCTGGGTATGCCACAGCCCAAAAGATATTGCACGCTGGTTATTTCTGGCCGTCATTATTCAAAGATTGTATTTATGCAGTCCGGAAATGCCATAATTGTAAACTTTTTGATCGTAAGATGCGCGCGCCACCCGCTCCTCTTCATCCCATAATTGTTGTTGGTCCTTTCGCGAAATGGGGTATCGATTTTATTACATGTAACCCTCACTCGGCCGGGGGGCATGCATATATTATCTTAGCAGTAGATTATTTTACTAAGTGGGCCAAGGCGATGCCTACATTTTCGGCTGACGGCAAGACTGCTGCAACTTTCGTATTTAATCACATAATTGCTAGGTTCGGTGTTCCTCAAGCCATTATTACTGATCATGGAAGCCATTTTCGGAATGTCATGATGACTGAACTGACATATCAACTTGGCCTGCGTCACGATAGTTCCACTCCATATTATCTGCAAGCCAATGGTCTGGTTGAAGCCATAAATAAAGTTTTAGTCACCATGATTAGACGAATTATTGGTATTCACAAAACGAATTGGCATTCCATGTTATTTTCAGCACTTTGGGCATATCGAACCTCAGTAAAAACATCAACTGGTTTCACTCCCTTTCAACTCGTTTACGGTTTGGAAGTTGTGTTGCCGATTGAATGCGAAATTCCGTCACTGAAATTAGCCATAGAATTACTCCCAGCTACGTCTGAGGAGGAGAAACGTTTCTTGTACTTAGCTCAGCTGGATGAGAATCGACGAAATGCTGCAATAGCAAACGAGGCTCATGTTAAACGAATAAAAGCTCAGTATGATAGAAGTGTGACCCCTCGAAATTTTTCAGAAGGAGACCTAGTCTTAGTTTATGATCAAGCCAACGATAAGCTAGGAGCCGGGAAATTCATGCCCATGTGGCATGGCCCTTTCATTGTTAAGCGAAAGTTAGCGAAAGGGGCCTATGAGCTAATAGATTTTGACGGTGTCCCTTTAGATAAACCCAGAAATGGACTTTATCTAAAGCGATACTATGCTTAAAACTTGGTATGGAGATTTTTTATTAGATTAGATTTCTTTACTGCTGGTGTGTTTTATATTAGAAAAGCGTGCTTAGTTTAGAAGTGTGTTTATCACTTTTCCTGCTTATCTGAGTTTTACTCTTGATATTGTAGATGTCGACGTCTCTTCAAACCTACATTGGTTTTGTTGATGGTGCTTGTCGTAGTACACGGAACATTTCTTCCACAACTTGGGTTATCTATTCACCCTCTGATGAGTTAGTATCCATGCATGGGGTAAGCCTTGGTCAAACAACGAATAACATTGCCGAGTATAGTGCAGTGATTGAGTTATTATCTGAATCCATATCATTTGGAATTCGGAGTTTGATTGTTAGGTTGGATTTTGAACTTGTTTTATTACAATTAAACAGGGTTTATGCCATTAGAAATCCGGTGTTATTACGGTTATTTTTAAGAGTTCGTCTCTTGGAACATGAATTTGACTACATTGAATATCAACATATTCCAAGACATTTAAATACATTAGCAGACGCAGTTGCTTCTAGTATGATAAATCGACATTTGCAATGATCAAAACAGTAAAACAAACAACGTCCATAATATGAACATAGATAGCAGGTAAATAGTGATATATCATAGTATAGAATGTTTTTCAAAAAATATACATCGTCTTCGATCAAAGGTTGGAAACACCTTATGATTGACAAAATAATAACACAAAAAGTCAAAAATATGAGTCTACAACACGATCAGTTCATCATTGATGGTGATCACGATAAGAAACCACTGCCCGAGCCACCCTACACAGGAACCGTCTAAAAGGTCCTGGAACACCAATCACGTATCTCTGCAATCTGAGTGAGATCTCATCTATGTCTGTCTCTGGAATGTCTAGAGTCAGACGCTCTAGAGGATGCTCTAAATCAGACAAAATTTTCGCTGATTGGCCTACTGGGGCTGGTGCGGCTGCAACTGGTTGTCTTCTATCATAGGGCTGGAGATGGGCTGGTCGCCGTGGACCCACATTTGCATTCATAAAAACTTTTTGGTTATTAATTAACAAGACGATCAAAAATAAAAAAATAGAACTTAGAATTCGTTGAAAATGATTTTACTTGATTCATCCCACTTTTCCCCTGCTGGGAGAGTCATCTCTCGGTCGCCACAGAAATCTATCCCGGCGTATGGAAAGTCCTTGATGACAAAAAGTTGGCGGTCCAGCCAATGGAAATATGAAGGAAGAAATCGAATAATCTCAGCGCCCTCAATACCGTGACGGGCCATCAATGTAACCCAACGAACCATCCTAGGTTCTCGGGGTCGACCAGCATCAACAAGAATACTTTGCGGAGCTAGCATGGGTACCCTCTCTAGAGAAAAAGTAACCACGATGGATCCATATTCAAAGTTATTTAGTTTTCCATTTTGCGCTCTAGTCAGTTGGCCTTTTACATTGGCCAACACAGCTTCGCACCAGTTGAAAATGGTGCCTCGAAAACAGTCCACAGCAATACGCATCTGGGAACCGGTAGCCACATGCAGTGCGGCACTCCCACACAATCTGGTAACTGTAAACGCAATTACTTTCAGCTCGAGACGGATGATAGTTTTTATATCAATCCGTTTGTCCCTAGGGTCTGCTTCATCATTACAGAACTATTGTTGAAGACTAGCGACAGTTTGGCCACCTGGCCTAGTCCCAAACAAGGAAAGTTGTTCGCCCCTCTTGGACAAATCAGTCAGAAAATAAATATCCTCCAGCTCAATTTCGAGCCGGTGGTCGCCAATAATGAAACACTGGTTCGGCACGTTCCACCTGTTTACCAGCCATGTCAGGAGGTCTACCTGTGCCCTCATGCCCTGAATGGCCAAAGATTTATACAAACCGCATGCCCTTAAAGCCTGCATTGTGGGCAAATGGAGCATCGCAGCATCATCCACATCCTCATGTTCACATTCTCTCCAAATCAACATCTTGCTAATCCTACAATGCATAAAAAGATAAATTAAAACAATCTAATTTGAAAATTTTTGGGCGGGAAATGAAAAATTGGATTTTGAAATTCAATTGCGCGGGGACCGCACTTTTCCTTCGTACACAGTTCGTAGGAACGCACACGTTCTATATAAAAAGTGCGGACCCACGACCTTTTTCTACATAGAAAAAGGTCAGGGTCCGCAGGTCCTATGTGTTGTGCCTGCGGACCCCCGCGGGCGATTTCTTAAACATATTTTTCCCTTAAAAGATAAAAACTAAAGCCTAAAAAAAATTGTAAATGGATGAAAATCAAGATTAAGAGGTTGTGGATTACCTGGGACTGACGATTTTCTATTTCGTCAGACGGATCTTCCGGAATCTTCACAGGAACTTTTTTACCCAAAAGCTTTTACTTTTCACTCTGAACTTGAACGGTAAAAATGAAGTTGAAAAAGTCATTTTTATAAGTTTTTTCGAATAGATGAATTTTAATTTGTTTATTTTTCACTTTAAAAATAGTATTTTGAAAGCATTTTTATTTATTTTAAAGAGGTATGTGTAATGTTTCAAGTTTCCGTGCATAAATTGGATTTATCAAGAGAATTGGTCATTTTTCAACAAAGAGCATACTTTTATCACTTTTTCGGACTCTTTCAAAATTTTACGAAAAAACGAAACATTGGAGTTCTCTTTTAAAGCCTTTTTCAGACTCTCTAAACATGAAAAGATTACCGAGTACTTGATTGTTCAAATTCGTTAAAGTAAATGAATAATCGTCCTTTCAGTATAAGTTTACCCCTTTTACAGACTGAAATGAGCTATTTACGAAAAAGGTATACGTTGACTAATTATGGTCAATAGAGTACTCTCTTGCATTATTTTATCCTTTTTCGGGCTCGAGAGACTAAACTTACGAAAAAGTACACCCATGGAGTTTTTTTTTTTTTTTGGACTCCCTAAAATTGAAAAACACCGAGTTTCTCCTATACTGGAGTCGTTAAAATTTAACAGTAAATGACCTGTTTAATTTTCAACAAGAACTAACCACTCCTTCTTAGGGTTCGAATCTTAAACTAAGTTGGACTCATCCGAAGGATGAACTTATAAACAAGCAAATGTTATCCTCTTCAAGCTTGTCAAAAATAAAGAGGTACTTGCCAGAAATGGTGGGGGAAAAGAGAGAAAAATGAATTATTTGTTGTATTTTAATTTTTCAAAAATCTTGTTAACCACTCTTGAACACGACACTTTCGATCACCTGGGTTGGGAGATCCTTTGCCTAACAGTTAATCAAACCTCATTTGAAAGTCTTCATCTGGTTTCTGGGTATTAGCTCTGTTCAATTGCTACCAAGCGAGCTGCAGTGTTGTTATGTGTTCAAGATGACAGTTCAAATAAACCATTCATCTGCAAAATATCTGTCATCCATTTTTTACGATCCCTGAGTCAGTCCTTGCCGATATATTTTTCAAAACTTGATCTATGATTTCGTGTTGTGGGCTTACCTACAACGAACCACTTTCTATCGACGACAACTCATTATCTAGGAAGTTGATCTAGAAATCGTTAGTACCTTGAAATCTGCATGTCTCAATGACAGGTTTCTCGTTTTCGACGACAGGTTGCATCATTGACCTTCGATCGAATGATTCCGTGATATGTTCGACTTCAGCTCATTCATTCACATCTCATGGATTGTACTGGGTACTTTGAGAGCCATTGACATTACTGGTGGTTACTCTCACACTTGTTAACAGTTTACAACATTGACTGGTAATCAAGTGGTTTTTACCATGTTCGACTCCGACACATTCATTCACATAGATATAATTGTACTAGTTCGAAATGCGGAAATCAAGACCCTGGATCTAGTTTCTACCATCTAGGCTGCAAGGAATTTTGTTATTTTATAGTAAGCTATTTACAAACAAATGGTTGCGTCCATACTGTGTCTACACATGTCTATACTGTGATGTACTCAAAATCATTCCTGTATCAGAATAATTTGAATTAGTTAGTTTTGATCTGAGCATAGGAATGCCTACCTCAGCGATGATATAT
Organism: Pinus albicaulis; assembly: GCA_034641835.2. Classification (NCBI taxonomy): domain Eukaryota; kingdom Viridiplantae; phylum Streptophyta; class Pinopsida; order Pinales; family Pinaceae; genus Pinus; species Pinus albicaulis. The sequence continues at coordinate 956,929,494 of CM076572.1, forward strand.
ATATATTGCATTGAATGTTTTTACAGGCTCCAACTGGGGTGACCACAAGATGATCCTTGAAATGATAAAGTACTGCACTCTTCATATATGACAAACTTCAGCATCATCTATTCCAGACTTTGCACTTTAGGGGGCAATTTGTTACACTGAAAATTGTCATCCTGACATTCTGCTATGTGTATGAGCTCATTATTACTCATACTCTTCCCTTTGCAAGTCTAACATATCAGTTCCTCATGTCAAGCCTTGAAAATCAGAGAAAAGTTTCTAAAAATCTCCTAAACTTTGATGTCGCACTTTATCTCTATATTGCCTGCGGTCCCGCACCTAATGTTCAACTCTCTTGCGTACCTGAACGCACTTTATCTGTGTTAAAGTGCGGACCCTTGTAAGATAAAAAAGACGCAAGTAATTTCCAAAATGCTCAATAAAAGTGAATTCTAGAAGCTTTCAGAAAATATCTTGCGGTGATAGAACCGCTCTTATGAGGTGCATGAATCCCTTACCTTATGGAGTTAACCCCTTGATGTGAGGAGCTTATCCCTTTGAAGGAAGATTCTATCCCTTCATAGTTGGAACAAGAAAACTCCTCTATTCTACTATAAAAAGAGGCATTGGGTAGCCTCAAAGGGGAGTTGAAGCTTTAGAATATTTGAAGTTAAGTGCTGTTGAGATTTAGACTCAGTTAATTAAGACTTTTGTGAGGAAAGATTACATACCTCTATTCGTCTTGGTTGGAGGAGTGCAGAGCTTATCAAAGTAAAGGAGATTCCTAATTCGGACCCTGGAAAGTCCTGTGCAACATCAAGGCTCAGGTTGTAAGGATTTTCTTCTGTTGAAATTAATACAAATATACTCATTTTTCTCAATAAGCTTTCAATTAATGGTTTATTTCATAGATTCCTTGATCACTATGATAAGCATGGTTTATGATGATTTGTATACAGGTGCTATGTAATATTTTTCTTGTTTGTGACTGCAGGTTTACGAGGAAAACTCCTTCAAGCGCGCGAGGGACAATAACGACTTCAAACAAGCACTGGACAAACGGTAAGTCCTTAACACCTCTATAGAGCTTTTCATAGATCATATATGCTTAGAGAAAGATTAGTCTATTTGGCTGTTTGTTGCTAGATGCTTTTAGTACTAGGGAGATCGGTCTTCCCATGGTAAATCGTCAACAGACAAAAGTTCACGAATCTGCTCATCAGTATGAACAAGATCAGGAAATGTTGTTGTGGCTGAGCTAGATATAGAAAATGATTCCTCATGGATCCCATTTATTGGATCGATTTTGGTTGAAGAAGGATCGAAAAGTGACTGTACAGCTTGATATGCAATTTCAAATGGACTCAAAGGCATGGCGCCATCAAATGAATCCAACTCAGAATCGGAAGGTACGATCCAAGGATCATCAAACATAATGGTATTCGACGAAATCATATGAATAGTTGCAATAGAAGGCGATACGTTAGGAGGAGGAAAGGAAAAAGTTCCTAGTAAACCAAAATCTTTAATCAAACCTACCCCAACATCCTTGTAAGGGATAACCGTTTTACCGATGTGCTGGATAGTTTCTGTAGAGGCTGGATCGAAAGAAAAATAAGTTAACTAGTCTATTGTAACGATATTTCCTTGATGTGGAAAATTGATAAGTCGAAAGACCAATGAAACAACAACAGTCATAGCATAAGACCAACTACGACCCAGGAGAAGGTTGTAATCTAGAGGGGCATCAACCACTTCCACATCTAGATTTACGGTTTTGCCTTCGACCCCTATAGGTAAATCCTGCAAAATACCGAAAGGATGGAAACCTCGGCCATCAAAAGCCTTTAGAATTGTCGGACACTGATTGAGTGTAGGAGAACCAAGTGATTTCCAACACTAGATCGACATAATACACGTCGAATCTCCCTCATCAATCACAGTCCGAAAGATCAGTATGTTTTTTATTAACATTGGAATCTGGAAAGCCATTTGATGAGGTAGGCGAGGTGTACTATTCTCTAAATCGAATATTATTAGGTTCGAGTCTTGAATATCGACAACTCCTATGGCAGACAAAAGTAATTTACGCTGTGCTGGGCATGATTGCAGCAATTCCAAAGCCGACATTGCTGAAGGGGAAATAGCTAAGTCCTCAACAATGTTGTAATTCTGAGCAACTCTCGCATGTGGATTGAAAGTTGATTTACGAAGTACACCTTTAGCAGGTGGTTTGATTACTAAGTCTGGATTAGGTTTCTCGATCTGTAGCGGATCAGAAACGGAAGGAGGTGTAGTTGATGTATTTGAACTAGAAGATTCTGCTTCTTTACCACCAACAGGATTTTCACTACCATAATCTTGCGAGCACGTCGCAATCCTGACATGAGACATCATCATAATAGGTTCTTCTGAAGCATTCGAGGTGGAACCAATCATCTTTTTGTCTTGAGTGGGAAAAGAATCCTTGAAGACAACAGGTTGTTGAGAGCCTTTAATGAATTTCGAAACCTCTGCTCGATGTGGGCATTTTTTAGTAAAATGATCCTCGTCGCAAATGAAACAAGGATAGCAAGGCTTGCGTTTTTCGTCATTAGATTCAGTTTTATCTGTTTTTTCTTTTGAATTCTTTTTGTTTTTATTCTCTCCCTTCTTTTTACTGCCAGATTTAGATTTGGCCGTAGATGTCTCTACGACATGAATGTCGACAGAAATTTCAGGGGAAGACTCTCCTTTCAGGGAATCAGGTAAAGTTATAATAGGAGAAGAATTCTTTGAAGATTTCTTCTTGCTTTTAGTATTGACTGTACCAATCATACCATCAGCGACATGAGACCCTGAAGGAGCTGCAGTTATTTGACCTTGTTTTGGAAGATCAGGGATTTTTTCATGTAAAGTACCTGATTGCGTATAGACGAGGTCAAGGTACTGAGCTTGAGCAATGACTTGCTCCTCAGTAACAACTCCAGCCTTAGCTACATCTTCAGTGATTTTGGGTAATAATGATTTAACAAACCATTCTGCCAAAATTTGATTCGGAATGTAAACTTTCACTAAACGCCTTTTATGTCGCCATTCATGAATATGATCAGAAATATACGTGGACGTTGATTGCTTTAGCGAAGTCAATATTTCTGTGCCATTGTCGTATCCGATAGGAAATTGAAAATGAGTTAAGAAAGCAATGGCTAACTGATTGAAATTATTAAAAGAGCCTCGTGGTAACTCAATGTACCATTTGGCGGCAAGACCAATTAGAGTTCGTTGAAAAAGACGTAAGCGAATTGAATCATCAATTATTGAATTAGACGCACACCAGAGGTGATAAGTCATAACATGATTTGACAGATCCTCTTCTGACTTACCCTCGAATTTCGGTATATCACTGGGCAACTTATGCAGCATTGGCAGTCAATACCGATAATAGGAAATTGGATCATTCGTAAGGCATGTATGGTCAGGTAAATCCAAAGTTGCAATAAATGGTAACTGACGGTTAGGGTCACGAAAGCCTTGAGTAGCCAGAGCAGTTCCAAGAGGAGGATACCCAAGATAACTGGCAATTGGATTTGCATTAGGAATGGTATAAACTCTCGGGAAACCAAGATTAACCGAACCAAATTGGGGTTGTTGAGGCTGTTGATAAGTATAGCCAAGGTACGGTTGATACTGATAAACTGGGTTTTGTGAAACGGGACCGAATTGATACTGTCCCTGGTACGGTTGATACGTGAATTGCGGTTGACTTGTGACAATCATACTTGTACTAGCTTGTCTCGCAGTTATCTGGACCGAAGTCTAAACTGAAGGTCCTGACTGGGGTACAGAGACTTGAGGGATTTGCATGGATGCAGGGATAGAAGAACTTGGAGCTACAGATACTCCAGAAACAGGTGTTATAGGTTGAACAGATGTTGCAGTAGTTGCCGCAGTTTGAGGCAGAGTCTGAGGTGTACTAGGCCCAGACTGCTGAACAGAACTAGGTGCATGGGTTTGAATAGTAGGCTGGACAGGTTGCTGGGTTGGACAAGAAACCAAAGGCTGTCCCGGTTGAGTAGACAACTGCACATTAGGTTGCATAGTCTGTTGAATTTGGGACGGATCCCACACCATGTTCATTCCGGGGTATTGTCTTGAAAAAGGTTGAACATAAGGACCATAGCTTGGTTGAACGTAGGGTTGATAAGTAAGTGGCAAATTTCCGGCTACTTGTACAAATGATTGACCAGAAGACGGTTGGAAACCTTGAGTTGGGTACTGACCTTGAGATTGATAACCCTGAGGCGCGTACTGAAGCTGGGGTTGATAAGGACTTTGAGGAACATACTGAGTTTGGGGTTGACCTTGGGATATGTACTGTCCTAAAGGTTTATAACCTTGAGGTATGTACTGTCCTTGAGGTTGTTCTCCAAAATAATATTGTGTCACAGTTTGTCTTGGGAAAAAGTTACCTTGAGGTTGCCTCCCAGGCGGTAACTAACTACCTTGAGGTTGTCCCCTAGGCGGTAATTGACTACCTTGAGGTTGCCCCCCAGGCGGTAATTGATTTCCCTGAAATTGTCCCCTAGGCAGTAATTGACCACCTTGAGGTTGAGGATTTGGAATATTACCAGACATCATAAAGATTTGCTCTACGTTCGACGTTTTAGTTTTAATACCATTAAGACCAGATGATAATACTTGTTCAATCAGTCGAGGAGCTGCTCCTGAGAAAGTAACATAAAGAGCCTAATACCCCGAAGGAACAGAAGGACCATCGTGTAAGAATGCTTCCGGTGATTGGGAAAACATAGATGACTCTCCTGCCATGATAGATGAAGGATAGTAACCTCTGGGTGTAGGATGAAATGGAATTCGAGGTGGAGAAAAAGCAAGACTCGAGTTTTCTAAAAAGTTTGTCAAAGATAGATACCAAGCGTCACTCCGAATAGGATTATAGAAAATGGATTCACACTCCCCAAGATTTAAATACTGAGGGGATTCGGGAAGAGATATCTCTTCGTCTGGACTAACAAGTTCTTCAATAGAAATGAGGCCAGATGGAAGATCTTCTGTAACAATATTTCTTACCCTAGGTGAACAAGGATCGCTAGAAGTTGGTGTAATAAATCTTGAGGATGTTTCCAAAATAGAATGTTCAGTTTCAGGCTCAGAAATTTCAGGTTCGTCAGCTAGTTCACTGGAAGGAGAAATACTACCAGTAACTTCAGAAACTGAAATCAGTTCTTGAATGTGTTATGTTGTGGGTATTTGATGATCAGGATGAACAACTATAGATGAACTTCCAATTTCTGTTGATCTAATTCTACTGCTACTAGATGATACTAGAGCACGCAACCCTTCAAGCTGACTTGGTGTATATTCAGGGGGTTTCCCCTGAAGTCTCCGGGATTGTCTCGGTAATTCTGCCATGATTAAATATTAATCAATCACACGCAAACAAAGAAAATTTCAATAAAAACACCTAAAGTCTCTAAAGAAACAAATCGCTGAATCACACGCCTAAAAAATCTAAGAGTTCAAACCACACACAAACAGTAACTTCCCGTACTAAAAACACTAGTTGGTGATGAAATCCGACTTAGTAGAAATTTAATATAGAAAGGGCGGTTGGAGCAGTTACCTCGACAACCTGCTTAATGAAACAGACTGGCACAAGTTTCTTCACAAAACCATCTCGTGTGAAGAGAACCCCCAGAGAGTCCAAGTGAGTCTAGTCGATGTCTGCTCCAAGTACAGTGAGATCTTTCCTTTATCGTCACCTTAGGAAATAATCTTAAGCTTATGGACACTAAGGTTACCAACAGTAACAAATACAACTAGGGGAACAGTTTACGATCCGATTCCACACGCAAGGGCAGAGTAACAAAGTTCAATCCCCTTGAAGGCTCCTCGACATGGTCAATTCGAGGTTTACCGACAAGTGACCCCAGGCTCCTTGACAATGGTTAATCCGAGGTTTATCGTTTGTAATGCGCGCAGATCTTCCATCTTTCCCAATGAAACAGAATTGATTGTCTCAAAGGTTCGAACATGATCTCGTGATTAACTTCTTTAAGAGAAGCTTCCAAGATTGTACCAATTACAATTGGATTTATTTCCTACCGCAAGATTTATCTACTTGTTTGTTTTTACTATCTTGGAGAGTTAATTACTCCCTACTCCAAGATACTAGCTTAAGCTATATTGGTGATAAGAGCCCTAGAAATAAAAAGATTACTAGATGAATTTTAATTAAGCGTTGTTTTTATGGGCTGTTCTTTAAGTCAATAGGTATGGAAATGAAACTTTGATGGTGTGAAGACTCGACTTCCAAAAACACTAAAAATGCACCTAAAAATGATAATCAATTCGTTTTTCTTTCAATGAAATTCTAGCTAAAGAAAGAGTTCGAGAATGCAATTCTTTTAAGAGACAATTCCTTCTTTGAACATAAAGAATAAATGAAAGAAAATCTTTTAGTCTTTTCAACAAGAACTCAAAACGAGACAAATTATCAATGCTCACAATAAAATCCTTTTAACTTTCAAAAGCTGAAACTACAAAAAACAATTTTCCTTCAAAAGAGATCCACAAATTTTAAAAAGCACTCAAAACTAAAAAACTAATTTTGAGATCTACAAACTTTAGAAATCTAATTGAATAAAAGCTTTAATTTTTTTTTTTTGAGAACGTCTTACTTAGTTGTTCAATAAGCTAAGAATTCATTTGTCCAGAATAACAAACAAATCAAAAAACATCTAGATATGTTTTTTTTTATAAAATTGAAATTCAAAACTTTATAACAAAGTTTTTCAAAGATTTGCAAAGAAACAATTAGATCTATTTCTCAAGAAAGGATGGATTTCACAAACAGGTCAGACTCATCAAGAAGACAAAAAGACCAATGCAATATGAGGTATTTCAACTTCCAATCTTTGAATCACTACAGAGACCAAGTGAAAAGCAATCCAAAATGCAAAACTTCTAGATCATCAAAAACACAAATACTGTTGGAACTCACTCACAAGAGATTTTTGATATAAACAACACAAATTTGGGCAGATACTAGAAACCCTAAATCGAATTAAAGATAAACTAGAAGAAGAAATCTAGAATTTTTCAAAAATTTCAATAAGGTCCGCAAGCTCCCAGAAGTAACAAGTGTGGTCCTGCACTGTTTACTAAAGGAAATTGCGAAACTGCCCGCACTGTGCAAGAAAACAAAGTGCGGTCCCTAGAAAAGTTTAAGAAAACCTCAAAAGACTTCAAAATTTTTAAAAGAAAAGTAAAACTAAGCTACCCTGTCAAGTATACATCAATCAAAAACCAGGAAAGACATTTTTTCAAATCGAAATAAAGGAAAACAAAAAACAACAAGTTCTTTCCCTAGCAGAGTCGCCAATTTGTTGTGCGGATAAATCAATTTTGCAGACAAGATCGATCTCCCTAGTACCAAAAGGTAATCTAGCAACAAACAACCAAATAAACCTATCTTTCTCTAAACATGTGCGATTTACAAAAGAATACTATAAAGGTGTCAAGGTCTTACCGTAGATCCAATGCTTGTTCGAAGTTGTTGTCCCTTGTGCACTTGAAGGAGTTATCTTTGTAAACTTGCAGTCACAAACAATCAAACATTAAATAGCACCTGTATAGTAAACATTATAAATCATGCTTATCATGGTGATCAAGGAATCCATGAAATAAATAGTGAATTAACAGCGTATTGAGAAAAATGAATTCATTTGTATTAACTTTGAAAGAAGGAAAACCTTACAACCTTAGCCTTGATGTTGAACAGGCCTTCCCGGAGTCCGAAGCAGGAATCTCCTCTATTCCGACAAGCCTTGCACTCTTCCGACTGAGACAAATAGAGGTATGTGATCTCTCCTCACAAAATCTCAGTTAAATGAGTCTAAATCCCAACAACACTTAACCTCAAATAATTCTAAAGCTTGAACTCCCTTTGAGGCTACCCAATGCCTCTTTTTATAGTGCAAAAGAGGAGGTTTCAGTTCCAACTATGAAGGGATAAAATCCTCCTTCAAAGGGATAAACTCCTCACATCAAGGGGTTAGCTCCATAAGGTAAGGGATACATGAACCTCAAAAGAGTGGTTTTGCCACCGCAAAATTCTTTCTAGAGGCTTCTAGAATTTACTGAAAGTGAGCTTTTTGAGTTTATTTGCGCCTTTTTAATCTTTTACAGAGGTCCACACCCATAACACAGAGAAAGTGCGTTTAGGTACGTAGGAGTAATGAACATTAGGTGCAGGACCGCAGGCAAGATACAGAGAAAGTTCGATACCAAAGTTAAGGAGATTTTTAAGAACTTTTCTCTTATTTTCAAGGCTTGACATGAGGAATTGATGTGTTAGACTTGCAAAGGAGGAAGTATGAGTGATAATGAGCTCATACAAATATCAGAATGTCAAGATGACAATTTTTAGTGCAACAATGTTATGCATGTTCCAGGTCTGAAGAAGAACTTGGGCTCAGTCGCAATGTTGGAGGACATAGGTTATGACGTTGTTTTTAGTAAAGGAAAAGCTTTCCTGCGACATAAAACAACGGGTCAAACCAAGAGGATAGGGATTCGAGTCAAGAATCTCTATAAGCTATAGGCGCCCTCGAATGAATCGGCCTGACCCGAATGCGCCTGGTTAGGCAACCTCACACGGCACGCTTGATCGAACGATGCCACAAGGGAGAAAACGCCAAACGGGCCGCTCGAACGTGCACAAGGCACCCGGGCGGTCACAACTTAGCAAAACTAATACGGGCGTCCTCGAACGAAACCACCCAACCCGAACGCACTCGGTCGGGCGATCTCACACGGCGCGACACAACGTGCTCGATCGAACAATGCCACAAGGGAGCAATTGGCAAACGGGCCACCTGAATGTACACAAGGCACCCGGGCGGTCACAACTTAGCAAAATTGATACGGGCGCCCTTGAATGAAACGGCCTGGCCCGAACACACCCGGTCGGGCGACCTCACATGGCACGACACGACAAACAATGCTACAGGGGAGCAAACAGCAAACGGGCCGCCCGAATGTGCACAAGGCACCTGGGCAGTCACAACTTAGCAAAATTGATACAGGCGCCCTCAAACGAAACGACCCGACTCGAACTCGCCCGATTGGGCCGCGACCTCACACAGCGCGATGCGACGTGCCCGAACAAACGATGCCATAAGGGAGCAAACGGAAAACGGGCTGCCCGAACGTGCACAAGGCACCCCGACGGTCACAACTTAGCAAAACTGATACGCGGGCGCCCTCGATCGAAACGGCCCGACCCGAACGCGCTTGGTCGGGCGACCTCACACGGCGCGACACGACGAACGATGCCACAAGGGAGAAAACGGAAAACGGGCCTTCCGAACGTGCACAAGGCACCTGGGCGGTCACAACTTAGCAAAACTGATATGTGCGCCCTTGAATGAAACGACCCGACCCGAACACGCCCGGTCGGGCGACCTCACACGGCGCGACACAACGTGCCTGACCGAACGATGCTACAAGGGAGAAAACAGCAAACGGGCCTCCCGAACGTGCACAAGGCATCCGAGCGGTCACAACTTAGCAAAACTGATATGGGCGCCCTCGAACGAAACGGCCCAACCCGAACACGCCTGGTCGAACGACCTTACACGGCGCGAAACGACGCACCCGAACGAACGATGCCACAAGGGAGCAAACAGAAAACGGGCCACTCGAACGTGCATAAGGCACCTGGGCAATCACAACTTAGCAAAAATGATACGGGCGACCTCGAACGAAACAACCCGGCCCGAATGCGCCCGGTCGGGCAACCTCACATGGCGCGACATGACGAATGATGGCACAGGGGAGAAAACGGTAAATGGGCCGCCCGAACGTGCACAAGGCACCTGGGCGGTCACAACTAAGCAAAACTTATATGGGCGCCCTCGAACGAAACGGCCCGACCCGAACGAACGATGCCACAAGGGAGAAAACATAAAACAGGCCGCCCGAATGTGCACAAGGCACCCTGGCGGTCACAACTTAGCAAAAATGATACGCGGGCACCCTCGAATGAAACGGCTCGGCCCGAACGCACTCGGTTGGGCGACGTCACATGGCGCGACACGACAAACGATGCCACAGGGGAGCAAACTGAAAACGGGCCGCCCGAACGTGCATAAGGCACTCGGGCGGTCACAACTTAGCAAAACTGATACGGGCGCCCTCGAATGAAATGGCCCGGCCGAACGTGCCCGGTCAAGCGACCTCAACCGACACAACACCACACGCTCGACCGAACGATGCCACAAAGGAGTAAACGACAAACAGGTTGCTTGAATGTGCACACGCTGGCACCCAGGCGGTCACAACTTAGCAAAACTGATACGGGCGCCCTCGAACGAAACAACACAACCTAAATGCGCTTGGTCGGGCGCCCTCACATGGCGCGCCTGACCGAACGATGCCACAAGGGAGCAAACGACAAACGGGCCACCCGAACGTGCACAAGGCACCTGGGCGGTCACAACTTAGCAAAACTGATACGGGTGCCCTCGAACGAAATGGCCTGACCTGAATGCGTCTGGTCGGATGACCTCACACGGTGCGACACAGTGTGCCCGACCGAACGATGCCACAAGAGAGCAAACAACAAATGGACTGCGCGAATGTGCACAAGGTACCTGGGCGGTCACAACTTAGCAAAACTGATACGAGCGCCCTCGAACGAAACAACTCGACCCGAACGCGCCCGATCAGGCCACGAACTCATACGACGCGACACGGCGTGCTCGATCGAACGATGCCACAAGGGAGCAAATGACAAATGGGCCGCTCGTACGTGCCCAAGGCACCCGGGCGGTCACAACTTATCAAATCTGATACGCGGGCGTCCTCGAACGAAACGACCCAGCCTGAATGCGCCTAGTCGGGCGACCTCACACGTCGCGACACATCGAACGATGCCACAGGGGAGAAAACGACAAACGGGCCGCTCGAACGTGCACAAGGCACCTGGGCGGTCACAACTTAGCAAAACTGATACAAGCGCCCTCAAATGAAACGACCCAACCCAAACGCACCCGGTCGGGCGACCTCACACGGCACGCTCGACCGAACGATGCCACAAGGGAGCAAACGGCAAACGGGCCGCCCCAACGTGCATAAGCTGACAGTCGGGCGGTCACAACTTAGCAAAACTGATATGGGTGCCCTCGAACGAAACGACCCGATCCGAACGCGCCTGGTCGGGCGACCTCACACAGCGCGACACGCCGCGCCCGAAAGAACGATTCCACAAGGGAGCAAACGGCAAACGGGCCACCCGAATGTGCACAAGGCACCTGGGCGGTCACAACTTAGCAAAACTGATACGGGCGCCCTCGAACGAAACAAACCGACTCGAACGCGCCCAGTCGGGCGACCTCACACAGCGCGACACAACACACCCGACCGAATGACGCCACAAGGGAGCAAACGACAAATGGGTCGCCCGAACGTGCACAAGGCACCTGGGCGATCACAACTTAACAAAGCTGATACGGGCGCCCTCGAACGAAACGACCAGACCAGAACGCGCCCGGTCGGGCAACCTCACATGGCGCGACACGACACGCTCGAACGAACGATGCCACAAGGGAGAAAACGGCAAACGGGTCACCTGAACGTGCACAAGGCACCCGACAGTCACAACTTAGCAAAACTGATACATGTGCCCTCAAACAAAATGGCCCGACTTGAGCCAGACGCGCTCGGTCGGGTGACCTCACACGGCATGCCCGACCGAACGATGCCACAAGGGAGCAAACGACAAACGGGCCGCCCGAACGTGCACAAGGCACTCGGGCGATCACAACTTAGCAAAACTGATACGGGCGCCCTTGAACGAAACGACCCGACCCGAACGCGCTCGGTTGGGTGACCTCAACAAATAGGTTGCACGAACCCAAACAAACGGGTTGCACGAACGTGCACAAGGCACACAAGCAGTAACAACTTAGCATTTTTTATGCAACCTCCCTTAGATGATCCAACTCGAACACGTTTCCTGTGGCGCCCTCACACGACATGACCCGACCCGCCCGAACGAAGGGCACACGAGGGAGAAAACGGAAAAGGGATCACACAAACTTGCACAAGAAACATTAGTGGTAACAACTTAGCATTTTTGATACGACCACCCTCACATGACCCAACCCAACCCGACTTGCCCGAACGTGTTTCCTTGGGTGCCCTCACAATATGGCACGACCTGACCTGACCCGACCCGAACTTGTTTCGTTGGGCAGCATCACATGACTCGACCTGACCCACCCAAACGCGTTTCCCTGGGCTCCCTCATGACATGGCCCGACATGACCTGACCCAGTCGGACATGTTCCTTGGGCGCCCTCACATGACTCGACCTGACCCAACCCTCTCGAACATGTTTCCTTGGGCGCCCTCACGGTATAACATGACCCAACCAGACTCGACTCGAATGCATTTCCTTACGCGACATCACACAACCCAACTCGACCCGACCCGCCTGAACGTTGAAGGCACGAGAGAGAAAATGACAAATGGGTCGCATGAACGTGCACAAGGTACACGGGTTGTCACAACTTAGCATTTTTGATACGGATCGACCTCCCTCACATGATTTGCCCGAACGAGTTTCCTGTGGCGCAATACTGACACTTATCTCCAAACGCTGCAATACTGACACTCAGGCCTCATCATATCATGTATGACACCCTATAAGGAGTGGTATTGAAAATATGAAGAATATGACAAAGGGGATGACTATCTAGAAGATGACTCTACCACTAGGATAATTAGTCAAGGTAAATTTGACTAGTTATACTAAAGGATTGTTGGAGTAGAAAATTGTCATGGGTACCACATATTTTCGAGGTAGCTAGGAATATAATATTTATAAGTCAAATGGGTGATGCAATCATGCATATCATATTTAAGAAGGATTCATGTAAGATGATTCGTGGTGTGATGGTGTTGATAAGAGGTGTTCAGATTGGCATATTATACAAGTTGTAAGGGCATATTGACCAAAATGGTTGCAATAGTGCAAATGTTCATAAAACTTATGGGTCAACCCTCTTGTTTAGTCAACAAGACCAGGTTGTATTATTAAAATATGTGACACAATGGAGAGAAAAAAATTTCAGTTATGCAAAGCAAAGGTATGATTAAAGTTTTGGATAGTAACTCTCTAAAAGTTGCTTTATGTGAATATTGTATTTATGGGAAACAAAATTGTGTTAAATTCCCATTTGGTACTACAAGGGAAAATAGAATTATGGAGTTAATTAATAGTAATGTATATTGGATAGTACTAATGCAATGACTAGGTCTATCCATATATTATGTTTTCTTCATTGATAATTTCTCCAAGATGACATGGATATATTTCCTAAGGAAGAGGTCTAACGTTTTCAATAAATTTCAAGAGTTCAAATCTCTTATGGAGAACCAAATAGATAGAAAGGTAAAGGTTATGATAATCGATAACAAAAGTGAATTATATGGTAAATAATTTAAGACACTTTTATCAGTATTGCTGCTTTGGAGAAAATCGCGGAAAAACACGTTTCTCAAATAACGCCGCCTGCGATTATTGGCTTTCCAAAACGTCGGAAGCAAGACCGACGTTTATTTGAGAAACGTCACTTTTCCGACGTTTTCTCCAAAGCGTCGTAATATCGACGAATGTGTAATAGACGTCGCAATTTCGACGTTTTGTCCCATAAACGTCGTAAGTCCGACGAAAAGTTTAAAACGTCGCATTTCCGACGAAAAACATAAACGTTGCAAAAGCGACGATGTCCCTAAATGTCAGTATAGCGACGGTTTGTGGCGGGATTTCAAATATTGATAGAAATTGGGGAAATTTCCGACAATACGACAAAAGTGTCAGAACTAAAGTGTCGGAATTTCCGCCAAATGTACTAGTGTGTCAATGAAATTGAAATCTCCAAGTGTTTTCTCCATCACCACATCGACCTCCTCTTATAATCATATGTTGGAGCACCAATAAACTAGGATTAAAACATAATTGATGGCCAAGATAATCTTGGAGTCGATCCGTGTAAGTTTCCAGATGATTCAGACCTTGATTTAATTAATACTGATTAATTAACCATATTTCCTAAGTTTAGACTTATGAAATATTTAAAAATGAGTTAATAATCTAATTAAGCCACTTATAGGTAGAATTTCAAGATATGATTTATGGGTTTTGGATATCCCATGTATTTTAACCTCTCCACAAAATTTCGTGGCTAGAACACATATGAGGCTACACAAACTAACACCCCCTCTTAGCGAGGGATGTGTTATAGTGCTGCACCTACTTCCAGAACAACCTGTCTCTAGATCATCTCTTGTCATGTTGCTGATGTTTGGCTACCGCTACCCACCAACCAATGCACAACTCTGATATGAGCTACATATGTGTTGCTGCTGACCATACTAAACTACTGCCAACATTGTATCTGCACTCCAACTCCCTCTCATTTTTTGTTGTTGGAAATGCAACGAATACAACAAAAACATCCAAAATACTAAACTAACAATGGTTAATATGGTGTATTTGTCACCTAAGTCTTGACTGTTACTAGCCTTTGCACGGTACACTGAAGACTTTGTGCTGCTGTTGACTTTTCACTGTTTCCAACTCTGCATTGAGCTCCCTAACATCTGACTGATACTAGTCTCTGCAACTATCACTGGAATCTGACTGCATCAAGTGATACTGATCCATCCTGCTACTGAATACTTTGGGCCCTTGTAGCTAGGTATTTATCCATGAGGTGGAATCATCAAGGACCCTACCCATATGACACATAAGAGTCTCATACTCCTCCACCTAGATCTGGTGCCCCACTATCTCCTTTCAAGCCTAGTCCCTGGTTGGGACCCTTCCTTTATTTGCAACTCGCTCTAGACAACCCGCACTTCCTCTAACACTTATTTTCGACAACTGAAAGTTGAATTGTTGTCCAGATATAAATTTTGGCTAACTCGCACAACCTCCTTTGGAAATCTCATACAATAATCCTTGCAAAGCTGCGATATCTGTGAAATTCAAAACTATAGAAAATAAACTCGAAAATCTCCCTCTGTCTCGTTGCTCAATTTTCTACTCGCACTCCCTTCTAGAGTGAGAATATATGTTCACAATACTACCAATGTGAAATTGCAAAAGTTAGATCTGTAAATCTCGAGATCCCCTGAGAGAAATTTTCCCTCGTGTGTGCTTCTCTCTCTTCCACTCGACGTTGAATTTTCTCTAGAAAGCTGTTGCAAAAACCTCTGCGTCCAGCTCGAGATATGCCTAATGAAAATACTGAGTTGCTCCCTCTGCCTCTAGAATCGCTCGATGTGAATAGATCAAATTTTTATGCCCCTCACTCAGACAAATTGAATCTCCTGGAGTAACTCAACCTCTTGGCAAAGTGATTGCATTGCCCCTAGGAAATTTTGATCCGCTGCCCACATTGAACGATGAAATTCTTTCCTCTTCGCTTTTGAGCTCTCCCGCTGATCAATTGTGCTCTGATACCATGTGAAAATTCTGTAAATCGGAATCCTGTTGCACCAATTGGAAATTATTCTCGTAATTGCTAATTTTAATTTAACAATTTATTTGATGTTTCCAATGGAAAAAATTGAATACATCACACTGCATCCTTCACAAATAAAATTGTTTGGAAAAATAAAAGCTGGAAGAAATTCTAGCACACACACACAAAATTTACACAATTATTTTTGGACAAAATTCCCGGAAAAACCCAACTTGGGGAAACCGATGCAACAGTGAGGGTTTTATTTTATTATGAAACACTGAAATTTGAGTACATCTATGGATGCCCAACTGGAAATCCAAACAAAAAGAAAATATGGGCAATATACTGAAGGGAAATTACCCTTCTCCCATAAGCAATTTCTGGCACGACTTGCCTAGTGAAACTTGACCTCCTGGAGCTTTGTGTTAGCGTCTGCGCTGCTCTGCGTAGTTGGCTAGAAGAGTTGCCTCAAATTTGGCTGTCACTGAAGTCGTTTTGCCTTTATATTCTGAGAAAATCATCTCTCCAAACCTTTGGGACTTCTTCTTGGCCCCTGGAACTAAGAACGATTTTTGCTTCATCCAAATCGAACTACCCGATTAAAGCAACTATGTTGTCCCTCAGCGCTGCCTCTCTGAGATAACTTGACCCTCTTGTTGTCGCCTCTCCCGATTTCAAAAATCTATCCTCCAGATTCGTGTCCCTTCCCCTCAAAGTGCTTCGATCTCACTAAATCCCTCTCTAGAAACTGACTACTGCTACTCATGAAATCAATCTCCTAGTGAAATCGAACTCTCAAAGTGTCTTCTCCATCACCACATCGACCTCCTCTTATAATCCTCTATTGGAGAACCAATGGCCAAGATTAAAACAAAATCAATAGTTAAGATCATCTTGAAGTCGATTTGTGTGATTTTCTAGATGATTCTTGCCTTGACTTAATTAATATTGATTAATTAACCATACTCCCTAAGTTTAGACTTCTAATCTAATTAAGCCACTTCTAGGCGGAATTTCTAGAAACGATTTCTGGGTTTTGGAGATCTTATGTTTTCTAGCCTCTCCACAAAATTTGGTGGCTTTAACACATTTGATGCTACAAACACTAACATTAGGCAGGGCTTTCACATTGTGGGTTGCTTCACACCCTTCTAGTGATAAGGTTATGGCTTCCCTATATAGAAATAGATCTGGAGACTCTCTTGAGAATTCATACATGGCGTTCTGGTACGAAGTAGATAAAACAATATTGTGATTATTAGGGAAAATCATTTCTGAAGCTAGGTCCCATTTCACTCTTGTGATGGGCAGGCTAGAAAGTTTTAGGAATGAGGTGGAAATAGTCCAGGCAGCTTCAAAATTTATCATGACGAAGATTGAGAATATTGATTGCACGGTAGAGAACATGGAAGAAAATGTGGAAATCACAGTAGTATCTGTTTTGAAGGAGGAATTTGGATTAGAGGAGGGAGGCGATAATGATTAGGTAAGGGGCGTTCAGGGTGCTCTTTCTCCAAATAATATTGCACAATTGAAAATCCAACAAGTGGCTGCACATCGGGAACCAAATAATGCATGTTTGTTAGCAGAATCCGAGGCAGTAGAGATGGTCGAAATTGGATATCATGTGCTAGAGGATGATTATTAGTTGGTATATATATGTAGTTTTTTTTGATGTTATGCAAATATTGTTGAAGTTAACAAGAACAATGAAATTGGCATCTGGAAACAACATGACAACACCTACACTAAGTGTGTGACGAGGAGGTCCAAGCAGCACCTACACTAAGTATGGGACCAGGAGGTCCAAGAAGCACCTACACTAGGGTGGGACCAGGAGGTCCAAGCAGCATCTACACTAGTGTGGAACCACAGGTCTTAGTGGCACCTACATTGGTGTGGGCTAAATTTGGTGCATGTCTATTTTAGTTATCCCCTAATTAAGATGGACAATAAAATGTAATCTAATCTCAAAATAACTTGTAATAGTTAACTGAGTGCGATAAACTCAGTTAACTCATGAATTACGAGTTGAGGGTAGTTTGTGATGGATGCAGAGAAATTCTAGTTGTAACAGAGTTCGAAGTGCAGTGGTGCATTAGTTAATGTAGGTTGTAATCAGTTTAACTCAGTTAAGTGAGTCAATCTCAGTTGTGCTAGTTGTAAATGTTAGATACACTAGTGAGATATCAAGTGAATTAAATATTTTTTAATTCACAATCAGTGATCTCACATGCAACTGAGAATTTACTATTATTAGCTGCATGCATGTCAGTTCCAGTAGAGACCCAGTTGAGATCTAGGTGAAAGGGAAGTGTGACTATTAGTTGTGATATTAGAAAGCTACCCAGGTGTAGTTAAAACACCACATGATGCCCATTATTCTCTGCGCAGTTTAGGAAGGTTGAAATTCCTGAAGAATAGGGATTTCATTCATTAGGAATTCCGTGAGAAAAGCAAAATGAAGACAGGTTGATAATTGGCTAAGTGTTGGCCTGATTTTGTTTGGATCAGTGTGAGATGATAGACAGATTGCAAGAGACTGTTGTGAGAAGAGTTCCATTGTAATTATTTCATGGTTCCTTCTGGAATATACAATAGAATATAGTGGGGTTTTGAGCAGCAAGCTTTCCCTGAGAAATTATCTGTGTTGTGGTTTGATTGATTCTTCTTTGCTTCATGTGATTTGCGTTTGTGTTTTAAATTCCGCAATTGATTTGTAGAAGCGATTCAGTATCTAGCTTTAGTACATTGTTAGATCAGATTGAATCCATGATATAAATATATGTTGTGTAATTTCTACAAATATGTAATGTTGATGGGGTTTTTTGGTGAATGTATAAGGATAACGTAGTAGAAAAAATGGGAAAGAAAACTCTGCAGACCTTCTGCCTATGGTCAAAACTATTTTGTAGGGACATGGATATGATGTTGCTTCTGTATGTATTGGTGTTGGCCATAATCTGGTTCGTTTAATGTAAATAAAACCATTATTAAAAAAAAAATAAAAAAATAAAAGAAATGACATACATGAATATAGAATCTAAGGCAGTCAAAGAGACTTACTTTTGTTTTAACGAAAAATATGTCATTAACTATAGTTCATGAGGCCTGTTACCCACCACCAATGGGTGATCCCATAAGAAAATTTCTCTTAGATTTGTCTTTGGTCGATAGCTAGTAGCTCCTCGCCAACCACCTGATAGATTTGATGTGCTACATTTTCTTTGCCACCTAAGTCGACCATTGTGTGCCTTCTCTCATCTATCATGATCGTATGCTTTAAAGTGGGTCATATGATCCCAAAGGTATGATTTTTCGCTATGTAATTAGATATTTATGTTTGTTTTACTTGGGAACACTTTGGCATGGATTACTAGGTGGCTTAGAAGGAGGAAAGGCTTTGAATTTACTCTTGTTCTCTTACCCTAATTGGGGGGTTAATCCAGAATCCTAGTCCCTTGGGATATCCTTTATTAACTATCATATTTAGGAGTGATACTACATGGGAGACCTTGATTTTGGTTGTTTGGTCCCGCTTCACGATACCATATATCCCACTCGCCTTTGCTCATTACAATACCTTTTCATATTTTCCCTATTTGGGTCCACATTAGTCCATCAGGTCCATAAAAGGAAAAAGGAAAATGAAGATGGGTGAAAAAAAAGGGCCAAGGTAACTCATGTACCATGATTTCTCCCAACTACATTCATATAATCAAGTTGTGGGCTTCTCTCATCATCACTACTCTTGTAGCATGGCATGTGGCTTGGAGCCTCATTGGGGGGTTAATCCAGAATCCTAGTCCCGTGGGATATCCTTTATTGACTATCAGATTTAGGAGTGATACTACATGGGAAACCCTGATTTTGGTTGTTTGGTCCTGCTTCACGATACCATATATTTCACTCACCTTTTCTCATTACAATACCTTATCATATTTTCCCTACTATGGGTCCACATTAGTCCATCATGTCCATAAAAGGAAAAAGGAAAATGAAGATGGGTGGAAAAAAAAAGGCCAAGGTAACTCATGTACCATGATTTCTCCCAACTTCATTCATATACTCAAGTTGTGGGCTTCCCTCACCATCGTTACTCTTGTAGCATGGCATGTGGCTTGGAGCCTTCCCTTTGTCCCCACTTTGTTCCATCATTGTTTTACATGAAATCTGCCATTTGAAGGGTGTACCTTGGACTTGTCATTCCCTTATAGGAAACCACCTAATAGGGTATTTCATTAACCTTTCCTACTAAGCAAGGTAACACTAACACATGCTCAAAGCCCCAAATTTAGAAGGGAAACCCACTATAAGGTGTTCATTTTTTCCCTTGATTTACAAGCTTATTTACTCAATTGCACTAATAAATCATTGTATTGGAAGGTGAAGAGACACATTGGATCTTATATAGGATTATAGGTGAATTTTCATCTTGGTATTGGCCTCGCTATACAGGATCCAAGCCCTTTAGAGGATCACATTGGCATTTGTAGGTTGAGCATTAAGAGCCATGGGCCTCCATCCATGCAGAGCATTGTTTGCCACGCCACTAGATTCTTCAATACCAACATTTGCATGTTTGTGTCCCATTTATCTAGAGATGATGATGCACTTGGACCATGTTGTTCCAGTCGGCTACACACTGCACCCGATTCTTGGCACTTGTTCCAAAGCCCAGAGGAGGTTATGTCTTTCCTAGGGAGACATGGGAGGGCATGTGTCATCTTCTATCCCTCATTGATAGAGCATCAACTTGATCTTGAGCCACTTTGAGACCCATGAGATGCATTTGGAGCCCACAAAGCGTAAATTGGGATTTGGAGATGTTTTGCAGCATAAAGAGGACATCCTCGTCTTCATCATGATTTTTTAGGCCCTCTCTCACATTTTTAGCACATAGGCCTAAACACTTCCCCTCTAGGCCTCCACGCATGTATGATGTCATCCATGCGTGGGCCTAGGAGGTAAATTCAATTTGATTTTGAGATATCATAGTTGGCTTGTAACCATGGGTGGGTTACTTAGCATATTAAGCGCGTGGGGGAGATTTGTCTTTTAAAATCTTTAACTCTTAATTCTTTTATCAATAGGAGAGACCTAGTCTCATCATAACATCACACTTCGGATTTTCGATACCTCTTTTAGAGATATTTAGACATGTAGTTGTGGATGGTTTTTTGGAGATTTTGGATGAATTTTTATGTTTGGATAAATTCATTATCTTTCTTGGAGCTTCGATTTGGTGTTGTTATGGATGGAAATTTTCTTCACTATCTTGTAAGTGCTCTTTATTGATGAATTTATTATTTTGTTAATGTATAATGCATGGAATATTGTCTCATGGTTATTAATGTGCCGTAATTGATGAAATATGGTCTAAAAGTTGTAATTATTGGTATTTTACATGTATTACTTATAGATAGTGAATGAATGAATGTTACTAAGGGATTTGTTGCATATGCATCCTTGAAACTCCATTAACAAGTGTCATAGAAGTATAAATATATAGAGGTGTTGTGCAACTGCTTCCATTAAGGGTAGGGAAGTTTCTTCCTTTAGGTCTCCTTAAAAGATTGAGTTGTTAAAATTGTGATAATCCTTGACTCCATAGCCTCCCAATGGTTATGTATTGATCCTGAATCCTTGGTGATCACATTTAACTTGAAAATAATCTTCCTTTTCACCTTTATTCCTATCCCTTTAAGGATAAGGAGGCCCTTCTAGGGCTTGGTGTGAAATCCTTTGGAGGGAGGCAAATCAAATTCCTTTTGAATAAATTCTTCCTTAATGTCTCCTTTACGGATCCTCAAGTTTTGGTGGAATTCCAACGGTGGAATTTCTAGAAATTTGAAGCCCTGGCCATTGCATCAAGAGGGAACCATAGAAGCTAATCCTTCAACTTGGGGATTGTTTGAAGGCATGTACTTTAGTACTTGTTGAAGTAAATCTTAGATTGTTTTTTCTCTTGTCTACCTTCACCTTAGATTCACTCATATCTCATCATATATCTCAACCCTAGGTCTCGTGTAGTCACTTTTCAAAGGGGTTTTTTGTGGAAGGTATTACTAGCTTCAACCAAAGCTCATACTCTTTTCAACCCTTCCATTGAATGAGCCACCTTACCTTACTTGAAACCTATTATAAATATAATCTATCATAAGTGAGTATTATTGGGACTCCTCCCATCGATGAAAATTTGAGAACAATAAAGGACTTAGGCTGTGGTGACAGTGGGCTTGTGTCCTAGGTGTTGTTGTGCTCTCTATCTTTTGCCTATTTCACAAGCCTTTTTAGTTTGTCCAACAAAATTTTTGGCATCATTTTCGAGGAGGAAGCAGGTCTATTTCCTTGGTTTGAATATTTGAAGAGAGGTGATTCATATTGCAACAATATAGATGCTCTTCTCCTAACTCCAATTCTAAAAACCCCTAGTTTTCTTGGAGGTGAAGAACTTGAAGACACAATTCCTCCCAGAACTAGGGCTGCTACAAATAAAGGGGAGAGAACTCCATCACATGTTAGAAATAACCTACTGCCCAAATTTGAGGAATTTTATACCACAAATATCAACATGAATAACAACTCTAATTAAAATCAAAACCAACGTAATGCCCCTAAGACCAAAATATATCTTACTGATGCTTTCAAACCTTGAAATTGAGTGACAACCCTAATAATTTTTCAAAGAAATATGATGAATGTTTACCCAATTTCAAAGGGATTGCTAATCAGACAATTGAAACCCATGTAGACGACTTCTTTTGGGAAACATGGCCTCGACGATGATGAGGATCTTTTAATGATGCTATTTTCCTTAACCTTTGAGGGAAATCATAGGGAATGGTACCTTAGTCTCCCTTCGGCTAACATTGGTGACTTTGACAATAATTAGAAGTTTTTAAGAAAATATGGGTATATGATGTTGATGGAGCTTTTAACCTTGAAAATTTTAACCACATGGAAAAGAAAGGAAATGAAGGTGTTGGGGAGTTAGTCCAAATGTTTGATAGGATTGTGAGAGACATCCCTGATCACGGTAAGCCCATCGTAGCTCAAATATTTGATAAATTCATTAAAGTTGTTGGGGGGCACTTGACTTATCACCTAAAGGATAAGAAACCTAGGGCGCTTGCTAAAGTAAAGAAGATTGTTATTGAGGTAGAAAAAAAACCAAATGCTACTAACATTGAAATGCTTGATCCCCTTAGGGTTAGGGTTGAGGCTAATAGGAGAAAACTTAAGTATCAGGGTGGGGAAACCCTAGTCATGACCCTTAAGAAAGATGAAAAAATCTATAAGGATATGGAAGAAAGAAACGAGTTATATATGAATAGATTCACTGCTCTTGAAAATGCACAAAAATCAAACTTTGTTCCAAAGAATAAGCCCTTTGTAAAGAAACCTAATGAAGAAGGCAAACAAAGTCCACCCCATTTTCCCAATAACTTAACTCCAACTAATACTATGGGACATGATGAATAATCTTCTGAGCATGAGAAAAGCGATTGTGTTGGCGAAGAAACTGAAAATGTGGAGGGTGGGGAGAAAATGAATGTCATTGGTGAAATTGAAGCCTACAACATTATGTTAGGTGGTACATAACTACATCCTCTGATTAGTGAAGTAAAACTCAAAGATGGAAAATATTAACATATATTGAATTTCGATGATGGTGGGAGATTCGAAGGGGACCAATATTATAGCAAAATGGACAAAGACCCCTTATTAAGTGCCAATGCATCAAAAGGGAAGGAACCTACTCCTAAGGACCCCCCAAGGAAAGATCTTCCTAAGAAATATAATACCGAAAAGGATCCTCCCAAAGGGGAACCTAAGAACAAGACCAAAAGTAAGGAAATTGAGTTAGACATTGATGTAGGTTTTTGTGTCGGAAAGATGACTATGCAAATTACAATAAAGGAGATGTGATCTATTGTGGATTTTTGCTTATGGAGCTAATTTTTGGGGTTGGAGATGTCATTTTGGAGTAATAAAGGATTGATTTATGCATGTATCTTCTAAGTTTTCTTGTTTTGGAATTTCTTTCATGTCTAGTGCATGGTATGGTTATTGTCTACGCTTTCTGTGTGCTATTAATTATTGAAATTGTTTCTATGGAATATTAGTAATGGTATTGTATGCATTAGTCATATTAGAATTCACATGAGCCTCCCATGAGTGAATCTTTAAACTAGCCCTCTTTGAATTTTCTCCCTCATAAAAATGATAACTAGTGTGTGGAACCTACGGTTTCATCTTCCCTCACTCCTTGCTAGTTTTTAGTTTCTCTTGTTAAGTGGGTATCACATAGACTCCATCACCCAAGATCAAGGAACTTGCCTTATTCACATAGGTTATCACACCAAAAACTCTTATAAACTCACTCTTTTTCTGGAAAACTTGAATGCTAGCCTCTTAAGGAAAGCCACTAGCTAGTGTTAAGGGATAGATTTTAACTAAGGTTAACAACATTGCCTTGTGGAGGGATTCAACACTTAGTTTATAGGTATTTTACTCAAATCAACCTTTTTCCATGGCTAATTTCTCCATTTTGGGGCTGACATCCTTTTCACTAGGTAATTTTTTCCCTAGCTAAGGCCTAGTTTTCCCATAGGCTTCAACTTGGGGATCGTTGAAGGCTTGTTGTGCCATTGATTAGTCATATACAATTGTTTTCAAGCTTGTTCTTGGCCTTGTGGCCCTAGATGACTTTATTGACCTTGATTAATCTCAAAACCTAAGACATGTTGTGCCCTAATTAGGCCTACAAGAGGATGTGCAATTCCTATTTGTGCTAGCTAAGCCTTATCCCTAAGAGGAGCATATGCGCTTGGATTATTTTATCAACATTGTTCCTTGAATTTGATATATATCATAGGTGACCTAATATAGGAAAGCCTCTCTAGTGGTGAAATTCTCCTGAAGAGGAGGAGGTAGTGGTTGTTGTGACAATGGGCCACACCACATGGTGTTGTCCATTTGTCTAGTGCTTGTCTTGTGAGATCCTCTCACAAGACTTGCTAGATTTTGAGGAAACAAGGCCTTAGGAGCTAGGAATATGAAAACAACTCATAACCTTGCAAATGTTGATGGAAAGTCAAAAGTGCTAAGGAGACAGCAATAGAAATCCACATTTGAGTTGTGCAGTAGCCCTAGTTAGCAATACATAGATAGGGATTGCAACATCATAAGTCCACATGAGCGGTTTTCCAACCCACATATAAATGAATTGATGGCACATAAGAGTGGGATGGATAGGTGTTATAAGGAAGTTAGAACCCAATATTGTATGTGGTTTC
Source organism: Pinus albicaulis (assembly GCA_034641835.2). NCBI lineage: Eukaryota > Viridiplantae > Streptophyta > Pinopsida > Pinales > Pinaceae > Pinus > Pinus albicaulis. The sequence goes on from CM076572.1 coordinate 956,954,326, forward strand.
TATAGAACGACCAACACATTGGGATACAAGATCAATATACAAAACTTTGGCATATGAACATCCCTATTTTAATCAGAGTTGCACATCGTTAGCATGGTGGTCCTTTTTCAGGAATAGTTGATGACTGGTGGGAGAGACATTCACTGGGAGGTCAAGGACTCCGTAAGTGTCGTGTTTTTTATTGACATCTCCTATATGAGAAACCCATGGCATTTAGATAGGAGGGAGGTTATGATTTGGTACCCTACCAAGTGGGGGATTTATGAGAAGATACTTCTAGACAAGGTTACAACAAAACAAGAGCTTTCAGGTATTGATGACAGTGCTAATTTTAGGACTAGATTTTTCTCAGGCATACCTCTCAAGGAGGTATTCACTATCCCTCCAATCGTTTTCACAAGCATTATTGTTAACATTGTCATAAGCATCATTGTCATATACATCATGATTATAGACATCACTGTGATACACATCACTGTCATATGCATTGTCACATCTGTCACAGTGTCATTGGCACATCATTGTCATATAGGCACTGTCACAACTGTCATGAAGGTTGTGTCACACATCATTGTCATAGTGGCACTACTATATATCACAATTGTCATAAGGTCATTGTTGTACATTAATGTCAAGCCATTCCATGCATCACTGTCACAAAGACATTTCCATACATACGATATAAATGTCATAAGGTTCTGCCATACAACATTGTCATAAAGGCACTGCTAAACATTAATATCACATCACTTCCATAAATATCATAGTCATAAGTATTGCCATCAATGTCATATCACATAGAATTGCCATACATCAATTCCCTTCACATACGATTGTGATAAGAATCTATCGCAAGGTTGCATGGGAGCAACCCCCCCCTTGAATCCGCTCTCGAAGCACGCTCTAAGCAGGAGTGACCCAGGAGCGTGCTCTCGCAAAAAAAAATCGTTCCCTGGCTATCTTCACAATTTTTTTTGCAAAGACATTCTTTTTTATCTAGTAAAAGTGACATTCTTTTTTATCTTTCATTATCCTTTTACTTAAATTTTTAACATTACCATGAAATGACTCAAGATGTTTGAGAGTGGTTCTGACCTCATTGGCTTTCATATGGAGAAATTATAATTTTAGATCTCACTCAAAATCTATCAAATTTATTAGTTTTTCAGGATTGCGAGGATTACAATGTTTCCATTGTATTTTGTCATGTACTAGGGTATGGAACTTGTATTTAATCAAGAGCACCAAGCCCTCTATGTACCTAGATGTTAGTGACATTGGGGTTTGAACTCCTCTATCGTGACCTTACTAAAAGTGTACCCATCACTCAAACAAAATCTTGACTTTACATGCTACATTTTTTCTATCTTATGTTAATGTTTGGAGGCTAATATTAATGACAAAGATCCCAAGATAGACAATGATTTTGATGTTATGTAGGTATTTGTTGTAGAATGATTTTTTTGGATGCTAGAGTGGCATATAGAGCCTATTTTTTGATGTAGTTTAAGTTCAAAGATGGAATGGACTCAATGATATTTTCGTTATGTGCACCCTTGCATGCTATTTAAATGAGAACTTGTAATTTCTGAACCTATGGTTGATGAAGATTATAACCAGTAGATGAATGATTTTATATAGTTTAATCCATGATTTTATGTTTTTTTATAACTAATTCATCATTCTAAATGCTTTTGTTGACATATATGCATCAAAATATATAAATATATATGATATAAAATTCACTCTCAAAATTGGTCCCGACCCGAGAGATTTTGAAAATGTCGCTCCTCGCACACACCCTAAGCATCCATGAGCTATCCAACAACCTTTCATATTGTATTCAAGTGGCTCACCCATTCACGAGCTCAACCATTCAGCGCTTGAACCTGCCACATTTGAACGCACCAATATCGCAGGCCTCCACTGGAAATATTATCGCGGGTTGGTTTTGAGCGCACCCATGGATTGAGAAAGAATACAACTACCTTAGAGAGGAAGCCATTAATTATTAGGTCTTTATCCTTGCCAAGCGGCGAGGACGCCTAACGAGATAGAATTTAGAGTAGATACATAGGATCTTTTGATAATTCATGGTTTCTGGAAGTGTGGATTGATTTCAAACCTTCTATGTAGTTGATTTTGAGTGGCAAGCCTGACGAGAAACAAGCTACAGAGGAGGGTTTAACCTCAATTTAAATCAACACTCTAGCGGTTTGATATGCGATGTGATAAAGAAACTGACGCAGGAAAGACAAGATTGCGTAGTGAGACTATGGGACAATGGAAACCATGGAGATTGACAGAATAAATGATGTGCTTTGTTATATAAAACACTCTTGTGGGCAATGAAAGTTGAGATATCAGGGGATAGAAATGAGTTCATTCCATGGCCTGACATCACCGAATCAAAATCCGAATGATTGGAGTTCGATTCCCTGACCATGGGATTCAAATTTCATAAACTTTATCACTAAAATTTGAAGGCCTATCCATCATGGAAGGCTAGGTTTATGTGCTATAAATTCCATTTATATTATTGAAAATATTATGCGATAGGGAGACTCAATTCCTGCAATTACAATGTTGTACTCTGCTTGAAACTTTCCTAGGGCCATTCGGCAAGCGAATATTTCCTTTGTTCTCCTTCCAAGAGGTCATAGCTGTATGAGGTGAGAGGTTGAACTGAAGCGAAGGCGAAGCTTGCAATTTTTGCGTAGAGGAATTTTTGGAGATAGTGGGGACACCCAAATTACTGAAGAAGCTTGACATCTATGTTTTGTCGTTGTTGGAAGGGGGAAAGAAATGAAGATTCCTCTACTCAACTTGTTATAGAGACTCTCTCATCTTTAACATTTTCACATGAGAGGCATGGTTGTTTTGGTAAGTTTTATGATATTATTATTTTTATTCCCCCGTGCTTATTTGAGGCATGGGATGATTGAATTTTTCTTTGCGATTCTATGCAGGGGTGAGCTAGTGATCACATTCAAGCTAACCTAAACACACATTTTGTGAATCTTCGAATGGTAAATGTGGATATAAACAATTTTGGTGAGAAGAAAATGGTTTTGTTGGGCTGCTTACTTGAGAATGCCCATGGTCTTGAAACCATAAAAGTGAAAATACTACAAGTTGAAGGTGGGTAAAGGAAAAAATGTTGTAGTTTCTGGCGAAATTATCGTATTGGAGGAGAGCTTCATCTCAAGCTAGATTATGTGTGGCATTTGAATAGCCGAATTGAAGGTTTTATTTCAAGAAGCTTTTTAAATTTAAAAGTATGGCATAGACTAAAGAGGTTACAATTTTGTTGGGATAATTAATAGAAATTTTGACATGATTTAAACAAAATTTGGCAGAAATTTTTGAAAATCTAGGTTAGGATTCTGGGTGTCCCAAATTTCTTAATGGTGTTGAATCCATTTCTGCCATCAAAATTTAGATTTAAACTCTACCACAATGAGATTGTTTGAAAAAAAATATTTAAATTACAACCAAAAAATCATGGCCAAATTGTGGTCTCGGTAGACAATGCCTAAAAATTATTATGTGCATGATCATTCAATACTAGTTCTTTTGGTACAGTATTCCATTCAATACTCTGTGACAGGTTTTATAAACCTACCTCTATTAATATAAAAAAATGCTCAACCCCATCTTTATTGATTATCTTATGAAATATTCATGGTGACATGGTAATCACAAATGAATTGTAAGAAATATCATTGATTACTACATGTTTTAACCTACTGAAAACTTCATTTTAGTTTTGATATTGTTATTTTATAATAACTATGTAGAGCGATATTTTAATTAGACTTATTATTGGAAACCATATTTGTTAGTTATCTAACAATTTTTCTAAACAAATTGCTTAGGTAGATTTTGAAATTTTATTATGTCACTTGATTCATATCCTTAATGCACATGCAATTTCAATAACATACAAGAATAATTAATATATTTTAATTTTTGTTACTATAATATAAAAATTATTTTATACCACAATGTTGGAATAACATCACATTACGATGTTTTTTTTTTTGGTTTTGTTGTTGTTGTTGTTGTTGTAATTAATCTAAAACATATGTTATTTACTCTATGATCTAAAATAGTAGTCTAAAATAATTAGTAACTTCCCAAATTTTGTGAAAGGAATTCATTAAGTCAACGATTTCATATTATATTTTTAGTGTAGATGCAGTTTCTACACCAAATAATAATAATTAGCATTTGGATTGAGAGGTGCAAATGAATGTCGATAGGAGTGGGTGAATGTGGAAGGAAATTCTTGCCTTGGGCGACATGTTAAGTTGTAACATCAATGTCACCTTACGGGGCACACAATGCCACGTTGAAGGGGAAGAATTTTCTGGCCTCTGCACCTCGAAAACCACTCCATAACTTAAAATCAAAACGTGTCATGTTGTTGTGGTGTAGGAACAAAAGCTATGACGAACCTCTTTGATTGCAAGGAGTAGAGTGGTTCCCTTCAACGTGCATTGTGCGCCCCATGAGGTGACATCGATGTTGTGTCCTAAAATTTTGCGCATGGCGATAGTTTTCTTCCACATTCACATTTCCCACTCCTCCTATCGACATTCCTTTACACCTCTCGGTTTCAAAATTGTGGAGAGGGATGAAATCTCTTCAGATGTAAACCTCTTTTTGAGTCTGAAACTTGAATAAAAATCTTATCCCCAGAGATATGATTCCTCTCAATGCTTAGTAGATCATTATTATAAATCTATGATAATTTTTAAATCCCCACTCATCCTTTGGGTTCCTTTGCACTTTTCGGTGCAATTGCTAGTTTTAACTTGAGTGACTTTGATTTCTATCAATCCAAAATAATAAAATAATTTACTCAACTTAACTCTCTTAGAATAAAACGTAGATGGTTTACTACAAAATATTTGTATTTCACCTTTTGAACAAGATGAAAAGATACAATAGCCTCACACAATGTTTGTATTTCACCTTCTTTTGAACAAGATCAAAGGATACAATAGCTTCAATCCAAGGACAAACTATGGTGTTGGGTTATGTTTAAAGTGATCTTAATTGATAAAATATCATTTATACTATAAAAAATAAGTATACATGTTTTATATATATTAAACATCCATCACATAATCTAATGACAGAACTAAACTATAATAAAAATTAGATAACTGAATTGTAATAACAATGTAATTCCATTAATAGTATTACTGAAAAATACATTTTTTACATACGTGTTGTGTTGAGATATAAAAAAGCACCAAAAAATATAGTGAGCCCATATATAAAAAACACACCTTATATAAATACATAAAAAATAATGGAGATAACGTTGCTCCAATCTATCTCAAGAAATAGGAACACCATAATAGGACTCCGACTATAATAACCCCAATACCAATGACAAAAACAATCCATTAATTAACAGACCATGCATATCGATACCTATCAATGATAATTGGTGGAGCACATGTTTGCTCCACATATTTGGCACATCCCCGTCCATTGGATGTTGTTTCAATGAGTATGGAGTCAACAACCCCTTGGACATCTGATTTGTAAATAATGTTGAAGGTTTAAAACTATGAAACAATTGTTACTGCTTGTTGGTGAAGGGATTTCAAGTTATGTCTTCGGACCTGGTAAGTACCATTCATTTAATTTGTGATTAATTTGGAATTTGTATAAGTGACAATGTTACTTGCACCATAAGTCTGCGTTGTTGTGAACCCATCAACCAAAGCATGATAATATGCTGCATTGTAATACCTATGACATAAATGGGTATGGTCTGTCCAACTTGGGCCAAGTAATCTAATATATCAAAAGTTTTGTTTTGTCTAAGCTCATATGTTAGGGTTTTAACTTTGATTTGTAGTTTTTTGTTTTTCATCTAAAGAATCCTATTCTTCCTTAACAATGAAATATACAAAGGAAGATTTTAAGGGGTACTTAATTTTACAACATGCTTCTTTGTCAATTCTGGTGGTGTAGTTGGTTGGTCTTCCTGATCATCCCCATACAATTTTGTTTGTGCAGTTGGTTGGCCCTACCCATTTTCCCCATACAATTCTGGTGGTGCAGTTTGATGGTACTCCTCATCATCCCCATACAAAATTTGAATTGTGGCAAGGTCTTTTGAGACATACTGTTCGACTAGTCCCTTTATGTAATCATAGTCAGAATCATGAGAGGGAAGATTATCAACTTGTTTTTCTGTGTTAGCAAGGTGGCCTAATCCTTGTTCCATGAATCCTTGTTGCATGCATCCTTGGTCCATGACTCCTTCAAGCAATACATCTTGTGGATACTCTTGTTATTTCTCTTGCTCTTGTTCTACTGTTGTCTCTTCTGAGAGTTCTTCTGTAACAACGAGAAGAGTTTTAAGAATAGGAGCAAGACAATCTCTCTTTCTTTTGTTCTTCTTGGCTTTTGGCAATACTGTCAGGAATTTCCTGTAGCATCTATATCTTCTGGTTGTAGGTTTACTCCCCAATACATCTACTTCATCATGATCATATTGGTCATCTCTTTTATGTACAGATTTAGTAGCAGAAACTCTCGTAGTTTGAACACTGGGCAACTCAATTGCCATATGGAAAGGTTCTGTGGGAATCTCTGCATGTGCGAGGTCATGGGGCATAGTTGCAGCTAGGAGGTCATGGGGCGGAGTTGCAGCAGGGAGGTCATGGAGTGCAGTTGCAGCTTCCAGGGCATCCTCTTACGGGTGCCAACTTCAACATGTAATGGCTTTCCAACTAGTTCATCCCAATTTCTCCCTTCCTTTTGCAACGCAACAACCACCCAAAGTTTAACAAGACAATGGTGGGAAAGGATTTTGAGCAACCGCTTTGATTTCTGCACACCTGTGGCCATTTGGTTTAGGGTTTTTGAAAGAAAGAAATACATGTTAACCAACCTGCGACGACACAAGTGGTCTAATAAAAAGAGTTGCTCATAATAAATAACAACATACCTTCCTTCTGCCGGATCCGGCTGTTTAATGCTCCGGGGAGGGGCCGCCACCTCGCGCACTTCCCCATGAAAACGGCCTGGACAACCCACATGGCTCCCGGCACTTGCAATTACTCTGCTATTAATGGTTTCTCTCCCGCGACGGTCATTTACCTTGGTCTGCTCAATCCGGAGGAGATTATGGCGGTGCTGCAAGATTTGGAAGCTCAGACGCATGCCACAGCCGACGCCTCTGGTTTGGTGTGTTCACCCACCCCGCTGCTCGGTTTGTGCACTTCTGGTTCACTTGAGGCCAATATAAAGACGTCTACAGGGAAGCGCTGCTCTCTGCAGACCTGCTTCGAACCGGTTCCAGGTATCCATTTCTCCCAGAGTCCGCATTGTCTTTTTAGCTTTCTGTCCAGGGCTGGCGCTGTCTGGCGTGGGGAGCCTCTGCGAGATTCCTCTGTTCCTCCTGACTTTTTTAGCTTCGCCCATCCCTCTGTTATTCTTACGGCTCCCCAGGCTCTCACTGTTTCTCCTCTCGTTCCTGCTCGTCCCTGTCATCTCCCTTCTGAGATGTCGCGCCTTCGTGAAAGGATGCGGGCACGTCGTGGCTCCAGCCGGGGTCACAGTCGCCCTCCTCCCAGCACTTTTTCCATTGATAACACCCCGGACCCTCACCAGAATTTGCGCGAGGGCAGAGGTCGAAAACGTCGTCGAGCTGATAATTCGGTTTCTGATCCCATGATTGACGCCTCGCCTCCTCCTTCCCGAGTTCATGACTATGGCGGCAGCTCTTCCCGGCCTGTTCCTCCCACCCCTCTCCGCCCCACTTTCAGGCAAACCTCGCAGCATGCAGAGCTTAAATTCTATCCCACAGCCTCCAATTCTGTGCTCACGGCCCTCATCTCGCTCACTCTGCGGGAGGAAATTCCCAACCACCCTGTTCCTGGTTTGGCCTCTGTTCACCCTTCTCCGAGTCCTAGCTCCTTAAGCGCAGCTGCTGCTCAGGTTATCTCTCCCCTTTCTCCACAGGAGCAGCAGAAAAACATGGAAGCGCCCTCAGGTGGCATGGACACGAGCGACTCTGGATAGGAGGACAGCAGAGAATTTTTCGGTTGCAAGTTCATTGAGGAACCACCGTCACCAACTCATGGCTAGCTTCTACACAACCCTCCAGGTTTTTTGGTTCAATTTCATAGCTAATGCTAGTTTTTGTTGCTGGGCTGACCAGCTGAATCAGTGGTCTCTGCACTGTAGCTTATATGTCTATGTTTATTTAGTTTTTATGCTTTTCAAACCGGTTTCCCTCACGAGGGCGATTAAAACTCGATGTTTAATAGGACTGGTTTCCCAATATGGGCAGTCATGGTATTCTGTGAACAGCTTGACTTTCAAACACAATGCTCAGGCTCTCATAGCTGACACTGTGACTGTTTTGTACTAGTATCCTTATACATAATAGAATTAGTTACACTTGGAAAAAAAAAACAACATACCTTCCTTCACATGTGAAAATTCTCTAGACAAATAATGCAACATTCGACCAAGGTTGTGGTAATGACTTCCTGTCATATCCTATGCCTCTCTTAAGCAATTGTTCACTTGCCTCAAGGAATTGCTGCACAACATCAAGTTGTGGTTTTCGGGGCACAAACCATTGTTCTCTTGTCTGGAGTAACTCTGTCAATTCTGTAATCGATTATTCTATTGCATGCACCACTGTCTCTGCTACTTATGATCTACACTCCCTGTAATGCATGTCAAATTCTAGGGCTATGTCATCATTTGATAAAATATCATTTGTAAAAATAAATAATAAGTATGTATGTTTTATATATATTAATCATCCATCACATAAGACATAACTAAATTATAATAAAAATTATAGCACTGAATTGTAATAAAATGTAATTCCATTAATAGTATTACTGAAAAATACATCTTTTACATACATATGTTGAAACATAAAAAAGCACCCAAAAATATAATATTCCCATCTATAAAAAAACACACTTCATATATATCCATAAAAAATTATGGACATAATGTTGCTTCAATCTCTCTCAGGAAATATGACCACCATAATAACTCCAATACCAATGAAAAGAAAAATTCATTCATTAACATACCATGTATGTCGATGTCTATCAATGATAATTGGTGGAGCAAATGTTGAATCCACATATCTAGCACATCTATTTCCATTGTATGTTACTTCAATGAGTATGGATTCAAAAACCTTTTGGACATCTGATTTGTAAATAATGTTGAAGCTTTGAAATTGTGAAGCAATCGTTTTTTCTTTCTAGTGAAAGGGTTTCAAGTTATGTCTTCGGACCTCGTAGGTACCATTCATTTGATTTGTGATTAATAAGGAATTTGTGTAAGTGACAATGTCACTTGCACCATAATTCTGCGCTGTTGTGAGCCCATGAACCACAACATGATAATATGTTTTATTGTTTGTGTTTATGCCAGAAATTTGTGTACTATTTTGGTACAATTGGCTAAGTGTTTCATTATAAAGCACAAGCTTTGTTCGTGCATGCCCTGGGTTTGGACAACACCATATTTGGATGATCAAAACCCATTTTTGAACCATCTGCAAAACGAGAAAATAATTAAATGAAAAAAACAATTTAATGAAATATTGTTAGATTGTTAAAATAAAGTAGCAGTAAGTCGTTGTTGTAGTAGTGGCAACCCGTTGTTGCAGTAGCGGTAACAATGACTTGTCGCTACTATAACAGTGTATTACCGCCACTGTAACATGGAATTGCCACTGTAACAGTAATTATTTCTGCCATTGTAAAAGTGAATTATTTCTGCCACTGTAATAGTGAATTATTGCGGCAATAATTCACTATTACAGTGGCAACAATAATTCACTATTACAGTCGCAGAAATTAACGTTATAGTGGCGGAAATTCACTGTTACAGTGGTGACAAGTCACTATTACCACTATTGCAACAACGAGTTTCCGCTACTGCATTTTAAAAATCTAAAAGTATTTTATTAAATTTTCATTTAGTTTTTTTTTTTTTTTTTGCAGATGGTTTAGAAATGGCCTTTTGATCATCCAAATATGATGTCACGCAAACCTAGGGCATGCATGAACAAGGTTTGTGCTTTATAATGAAGCACTTAGCCAAGTGTACCAAAATAGTAGACAAATTCTTGACATAACCCCAAACAATGAAACATATTATCATGTTTTGGTTGATGGGATCACAAAATCGTGGAATTATGGTGCAAGTGACATTGCTACTTACACAAATTCTGAATTAGTCACAAATCAAATGAATGGTACTTACTAAGTCTAAATACATAACTTAAAACTCTTTCACCCCAAGCAAAAACCATTGTTTCACAGTTTCAAAGCTTCAACATTATTTACAAATCAAATGTCCAAAGGGTTTCCAACTCCATACTCATCAAAGTAACATACAATGGACGTGGATGTGCTAGATATGTAGAGCAACATGTGTTCCACCAATGATCATTGATAGGCATCGATATATATGACCTGTTAATGAATGGATTTTTCTTGTCATTATGGTGGGAGTCTTATTATGGTGTTCATATTTCTTAAGATAGATTAGGGAAACATTATGTCCATAATTTTTTATGTATTTATATGAGGTACGCTTTTTTATAGATGGGGTCACTATATTTTTCGGTGTTTTTTTATATCTCAAGACAACGTTTATGTAAAAAATGTATTTTTCAATACTGTTATTAATGGAATTACATTTTCATTATAATTCAGTGGTCTAATTTTTATTACACTTTAGTTCTGTCTTATGTGATGGATGTCTAATATATATAAAACATACATGCTTACTATTTATTTTTACAAATGATATTTTATCAATGATATTTTTATAAATGTTTACATAGCCCTAGAATTTTCCATGCAATACAGAGAGAGTAGATCAAAGGTAGCAATGACAGTGGTGCATGCGACAGAAGAAGCGATTGCGGAATTGACAGGGTTACCCCAGATGAGAGAAAAATGGTTTGTGCCCTGAAAACCCCAACCTGATGTTGTGCGACAATTCCTTGAAGTAGGTGAACAACTGTTAAGGAGAGGCAAAATATATGACAAAAAGTCATTACCACAACTGATCCAAATGGAAAATGGCATCAACTCATGGTATTCATCTATCCATGTTATCCATCCACCCATGGAATTTACCCATGGTATTGTAAATGGCATCGACCCATGGTATTCATCCACCCATGATATTTATTCGCCTATGGTATTGTAAGTGACCCATGGTATCTATCCACCCATGGTATTCATCTACACATGGGATTTACCCATGGTATTGTAAGTGGTATCTACCCATGGTATTGGCCTATGATATCTACATATGGTATTGTAACTCAAAAAAGGCTATAAATAACAAGCCTCAATTTGTAAAAGGACAGATTGTCCACCACAATGTAGCTTCTACAGTTATTCACTGTTTTAATAAAACAAGTTTCTTTGTGGTTTTATTTTATTTGTGTTCTCTTTTTTTTTTGGCATTTTAATTTTGCAGATATTGTTACATCCATTTCAATTTTCTTAAATCTTGGGGGACTCCTCCCAAGATTTGGATCAGTGGTATCAGATTCAGGTTACGCCTCCATGGGAATGAGGGTTTGAAACATATTTCAGTTTCAATGTTTTGTAGCAATCTTCAGCAAAATCCATGAATTTTTTTGGGCGGTAAGTTTTCAGATCAGATCTGAAACTTTGGCTGCAAAATTTACAAAAACAAAGATTAGATCTGGATTCCTTGCGAAAAAATACTCAAATTCAAAATAAAAATTGGCCAACTTGGAGTTCGGATGAGAGAGATATTGCTGATTCAAAATCAGCAATGTTGAAGCAATTTTTCTGACGACAATTCATGGACGGCGACTCTCCTGTCATTTTTCGCAATTTTCAGTGAAAAATTTCAGAAGAATGGATATAGATCGGAGCTCCTCTTGAAAATTCACCCAATTTCAAAAAAAAAATCGGTCGAATCAGAGTCCGGATGTGGGAGTTATCGTTGATTTAAAATCAACTATTTTTTTTCAGAAATTTTGTGACGGCGAGACAGTTCCAACACAAATCTGAGAGTCTAGAGTCTCTAGATAGTGGTTTCAAACATATAAGAAGATTCAGAATGATCATTCCATTTCCAAAAACAGGTTATAATAAATATTCTGAGTTATATTGACCGAGTTATGCTCATTTTAAATCTGGAGCAGCATTCGGAGCGGGTTCCCTTTGGAGATGTGCCCTCCCACCCCGCTTTAGTAGGCACCTGCTTCACATTCATCAGTTTCAGCATAGCAGCGTTCGGCTTGGATTATTTGGAGACGTTCCCTCCCACCCCAAGCTATGTAGGCACCTGCTATTTCATCAACAATTAGCATCACTTGTATGGGTCAACCGCACAAAATCATTTTCATCGAAGTCCATTTGCTAGGCCGCACACTGTTAGTAACACAGTTGGTCACAAGCATTATAGGGTATCTCTATCCTTGGATCTTCATTTTTCATGGTTTTGGTTCATCCACAAACCCACACTTCATCAAAGTCCATTTGCTAGGTCGCACACTGTCAATATCACAGTTGGTCACAAGCATTACAGGGTATTTCTATCCTCGGATCTTCGTTCATCACAGTTATGGGTTAAATTCACAAAATCCTTATCTTCAGTGGCTCTTCATATTTAACAAAGGCTTCTCAGGTGGGAACTTCACGCAATTGGGACCATTGCTTCTTTTATTCTCTGTTTTAATAAAACAAGTTTCTTAGTGGTTTTATTTTATTTGTGTTCTCTTTTTTTATTGGCATTCTAATTTTGCAGATATTGTTAGATCCATTTCAATTTTCTTAAATCTTGGGGGCCTCCCTCTAAGATCCGGATCAACAACTCTGGTCGGATGTTGCATTCTTTGTTCATATATTTTTCACATGCGAAGGAAGGTATGTCGTTATTTATTATGAACAACTACGCTTGTTAGACCACTTGTGTCATGGAAGATTGGTTAACATGCCTTTCTTTCTTGCAAAAACACTAGACCAAATGGCCCGAGGTGTGCAGAAATCAAAGTGGCCACTCGAAATCATTTTCCACCATTGTCTTGTTAAAATTTTGGTGGTTGTTGCGCTACAAAGGGAAGGGAGAAATTGGGATGAACTAGTTGGAAGGCCATTGCATGTTGATGCTGCCACCCACTAGAGGACGCCCTAGCAGCTGCAACTCCGCCCCATGACCTCCCTACTGCAACTCCACCCCATGACCCCCTAGATGCAACTCCGCCCCATGACCTCGCACATGCAGAAATTCCAACAAAACCTTTCCATATGGCAACCAAGTCGCCCAGTGTTCAAACTACGAGGGTTTCTATGGTTTCTGCTATTGAATCTGCACAGAAAAGAGATGACCAAGATGGTCATGATGAATATGTATTTGGGAGTAAACCTGCGACCAGAAGATATAGAGGATACAGGAAATTTCCAACAGTAGTGCTAGAAGCCAAGAAGAACAAGAGAAAGAGTGGTTGTTTTGCTCCTATTCTTGAAACCCTCCTCATTGTTATAGAAGAACTCCGAGAAGAGACAACAACAAAACAAGAGCAAGAGCAATAACAAGAGTATCCACAAGATGTATTGGTTGAAGGAGTCATGGACTAAGGATGCATGCAACAAAGATTCATGGAACAAGGATTAGGCTACCTTGATGACACAAAAGAACAAATTGATAAGCTTCCCACTCCTGATATCGACTATGATTACATAGAGGAACTAGTCGAATGGTATGTCTCAGAAGGCCTTGCCTCAATTCAAATTTTTCATGGGGATGATGAGGAGTACCAGCAAACTGCACCACCAGAATTGTATGGGGAAAATGACTAGGGCCAACCAATTGCACAACCAGAATTGTATGTGGATGATCAGGCGGAACAACCAACTACACCACCAGAATTGACAAAGAAGCACATTGTAAAATTAAATACCCCTAAAAATCTTCCTCTGTATATTTCATTGTTAAGGAAGAATATGATTCTCTAGATGAAAAACAGACAACTACAAATCAAAGTTAAAACCCTAACATATGAGCTTAGAAAAAACAAAACTTCTGATATATTATATTGCTTGGTCCAAGTTTCAGAGTCTATACCCATTGATGTCATAGGTATTCCTTCTCCAGGGGTCCAACAAAATATACCCCTTGGAAAAAAACAGATTGATGACGTTGTTGTGTAAACAGAGGACCATACCAAAATCACGATGTTCATACAGAGGAACATGAATCACATATGAAACTAACAATAGAAATGGTTGTACAAATTCAACAACAATATCAATACTGATGATCCCAAGGTTTAAATCCCAACATTTTTTGGTCGTTGAAACCATAATAGTCTTGGTATATCTACAACATACTGCCTAGGATTAACCTGTCAGCACTGCAAGCTAACAATCACCGAGTATGACCAAGTGTATCTGTGGCCATTCAGCCCTTGCTCAGCAAGCCTAGACGAACCACATTGCGCTCAATGACATTAAGCTCCAGAATCCGTTCCGTGCTTGCGTCGAGAGGTCCTTCAAAAAATCCGTGGATTGCAACGCTTGACATGGCAGAGAATCGAACTTGAAAGCTCTGTGTTTGTCTTAAAACACAAAATACTTGAGAAAGGTTGGTATCGATACATTCAAGAAAGTCCTCAGGGAAGGAAATCGTTGATGTTGTGGCGAAGCCGCCCCTTTTATTGAAATTACAGATCCCGATAGTGGTGTCTCCTATGGTGCCCCTCCACTCCTCACATACTCGTTCGACTTCACAACCCTCACCCACTGCACTCATCCATATTCTTTTCATAATTTCAATCCCTCTGTCGCAGCGAGACTCTTTCTATCCACTGGTGACACATCTCCACAGTCTGAGGTTCCCATTGTAGGCCGCAACATTGTCGAGACTAACACCATTTTCATCCTCGTAGCCCTGCGCACACTGAGCCCACTGCTCCTTGGCCTCCACAATACTGCTCCCTATTCCTGCGCTCTCAACTTTACGCTCCTCCTCCCATAGTCAGTAAAGGCTTTCTATTTTCTATGAATGTAGAATTGAGAGAACTGGTTAAGGATCAGGCTTCTCCATTGGGAATTGACGACTTTCATTGAAAGGTGGTAGATCCGAGGGACTCAAATGAGACAGTAGATGGCCAAATCATTTGGGAACCCTAGGATTAAGATGTTACCTGCTTGCATCGTTTTCTGATAATAGTTGCCAAATGACTCTTAGCGTTCTCCTTCAATGTTAAGGACAAGTTCACTGGTTCCTTTCTCGTACATTGAACAATGTCATGTATAGGCCAATACATATGCATGTAGGTTGTTTTGTCTAATGTATAGTGAATTGTTGTGCGTTTTGTATTGTGATTACTTCATTATATTTATATCTAAGTCGAAGCCCAAAGAAATGAGTTGTCCTACTATGTATGTTGACTCTAGCGTTAGCGTTGATGGGTTAATCTATTCTTTATACGGTTTCATGCATATGTGTTAGTCATTATATGTTGGTATGTGTTGGTACATTATTCAAGAGGGTTGTTTTACTATTAAGATTGGGTTATTTCTTTTTCAATATTAAATTTGTCATGTGCGGTGAATAATTTGTAGCAGTTGCAAAGGTTCATAGAATAGAGAAATACTTTATAGAGGGCCCAACTCCACCTCCACTTCCAGTTCATAGTATTTCTATAAAAGAAGCTTCTGGAACTGATTGCGGTGCATATCTAGTTGAAACCCTTTTTGAGGCCTTTATTTTCCTACTAAGACAGTGGAAAGACTCAATGCTTTGTTATAGTTATCAAGAACTCTAATCATGTCTACTACTAAAAGCATAGTTAAAGTCAGCAAAGACACTCTCATAGATATCCAAATCTCTCTCCAAGATGCACAAAAAATGATTGATTTTTTGCAACTTGAGTCATAACTACAATAAGATGAGCTTCAATATAAGAGTTGTCATTTTGAACTTTTTTTTGTTCAGAACATTGAGACAAACTCCCATCAGCAAACTGTTCAAATCACTGAGCTCAATACAAGAGGAGATTTGAATGCAGAAGCAAAAATCCTACCTGCACTTCCCAAGCCAATCATCAAACCTTGGGAAGAGCTTGTCCATAACAAGCACAAAACATGTCTTGGATATGACAAGGAGGTGTCCTTTCATATTCTGGATTACTCAAATCCCATCTAGTTCCATAGTGCAGGATTTCTATATGATATTTCACCTTCAGCTATTCCAGATCTTGCTCCTCTTCCACAACAACCACAATAGATTGATAAATGTTAACATTGTGATTGAGTTAGCCATATGAAAGATCACTATTTTGATCTTCACCCGTGCAAGCACTATGGTCATCACACTCATTCTTCACAAAAATGCTTCAGAAACAAGCCTCTTGCAAAAACAAATATTCATCATGGATGGATCACTTCTTGGCAACGGGAAACAACAACCAAGAATATGCTTCAGTGATATCTCAAAATTTCTTCTAGAATATTCAAAAGTATTGCAGTTGAGTTTTCGCTTTCATCTCACCTTGTATCTGACAAGGGTGGGGAGGGGGGAATGATGGTCATCTACAAGCTTCAAAGCCACTTCAAGCGAGCCTGAGCCAATACTTGCCATACCAAATTTAGAGTTGTAGGTAGAGGCACAATCGTTCAAGCGAGCCTGAGCCATAATCTACCATTCCAAATTCAGAGTTGTAGCCAGAGACATAGATGTCGATGAGCATGCCTTTGGTTGGTGGTAAGCCTTAACCATCTATGCGAGGTTGAGATTCTTCCTCTTCAAAGAATTGGGGACACTTCCTGTAGGAGAAGACTTCAACTTCTTGCTAGATTTGGAAGAGTTCTAGGAAATGCATCAAACATTCCAGAGTTGGTGGTCATCCTTAAACCATCGCAGGTTGTAGACCTCCCTTCTTCCAGGTTGAAGGTCTCCCTCTTCAAAATATTAGGAGAAATTTTTCTAGCAGAAGACCTCAACTTCTTGCCAGATTTAGAAGAGTTCTGGAAACTACACCAAGGGTTCCAGTGTTAGTGGTTATCCTTAAACCACCTCCTTATGCCAACATTTCAAAGAGCACATTCAACCTAGTGTTGCCATTTTGTATTACAACTCTCTTCTTGGACTCACACATACCCCTTCCAATTAAGGGGGGGAATGTTGGACACTTAATCCTTATAGGGTTAGTGTGGAAGCTCAAGAGACTTAGGGAGTCCAAGAGACCGTGTGATATGGAATCCAAGGGTCACTCCATTGTATTATAAATATGTATCATTGTGAGTAATAGAGTATCTCACATTTATATTTCATGTCTTGTGCGTTTACTATACCTTTGTTTGACACATTTCCATTGTTTTTATTCGAATTTATATATCAGATTCTTGTTTAGACACCAATATATGGAAGTATGCAAAACCACTTGAAGGTATCTTCCATGACTTACAAAAAATCAATGTATTCAAAGATTGTGTGTAAATGCATGGAGTTATTTAATCACCTTAAATGACAATTCCGTCAAATTAGACAAATCACCAAACATATCCTTACCACCTATCAAACATACATGGACATAGTCAACAAAACAATAATACATCAAATGCATATAATACACGAATAAATATTGAAAAAAAAAAATTGTGCATAAGAAATCCGGAAAATAATTCATTGTTGGAGCGAGGGCGACCTTGCTTGCTGAGTTGTTCAAACTCAAATGGTTCATCTTCATCTGCCGAGATATTCAAGTCAATTTCCAATCTTGCATTTTTCTATCTTTTTTTTCTTCTCTTTTTGGGGCTTAGGAAACTCTTCTTCCTCTTCAAAGATATCTGAAAATCACCCAACCCAAACGTGAATTCATAATCCATAATATGAAGATTGTTGGTGTCATCCAATTTTTTTTTTAAACAAAGCAATCGGCTGTTTAATCTTGGTCATAGTAGCAGGAGGATTGTTTTGAACCAAGTCTAAATAGCCAAATAACTCGTCCTTGGCCATCTCAATTTGTTTAACATTGTGACTATCCATGGCAGATGAGTTTGCATCTTCAGGAAGATCTGATATTGCCTCTATATTTATTTCAGGAGGGTCATTGTATGAATCAACTGTGCTTTGATGATTTTGAAATTCGTTTGAAGCCATTGAACGAGAACACAACCAACCCACCTTTATGG
Source organism: Pinus albicaulis (assembly GCA_034641835.2). Taxonomy (NCBI): domain Eukaryota; kingdom Viridiplantae; phylum Streptophyta; class Pinopsida; order Pinales; family Pinaceae; genus Pinus; species Pinus albicaulis. Next base: position 956,972,532 of record CM076572.1, read on the forward strand.
CATGCTTGCATATGTTGCCACGAATAAACCATGGGAAATCACTAGTTATGAAATTTGTGTGATGACAAGTGACAAGACATTTCTTATTAAGTTTATATTGACTCCTCACCCAAAAAGCATGAGACATTTTCTCATGAGGGCTGTAATCATTATCTGGAATTATTTTTTCTTTTTCCATTGATGATTCCAACTGTTTTTCTTTCTTGTAATTATTCAAAAATCCTTCATTTTTTAGAATTTCCATAAACCAATAACAAGGTTCAACATTTGTTAGAAGAACATATATCAACCAATCCATCCTACGAGAACATGTCTTTCTTCTATCAGATATAAATTTTGTCTTTAGGTAACAATTATATGACTCCACAAAATTGTTTGTCTCCTGATTTGCATGGGGAAAATCCCAACAACCTTTGACCCACATCCCTAATTGCACAAAAGTTGGGTTAATGAAGATACTTTATCCATATCACAACCAAAAAGATAAGTATAACTTAAGATTTTTTCAACTTAGAAATCTTGTCACTAACAACCCAATTCTTGTGGAAATAGTCTAAGAACTTCTTCTCATTGGCAAATTTGTTGAAGAAAGCATTAATTGCTTTGCTCATTTCAACACTGGAACAATAATTCATAATTAAACCCAAATCACTAAACATTTCTTTTGCTATTTATGGACTACTGGCCAATCGATTCACAGTTTTTAGCCATGCTCGACATACGTGCCAAACACACAAGATAGCATTCCACCTTGTGTGTGATGAAACCAACTCCCAAAATAGAAGAAAAGAGAGATCAACACCTTAGAAATAAGCCACTTTGAGGGGGAAACCTTCTTTACATTACATAAATGAACAATTCTTGGATGAATCAAATGAAAAAACCTCTTTCCTATATATAGAAATCCATGGGATCACAATATAATTTTAGCCGACCTAACAATAATAATGTAAGGGCACAACAATAACAATAGTGGGCTTTTATGGGGGCAAATAATAACAATATGGGGACTACACGGGTACAACAATAACAAAAAGGGGGCTACACTAACAACAATAAGGGACTATACTAGTAATATAGGGACCTAACATGCCCATCTCATTTAAAAAGTGTTGTCCTCGACGCTTGAGTAGTTTTGGATGCTTCTGTATAAAATTCTCATCCTCCCATGTGGAATCTTCGGTGGGTAATTTCTTCCACTTGATGAGATACTCCGAAATTGATCGATTTCGTAGCTGTCGAGTTATTGTTTTCCTCACTGCTTCAGGTTCTAATATGATTTTTCCTTCCTCATCAAGTTCTAACAATATTGTTTGAATTGGAAGCTTGTCACCTATAACCTTCTTTAAGCATGAAACATGGAAAACTGGTACTCGGGAAGAAGCATAAAGCTCCAATCTGTATGCCATAGTACCAATCTTTTGCAACACCTTGTAAGGACCATATTACTTTGGTGATAATTTATTATCCTTGAGGGACATTTGTTTGTATGGTTGTAGCTGTAAAAATACCTAGTCTCCTACATCAAAACTTCTCTCGGTGCAATGTTGATCTGCTTGTTATTTCATTTGATTTTGTGCCAAATTTAGGTTATCCCTTAAGAGTTGGAGAACATGTTGTTGATGCTCGATGTGATCTTCCAGTTCTTGAACCTTATAATTTTTTCTTAAAGATGATGTGATGGATGGTGGATGATATCCATAAAGTGCCATAAATGGGGTCATTTTTGCTGTAGTATGGAAGGAAGTGTTATACCACCATTCAACGAGAGGTAACCACTTGAACCATTGTGTTTTCTTATCAGATACAAAACAACGAAGATATCCTTCCAAACATTTTAGTTTTCCCATCAGATTGAGGATGATAAGATGAGCTATGAGCTAGTTCAGTACCCAAACAAGAAAATAATTTTGTCCAAAAATTTCCAGTGAAAATGGGATCTATGTCGCTTACAATAATCTTTGAGTTTCGATGTAGCTTTTGAATTGTTTCCATAAATGCAGTAGAAACTGTACTTACTTTAAATGGATGAGATAATGCACAAAAGTGTACATACTTGGTAAGTCTATCAACTACCACCATGATGACATTTTTTCCTTCGGACTTGGGTAAACCTATGATAAAATACATTGAAACTTCCTCCCAATGTCGACTTGGAATGGATAAAGTATGTAGCAAACCTGAGGTCTTAATTGTCTCAACTTTATTTTGCTGGAAAACCAAACATTTTGCCACAAACTTTTGAATATCAGATTTAAGGCCATCCCAAAAAAATTCTTTTTTCACCCCGTGGTAAGTTTTTAAAAATCATAAGTGTTCTCCTAGGGGATAGCTGTGCAATTCAAAAATAATCTTTTGTTTTAGTTGGGAATTCTTACAAAGATATAAGCAATATTTGTACCATAAGGAATCATTTTTCCAACTAAATGTATCCGATGAACTGGGATCTTGCTGCAACTTTTGAATGATTGTCAACACTTCTTTGTCGTTATTCCATTCCTCCCTTGCTTCGATTATCCAATCTAGTTGGATAATAGAAATGGCACAAATCAATGCTTCCACCTCCTTATTCTTTCTCAAGAGTCCATCTGCAACAACATTTAGCTTTCCTTTCTTGTAGATGATTTAAAGTCATAACCCAACATCTTTGTGACCCATTTTTGATGCTCTTCCGGAGATAGTCTTTGTTCCAAAAAGTATTTAAGACTATCATGATCAGTTTTTACCTTGAAGTGTCTTCCCATTAGGTAGGTCACCATTTCCTTAGTGCATGTAGTATTGCCAACATTTCTTTCTCATAAATAGCTTTATGTAAATACTTTCCTTTGATTGGATGACTTTCAAAAGCAATGGGTCTTCCTTCTTGCATTAAAACAACAACAATCCCATTTCCTGAGGCATCGCATTCCACAATAAAGGTTTTGTGAAGTCTGGCGTAGCTAAGACTGGCGCTTGGCACATTGCCTCTTTAATATTTTCAAAGGACTTGGTTGCTTCAGGAGTCCATGAAAATGCATCTTTCTTCAATAATGTTGTTAGAGCTGCTGCTATTCTCCCATATTTCTTAACAAACTTGCGATAATACCCCATTAACCTGATAAATCCTCGCAATTGCTTTATGGTTGTGGGGACTTTCCATTTGTTAATGGATTTAATTTTGTTAGGGTCTACCTTAACACCCCCATGAGATACAATATGACCCAGATGTTCCACCTCTTACATTCCAAAGAAACATTTGGATATTTTTTGCATATAATTGTTTCTCCTCCAATATTTTGAGCACCTTGCCAACATGTTGAACATGATCCTTCCAAGACCCGCTGTAGATTAGTATATCATCAAAAAGTACTAACACAATTTTTCTAAGGAAGGGTTTGAAAATGGAATTGATCAACCTTTGAAATGTAGAAAGTGCATTGGTAAAGCCAAAATGCATGACCAAAAATTCATAATAACCTTCATGAGTTCGAAATGTTGTTTTCAGAATATCTTCGGTCTTCATTATAATTTGATGATATCCTGAACGAAGATCCAATTTGGTAAAATAATTTGCTCCATGTAATTCATCCAATAATGCATAAATCATGGGAATGGGAAATTTATCTTTAATAGTGAGATTATTGAGCTCCCTATAATCTGGACACGTGTGCCATGATCCATCCTTCTTGTTCACCAATACTACTGGAACAGAGAAATAACTTTGACTAGGTTGAATTATACCAGCTTCTAACATTTCTGCAATCATACGTTCAACTTCGCTCTTTTGGAAATAAGGATATATGTAAGACCTGATGTTTGGATGAACTCTTCCTAGGATCAAATGAATAACATAATCACAATCACGAATATGTGGGAGTCCCTTGGGAGTTTCAAACACCTTGGAATGATTGTCCAAGGCTTTTTGGAGATTTGGAGAAGTAGATGATTTTGATATTGGAACTTCTAGTGAGCGCCTTTTTGTTAATTTTTCAGAAGATTTTTCATGACATTAGAGCTTATTATCTTTCTCGGCTTCCCTGCGATACCTCGTAAATCAACTTCCTTTCCTTTCGAAAATTTTTTCTGGAAAATTAAAAGCTATCGCCCCCAAAGATTGTACCCATTGTACTTCTAGTACAACATCATCACCTCCCATTGGAATGGAAAACATTGGAATATTAAATACATATTCCCCCATGGTTAGCTTGATATTATGGAACTTTCCAGATCAATTTATAGTTCCTCCATTTGCAACCATCACTTGACACTCTGGTGCTGGGTATAGGAAGCGATTCAATTCCTTGGATATCGTACATTGAATAAAATTATGGGTACTACCCGAATCAATCAACACTATTACATTTTTTTTCTTGATATCTCATATCTTGAGAGTTTGATAAGTGGTAATTCCTGCCAATACATTACAAGATATGGTCGAACTCATTTCTTCTTTCTCTAGGGTTTGTTCCTGGTGTATATCCTCTTCTTTTGAAGTTTCTTGTTCATTTTCTTCCTCCTCTTGACAATCTATGTAAAAAAATTTCTTCTCAACAAACTTATGACCTTTAGTGTATTTTTTATCACAACTGTAGCAAAGCCCTTTTGATCCTTTTTCTTAAAATTTTTGTGGTGTCAACCTTGTAGGTTGTGGAAGTCTAGGAGTAGCAACACTTCCATCTTTATAGATGTGATTGATAGGCTTCCTTGTCGCCATAATTTTACTTTCAATTTTTCTTGTCAACCTAAATGCCTTCTATAATGAATTGGGTTCCCATAGGCGAACCTCATGTTGAATGTTATCATTTAAAGTCCCTATGAAGACATTAATCTTGTGTTCCTTTGGAATATCAGTTACTCTTATATTCAACTTTTGGAAGTCCTCAATGTGCTCCACCATTGAACCCCTTTGTTTGAGATTTATCAATTGGCTAAAGAAGGTGTTTCTCTTTGTATCCTCATAATGTGTTATCATTTACTCTGTAAAAATTGACCAAGTGACAATTTTTTTACGAGAGCAAAGCCATCGATACCATACAAATGTATTTTGTTCTAAATATAAAGTTGCAATGCATACCTTTTGTGTGTTTTGCACATTATGGAGATAAAAATATTGCTCCATCTGTAGTATCCATGTTACAGGATCCTTGCCATCAAACTTCCTCATATCGATCTTTGGAATATGGTGGGTCTTTAATCCAACATTAGAGTTTATGAAATCACGAATAACATTTATTTTGTTCTCATCATGAGTTTCCACTACTACCTTGTCACCATTGGGAATCATTTCTTGTATCAAGTTTGTCAAACCTTTCTTCAAACCTTCCATGTCTGCTTTTAGATCATTCTTCATGTCTTCCATGTTGCCTTTCATTTTTTCGTCGATGTCATCCATCTTAGCTTCCATGCCATCCATGCCATTCTTCAAACCATCCATCTTAGCTTCCATGCCTTTCTTCAAACCATCCATCTTAGCTTCCACGCCTTGTGTCTCCCTGTACTAAAAATCCGGACATATATCAATTTTTGATATTTGACATTGGATAGAAAGAGAGGGAGCTCCACATTTACAATTTCCCAGAAAAGGGAGATTATCCATACATACTAGATTCTGACGGTGATTACATTTAAAATTTCATTTCATCATCATCGAGTCCAATTCTCAAAGAAAATAAATCGTTAGCCAACCTACATGTTCTGGTCAATCCATTGTTGTAAGCGGGGATTCCATGTCAATAAACGCCATCACACCTAATGACGGGAACACTTCGGTCCTTGTAAAGGATGGTGGGTGTACCAATATTCTCGTTGCATATGGTAAATCCTTGGTCGTCCTCATTTGGTTACTTTGTCACCATGACGAACAAATGAATAGGTCCATCAATTAATAATTTGCAAAGCCTTCTTTTCGCAATCAATATAAAAACTATATTACTCTCATTAAGTTGCGTCATAAATGGACCTCAAGTTAGTTGTCATATTAAATCTAAATGACTAATCACAATAGGATATAAACACATATTTTAGATTTGTGGTGATAGAAAATGTAATATCATTCCTTACCATTCCAACTAAAAATCACTTAGAACTATACAAAAAAATCATTACAATATTTTTTTCCTCAACTTTGGAAAGAATATAATTTTTCTATGGATACATATGGTATTTTCCCTTTTTAATTTCATTGATAATAGTGGAAAGTGTCAAAACAATATTTGATTATTCAATAGGTGGAAAAAAACATAAAAAATAAAGTAACTTTGAATGTAACTTTTTATAAGATTATAATTTTGTAATGTTTGAATGAAAAATTAATTGAAAAATGAAAACAACACTTTATTATCTATGTAGGGATTAAAATTAAAATTTGTATTAAATTATAGAAAAAACTTTCAAAATGGTAAAGTTTAAGTGAAGTTTTCATCAAATTAGAGGATAAGTTCAATACATATACTTGGAGTCTTGGAATTATTTCAAATAATTTTTCCAAAGCCTTTGTCCTTTTGTATAATTTGAGGCTTACTAACTCTCATCAAATGAATAGAATTGGTGATAAAGATTCAAAGAATACAAACTATCACTTAATCTAGAGAACTAGTTCTACATAAGCCTAGGATCACATTGGTGTTCTCTAGAAATGATATGCATAGTGTTTTATTCTCGAAGAAAAATTCTTCCATGTATTAGAGGAAACAATTAATTAAATTTTCAAATAACTTAGTCTTTAGGAAATTTGGAAGAATTGAGATCGACAACAAGGTCTATGCCCAACTGATCCCATAAGGGTAATTTTCACCTATGTTTGGTGTATCATCTTCTTGATTTAAACAAATATGTCCAAATACCACTAATGCAGAAACAAATAACATTGATATCAATCCCAATCATAAACAAAAACCATGTGGTGGCAATGTGAAAAACAAAAAGAGCACTGGCATTTCCACCACGAGCTATTGTTTATATTTTGGTATTTTAATTAGATATATAAATAAACCATTTTACTATCTATTTTAACTAAATTATTTTAATATCAAATTTAGAAAAAACATAAACATATATGTATATATATACGAGCTACAATAAAATATCTAAATAATTGAAAGTAAAAATATTCATTGTATTAATTCAATTCTTAATAAAAAATTGATGTGATATTTAAAAAATATTAATAATAATAATAAAATATCAAAATGCATCATAAATAATATATTTCAATATATAAAATTAAGTAATATTGAAATGTTTTTAAAAATATATTAATAGAAAAAAAAATTAATGTAGACAATATAATCCATAATAAAATATCTCAATATTCATATTAACTAAATTATTTCAATGTCAACAATTTACATATTATATAGGGCTTAAAATAATTGTCACGCCAGGAGTAACTCCACGAATAACTTGTTGCATTTTCATTGAGAGGGAGACTATTGGGTTTCATCTCCCAATGTCTCTTCATGTTCCAACTTCCTTTTATTTTTATTATTTACAATATTTACATCATTTTACCTAATCCCAAAGATTGTCGTCAACATCCTCCCCTCCCCCTCCTTAATATGAAGGGATGTTGGTGAGTCCAAGCATCATTCTGAATCTTTCAAACTTTTCCCTTCTAAGTGCTTTGGTTAAGATGTTTGAAATCTGCTCATTTGTGGAACAATGTCATAGGTGGATTGTTTTGGCCTTAACATGATTTCAAATCAGATGGTATTTTGTATTGATGTGCTTCGTTCGATCATGGAACTTTGGGTTCTTGGCCAACTTTATTGCAGAAGTGTTTTCAATCAAAAAAAGATTTGAATGCACTTGTTTCTTCTACAAATCTTCCAGAATTGTTTTGAGCCACAAAATGTCTTTCGTTTCTTTAGTGGCTTCCACATATTATACCTTAGTTGTGGAATCTGTTGGGACTGATTGTTTGCGTGACCTCCAGGAGACAACTCTTGATCCAAGACTCATAACCTAACCTAAAGTAGATACTCTATATTATTTATCTCCATCAAAATTTGAATTAGAGTATCCAATCATTCTGAAGTCATGCACCTATGTATACTTGAGTCTAAAGTCATGAGTTCCTTCCAAGTACTTTATAACTCTTTTTGTAGCAAACCAACGTCCCTCACAAAGATTTTGCATAAATCTGGAGAGGATTCCAACAACAAATGAAATGTCTGGTCTGGTAGTACTTTGGTAGTTGAGACTTACTACGAGTTGTCTATAGTTCATTGCATCGTCAAATTCTTTACCTTCAGTGGATGTGAGCTTTAAGTTTTGTTCCATTGGAGTAGTTAAATGATTGCACTCATCCATGCCAAACATTCAACAAATCTCCAATTTACTTCTTCTGATGGAGGAATATAAACTTCAAATGTTGAGTTACTTCAATACCAAGATAGCATTGAACATAGCCAAAATTTGTCATTTCAAAACCTTTCCTCAATTCTTTCTTTATGGATGCACTGTAGCTCTCATTTTTCTCTGTCATTAGAATATCATCTACATACACCATAATATATACAACTATTTTTCCAACTTTATTGACAGACAAAGTTGCATCATCAAGATCATAATGTTTGAAGTTGAGTTTTAGAAGATTCTCAGTTAACTTTTGGTACCAGGCTTGCGGTGCTTGCTTGAGGCCATATAAATATTTTACAAGATTGCATACTTTGTGTTCTTCGCCCTTCACAACAAATCCTTCTGGTTGGGACATAAAAAAATTCTCTTTCATATCTCCATTCAAGAAAACACTTATTACATCCATTTGATGGACTCTCAAACCGTTTTGAGCTTCCAAGGCAAAGAATGTCTGAATTGTAGCACATTTTGTTGTTGGGGGAAAAGTCTCCTCATAGTTGACCTCTTCCTTCTGTGTAAAACCATTTGCCACAAGCCTAGATTTAATATTTCCAAGTGAGCCATCTGCTCTATACTTTTTCTTGAAGACCCACTTGTATCCTATTGGTTTGGTTCCCAATGGAGGATCAACTAGCTTCTAGGTTCCATTCTTTATCAAAGAATCATATTCTTTCTGCATCACTTCTTTCCATTCATCACGAGAAGTGACTTTTTTGAAGGGAGTTAGTTCGAAATTTGTAGAAAAATTCAGTTCACAATCTAAAGAAATATCCATATCAAGAGGTGAATCATAAGCATCTACATCACCTCCATTATGTCTGGTTGAGATTCTTTTTCTTGTCTTTCCAACCTCATCAGGACGAACAATTTCAAGTGTCATTTTCAACCATTTTGAAGGACCTTTTTGAGATGGCCTAGAATGCTCAGTTGACTTAGATGGCGCTGAATCAAGATTTAGTCTCCCAATTCTGTCAATCACATCACTCAAAGTGTTATCAATGGCTGGGGATTCATGCATAGGAGAGAGTGCTTTAGAAGAAGATTCCACAAATTTATCCAAGATAGGGATCCTCCCTTCAAGATGTGGAATCTCATTATCAAACTCTTGGAAATACTTTGCATGTCTGAATTTATCGAAGTGATCAGGTTGCCGCTCAACAACATTGTCAGCCTTGGAAGATTCAAGAAAGATCACTTCTCTAGATATTACAAAATATGTATTCACTTCATCATAGAGACGATATGCTTTGGAGGTATTTGAGTACCCCAAAAAGATACATTTGCAACTCCTTGCACCAAATTTGTTTCTTTGTTCATTAGGTATCAAGGCATAACATGTGGACCCAAAAACCCTGAGATGCCTCACTGAAGGAATGTGGCCATACCACATTTCATAGGGAGTCTTGTTTTTTTATAGCATTATACGGACACCTATTCTTTATATACACACTTCATAGAACTGTATCAACCCAAAACATCAGTTTAGCATTCTTGAAAAACATCACGGAACATACCATATTTAATATTAACCTATTCATTCTTTGAGCTACTCCATTCTGTTGGGAATATAAAACACAATTGTTTGATTTTTGATCCCATGTTGGTGAAAATATTTTTAAAATTCATTTGATGTATATCCTTTTCCATTATTAGCACGAATAAATCCAATATGAGATTGTGCATCATTTTCAATACATGTGTGAAAGTTATTGAATGTTTAAAAAGCTTCAGATTTGTTTCAATAAATAAACGCAACACATTCTAGCATAGTCATCAATAGATGTCATCATATATTTATTGCCATTTGCAAAAGGAACATGCATTGAGCCACACAAATTAGAATGAAGGAGTTCAAGTTTTCTATGTGTTCTGGAATGAGAATCATGAAAAGACTATCTGTTGTGTTTTCCTAAGATGCAAGCATCACATTGCTTAAGTTTCTTAGGAATTGTAGGCAAACTAGTAACACCATTTTTCTTCAAAAAATGGAGGATTTCAAGTGTCCAAATCTAGCACGCCATAAAAGACTTGATGGAAATGTACCGTCATCATAGTGAGAATTGTGTGAAAAGTCTTGTGCACCAACAGAGGTTCCTTGCAGCTTCAGAAGTCTTTCTTATTCTATCCTTGTCATGACAAGTGAGTGATATTATGCTTTTCTAACCTCAACCTTGCCATCAAATATGTGAATGGAGTGTCCTTGCTGGCGAAAGTGGACCAAATACAACAATTTTCACCTCAACTCCGGGTGGTATAGACCATTATGTAGAAGAAAGTACGGAAGATCGGGTAGTTTGATCCTGATGGCTTGAGTTTTGACTTGTCTACAAAGTATATTTCTCCATCAAAATTGTCATTGAATTCATCAAAGAAATATCTTCTGAAAGGAATGTGGCAAGTTTCTCCTTAATCAAGCAACCAATCATCTTTTCATGAAGCAATTGAAGTATTGAATAAGTCTTCAGTTACTCCAATGTTGCAATGTGCCACGACATAATGAGCGGACTCAAGTGCTTTACCTTTAACTTTTCCTTTGTCAGGGGTTTTATATTTTCCTTAATTTCTTTCCTGGTCGATTATGCCCCAAGGAAGCTTACATGTGGAAGCATCATGTCCATATATATTGCATTGTATGCAATGAATATCAGACCTTTCTCCTTGGAAATTTATGCCCCCCCTGCCTCTAAAATTCTTCCTTCCGCTTCCTCTTCCTCTTCGGCCACATGTTCCTCTAGAAGAATAATGTGCATTATTCTACTCTTTTTGTGCAAGGAACACGACTTATTCAGTATACTGAGGAGCTGTCTTCTTCCCAAAATCCTTCTCTCTCTCAGCAAAATTTTTCTCAAGAGATTCAAAGGTAATCTCCTTAAGGTTTCCACTTGCTTGCAATGACTCAAGATAATGTGCATAGGTGAGATATAGTTCCTTGACATAAGCTATGAGAGGAATATATATTTGAACACCAGTGTATTTTATATCATGCACAATGGATCTTACTTGTGATGCTAAGGAGAGAGGGTCATCATTTTTCAATTCAATATTGAACAACTTAATCATCAATTGAACAACATGAAGTTCAAAGTGTGATTCATACAATTGCTTCAACTTCTTTAAGGCTCCAAAGGCATTTGAAAATGGAAAAATATGTTGACTCGCCTCTTCATTTATTGATGCTGCAATCAAGGCATAGGCCTTGCTATTCTTATTTTCCAAATGGAAAACTCCTTGTCTTAAGTGGGTTTTTCAGGTGCATTGTTTCTTTCTCCTTCACAAATTCCTTTACACAACTCATTAAAAATTAATGTATGCTTTATCTTCTCGGACCACTCATGATAATTCTCTTTTCCAGTGAAAACTACTCCCACTATGGAGATGAGTAAATACATCATATAATTCTGAATTAGATCCTAAATAATAATAAAAAATTGAGCTACCTTTATATATATAAAAATTACAACTTATACCATCGTCTGTTCAAAAAATATATATAAATTTCAACATATAAAAAACACACACATACACACATGACATTATCCAATTCAACACATCTTAATATATGATATATATTCCCATTATATATCATAATCTTTCAAAAGAACTCAATGCACTTTATTATATACCATAAAAAAAAAGGTTCAACGAATTTCTTATTTCAAATACCATCACGTTATATAACTTTTCATATGTATCACTCTTCATCATTAAAAAAAAAACACCACACGTCCATTCACCATGTATATATATCCTTGAATGATTTTTCCACTCCAAATGTTTCGTTTTCAAAAAAAAATCAACGCTAATACATTTTATGTACGGTCCAATGTATATTTCACACCATTGCACAACTTCAATCAAAAGAAATAAATACCAATTTCAACGGACGACCACCAACAGTGGGTTTGGCACCATATGGTATCTAGACATGTGCAGGACTAATCAATGAACAACGTTTCAACACCATTTTTTTTAATACACATGAGCATGCACAGTTCAACTAACGATCACAAACAACTGAATATCACAAATCCACCTTCACTTCAGGTTTCGATGGAAACAGAGAAATTACTCAACATCGCCAACATAACGTAGAATTTCGCTCTTTTCGTAGTGGGTTGCGACCATTTCAATGTGCATAGTTGGAATCTTCATTGCATTCAACGCACCATTCTCCAACACAGAAATTTTAAGAGAGGCAAAGCACGCAGAGATTTAACGCATCATAATTTTGACCACATGTAAGAGCAAGGAATCAAAGACGAATTTTCTGTCAAGGGAGAGAGGATTTACAACATAAAAATGCTAATTTGAGAGTTGACTCTAATACCATTTTAGGCTAGGAGTAACTCCACGAATAACTCGTTGCATTTTCATTAAGATAGCATATGACTATATACAAAGAGAAGGAAACTATTAGGTTCCATCTCCCAATGTCACTTTGTCTTCCAATTTCTTTTTATTTTTATTATTTACAATATTTACATTAGTTTAAATTTTAATTTTTATTGTTATAATATTTCAACTACTACATTTTTGACTTTTTATAAAGGGTTAATTTTGAATGGAGCATTGGAATTACATGTTTAAATTATTTTATTCCATGTATTTAAGGGATTTGCAAGGGGTTGAATCTATTTATGCATTCAAAAACGCAATTTAAATATAAATATATAAATATATATATATATAGAGCGAGAGAGAGAGAGAGAGAGAGAGAGATTCATATTAACCATCATATAACAAGTCTCTAGAAGGATGCACTATTTGTACCTCAAGAGATTTGATTCCTCTCGGCACTTCCTAGATCTATGGTTAAGATGGATCTTATTATAAATGACTCAAGTACTATCAACAAAACTTCCTAAAAAAATCCAAAAAAAAAAAAATAACTTACCAATTATAAATAAACATAGATCATATACATTTTAACTTTTATGAAATTCAAACTTCTTGAAATTCTAAAAAATAAAATAATTTACCACTTATAAATCAACATAAATTTAAATATCATAACTTCTTACCACAAATGCTCCAATGCATACCACAAGTATCTCAACACAATTCTTGCAAATCTATCTCTGATTTCATTCCAAATCACTGATTGCAAGAGCTCCACTGCAACATGAGACTATCCAACCCAAGAAAAGACGAGAGTGTACTGATATAAAATATGGACTATGACACCTCATCAGGTCGAAATCCCATTCAAAATGGATCATAAATACACAAGATGAGTCATTTTCTAGATTTTAAAGAGGTTAGAAACCATTCGCTAATTTAAGCTATGAACTAAGAGTGTTTGTCCCTTACATTAAATTACGTATTTTCTCATGATAGGAGGCACAAAAATGCAATTTAAAAATGAATATATATATATATATATATATATATATATATAGAGAGAGAGAGAGAGAGAGAGAGAGAGAGAGAGAGAGAGTCATCTTAATCATCATATAACAAGTTTCTAGAGGGATGCACTATTTGCACCTCAAGAGATTTGATTCCTCTTGGTGCTTCCTAGATCCATGGTTAGGATGGATCTTATTATAAACGACTTAAGTACTATCACCAAAAATTCTTAAAAAGTACAAAAAAATTAAATAACTTACCAATTATAAATCAACATAGATCAGACACATTTTAACTTTTATAAAATTCAAACTTCTTGAAATTCTAAAAAATAAAATAATTTACCACTTATAAATCAACATAAATTTAAATATCATAACTTCTTACCACAGATGCTCCAATGCATACCACAAGTATCTCAACACAATTCCTGCAAATTTGTCTCTGATTTATTTCAAATCACTGATTACAGGAAATCCACTACAATATGAGACTATCCAACCTAGCAAAAGACTAAAGAGAGTCTACTAATAGAAAATATGGACTATGATACCTCATCAGGTCAAAATCCCATCCAAAATGGATCATAAATACACAAGATGAGTCATTTCCTAGATTCTAGGGAGGTTAGAAACCATTCCCTGAATTTCAGTTATGAACTAGGAGTGTTTGTCCCTTACATTAAATTATATATTCCCTTATTATAGGAGGTAAAAACCAACCCAATAACTCTAATGAAAGCTCATAGGACAACATTGCTTTGAATTTGTGACCATTTATGAGCTTTACAAGTGTCCTGAGGAATCCAATGTTGATTTGTGACATTTATCACATAAGAGTAAACAATTTTTTGAATAAGCATACTAGAATTATGGAGGCACTTTTGAGGCACTTTTAAGAATCCAAATCCACTTTTGAAGGAACGGTCAACTAGCCATGTGTGTTTAGTTTCCAAAACATCTTGAATTTTGCAAAATGGACCAAGGGAAGGCCTTCAAAAATCCATTCTCCCAAGGTTACTCCAAAAGCGTAATAGAGGCTCCAAAAAGGTGGCAGAAACATGAAAAATGAGTGGTTTTTGAGATTTTTTCTTCAAAATTACAGCTTGTCATGCCATGGGGGTTTTTGATCTGTGATGTACTCGTTAAAATACATCCATCCATGTAAATAAATCATCATTTTGATGCTCCAAAAATAGGAGTAATAAAATTTTGTTACCCTTCTGCAATGAGGGATTTACATAATTATGCAAAAATCACAAAAAATACCAAAATTCTTCAAAACTTCTCAAAAACGGTTATGTAGCACTTGTGAGTGATGGGCTAAACAGCCAAGGACTTCACATGTGGTTCCTTTCTAGCATGAGGTTTGATAAAAATTTTATACTCTTCAATGTCCAAGTCCATGCCCTTGAACCACTTCTCTCCATGACAACGAATACCTGTTGCTGAAGAAATTAGGTATGCTGATAGGTTAATCTCTACACCTGCAATAGTGACCTTTCCCATGTTGTATCCCCCTCTTCCATAAGCCTTTCAAAAAATCTCAAACACTGAGCTCTCTCAAAGCATCTTCTGGCCAATGACGAGGCATTGAGTTCATGCATTGTGAAGGGTTCTAGCTTGAGGTGGCGCCCTCCCTTGAAGCTCTTCTTGTCACTTTCCATTGTGTTTGTCACTAGAATGATGAAAACCCTAGAGTGTTGATGAGATGGGTGAATCTATGGAAATATTTAATGAAGGCTTCAAAAGGTAATGGAGCCAAGATTTGAGTTGATTTGGAAGTTTTTCAAGCCAAAAACCAAAATCTGCCTCTCCTCCATAAGCGTAACAAGGGCTCACAAAAACGTAACAAGGGAATTGCCAAAAATCTACAAAAAAATGGGTTAAAGATGGATCCATATCTCTCTAACCATAACGTTTTTTGAAAAATTGAGAGAGGTTTTTGTTCTTTGGCATGTTATGAAAAAAACCTACTCCATTTTTCTAAAATTCTTTCCCATTTGTGCAGAATCCAAGTTTGAAGTTGATCATTCAAAATTTGCAGAAGCGTAGCACCTACTTTGAGAGGGAGTTTGGAGGCCTTCCCATACAAGTTTTGAGATGAACGTGGTATGGTTGGAAATCTTAGGATGTCTACTACAAAATGGAGTCATCAAGCACTACAAAACTCTGCTCCAAACCCCTAAAAAATTCATTTGAAGACAACCTATCCAAAAGTGCAGAAAATGACCTGGAGAAAATGTATTGTGAGAATTTCTCTCAAACCATAGCACCTGTGCATAAACTGACGGATTTTTTTGTTCTTTGGTCTATGATTGAGAAAAACCTCTTTCAATTTTGTAAAATTTATCTCCATTACTTCATAAACTGATTTTGAAGCCAAACTCTCCCTGTGTGCAATGTAAACCCTGACTTGATCACAAAACTCTAAAAATGATGCCACAGGTCTGAGTTGGATCAAAACTGGAACAATGACCTCCCTTATGGACTTTCTTGTCACCCTCCATGATGTTTTTCAACAAGGAAAGCCCTAGATTGATGTAGTGGATTGGGAAGGCGGAAAATTAGGAAAACAGGAGATAGTGGTATAGTCATTTTAGAGACAGAAATGAAGTGGAAGGATGTTAGGGAAAAATCCCTAAAAAATTGGGGAGAGAGGGTGATGATTTGGTTATAGGATGCAAGTGGAATTTTTTGGAATTTGCATGTGAAAGGTACCCAAAAGGTCAAAACACAAGGTTTCACTAGTTTTTCTGCCAAAATGTAGTGAAAATAGGGTTTTAATGAAATTGATGGAAAAGAGGGTTGTGAGTGATAGGAGATGTTAAGGCGTGGTGTATGAAGGTTATATGAAGGTTTTATATGGTTATATTAGAGTTTTATCAGCTGAAACAAACATAAGATGAAAAACACCAAAAACGTAGTGGAGGTAACCTAATGAAGGAAACCATTCATTTGCTAATGAATTTTGACTTGAGAGAGGTATGAAGATTGTCCACGTACTGTTTAGGAAGTGTATGAGCTTTTGTGCAGTGGTTTTGAACCTTGGAGAACTGATTTGGAGCTCAAACACCAAAAGCGCAACACCTGCACAACACACTTAGAAACGTAGCATAGGTAGTGTTGGCACAAATTTGCTCATTTTTCTTCAACCCATGGTAGTTGTGGCATATGATGGTGAGAAGAGAGGAGGTATTTACTTATTTCCCTATCTTTGCTAACTCCTTATGCAAATGACTTGTATGGTGAAAATGAGATTTGTTCGCTTTCTCTTATGACATATTTGACTCTTACAGTGGCGAAACAAATGATACCTAGACTTGACCTAAATGAAGGTGTGGTGAATGACCTCAGACCCTAGATGATTGATGGATGACATGACCTATGAAATAATGATAACCATGAATGGAGTGAAGGAAGTAGAATTTCAGACCTAGACATATTCAGTGAACACAATTTTATTTCAAAACTAACTTGAAACATGAAGTTTTGACCTAGGACCACTACTAAGTAAACCTGAAATAGTACATTTGATCACTGAACATTTGGACACTAACAGATCACATAAAGTAGTTTTTAAAAAAATGAGCTTATTACATTAAGTTTGGAAAGGGGGATTTTTAATTTATTTTTAAGTACAAATTCATCATCAACTTTCAACCTATGACGTGACTACTTGGCATCTACTTCAGCATTTATTCAAAAGGCATAACTTCTTCATCCAGAAGTTGTTTTCAGAGCCGTTTTTTTAGCCGGCCTAATTTTTCAAGATCTTTCCATTGGACTAGTTATTTTCAACCTTTACAACTTCAGTTTTTAAAATGGAAAGTGCATGCTCGATTATTCTTAACAACACCAATTATTTCCAATGATTATCCTACATGGTAGACTTACTTAGAAGTAAAGGGCTTTATAGAATAGCCTCAAGACTAGAATCTAAACTTACCAATGAATATAAAAAGGCTAAATGATAAAATAAACAAGATCAAGCACGAACGTTGATAGGAATGTCCATTTCTCAAGATCTTAGATTTCATATCCAAGAAATTGACTCCCTTAATGAAGCTATGAAAAAGCTAAATATTGTTTATGGCATTCAAAATGAAACCAGAGCCCACCAGCTTGAAAATGAGTTGCTTACTTTGGACCCCAATAATTTCTCCTTTATTAAAGATTTTTTGTCCAAATTCAAGACCCTTAGAATTCTCTTAGAAGGTTGTAAGGTCAAAAAGGAAGATGGTAGTCTTATTTATTCCATTCTTACTAAGTTAGACCCTATATACTCTGTAATTTTTTCCACCTTCCATTCCACTAGATAAGCCCTCATTTCTCAAGGAAAACCCTACAAGTCCCCCTCTTTTGATGCCTTTTGCGATTCTTTGATAAGAGAACAAGAAAAAGTCTTACACCTTGGTCTTATTAATATTGGAAACTCTTCTAAGAAAGCCTTAGCAACCTAGCAGCAACCAAATCCAAAGAATCCTAAGAAGCAACATCCTAAAAAGAATGGTCCTAAACCAAACAAGGGTCTTAAGCAATCTCAACTGCAAACTGAAAAAACAACTCAACAAACTGATAAGGCAAATAAAAACAAAGGAAAGAAGACAGATAGACCTTGCAACTTTTGTAATCGTGATGGCCACATAGGGTCAAAATGTTTTAAGAAGATGGAAGCCTTGGAATGAGCAATGAAGAATCACGACATCCATTTGGAGAACTCTTCAACTTCATGTTTGGGAATGGCACTTTCTGCATGTGGTTATCAAGCATCAAGATCTAGCTATGCATTAAATGTATCTCCTTCTTCTCATCCTCATGAGTGGCTCATTGATTGTGGATCTTCTTACCACATATCCAAAAATAAAGCCATGTTTTCTTCTTTAACACCAACTAGGTGTAAGTCACTTTCGTGTTTTTGGAAGTGAAGCTTGGGTCCATATTCCAGATGCGAAACATAAAGCCTTGGAACCTAAGAGTGAAAATGCATTTTGTTGGATATTCTGAAGATGTCAAAGGATATAAACTTCTTCAACCCAAATCCAAAAATGTAATCATTAGAAGAGATGTAAAATTTGATGAAAATATATCGGCCTGCGAGCCTAGTTCGGTGGGTGTGCCACCTTTGGCTTACGAACCTAATTCGGCATATGTTCCACCTCTCTTTATCTATTCTACTTCTGATAGCATTCATTTTACTTCAGATAATGACAACGAGGATGACAATCCTCCACCTTCTCGGGATCTTCCTTTAGCTCCACAACTTCCAAAATGGGTCTTCTCTCCTTGGGATGCAACAAGTTCTCTTGCAGGTGACCCTACAGATGAATGTCGTACACGTTCTCAGTTCGACAAAGCCTCTTCCTTATTGGCTCAAGTTCCAGAAAATCATGATCCATATACCTTTGAAGAGGCTTCAGGTCATCTAGATTGGGTTGCAGCTATGAATGAAGAAAATTTTTTCTTATTGGCAAATGATACTTGGGATCTTGTTCCTCTTCTAGAGGGAAGAAAACTTGTCATATGCAAATGGGTTTACAGAACAAATTTTGGACCAGATGGAAAAGTGGATAAACATAAAGCTCATCTTGTTGCTAAATAATTTTCACAAGTTGAAGGCATTGAATATACTGAAACCTTCTCCTCTGTTGCCGAAATAAATTCTATCCACCTTTTTCTTTCCTTTACTACCTCCTTTAAATGGGAAGTCCATCATATGGATGTTAAATCTGTCTTCTTACATGGGGACTTGCATGAAGAAATCTACATGTAACAACCCCCTGGCTTTATCCAAAATGACTATAGCTTTGTTTTTCACCTTAAGAAGTCTCTCTATGGTCTAAACAAGCCGCTTGATCTTGGTATGTAAAAATGGATAGCTTTCTTTTAGATATAGTTTTTCTAGATGGCATTCCAACAAGACTGTCTACATCAAGAAAGTGGGTAAGTCTTTAATCATCCTTGTTCTTTATGTTGATGATCTTATCCTTACTGGTAGTGATCCCAACCATATAAACCATGTGAAGTCTAGCCTCAAAAAGAAGTTTGAAATGATAGACTTAGGACACTTGCATTATTTCCTTGGTCTTCATGTTTTGCAATCCAAAGAAGGTATTACCCTTTCTTAATCCAAGTATGCTTGTGATCTTCTGCGCCACTTTCACATGGAATACTATAAGCTAACCCCTTCTCCCTTTCAATCTCGAGTCAAGCTTTAAGTCACTTGTACTTCCCTTGAAGTTGATGCTACCTTATACCGTCAACTTGTTGGCAAACTTTTGTATTTAACCCATTCTCGTTATGACCTTTCCTTCGTTGCTGGTCTTGTTGCTCGGTTTATGCACAAACCTCATGAAAGTCACTGTAAAGAAGCTAAAATAATACTTTGATATATTCAAGGTACAGTTCAGTTCGGGATTCATTACAGTGCGGGAGCATCTCCATTATTGATTGGTTTCACTGATTCTGATTGGGCTGGTGCCTCAATGATCGAAAGTCTTCTGCAGGTTATGTACTCACTCTTGGTTCATGACCTATTACATGGTCTTGTAAGAAACAAAGTGCAATCTCTCTTTCTTTGGCAGAAGCAGAGTATCGTGGTGTTGTTGAAGCCAACAAGGAATCCCTGTGGCTTTGTCAGATCCTGTCTAAATTTGGTCTTCATCAGCAACATCCAACTACACTTTGGTGTGATAATCAAAGTGCCATTCAACTATGCAAAGATCCAGTTCAGCATCAGTGCATGAAACACATTGAGCTACACATACACTTCATCAGAATGCTCATTCATGATCGTGTTCTTGAAGTGCACTATTGTTCAACCAATGATCAAGTCGTTGATATCTTTAGAAAGGCTTACAAAAGTGAAGTTTACCAAACTTCGATCTATGCTTGGAGTTCAGGAAAGTTATCATTAAGGGGGGATAGGCTCTAATGCCTCATTCCTTCTCCTATTGTGTCACCTTTATAAATCCTTCAATCCTATCCCAAGTTTTTCTTAAGGGGGAATGTACTACATGGAAAAGACCCTCTAGCATATGTTTTCAAGGAACCCCTTATAAAAATAGCCCAGACATCTGTTTGTAGCAGAGGTTGGCGGGTGGAGGTTTTTGCGAATGTTTTTCTTCCGATTCGTTTATCATCCTAAACCGCACTGGTGCGTTCAACTAGAGAAAGCACCGATGCACACAAAACATTGGCCACCGTGAGACCATGCGCTGGTACAAACCCGCCCAGTGCGTCTCATTACTATAGTGCACCAGTGCTCTACAAAGATTCCACACCAGTGCGTCCCATAACCCTGCGCTAAAACTGAAACAGCCCGGTGCGGTTTTAAGAAACTGCACCAGTGTGCCTAGAAAAACCGCATACCAGAACACGGTTAAATAAAAAAAAATTTACGGCCAAAAAATTGCATTTTTCACTTTTTAGTGCTCTAGAGCTTTCAAGCACCGATGCAAATTTATCTTGTGTGAGGCGCCCTGCCATCGATGCTCCCATTGCACGCAATGCTATTATCCATTGCCCACCATCTCCATTTCGAATTTTGAAAAACGGTGGGCGAATTTAGTTTCGCAAATTCTACAACCAATATGCCTCCTCGACAGCCAAATATACACGTATTTTCCTTGTTTTTCCATAGTTAAACCTTTTAGCGGATTAGTTTTCTAAAATAGCTTAAAATTCACCTTATTTTTAAAAAATATATATTTCCCACGTGGTGCGCTTGAGCCGTTCGGCTCGCACTGGCTCGTGGTGCTGCCTATAAATTTACAGGCCGCACCACGACTGGTGCTAACGGTATCCGCACTGGTTCCGTGGCAATACCGAGACGGAGCACCGTGATTTTTTAAAATTAAAAAAAGTGTGGTTTGGTTAGTTACCCAGGCACACCGTTGACCATGTAGAATTGCGAGAATGCGGTGCATTAACGGAAATATCTGCCCCAGGCTGGGTAATTTTGTCAGCACATCGCCCCCCGAACTTGACATAGTCAACGGTGCGGTCATGTAAACAACTGCACCATTGACTATGTAGTGATGTTAGGAGGGTGGTGTGCTTCCTAAACTATACACCCCCTGGGCGTATATTTTGGTCAGCGCACCGCCCTCTTGACACTGATACATAGTCAACGGTGCGGTCTGTTATACCACTGCACCGTTAACCTTGTAACAATGCCAAGAGGGTAATGTGCTGAAAATTTTCAAGTACAACACTTTCGGTGCACAACAAAAAAAGACGCATTGTTATCGGTGCATGCCTGTTTTTTTGTTGTGCACCGACTGTTTTTTCTTTTGTTTTTTCAAAAAAAATTGAATATGTATATATTCCTAAACACATGTCTCATTTAATAAAAAATTTGTATTTAATATGTCAATCATTCAGCGACGTCAAAGGAGAGAAGGGAGGGAACAACATCAACAATAGGCAGGACCAATAAAACATGGTTTGCTTGTGGGAGGCACAAGAGAGGGAGAGAGATACGTACCCTCGCCCTATTATAGCAGCCACCCAAGGGCTCCTAAGGGAGATAGGCCTCCTTAAGTTCTATGAAGAGGCTACATCCCTAAAGATCCATGATGTGTTTTTGCGACGTATTATCCACAGGTGGAATGCCCACCTACAGGCTTTTCAGGTTCATTCTAACTAGTGGTACACGCCCACTGAGGAGGACATCTGTTTCATTACTGGCCTATCGAGGAGAGGGGTGGATTTTCCCTCATTCCTAGAGGTTGCCATTGGTTATGCAACAGGAAGTGAGTTGGTGTACTCCCAGAGAGACATTATCACGGATATACTGTCTCCTTCAGATTTTCAGGTCTTCGGAGGTCAATTACGTATTGCTTCATTTGATGGAGAGGAGGTGAGGTGCCTCTCACTATTGATTTCAACCATTGCACACCATACCAGCGACGAGCAACACATTAGTTGCTCGCTTCTATTTTATGTTGGTTCTTTATTACAGGAGCGACAACTTGTGAGGCGGTCTGCCATTTTTTTGCAGCAGTTCTGTACAGCTTTAGATAGATTTCGTTCTCAGGCACAAGGGAGGGTGAACTTCCCTTTTGCTTCAGAGATATTTTGTTTATTTTTTGAGAGGTTTCCAGAGACAAGACCTATTTTTGTTCAAAAGCTTCGAAGACCAACTCTGCATGTATGGATGAAAATGTGGGGACAGATGATGCCCAAGAGGTGCGAGTCAGAGTTTTCCATGAGGATATCGCATGATGCACTAGAGTTGCTAGCCAGTGTTGATGAGCATCCCTTTGTTCTGGTCCTCTGTCCGTATGCTAGTTTCGATTGGCGAGGGTGTGCCAAAATCCTCTTCACAGATGATGAGTTTCCAAATGATAGTGGTATTATTACTGTTTTATTCAAATGTATTCTAATATGTTATTTAACTTGTTTTTATTAAACTGTTTAATGAAATTGTCTAATTATTGTTGTGTACTTATATATATTTTGCAGACATTGGGTCATTTGATGGCTATGGGATGCCACCGCCACCAAATGATCCAGGTGTAGATCTTAATAACGATCAGAATATGGCAGATGTCGAGGATCAGACCGGTGCAGACAGACTTGGTCCTCATGGTGCGTTGGTACCTCCTTTTGCGAGGCATGGGTTTGACAGTAGATTGAGGATGGAGTTGGGAGACCAACTCTATGCACTGTTTTTGGAGGTGGGAGTCAGGCCCGCCACTAAGAGAGATACATGCTGATGTTAGGGTGGTACAAATGTGGAGAGGCATGCCGCGTGACATGTTCACCATGATGTAACATGTCATAGGAGCTACCAGCTTAGTTACACAGTTGAGGAGTACCCTTCGACGTAGGCATGGTCTAGACGCAGTATGTCGATAGTCAAGCAGTGATGCATCATCTGATGATCACAATCAGGGGATTGATCATCGTTCAGCTCGCTCTGCAGATGAGCAGCTTGCAACATCGACCAACAGTGATGATGGAGAGCAGGTTGGACCATCCACGTCGAGTCAGCCTTCTCAGCCTCCAACATCCAACATTCATGATCATGAGCAGGCTGGACCATCCACGTCGAGTCATCATGATCAGCAGTCTGCAGCATCCAACGGTATTCATGATCATGAGTAGGCTGGAACATCCATGTCGAGTCATCATGAGCAGCCAACACTTGATCCTGATTAGCATGAGGCACCACCAGATCAACAAGCACATGATGATCGACATCTATCTGAGCTTGTCGAAGCTGCACCATTGACTGAGCAGGCCTCGACTAGTACTACTATTGATGATGTACCACCAGCTGATATTTGACATTTATATTACAGTTGTATATTTTTGACGCGATCATCATGATGTGTATATTGTTAGGTCATGTTAGATATGTTCATTTAATGTGCAGCTTGTAGATAGATGTGTATGTGGTAGCAGTTATTTGACATGAGATGTATATTTTATGTTTGTGTTGTGATGATGTTATACAATGCTAGTCGTGTTTTGTTAGATGATCATAATCACGATGATTAGATGATGTTAGCGAATTTGAATGTGTTTTTTAGTCGAATATGATGTTTGTACGATGGTTATTATGATCGTGATGTTTATTTAATTTAATATTAAATCATGATATTTATTAAATATTATGTCGTGATTGTAATTGAAATTTTAATTTTAATTGTATGTAAAATTGTAAAATTTTATTTGTAATTGCATGTAAAATATTTGTAAAATTTTAATTGTAATTGTGATATTTAATTTATTGTGAAATGATTGTAATTGTAATTGTATATATGTAAAATTGTAAAATTCTAATTTTAATTCTAATTGTATGTAAAATTTTAAAATTGTAATTGTAATTGTATGTAAAATATTTGTAAAATTTTAATTGTAATTGTGATATTTAATTTATTGTAAAATGATTGTAATTGTATATATGTAAAATCGTAAAATTGTAATTGTATGTAAAATATTTTCAAAATTTTAATTGTAATTGTAATATTTAATTTATTGTGAAAGGATTGTAATTCTAATTCTAATTGTATGTAAAAATCTAAAATTGTAATTGTAATTTTAATTTTAATTTTAATTGTAATTGTATGTAAAATATTTGTAAAATTTTAATTGTATTAATGTGAAATGATTGTAATTGTAAAATTGTAATTATAATTGTAATTTTATGTAAAATTCTAAAATTGTAATTGTAGTGGTATATATGTGAAATTGTAAAAGTGTAATTGTAATTGTAAATTTTATGTAAAATACTAAAATTGTAATTGTACCTGAAATTGTAAAATTGTAATTGTAATTGTAATTCTAATTGTATGTAAAATATTTGTAAACTTTTAATTATATTACTGTGAAATGATTGTAATTGTAATTGTATGTAAAATTCTAAAATTTTAATTATAATTTTAATTGTAATTGTATGTGAAATTGTAATTGTAATTGTATGTAAAATATTTGTAAAATTTAAATTGTATTAATGTGAAATGATTTTATTAAAAATTTTAAATTTTTAAATTTGTAGAATTGTAAATAATTGTAAAATAATAAATCTAGAATAATATGAATTTTTGTACCATAATAAAGTTTAGAAAATAATGCAAATAAATTCATGTACTTTAGAATTATCATTATTTTATTATGATCTTACATAAAAAAAAAAAAAAACTTAATACAGTACACCATTGTTTTTTAGATCAATATAATTGCAAATTATAAAGTGAAAGATTGATTTTAACATTAACAAAATGCAAATTACTAATTAATTCAAAATACATATTATAATATTTCAAAAAAAAGAGTCTTATAAGTTATAAGGCAATTAAGTCATCTTCTTTATAAAAACCCATCTTAAAAAGTATAAATATTGATGAAATAACACATGTACAATATCACTCTCGGTTCTCATGATCACCCTCATTATCTTTCAGCTCGCTTGGCATGATAACACTATTGTTCTTAAAAATATGTTTTGATCTAGGGTCATGTCTTAATACTAACCACCAATCCCTATCCAACACAACTGAGTAAAAAAAACAACTGGTTGCAGTTTTTGGGGAAAACATAGGGCTCCTTAGCTTCATCCTACATCTTTCTAGAATTGATACATATCCGCCTATTATCACGATCTTCCTTTACATTATTTCGATCAAAGGTGTCCCACTACTTGCACCTAAAAATAACACATTGGAAAGAAGAGAATTCCACTTCAATGATCTCTTGTATCTTTCTGATGTAACCTAACATCCTTTGTACTAGGTTTTGATCACGATGGCTAGATTGACTAGATTGATTGAACTCGACTTCCACTCCATAGTCTTGTGTCATGTGTCCATCATCGACATTTTCTGTGCGAAAATGGTGTCCATATGCCCACATAGATGGGAACAAATGCACCTATAAAAAAGTTAAAAAAATCATAGTGCCATGTGTCTTATAATAACCCAGTGGTTAAAATATAAAATATAGATGTAATTACATTTGAAAGGTGCATTATTAAGTTTCAAATGTACATATAAATTAAATAGATTATTACCGAGTTGGTGCACCCAATCCTCGCATTTAGCATATCCTTTTCAGCACGCGGGTAATGACCGGTTGCACCGTATGTCTCTCTGATTTAGTCAAAAAATCAACTGTTGGGGCATATTTTTGGCATATTTTCTTTTAAATGATCGGGATAAGGCACATTTCTATCATTCAACGGTCTGAATTCTCTCCTGTCACTATCCCATTTCATCATCTTTTGTTCATACAATGTGACCCACGATTGTGTCGCTTCGAAATTGTAAAGAATGAATTTATTGATTGCTTCAATTTCTACGTTCGATGATAAAATAAAATCGACATTATATAGTACATAGAGATCAAAATATACATTATATCAAAGTTCAACATGAATATTTACTTTGTGTAAATTTGAAAAATTATAAGTCGCTTACTCTTTATCAAGCGTTTTTTTTCCATTTGTTTGGAGCAGCTCCCTTTCCCTTTTGTCTTCGTCCCTTTCATCTTCCCAAAGCACCACACCTGGTCTGTTGTCGATCTCCTTGATGTACTCACTGACATAATAGAAAGACTCATATGATATGTACCCGTCTGCCATAGAGCTCTCGGGTTTTGTCCTTTATCGAACAAAACCTTTCAATTTCTTCATGTACCTCTCTAAGAAGAACATCTAACGACAAAAAACCACCGAAATTAATTCAACCTCATCTACTAGGTGGATTAGAAGATGAACCTACAAGTCCATGAAACTCGTCGGCAGTTCCTTCTCAAACATACAAACAATCTCAACTATCTCTTGACACCAATGTGGAATGATAGCCACATGAATCTCCTTTGACGTGATCCAACGTACAAATGCAGATAATTTAGATATGGCACATCCTAGGTCTTGAGGGAATTCATGTTTCACATACCCACACACGAATAAAGGATAATGACACTACAAGTTATAAACACGTGCAATAATATACAAAATTAGTTATGTTTTATGATCCCTGCATGGGATAAAATTTATTAATATAACAAATAATAAAATCATGCTTTTGAAATTATACGTACTCTTAGAATATTAAAATGGTC
The DNA here is from genome assembly GCA_034641835.2 of Pinus albicaulis. NCBI lineage: Eukaryota > Viridiplantae > Streptophyta > Pinopsida > Pinales > Pinaceae > Pinus > Pinus albicaulis. The sequence goes on from CM076572.1 coordinate 956,999,789, forward strand.
ATGCAATTTCAACACCGACAAATGGTCATCCACAGTGAAGCAACGCATAGTGAAGACCCATATGAAGATGGCACCCTCACACCCATTGTAACTTCCTTTGCCAAAGAAAGATCATCTTTTTATAAAATCCATGGGACATCACCTTCTTTGAAATACCATGAGTTAGAGGGACCAGTGCCTACCTTTAATCCTGTACTTTCTAATCGTCTAGGCCAATGTTTCTTTTTAGTTTTTGAACTAATAATATATTTTCTAAAAGCCAATCTGTCACTTTGTTTCGATGATATGTGCATCCATAAAGAAGATGAAACATTTTTAAATAAATGCATGGGATCTAATAAGTGGGTAATCTTAAGATGCTCCCAATATTAGAGGTTATAAAAGATAGATTTTCTTTTCATCCCAATGGGAAATTTCTCAACATAGGTGTCGAAGAATTCTGGATCATCAAACATAGGCTCCCGATTTGAATCGAACATTTCTATGAACTCCTTCTCCTTCTCTCTCATATGCTCTAATCCATTCAACTGGTGTCGTTATTGGAGGCCTTTGGATTCTCTCTCGTGTACCATTGAAAGCGGATGCTGCTCTCCTGTAAGGGTGTTCTTCTGGGAGGAATACCCTAGAGCAGTCATATATTGGCTTTCGTAGGTCATTGGCCCATCTAGCTTTCAGAGAAGGTCCACAAAATTTACATCCAAAATACCCTTTTGTTACAAGACCTGTGAGATTATTGTATACAATTTATATGCATGGCACGTTAAAGAATATCATGAAGATCAGAAAAATTACAACGAATTAATTAACTAATATGCAAAAGAACATTGTTACGTATATGAACCAATCAATAAACATGTGATTTACCATAGCAAACTCCTAATCTCGGATAATCATGTGTAGTGTAAGCACATATGCCATACAACGTAAAACTCCTCTCTGCTGCGATGGGTCTTGATACATCGTATACATATATCCCATCTCATACTTCGTTCAATTCATCTACCTGTGGTTGTAAGTAAACATCCATATTATTCACTTGTCTTCTACCAGGGACTATGAGAGCCAACATAAGATATTCATTCTTCACGGACAACCATGGGGGGATATTGTTATTGATCACTACTACAGGCCAAACAGAATAGTTGGTGTTCTCGAGGGAATATGGGTTGACGCCATCCATGGCTATGCTGAGTCGTAGACTTCGTACTTCATCCTTGAATTTTCTGGGCCATGTATCCTCTATATGCTTCATGGCTATTGAATCAGTTGAGATTCGCATAACTCCCAACTCACTTCTGTGTGAGGCATGTCATCCCTGCAACATAGCTAATTCTTTGCAACGAAAGAGCCTTTGAATCCTTGGAATTATAGGCATGTGCCTCAATATCTTAAAAGGAGTACCACATGATTTACCCTTCTTTTTTTATTTGTCATACCTGTCATTCCCATATTTTGGACATATCTCTTTGTCTGCATATTCTCCTCTATATAGAATACAATCATTTGGACATGCATGATATGATATGTACTCAACACCCAACATTTTCAAGAATTTATTTGCCTCTTCGTAGCTACCGAGCAAGACATTATCACTCGAAAGAACCTTATGTTTGAATAACCTGTAGTTGGTGATCATGGAAAATATTAAATGTACATTAATGTTGATATAATTATTAACGTTCATAAAATTGACCATTCGTAATGTTCATTGTGTGATAATATTTCTCAAATTTATATAAGGGAGGACTTTATGGTAACTTACCTCAAAATTTCTCAGAAACATGCATTTGACAATCCAAACTTTGCTTTCAAGTTGTACAGTAACATCATTTTCCCCAACTGGGTAGAATTTGACTTACCGCCAGGTCCAAAGAGAGGGGTGGTGGAAGCAAATTTAAGGCTTTCGAAAAAGGTGTCAGCGATATGAGCTTCATCCCCTAGCTGATCATCATTTTGGAATGCATCTAACAACATTGTCTCCATGGCAGTCGTATCCCTTAAGTAATCGTCCATACCAACCTCTATTTGATTGCCTCCATTGCCAGCTTGTGAAGAAATACTATTGTTGTAGTCATTCCTAATTGGTGAATCTGGACGTAGCAGGAATTGAATCGGTAGTTGATTCAACCATTCTTGGTATCGTTTCTCTTCGATTTTTTCTCCTAATTCAACCTTCTCTCGATTTGACATTGTTGTGGGGTGCAACGGAAGATGGTAGGTAGGTCGCTCATCATCACTAGAATCCTAATAATTTCAAAAAATATATTTGAAAATGATTAGTAAAAAATCTATGATATCAATTAGTAAGAACGTTGACAATGCATGATTAATTTGTTTGACGTTGGAATAGTTACATTAATATACCAAACAATTATTATTACCATCATTGTCTCAGGATTGTGGCTAGAAGATGCAATATTGTTATAATTGGCAGGGTGAAGCAGTTGTCCATTTTCGTCCATTTTCATCTACCAAATACGCCTTACAGTATGCTGCTCCTGATAAGAGCTTCCGACGTTTTGGAGCTGTATGAATATTTTGTGCATCTGAACTCGATTATGAATCTACATGAACATGAAAATTTGTATACATTATAAATTTTATTAAGCTGATTGACATGGATAAAAACATAAATTCAATTAGATAATGAACATATAAATAAAATATGAAGTAAATATTACGTCTCGAGATGGATAGGGAGATCTCCGCGATGGACTTTGAGAAATATTATGGAACGAGTTGGATTTTGGAGAATTGTCCATTCCATACAATTATGATATTTTCTTCCTGGATTTGAACAAAATCAACAATAAATTTTAGTGCACACACCCAAAAGTAATTTCGGTGCCTTAAAAATTGACTTATTGTTATCAGTGCTTATGTATGGATAATCGCACCAGTGTGTTTTAGTTACTGCGCACCGCTGCCGTGTTATTAACTGATGCACCAGTGCAGTGTTATTAATTGATGCACCGCTGATAAAAATCCGCAAATAAAAAAACACAACTTTATTTTTTAAAGTGAAAAAAAAAAACGGTAAATTGAAAAATGGACGGCAAAATATTTTCGAAAATCTAATTTCATAAAACAATTATTTAAATACTAAACACTTTTCATTATTTCACTATTTTTGCAAAAAAATTTAGCCAGAGATTTGCAAGAAACATATATGGAGCAAGAGAGCACGAGAGCATTGTGGAGCAGAGAAATAATTTCGAACAGAACTATTTAGACAATCAGAATTCCAAACCTCTAGTGAGTCAAACCTTGTAGCATAGAATTTCAAACGATCTCGTGATTAAATTTTATTTTATTTTTTACATTTTCTACAGTATTTTTTACGCAGTAAGTAAAAAATTTAAATTTTCTGTTCATTTTCAGAAAAGCAAAAAAAAAAACATTATACCCTAAACCTTTCATTCTTTTTGTTTATGTGATTCCAGAATTAAGGCTTTTATTTTAGATTTATAGGGTTTGTGTTTCTATATATATAAGCCTATGACATCTAACCCACGGGATGACTTGCATAGTCGGATCCCAATCCATGTTGGCTTTTGCATGAATTTTTAAAAAACTGAATTTTTTTACTCGATGCGCCCTAAGTAACCTAACGCACCAGTGCGCTGGCTTATCACAATGCACCGTGCATGTACTGTTTGCTAAAAAAATTGAAAACAATTTTTTTTAATCTGTACGCCATATGTAAAATAGGTCACCACTGCGCTATTTCATTATAGCGCACCACGCACATACTGTTTGACAAAAACAATTTTTTATTTTGTGTTAATCGGTGCATCATTTAACCTATAATGCACCGAGTCTCCTTGTTGACAAAGAGCACCGTACGATGGTTACCTGTTTGCGCATAGCATTTATAAGAATAGGCCACACCACCCCCTCCACGACACCATATGCTACAAAAACTAACACTAATGGTTTTTATTATTTTGTATGTGTTAATCAGTGTGGTGGTTAACATATAACGCACCGGTGCTTCTTTTTTACATAGAGCACCGTACGATCTTTTATACTGTTTTGGCGGTGCGTTTATAAGAACACAACGCACCGACGTCGGTGCATAGAACATGAAAAACGTACCAGTTTCTTGAATATGTTTTTGTTTACCTAAAAAGTTGATGATTTATTTATAAAATATATTAATGAATGATATGGTACATGTTTCATATTGATAAAGAAATGGTTGACAAGAGATCGAGTAACAAAAATACTGATAACACATCAAGAAAAGCAAAAAACACAAGTTCTTTTTAAATTCTTTACAAAAAATATTATTTTTGAACTATATGTAAGTTTAACTAATATGTATTGTTTATTGTGTATCATGCAGAGCCACAAAATGACAAGGCTTGATAAGATTATTTCTGATCTAAGACCATAAGAGCGTAAAAGCTTGATGGAAAAATTGCAAAAAGATGAATCAGGTGAACGAAAAAATACTATCGATCCAATATGAGTTTTTTTTTTCATTTTCATTAATAATATACTTCAAATTATTAAATAACATGTTTCAAACAATCTATTAATTCACATATGTTTAATGTTCCACAAGGACCAACAACTCATAAAAGTAATGTCGTTCTAAGAAAAGAAAAAAAATAGAACATGCAAATGAAAATGAATTGTTCCTTAGCTCATTTGGAGTGGTGATGGAGGTTAACGAAAGGGGGAAAAACTTTTACAAAAGTTTGAGGGATCTAGTGGAATGAATGTATAGACGTTCTTTCCACTTACAATACAAAAATCAATCCAATGATTCCAATAACCAAATTTAATTTAAACTACAGGAAGAGTTTCCAGAGAATTGGTCAATGAGACATGTCAAACTTTTAATAGCAAAAAAGTACCAAAAAAAAAAGGAATGAAAAAGTAATATTCCTTTAAATGTTTTTTTAGAATGATTTATAAATATCATTTTTGTTGTATTTACTTTTCATATATCAATATAAAAATTAAATAGTTTATTGTCATGTTACATATTGAGAAAGATTATGAAAATCTCAAAAGATGAATGAGCCGATATTAGAAATATGCTAGTAGGAATGTCCAAAAAGGTGTACAAGAAGATGGTCAAAGAAATGGACAAAATTGCATCGTAGGAGGATCCATTTCAACAACAATGTGCTTCAAATGTAATATCTAATCATTGAATTTTTCGATCATTAGGTACAATAAATAAACAATTTAGCATTAATATTAATTTTCAAGTATTTTCTTGCAGAAAAGAAAAGAAAATGGAACCCATTCAGTACATAAAACAGGACGACAAGGAATAAATGAGTTGATATCTAAGTTTGTGAGTAATTGTTACTTCCTTAATAACAACTTAACTAGATTTCATTTTTTTATATTTTAAGTTGTTTTACAACAATCATTATTGAATGTCTTCAAATAGGTGCTAACATACAAATAAGAACCATAAGATGAATTGATGGACATTGGGTTAAATATGGGTTATGAGTATATGTTGGCTTACCAGAAATTAATTGTGGAATTTTTAAGCATCTATCGATCTTGTTTTACTTAGCTCCGTCTTTAATTAATAGAACAAAAAAATCTTTTATATTGAATATATGACTTGTTATGGGATATAAAACTTGCAGGAAATCAACACTGTGAACAAAAAATTCCTCAAAATAACCCAAGTCATGGAAGTAGCTCGAGCAGTGACAGCAGTTCAAGTGAAGAACGATGATCATTATGTTTGGATATCAAAGCAAGGTGTTGTATTTTTTGAAATATTTGTTTGTGAAAACATACATTTTCTTTAATGTAATGGACATAGTGTCCCAATTGAAAGACAAAGGGATACCAATAACTATCCCATTTCGTATGACAAAGACTGTCTTATTCATATATATATATATGTGTGTGTGTGTGTGTGTGTGTGTGTGTGTTTTCATTTATTCTATTGCATTCTCCATTATCGCTGTGAAATGTAACACCACTGATTAAATTTATGGATGATTAAATATTATAATGAAGAGATGTGAAATCTGATGATATGGTATAACAAATTAATCCAAACATCACATTCAAATGCACTAATAAAAATTTAATTGATATGAATATTGTGATAATATATGTGTCGTCTTTTGATGAATAATGAATTTTTAAAAATCACAATAATTATGATATGATATAAAAAATTAATCTAAACATCACATTCAAATGCATTAATAAAAATTTAAGTAATATGAATGTTGTTATAAGATATGTGTCGACTTTTGATGAATAATGAGTTTTAAAAATCACAATAATTGCACTGTCACATGTCAATGTTTCTAAAAAATACAAAATGAACACCGATGTGTGTCATTTACTGTACACCGGTGCGTTTTTATGATACAGCGCACCGGTGCATTTCTACGACCTATGGGCATCACACAAATACCAATATCAATTATAACTCTCGGTGCTTTTGTGCGATACTGTGCACTGGTGCGTTTATGTGAGACTACTCACCGGTGTGTTTGTAGGACCTATGGGCATTGCACAAATACCAATACGAATTAGAAAAATCGATGTGTTTGTGTGATATTGCGCACCGGTGTGTTTATGTGAGACTACTCACCGGTGCATTTGTACGACCTATGGGTACTGCATAAATACCAATACGATGTAGAAAAATCAGTGTGTTTGTGTGATATTGTGCACTGGTGCGTTTCTATAATACTACGAACTGATGCGTTGATACGACCTATGGGCACCGCACAAATCCCAATACCAATTAGAACGGCCCGGTGCGTTGTATCAGCGGTAGTGTGCTTGGTGTGGTTTTAGACCTTTACGGCCCAGTGCATGCACCTTCGACCGCCCCGGGTTGATCGTCTAGATGACATGCACTAGTGCATTGACACCTGAGTAGCGCACCAATGAAAAAAACATCCGTAATAACCTCCAATCGCCCAATTTTTTAGTTGTGTTGAAATTTCATTAAAAGCATCGCCAAAACCTCCATTATCGAAAACAAATGTTGTACAAAATGTTTTTTTGACAATTTTGGCCAATTTTATAACACTAAAAACCTCCTTTATAACCTCCTCTAGAGGGTCTTTTCCTTATAGTGATGTTAGGATATTTCGACACATAGGAAATAGTTAAGTATAACTTGGTCTAGCGTAGAGATAGGTAAAGTGTGTTTCTTTAGTATGTGCTTTTTAAACTTATAATCCGACGATCACGATATGTAGTGATATGATGATTCATTCTCTCCTCGGTATTACTGACACTTGATCTGTGGCTTAACTCTCGATTGGTCCATGATCTTTAAAGAACATGGAGGGTTATTTGTTTGGTGACCGTTTATCAGATAAGCTTATGTAAAATTTCTTTCTTTATATTAATAAATTGCTTGAAGTCGCTGCGTTGGCTCCCACCGTGGACTGTTTCCCTCTTTGAGGGTTTTAACCACGTCAAATATTGGTGTACTGATTTGTGATCCAATTGTGAGTGGTTACCTTTGGGTTTGATCTAAGGAACTTACCTTGTAAATTCCTACATCAAGAAGATGTGAAATCTCTTATTCTCTTCCAAGGAGATATCCATCATAGAAATAGGTGAAGGTATTTTCTCAGTCCTATCCGGAACTTTTCAAGACGAAGATGCTTGGGTAATTGATAGTGGTGCTTTAAGGCACATGACTGGACATACAAAACAATTGAAGACCTTATCAAAGGGAAAATCCACCTACTCTATGGAACTTGGTGATAACGACAGTTACCCCGTAAAAAGGCATTAGATTTAAATCAATAAAGCTTGAAGATGGAAGCAACATTAACCTCAACAATATTCTATTTGTTCCAGGTTTTCAGAAAAAAATTGCTTTCAATTTCAAGCTTAGAAGACAAAGGAGATAGAATAGCTTTCATTTATCGATCATTTCATAGGGCAAATTTGTCATTATGTGTGCAACTTAATTGGCGTTATATCCATTTAGGTTTTGACATCTACTGTTTTCGGTTCTTGGACACCGTCAGTCTTCACAACATTCAGTTTCTTTGTATGAGATAATATGGAGAGTTGTGGTTTGGTCATTTCTAGTTGTCCATCGAAAGGCATCTAGGGGTCAACCCTAAAAGTCCTTTGTAAAGTTTGTTTGCAGGTTCCTACTTGGTATGGCGTCGTGGCAATGTTTAATCAATTGTAGGGGAGGCTCATCAAGGGCTTCCTCCTCCAAACAACGTCATCTTTTTGTTGGGAGTTAGTGGCTAAATTCTTCAATGTTGCCCCTCTAGAGGTTCTAAAGGAGATTCAGACCTTGGAAGATAGAAAATTTGGTGACAAAATGTATCATTCCGATTATGAAGTTTGTATTGGTAAGACCAAATGGGTACCAAACCCAGGCAAATTGAGGAAACAAAGGCTTTACTTTCTGGATTCCTTGTTTCAACATAGGCAGATGGATATCCTACTTCACATGGTGTTGTGGGACAAACAAGTGGATAATTACAAGCTCTTTGTTAGTCAGGAAGAGATGAAAAGGATAATGAGAGATATCCAATATGACATGGATGACATTGCGGTGTGCTTGAATAAAATAGAGTGCTACATAACCACATATTCAAACGCTGATTCCATTGCACCTCAGAATGAAGAAACGGTTATCAATGCTACCCCAGTCAACATGGTTAGTGCAAATTCCCCTCCAGAACAACCAATGATCATTCTTGATGAATGATTTCTTATCTGACTTTCTGCTCTCAGGAGTTGATCTTATGTTTTCTTGTTACTTTTGTGTCAATTTATTCTATCATCTTAGCTTTTTATCTTTGTACTGATGATGATACGCTGTGTAGTGAATATACCTAACTATGAGCATCTTGGTTTTTTGTATGTGTGGTCAATTCTCAAGATTATCTTGTCACTATATTGTAATTGTTTTTTGGTGAAATGTCAGTAGTTTTTGGGCTTGTGATGTTAGTAGTTTTTTATATGGTTGAGAAGGTCACCATAACGTTTCAAAGAGTACCAGTTGTAACTCGGTTTTATTTTGAATATCAATAGAAATTTTGACCGAACTTTACAAAAAAAATCAAATTTCTAAATAAAATTCAATTAGTAAATCAATTTACATTTACACATTATTGTAAATAATTCATGTTTAATTATGGAAAGATACATGTAAAGGAAAATTCCTAATTATGAAAAGATACATGTAAAGGAAGATGTTTAAATTGTTTTTAATTTCTTGATATTTTTAATTTCTTCTTTTCTTACGGAAAGTTATTAATGAAACTAAACTATTAGATGTTTTGGAGTTTTTTATTGGGATTGGACAAAACAATTTTTGGCCTAAGTTTAACAAACCATTTTTTTTATTTTTTTTTATTTTTTATAAATCATGATTTTTTATTTTTATTTTTTATTTATTTATTTATTTTTTAATGTATTTTTGATAAAACTCCTAAAACACTCAAATTAAAAAGAATTCACAACTTATAGATGAAATTACTTTTTTCACAACATTTTCATGAAAATTTCCTCAAACACTCTCACTATAAAGAATTCACAACTTATAGATGAAATGAGATTTTTCACGACATTTTTTCTGGTTAATTTTAATCAAAATCCGATAGAGATTTTTAAAAACTTGAGTTTAAATTGTTTAAACTGCATAATAATTCAAGTGTCTCATAGTTGTTCTATATCCATTCATGTATTTAAAAAAATTATAAACAACCAAAAATACTTCGAAATTATATTGTTAAATTTTAATGAATTTCTGTTAGTTAAAAAAAAAAAAAAAAAACAAACAAACAAAACAAAACAAAACTATTTTATCAAATTAAACTAAACCATTTTATAAAATCCTTACCAAATTCTATACACTTTCAACTTCCAAAAAAAAAAAAAACTCAACTTAATTTAAAAATAAAAAATAAAATAAAACCTCGAATAAATCAGATAATTGGAGTGTTTGAATTGCATTTGTTATTGTGGAAATAGAATCATATAGTTGGAGTGTTTGAATTGCATTTGTTATTGTGGAAATAGAATCAGATAGTTGGAGTGTTTGAATTGCATTTGTTATGGTGGAAATGGATTAACCACCATCAAAAAAACACTCAAAATATTGAAAATTTATCAGAATTTTTCGTACTCTTACCAAAATTTATAGGTTATTCTCTAATTTATTTTTTTTAAGACTACTGCCACCCTTTTAAAGTTCTCCGTCGTTTACGTCATTTGAAATGTACCTTCAGTGAATGTGGACGGAGACACCGCGCAAATATATGTGGCTGCTCACAATCCACGGAAAAAAATCAAATAGAGAATTCCCGTGATAAGAAAGAAATTCACGGATTGGACCTTTAAATCTGTATGAGTGGTTGTAATTCAGAGAAAATCTGGCCATGCGATATAGATATGGATATGGTCTCGGTGTCATCCAATTAGGCAGCCTCACATTCGGATAGTTCCGACAATGTGATCCGCGATAAAACCCCTCTTTAATCTCCTCATTCTTCAGCGGCATAACTTCCCAATAGAAAGCTCATCGCTTGTTACCTGACCTCGGTGTTTTTCATCGTCTCGCTCACCATGGCAACTGCCTCAGCCATCCAAAGCTCAAGCTTGGCAGGACAGACTTTCCTGAGGCCGCAGCAGAATGAGCTCGTCAAGAAGGTGGGCGCGTCGCAGGCTCGAATCACCATGCGAAGAACCGTCCGGAGCGCCCCTGAGAGCATTTGGTAAACGACGTTGGACTCTTTAGCACCATTTTTATTTTTAGCTCCTTATTCCACTCTTTTCTTTTTCTCTTCTTGTTATATTGTTCTGTCCGTCCCTCGTCGCAGGTATGGACCTGACCGTCCCAAATTCTTGGGCCCCTTCTCGGAACAGACGCCGTCATATCTCACCGGAGAATTTCCCGGTGACTACGGGTGGGACACTGCCGGCCTCTCGGCGGATCCAGAGACTTTCGCTAAAAACAGAGAATTGGAGGTGATCCACAGCAGATGGGCCATGTTGGGGGCGCTCGGCTGCATTTTCCCGGAGCTGTTGGCCAAAACCGGGGTGAAATTTGGGGAAGCCGTGTGGTTCAAGGCCGGGGCGCAGATATTCTCAGAGGGAGGCCTTGACTACCTGGGGAACCCCAACCTGATCCACGCGCAGAGCATTTTAGCCATCTGGGCCTGCCAGGTTGTTCTCATGGGATTGATTGAAGGATACAGAGTTGGAGGAGGACCCCTTGGAGAGGGGTTGGACCCTCTATACCCAGGGGGTGCCTTCGACCCACTGGGACTGGCCGACGACCCAGAGGCCTTCGCGGAGCTGAAGGTGAAGGAGATTAAGAACGGGCGACTGGCCATGTTCTCCATGTTCGGCTTCTTCGTGCAGGCAATTGTGACCGGGAAGGGCCCCATTGAAAATCTCTTCGACCACTTGGCGGACCCCGCTAACAACAATGCATGGGCCTACGCCACCAACTTCGTTCCCGGCAAATGAAGTGACGGAAAATAAAGATAGCCGTAATCTGTGTATCAAACATCTGACAGACTTTCTTGTTAATAAGCCAATTTTCTTTCAAACTCGATTTCCTGAAGTTAGGTTTCTGCATCGGTTTGTTTTCTGGTTCCCGGTTGCTTTCTTTTCACCTGTAATCTTAACTGTGATTGGCATTTCGGTTTCTCCCAAAGCCTCAATGATCCAGTTACTTAATCTTCTCTTCTGGATATAGATGAGGCAACACCGTACTCTGTCCTCGGATTGAGGCTATTGTATCCTTTGATCTTGTGCAAAAGAAGGTAAAGTACAAGTGTTGTGTGTATTTAAAAATCTAGGTATTATTTGTAGAAGATAAGTGGCTGTAAATTATTTTATCTTTTTAGATTTATATGATATCAAAGTCACTCACATTATAATTAAAGTTTAATTTAATGATTAAAATAAAATATTTATAAAAATTGGAAACACAATTTATTTTATTTTATAAATCATATTTATATTTAAAACAACACTTCAAACCTAATTAACTTATATATATATATATATATATATATATATATATATTTGATAAATTTGATTTAATTTGTATTAATTTATCTTTTATCTTTTTGGATTTATATGATATCAAAGTCACTCACAGTATGATTAATGATTAAAATAAAATATTTATAAAAAATAGAAACGCAATTCAATTTATTTTATAAATCATATTTATATTTAAAACAACACTTCAAACCTAATTAACTTATATATAAATAATTGTTAAATTTAATTTAATTTATATTAATTTAAATTTTAAATAATATTTTTTTGTGTTGATTTAGTACAGAATTTTGAATTTTAAGTTACATACTTTATCTAATATTTTATAACATGACAATTAGTAATTAAACTATTTTTATAAGCAATATTAATATAACTTTAAATTTAATTTGCAATTAAATTACTTTATAAGTAATATTAATATATCAATTTAGCTTTAAATTTATTTTATTTTTTACCTAATACTTAAGAACATAACCATTAGCAATTAAACTACTTTCATAAACCATATTAATTTGACTTTGAATTTAATTTATTTTTTTATTATAAATTATGATATTTTCTTATTAATTTATATATATTTAATCTCAATATACATTATAATACATAATTATATAGATATACATATTTCTGATTACTTTTCACTTTTAGATATAGATAATGCAACACCTTAATCTGGCCTCGGATTTGATGTTACTATATCCTTTGATCTTGCTCAAAAGAAGGTGAAATACAAATATTGTGTATCGAAAAATTAAGGGTTTATTTTAAGAGAGTTAAATGGGAATAAATTATTTTATCTTTTTAGATGTATATGACATCAGAGTCATTCAAGTGAAGTTTAAATTTAAAAATTAATGATCAAAATAAAATACTTAGGAGAAGTGAAATGTGATTTAATTTATTTTATATATAAAATAACACTTAAAATTTAACTAATTTATATATAAACAATTAATACAGTGGATTCCATTTATATTAATTTAAATTTTAAATAATATTATTTTAATTTTATAATTTATTTTTTTAACTAAATTTTATTTATAAATTTTGAAAAATAATATTTTATTATTACTTTATAAAGAGATATCTTTTAAACTTAAAACATATTTGTATCATATAATTTTGCACTTAGCTCACAAAAAATATATAGCATTACATAAATAAATTATTAAATAAATTATCACAAATTTTTATTTGTTTGCTTTTTAAAAATGTATGATTTTTTTTTAAAGAGAATATATCTTAGTAACAAGAAGACAAATTTTGTAGGTGAATACTTTACAAAATTGGATTCACTTACAAAATTGCTTCAACAAAACATGAGTTTACAATATATAATGCTATTAATTGATTATGAAGTCTTTCATGTTGGCTTGTTTGCATGCATGTGTTTTCTCAAGTTTGCCACGAAATCATTTGAGCTCCCAATATTCCATTTTTATATTTTCTTGTATCAACCAATTTAACTAAATTTAAATTAATATACTTCATCTACCTTTAGAGAATTATAGTAGGCCTAATTTGGTCATTAATCTTTAATTCACCTATCTTCAATTTACACACCTTATTATCATACTTGTGTGTTTGGTTGAAGTCTCTTTGAACATGAAAATATGTTTTAGATGGGATATCTTCCACAATTTTCCTTATTCTTTTCATGATGTTTTCCATAGATTTCTCCTTTGGGAGGGAATTTTGACCACATGATAGAAGATTAGAAGAGAATATCCCATAATCATAAGTGTGTCCATGTGATAATCTTTGGCTAACAAAAGTCCCTGCTAGAGACCATATATCTCTGCTTGATTATTTATCATATGACCAAGACCCCATGAGTACTTAAACAATTTATTTTATAATACATGATTTATTGGTAAATTAATTAATCAAATAACACATAAAAGGATATTATCTAACATATTATTACGATAATAAATTAATAATGGTTCAAAAGGTCGGTACTAAATCTACTTGTGTGATGGATCGAAAGAAGAAGCTCATCAACAAAGCATTTACTTATGATATTACATTTGACATAAAAGTTCTTACTAAGAGAGAGATTAGCTTGCTCTGAATTGGGTTTGTATTAAGAGAGTTGGTATTGAAAGAATATAAATATTAAAATAGAAGATAGATATAATGATAAGATTCATAATAATATACACAAAATATAAAATTTATGTGTTAAAACCTTGTCAATTTATCAAGGAAGCATTTATGGGATACGGTAAGGTATGTTCTCAATTAAGAAGAATTTTACAATCAAGCTTAAAACCACCTCCACCCATCTCTAGAGCTTGCATTGATATGAACTATCTTGGATTATTAAATTCATTATATGAACTACCACCTCCACCCATCTCTAGAACTTGCATTGATATGAACTATCTTGGAATTATCAAATTCATTATATTACCGTTGTCGTTAGTAAACCAACACTGTTACACTAACCACCAAATATTTATGTAAGTAAATATTGGTTTTTACATTTTATTTTAACTAATTGTTGTTGTTAAAACCAATATTGTTACACTAACCACCAAATATTTACCTAAGTAAATATTGGTTTTTACATTTTCTTTTAACTAATTGTTGTTGTTAAAACCAACATTGTTACACTAACCACCAAATATTTACCTAAGTAAATATTGGTTTTTACATTTTCTTTTAACTAATTGTTGTTGTATTTTAACAAACCCCATCCTAACAACAATTTACCTAATACCTTGTTCAAACCCATTCATCACCTTTTTTGTAAGCCAAAAGAAGTCAAACACCACGACAAATTCTCTAACAACACTGGTTTTGAAAGGATGCATGCATACTTTTCTTAATTGTGGACCTTTTTAAGATCTACTCCACCTCCATCAATGACTTATTTTACAAAATGGTACTTAATATCAATATGCTTAGTCTTACTATTATAAGCTAGATTTGTACCCAAATGAATACCACTTTGAGTGTCTCATAATATTGTTGCATTTTTTTGTGCTCTTCCAAGCTCACCCAAAAATGTCTTCAACCAAATTACCTCTTTGCAAGCATGTGAGATAGCAATATATTCAACCTACGTAGTGGATAAAGCAATTATTTCCTGAATCTTTGACATCCAACGAATAGATCCTCTTATAAGAGTAAAGACATAACCTAAAGTAGGCCTCATCTTTCTCCAAATCACCAGCAAAATCTGAATCAGCATAGCATCGTATAAAATCACTGCCACCATTAAATTTGATGTAATAATCACTTGTGCATATAAGATACCAAAGCACCCATTTAATTGCATTCCAATATTCTCATCCTAGGTTTTTCATGTCCCTACTAACAACACCTAGTGCATGTGAAATATTTGGTCTTGTACATATTATCATGTACATCAGTATTACTAATACATTAGCATATGCTACATGAAAAATATAATAGTTTTCTTCCTCGGGGCATAAATATGAGGAAAGCTTAAAATGGAAAGCAAAAGGGATATTTACAAGTTTCATATCAGTCATCCCAAATTTCACAAGCATTTTCTCAAAATAATTTTATAGTGAATACCTATACTTACCATTTTTCCCATATTTGTGTATTTCAATGCCAAAGATTTGTTTCGTTTCACCTAGATCATGCATATAAAAAATCCTAGCCATAAGAGCCCTTAAGCTATTGATCTAGCCCATGCTTTTGCTTGCAACAAGAATATTCTCAACATATAACACCAAGATAATGAATACATTATTCAACCTTTTGAAGTACAGACTATGGTATCACTTCTAGTATGCTTTTGGAGCATCATGAAGGAATCAAACTTCTTGTACCATTGCTTAGGAGATACTTCAAGCCATACAACGATTTCTTGAGCTTGCAAAATCATCTTCTTTTATGATGTTGCATAGAAATTTCTAGTTGTTCCATGTGTATCTCTTCTATATAAATTTGATAGAAATTGCAATTGCTAAAGAATTCTAGCTGAAATCATTAGACACAATTCTACTCTACTGATCTACGAAATGAAATTCAAAAATTAGAACAACGTGCATAGACATGCAATAAGAAAACCACAAATACACAGTGATTTCTAGGGGAACCCAACTGGGAAAAATTCGTGAAAGCCTCTTTGCATTAATCAATGAATTGAGAAACTATTACAATTGCTAGATCCAGCTCTAAACTTAACCTGCAAAGGAATAATTGTTCTCTTGCTCAATGCATAATCTCTGGCCAACATTTCAATTATTTTCTCACCAAGCCCCATATTTCCTTGCACAAAACTTGAGGAAATTAGCCCCTATTCTTTAGGAATTTCCTCCAAATTGATTGTGCAATTCCAAAGGATTGATCATTGATTGGATGGAACATATGTACACTCAAAACTAGTCTAAAACTGATGTTACACTGCGTTATGATCTCCACTTCAGCTGAGGAACTCAAATTCTCTGCATGCACTAGCTATTTTGGGTTGATTGATCAGTTAACTGACAGATATTTGAGTTAGATTTTTGTCCCACTGCACAACTGACCTTCAACTGACTCCATCAATAGTTAGAGGTCAGTTAACTAAAAATAACTAAATTGGATTACTAAAATTTAGCAATCACACATGCATAACTGAACTCAAAGGCTTCTAACTTGAATTTACTAAGCTAACTAAGTGACAAGAGCCATGTCACACTAGTTAACTGCCTCCAAGTTTTCCATTTGATGTGGAATTCAATTTACCCAATTTGACTAAGGCTAAAGTCAAATTGAGCCTTTCTTGCTACATTTTTCAACACTCCCTCTTAGAAAGAAAGGGATTTTCCACCACCACTATCCTGCACCTGTGAATTTGAATTTACCTCTTTACAATGTCTTTGTCAATATGTCAACATCTTGCTCCTCAGTTGGAATGTATTGTATCATCATAATTGTCCTCTGCACACAATCCTACAAATGATGATACCATATATCAATGTGCTTGGACCTATCATGAAATACTATATTCTCAGAGAGCTTAATGCAACTTTGATTATCAAAATATATCACTTTCGGATCCATCTCCTAACTAAATAGTCCCATAAGTATTTTTCTCATCTAGATTGCTTCACATGTTGCTTGACTTGCAACCATGTATTCAACCTATGTTGAGCTGAGTGCCACATACCTTTGCTTCCTGTTGTACTAGGAAATAACTGCAGACCCAACATTGAATATAACACCTGATGTACTTTTCCTGTCGGATGGACTCCCTGCCCAATCGGCATCAATGAAGCCTTACAACTTCACTCGTGTTTGTATGTACCATAATCCATATTAGGTAGTGCCTCTCAGAAATCATAACACATGCTTTGCTACCTTCAAATATAATTTTGTAGACCTCACCATAGCTTGGCTAAGCTGGTTGACTGCATAGCACATTTCAAGTCGTGAATTCACAAGATACATCAGTGAACCCACAAGCTTCATGTAAATGGTAACATCAACTTCCTCACCTGAAGACGCATACTCCTCCCTCCATTTTGTAACTAGAGGTGTGTCCATGGGCTTACAATTCTCCATGTGAAATCTCAGAAGTATCTCAGTAGCATGCTTTCCTTGAGACAAACAATTCACCATCACCCTGCCATATTTCTAGCCTGAGGAAGTAATGCACGAGGCCCATGTCTTTCATCTCAAGTTCCCTTGAAAGATCCTCTTTGAAAGAGAAGATCAAATATTTATTTCCTATCATTATTAAATCATCAACATATAAAATAAGAATAAGCAACTTACCATCTACCACAATGTGATAAAGGTTTGCATCTACCTCACTTTGGGTGAAGACCAATCCTCAGAGATAACTATCGATTCGAGTGCACCATGCTTGGGGCACCTGTTTGAGACCATACAACGCTCTCTTGAGTATGCACACATGCGACTCTTGATCATATGTCTCAAATCCATCTGGTTTCTATATGTAAATTTCCTCCTCGAAAATACTATTGAGAAAGGTAGAATTCACATCTACCTAGTGTATTTTCCACCCCATCTGCGCAGCCAATGTATCATGGATTTGATTGAGGAATATCTTGAAACTAGTGCAAAATTTTCCTCACATCCCACCCCCTCTATATGAGAAAATCCTTTTGCCACAAATATGCCCTTGTACTTCTTGATGCTCCCATTCGATGCAAGCTTCACTTTGTAGATCCATCTAGAACCAATCATTGATTTCCCTTTTGGCCTCGACACCACCTCCCATATATTGTTCTTCATGATGGATTCATATTCTTGCACCATGGAATTGACCCAAAAATATTGAGAAACTTCTTCCTCAAATGAAGAAGGCTTTGTCTCAATGAGGTCGGTCATGAGAGCCATGTATCTAATGCACCTATCAGGTGACCTCCTTTTCCTATGCTAAGATGTGGGGGCTCCTAGATTCTCTCGTGCATCCTACAAAAATTTATAGACTTCTTTGGTTCTATTTCTCCCTTTTATGGAAGATTCTAGTTGAGCGGGTACCTCCACTCTGCCTCCTGTCTGCTGTTATGCATGTGGTTTCTCCATAACTTCTTGAAGCTCATCTCGAGGCTCCTCATTTGGATCTAGAAGCTCCTGCTCCAGTGGGATACTCAACTAACGTTCCATAGAGAATCTCATAGCCTTGTACTCATCAAACTTTACATCTCTCCTTACAAATGTCATCCTCAGCGAAGGCAAATACACCTAGTAATTGTGTGGATTTTTGGTGTATCCTACAAAAAACTCCCAAATTTGTTGTTTGCTCAAGTTTCTTCCTCAAATCCTTGGAGACTGACAATAAATTGAAGCTCCAAAAATTCTAAAATGAGACACATCAATAATTCTCCCAGAGAGCTTCCTCTGGTGTGATCATGCCAAGTATCCTATGCAGACTATGGTTCTGCAAGTAGACTCTGGTGATGCATGCTCCTGCCAATATATGGAATGGCAGTCCTTGATCATGCAACGTGGCCCTTGTTGCTCCCACTATGCTCTTGTTCTTCCTCTCATCTACCCCATTCTGTTGTGGGTTATGGGGTGTTGTCAACTCTCTTCGAATGCCTTCTTTCACATATAAATCTTTGAAGGCTTGTGAAATAAATTCACCTCCATTGTTGCTCCTAAGAGCCTTCACCTTCTTTCCAGTATCCTTCTCAACTAATGCCTTGAATTTAACAAATTTTGAGAAAACCTCATCCTTCTTCCGCATGAAGAAGATCCAACATTTTCTATAGAAATCATCAATAAAAATAACATAGTCCTTATGTTTTGTTATGGAGGTTGTAGAAAAGGGTCCACAAACATTAGAGTGGACTCACTCCAAGATTGCATTAGCTTTGCTCTCTCAACTAGGGAATGTGTATTTGGAATATTTCCCCAATGTGCACCCCTTGTAGAGATCTTTTTGGTTAAGGGAGCCTTTAGGGAGACAAATGGTAATTTGTTGCATGATATTTAATGCACCATGGTGTATAATGCACCTTGCTGCTTAATGCAGCGCAATATCCCACCTCAAGTTTGTATAGGTACTTCACTCGAACTCCGATCTGCTTCACTTACCTAGTAACTATGTCTCAAAAAACTTTCTGTTTACTGAAAATAACATCATAGCCACGATCATCCAAATTTTTTATATAGATCATGTTCTTTTTCAACCCGAATACAAACATAAAAACTTTGAGGTGAAGAGGAGAGGCTTGTTAGTTTATGTAGCATCATAGGTGTTATAATATCGAAACTTTGTGGAAATTCTAAAACACTTGAGATCTCCATAACCCAGAAATCGTTTATGGAAATTCCACCCAGAAGTGTCTCAATTAGATTATTAGCCCATTTTTAATTATTTCCTAAGTCTAAACTTAGGGAAAGAGGTTAATTAATCAGAATTAATTGAGATAAGGTGGGAATCATCTAGAAACTCACATGGATTGACTCTGATATGATCTTGGCCCTTGATTAAGTTTTAATATTGATCGTTGGAGGTCCAACACAATAATATAAGAAGAAGTCGATGGGTGGTTGGATAACATACTTGTGGAGTTCAATTTCCTTAGAGAGATAGATTTTCCAGAGAGCTGCAACAGTTGCCGGAAGAGTTTGAGATAAAGAAGGAAGCAGAGATAGTGAGGGGAAAGGAAAGTGAGGCTATAAGATTTTTTCCAGATTCAGTGAAGTCCATTGCAGAGAAAGGCTAAAATTTATTCAGGAGGTTGCCAAAGGCTTTATTGGGCAGTTCAATTTACTGAGGAAGGAATATGTTTTCAGTTCCAGAGATCGGGAAGAGGTTACAGAGTGTCCGAAAAGCGTTTTCCCAGTGATTAGAAGGAAATATGACTTCATTAGCATTTGATCCAAGCAACACGTGTGGCAGACAACTTCAGATTGACATAAAGCCTTTGTAGACCTAGTTGGACGACTTAATTTTTTGTGGTGTTCAAATGTCGAGATTGCCAGAAGTGAGGGTAATTTCCCTCTAGATATTTTTTCCAGTATTTTCTTTGCAGTATTTCTAGTTTTCGACATCTAGATTGTACTTATAATTTCTCACTGTTGCATAAAAATAAAAACCCTCAGTTGTTGCACCAGTTTCCCAAGTTGGTTTTTTCTAAGGACAATTGTCCAAAAATAATTGTGTTAATTTTTATGTGT
Source organism: Pinus albicaulis (assembly GCA_034641835.2). NCBI lineage: Eukaryota > Viridiplantae > Streptophyta > Pinopsida > Pinales > Pinaceae > Pinus > Pinus albicaulis. The sequence continues at coordinate 957,020,423 of CM076572.1, forward strand.
GTGTGCTGGCATATTTCTAAGTTTCTAGTTTATATTCCGTATAATTTAATTTGGTAAAAATTACAGTAGATAATTATTCGTTATTTAAGTGCGAAAATAAATTGTTATTTAATTTAAAGTTAGAAGAATGATTTCCATTTGCTGCAATAGAAGTTAAAATTTTCACATGGTATTAGAGTGAGGATTAGATCAGTAACTCAGAGATAAAGAGGGAGAAATTCATTGTTCAGAGGGAACAACAATTTATTTTTTCCCAGGGATTGCACAAACCATAGCTAGGAAGTGCAAGTGGCAGAGTAGAAATTCAATTTCTAGTTGCGGCAGGCAGGAAAAGTTTGAATTGCTCAAGAAAAACTCTAGCAGGAAGAGATAGAGTCGAGAAGTAATTCCTAAGAGAAGTGCAACATAATCCTTGAGAAGATTCGAGCAAAAGAGGAATAGAAATATCACACACAAGGGAAATTTCTCTCTGAGGGTTTTTAGACTAGAAATATGATTTTCCTAGTTGCAAATTGGCAGTAGCTATGAGCAGATCTTCTCACTCCATAAGGGAGTGAAAGTAGAAGGTTCAACAATTGAGCAGAGGAAGAGGCATCAGACCATATTTAGATATGGCCATAGCAGGGCTCATAGATCAATATAGATTGGATAGTGCCTCCAACTATGTTATTTGGAATGCCAGAATGTCTTTTCTTCTTGACGATCATGGTCCGAAGACCTATGCAAATAACATGGTGGAATTACCCCAGGATGTGAATCAGCAGAAGAAGTACACGAAATAAATTACGAAGACAAAGTAGATTATCATGGATGGATTCTGAGATCATATAATCTCGCATGTAGTTGGCAATAATATTGCCAAGGAGATGTGGGATGCTCTCTTCATGCTATATTAGAGTTCCTCCTAGCAGAGAAAAATGTTTCTCCATGAGAAGCTAAGAATAATAAGGGCGTAGAAGGGTGAGAGCTTAGGTCACTTCCTCACTAGGATTCAGGAGGTATGATATCAACTATCAATTGTTGGGGAGGCGCCTCAAACCATAGAGCTTGTATGATTGGCACTAAACAGTGTCTCAGAGGATTGGAAAGCGTTTTTCCAATGTATATTGGGCAAAGATACTTTGCCTGGATGGCACAGGATGTGGGCCAATTTATAGCAGGAGGAGTTGAGGTGAGCTCTATTAAAGAGCACCACTAATGGAGACACCAACAAGGGCGTGAAGAATGAGAAGGAAGAGGAAAATTTAGCCGTAGCATCGAAGGGTCCCAGTCAGGGACATGGTGAAAGGAGGAAGAAGAAGTATCTTTCAAAGGTCAAGTGCATCAGATGTGGTGAGCTTGGTCACTATAGTACGCAATGTCCTCTCAAGAAGAAGGATAAGGCAAAGAAGCAGGACCATGTGTAAACGTCGGCTAAGATCGACAAGCTGTCCTTCAGGCTAGAGGAAGAGTTTGCAATGTTTGAAGCCATACCTCCAGGAGATAGGTGGGGCGATATGGAGTTATAGCCCCAGACAATTAAAAAAATGGGAAAGGTCCATTGAAGTGTCCTCCTCATGGATCATTACCTGGCTACAAGGGCCGACAATATTCAGTATCAGGATGGATTAGTGTTACTAATGCAATCATATTACAGAGTTACAATTGCAGACTAGTAGCAATTAGGTGTTGGGGATCACATTTCAGGGTTGGAAAAAGTGCAAAGCAGCACAGTGCAGTGTCAAAAACAACGTAGATTCCTTGGTGGACAGTTCAATGGCTAATAGAATTAGGACTCAGGAGACAAATGCATCATATTGAACACAGTTGATTCAGTATTTTGGATGCTTCTCAGTTGCAATAGTTGCAGTTGTAGAAACAACATATGAGAGTGGGTTACCATGCAGATGTAGATTTGGAGGCAGTATGGAAGTCTCAACAGTAGCACAGATGTAGGATCAAAGTTGTGCAGTGGTTGGTGGGAAGATATAAGCAGTGTGATAGAGTGTGTTACAGAGACAGGGTATTGTGCCAAGATGTGCAACACTAAAGAGAGAACACCTTCCTCACTAAGAGGGAGTGTTAGTTTTTGTAGCATTGGAGGTGTTCTAGTATTGAAACTTTGTGGAGAGGCTAAAACACATGATATATCCATAACCTAAAAATAGTTTCTGTAAATTCCATCAAGAAGTGTCTCAATTAGATTATTAGCCCATTTTTAATTATTTCGTAAGTCTAAACTTAGGGAAAGAGGTTAATTAATCATAATTAATTGAGATAAGATGAGGATCATCTAGAAACTCACATGTATTGACTTGGATATGACTTTGTCCCTTTATTAATTTTTAATATTCGTCGTTGGAGGTCCAACAAAAGGTTATTGAAAAAGTCGATAGGTAGATGGAAATCACACTCGTGGAGTTTGATTTCCTTGGAGAGTTCGATTTCCAGAGAGAAAAAACCATTTCCAGAAGAGTTATTGATTTGAAAATGGGTTGGATAACTTGTTATTTTTTTCAAGAACCTCCCACTCAGTTAAAAAAATAAAATATCTAGCTTAAATACTTGACAATTTGCGGAATTTATGCTTGAAAGAGGTGTATGATTTTCATCTGTTTAAGTGTCTTAAGTCCATTTGTTCTTGCTAAAATTAAACATGTATAACAAGAATATAAAGAAACAATAAAAAATTCACACATAACAGCAATATTAATCTAGGAGTTCACCCGAATATCGTGGGCTACGTCTCCTTGAGCTTTTGTCATCTTGACTTGACTCTTTGGGATTATGGTAAAGTTTCTTTTACAAGTTCCACACTTAACTCCAATGGATACTGAACTGATCCAAAGGGCTTAGAATACCATTTATATCCATTTCATGGTTTTCATCACTCCGCAAACATCTTTAGGCTCCCTTAGACTCGATTCCTTCTGTCGGTGCACTAAGTTACACTAAGATTCTCTGTGGCACTAAATCCTTTAGAATTCTCTTTCTATCCTTGAAACCACACCTAGTGTCTCCATAACACATAAGACACCAAATATCAACTGATAATTTTCTCAAAACGAGCACTGCATCCCTAAACTAGGCCTTCCTCCACAGTTTGCCCAGGGCTGCCTAAAAATTCCCTTCAGCTTCTCGAGATCCAAAAGTTCTCAAATGGATCTGAAAATCCCTTCATTGGATTTAGAATGCCAAAATTAGTCAGGATAGACTATTTTTTCACTGAAAATGGCCTCTGGCTACTCCGGTTTCACCTCCAACACCTGTCGGCACCCCTTGGCACTAGGGTAACTGAAAAATTATCTGATGGGTTCTTGACCTCTATAATTCCTCAAAATATTCTTCAACCTCCTTCAATGGATTTAGAATGATTTTTATAGTCATAAATGACTATTGGTTCGCTGCATATGGTCTCTAGCTGCCCTGGCTAGGCCCTGAACTATTGCTGGCAAAAGCTGGCGTACTGAAGCTTATCAAATTTCTAAATTCCTCTAGAGGATCTAAAAACCATCTCATTAGTTTCATAACACATGAAATATCCAAAATTAACTATTTTATCTCTGAATAGGGCCTCTAGCTCTCCTCGCTAGGCCTCAAACTATTGTTGCCCCCTGGTGGCCCTAGTGGCCCCTTGAACTTCACTGATGCAAAAACCTGCTTATAAGCTCTCTGATGGATCTAAAACCTACTCCATTGAGTCTGGAATGTTGGAGATAGTTGAAATTGACTATTGGAAATCCAAAATTGGGCAAATCTAGCTCCAGATAGAACCAAAACAAGATTTGTCTAGTGTCCCCTAAAAACCCTCCACTAAAAATGGAGGAACTGCACATAAATGAAGTTAAAATAGGGGTTATGCAAAAAATGGCGCTCCCTCCAACCTGACCTTCGGACCTAACTGCACATAAAGTGATAGTTTTTGGAGTGGATTAACCACGCAGATAAATAGCACATGTGACAGGGTTTTAATGCTGGTGATTAGTGCTTTGCTATCGGAGTTATCGTTAACCATAACCTTAACCTCTTTTCCGACCTCTCCACATGTGAACACAACTCCATTGGCAATTAGTGTTAGGGCTTAAGCCCATGGTTTTCGATGCCATGGCCATATGGGGGGACTGGCCCCCCTCCGAACCCCATATGAACGTTCAACTAACGTTAAATATGACCGTCATGTATATAAGGTTAAGAACCATTGTTAGCTGAACTGGTTAAGGCACGGCGCTACAGGCGGGGAGGTTGGGTGTTCAAACCTGTGCAGTCCCAAAAAAATTTATAACACCGTTCCTGGGCCACGTGGAGGCCTCTGGGCCTGCCACGTGGCGACCTTCCATTGGCTCTCCATAACACAGTCAACCCATAACCGAACGATACGATGCCACTTGTCAAGAGCTGGCTGGACCATACAGAATATTTTGGGGAATATTTCAAGGAATATTCCTAGAATATTCTTTTTTAATTTCCCAAATTTCCAAGTCAAACTTGGTCAAAGTCCAGTTTTTGTTGTTTACTGGAATTTTCAAACTACGATAACTTCTCCATATAGTGTCGGTTTTTCGAACTGTTCATGGCACCAGAATCAAGAAGATGAGCTCTATCCAGTCGCTCAAGTTCGACACACTTCTGAACACTTTGAATTTTGAGCTATCACTTTGGTCCATGATCCAGTTCTGATTAGTTATAGCTAGAGAAGTAAGAAGAGACAGTGAGGGGCAGGGACAATGAGGTCAGAGGAATTTTTCCACATCTAGTGAAGTGCATTGCAGATAGAGGAAAAAAATTCTCTAGGAGGCTGCGTAGAGGCTTCATTGGGAAGTTTCATTTGCTGAGCAAGGAATACTTTTTCAATTCCAGAGGCCGAGAAAAGGTTCCAGAGTGTTGGAGAAGTGTTTTCCCAGCTAGTAGAAGGAAGGAAGACTTGATTAACATTTGATTCGAGCAGCAAGTGTGGCGGGCAGCTTTAGGTTAACACAGAGCCTACGCAAACCGAGTTGGACAAGTTACTTTTCAATGGAAGTCAAGTGTCGAAATTTCTCGAAGTGAGGGTAATTTCCCTATAGATATTTTCACCAATATTTTCACTATAATATTGCTAGTTTTCGGCATCCATATTATCCTCAGAATTTATCGCTAATACATAATAATATAAACCCTCAATTGTTGCACTAATTTTCCCAAGTGGGTTTTTCTGGGGACAATTGTCCAAAAATAATTGTGTTAATTTTGATGTGTGTGTGCTAGTATATTTCTCAGTTTATAGTTTATCTTCCATGGAATTTAATTTGGTGAAAATTGCAGTAGAGAATTATTCATTATTTGTGGGAAAATAAACTTTTAATTAATTTTTAGTTAGAAGAACGATTTCTAGTTGTTGCAATAGAAGTTAAAATTTTCATAAGGCTTTATCCCTCTCAAAGGTGACAATACCAATTATTGTATCACTATACCACCCATCATCCCCCATTTCGATATGCATTTGGAGATCCTTCTCCTCCAAGCTACTGAAAAACTCCTTGCTCCCTGTCATATGGAACGAGGCATCGTAATTAAGGTACCACACACTCCCCATAAAAATGTTAGTCATGCATGCTATTAGTGTGAAGTCTAATTCGGATTGTTAATCCAGTGCTTCAACTACAAGCTTCTTGGTAGACTTCCTGTGCGAGCATTTTGTTACAAAGTGCCCATGGAAGTGGAAGCACTTGAACTTTCTCAAGTCTTTCTTCTTGCCACTATTTTTGTTGGTTTTAAGATTTCTATGGTTCTTCTTCCCTTTTCCCTTATTCCCATTTACAACCAATGAAAAATTATCTTCATCCCATGCTCTAGATGAATTTCCATCTATGGTATTTCTCATAAACTCTTCTCGAACGAAATTGGATCAGAACCTTTCCCAATTCAGTAATTTTTCCCTTCCATTCACAGAGTCTTGGTAGTTTTTCCAGGATTTTGGAAGGCTTAGAAGAGTTAGAATCACCAGGTCATATTTTGTAACATTCACCCCAAACCCTCCAAACTCATCCCGAACTTGTGTAAATATGGAGAGATATTGCATAATAGTATCATTCTTCTGTATTCTAACATTTCGAAGTTTATCTTTCAGGGCCAATTTTCCAATCGTCACAGTAACTTTCGAATAACTCAATCAGTATCTTCCACATAGAAAATGGTGTATATTTTCCATGGATATTTGAGACGACATGGTCCCTCACCCCTTCCAGAAGAATTCTCCTCACATTTGCAACATCCTTCTTCCATTGAGCTAATTGATGTGCATGCAATTGTTGGGGTTTTTCAATACCAATTTTAATATATTCTAACGCACCATTGTCATAGAAAACTGCTTCCATTCAATCCTTCCATGCTATGAAATTCGAGCTAACCTCTAGAGCATACTCCAATCTCATTCCATTGAAATACATTCTCATGATCCTGAAGAAAAATTGTTGCAAGAAGTATGCAAATTCAAAATTCTTGAGATCCAAGTTCGAAATAATGGTTCTAATGTGAATCAGGGCTCTGATACCATGTATAAATTTTATAGAAATTGCAACTGCTCAAGAATTCTAGCTAAAAATCACGATACACAATTATACTCTACTGATCTAAGGAATGAAATTCATAATTTATAACAACATACATATACATGCAATAAGAAAACCCCAAATACACAGTGATTTATAGGGGAACCCAACTGGGAAAAACCCCTCAAATCTTATTTTCATTAATCAATGAATTGAGAAACTATTACAATTTCTAGCTCAAGCTCTGAGCTCAACCTACAAAAGAATCATTGTTCTCCTGCTCAATGAACAAGCCCTGGCCAACACTTAGCCAATTATTTTCTCACCAAGCCCCCTATTTCCTTGCGTAAATCTTGAGGAAATTAGCCCCTATTCTTTAGGAATTTCCTCCAAATTGATTGTTCAATTCCAAAGGATTGATCATTGATTTCATACAACACCTGTACACTCAAAACTGGTCTACAACTGATGTTACACTGCCTTGTCATCTCCACTTCATCTGAGGAACTCGAATTGTCTGCATGCACTAGCTATTTTTCGTTGATTGATTATTTAACTAACAAATCTTTGAGTTAGAGTGTTGTCCCACTTCACAACTAACCTTCAACTAAATCTATTGATAGTTAGAGGTCAATTAACCGAATACAAATGAAAATAACTTAACTAGATTACTAAAATTTAGCAATCACACATGCATAATTGAACTCCAATCCTTCTAACTTAAATTTACTGAAATAACTAAGTGACAAGAGCCATGTGACACTACTTAACTGCCTCCAAGTTGTTATGTTGATGTGGAAATTGTATTTACTCAAATTGACTAAGGCTAAAGTCAAATTAATGAAATTTCTTGCTAAAACATTTCAACATCTTCATCCAAATATCCATGTAAAAATGACATTTTAACATTTAATTTCTCTAAATACAAATTAAGCAAAGCAACTAGTGCCAATACAATACAAACAAATACTCATTTAACAATTGACAAAACTATTTCATGGAAATTTGTACCTTTCATCTGATAGTAACATTTTGTGACTAGTCTCACTTTATATCTTTTAAATTACCATCAACTCCTTCAATTTGTACACCCAATTACATCCAACAACCTTTTTATCTTTAAGAAGTTCTACCATGTCCTAAGTTCTAATTTTCTCCAAGGCATCCATTGTTTTTCATTGCCACCTTCCTTTTCGCATTATTGATATCATCTATTGCTTCATAATAACAAGAAGTTTCTCCATAATTAGGAACCAATGCAATAGATGAAATATAATTGGTATAAATTTGACGATGATTTCTCTCCAGTGTAGATATTCTTGGTGTTGGTTGTGTATTTTCCACATTTTCTTGAATATATTTAACATATATAACTTCATTATCATAAAAATATTCTTCTTACCTTCTTGCCTCTTTATATCGTTGGGTCTTCAACCAAATTTGTTGATTTAATGTTATTTGTTCCAATTTCAAATAAGATTCTACATTGTCTCATTAAATTAGAGAAAAAATATCAAGTATTACATCTCTACTAATGACTACTTTATGATAGTAGAATCGCACAATCTATATCCCTTAGCTACATCATCATAACCAACAAAGATATATTTCTTCGATTTAGGGTCGAACTTAGAATATTGATTCTTATGCGTAAGAGTGTAAACTTCACAAAAATAAATAAATAAATGAAATATCGTAGGGATGACTTGTCCATACCTCTCCAGGTATTTTACAATTTATTCAACTAATGGTGATCAATTTACAAGAGAACAAATAGCACTGATTGTTTCCTCCCACAACTCTTGTTCCAAATTGGCATTGCTGAGAATGCTTCTTGTTATTTATAGAAGAGTCATGTTCATATGTATAACAACACCATTTTGATGGGGAGTATATATGGTGGTTTCATGTCTTATGACCCTCACTTCTTTACAATATTTGTCGAATTTCCAAGAAGTGAACTCACCTCCATTATAAATTCTTAAACATTTGATTTTTCGACCAATTATATTTTCTACCATAACTCTAAATGGTTTAAATGTATTAAACACATTATATTTCACTTTCATGACATAGACCCACACTTTTCTAGAAAAAATATTTGTAAATGTTACAAAATATGACCCTCCTCCAAAAGAAGTTATAGGGGATACCCCCCAAACATCACAGTGGAAATAATACATTCACTGATATGACTTCCTTCTTTAAACCTCTATCTACACTACTTTCCAAATATATAATGTTCGCATAATTTCAAACTAAATTTTTTTAAATTTGGAAGTGATTTGTGATTTATTAGTACTTATAGCCATTTCTCGTTCATATCACATGTTCGTCGATTCCATAAACGTGTGGATTAAATGACATAATTAGATAACATTGTTTGTTCATTGATCTAAGCACTTCCATCCAGCTTGTAAAAGTTTCTTGTCTTTCGTAACCTTCATAGCCACTAACGTGTCGTTGGACACTTTCAATGCTCCACCTTGACCTGTAAACTTATGAACTTCAGGATCCAAATCTCCCAAAGAAATTAAATCCTTATTTAATTCGGGAACATGTCTAAAAATTTTAAATGTCCTTATAATATCATCACACGTTAGTGTTGATGCTTCATACCACAAAAATCTTACAAGAAATACTATTCTCCATAACAATTCCACCATCAATTAATTCATATGAATAAAACTAATTTATATGTGGACACATATGATGACGAGAACGAGAATCTAAAAACCAATATTCATAGTATTAAGGACCATTATAAATATACAAATTTTCATCAATCATACTGGGACCTGATTAACCGAACTTGCCTCATTTTTTGAGTATTTCGTGGCTCCATGTATCATTCCAATCATCCTTCTTGAGATGTCATGACTTGTTATAGTACCAAAATTTAAGTTTTATCCTCTTGCCTTTCAAATTTGATATATATTTACCTTTGGACTTCTCTCATATTTCTACAGATTGACTCTTTCCACCATTGCTTCTAGTGTGGAGATTTCAATTCTCAATTTCCTCCTCACCTTTTTAGAGAACAACTCTCCAACAAGAAAATCAAATTCGAGAGTCATACTTCTACTAAACTTAATGGAAGCTAAAAAAGGATCCCATGATTTATGAAATGAACATAATAATGTAGCTACCTTCTTTGTCATTGAGTTTAACACCCATACTACTCAACTAGCATATAAGAGTACTAAACATATTCAATTGATCTACAATTTTCATATCTTCTTTCATTTTTACTATGTACAATTGCATCTTCACATAGATATGACTTGTTAAGTACTTCATCATATAAAGGCTTTCCATCTCTCTCCCGAATCTTTCTATTGTTATTTCAATGTTAATGTTAAACAAAACATCATCTACAATACATCAAATTTTGATGAGGACTTTAGCATATAGGTCTTCCCACTCTTCATCGATCATATATATAGGTTTATTCCTATTTTCGTCTAACACCTTATGCAAATCTTGTTGTATTAACAAATCTCCATTTTAAGAATTCCATAATTCGAAATTATTTTTATCATTAAATTTTTAAACCTCAAATATGGTATTCATCACCTTGGCCAATATTCTCTACACACACACCCTTCCTCTAATTGATGAATTTTTGTAATTATGTTGATTCAAAAATAAATACTTTCACAAACCACATTTCACAAAACCTTGTGTGTGTGTGTGTGAGATATTAACAAATCGGGAGAGTGATGGTGCGCATTGCTAGGTTTTCATTACGTTCTGAAGCTACTCTCGACATCAGTGCACTGGAAAGACTCAGATATACTACTTTTGGAATCCATTTTTTCGGCCATAATGTGGTCATATCTGCCACTCCCGATGGACTTGGATTGCTATTGAATACCTCTCTACTAGAACGACTAAATGCACTCAGCGTAGTCCCAAAGGAGGTAATTTATGGCGGAAGGGTTGATTTTGAAATCAACGATTTATTTCAGGTTTTGTCAATGTATGAAGGTGTCTCCCAAAAATCCCACGAGACCATATTAGATGGCTCAAATGGTAGGATCTTCTTATTGGCAGTGGAGCGATGGTTTTCACTACGTGGTATCTCGTTTACATTCACTCCTGAAATTTTATTCCAATATATGTTATTTGTTATTTTGGAACCAATCTATGTCATGACGACGGCCCCTGTGCCTACAGGGCTTAAACATTATATGTCATTGGCCCTCCATGTTTCATCGACCACATATGATGTATGCCCACATCCCAATATTTCTATGGAAAAATCAAACCCTTTCCATATTTTCATCAAAAATTACAATGGAATGTATTCTACTTTTTGGGCTAATAGATATACCTTTGTATCCTCTCCTAAAACAGAATATTGCCAAAAAATATGATTTTCCCAATCGTTTAGAAGTTTTGCAATACGAAGGGAAGATATTTCTTGATACTTCTATGCTCAAGGATTATAATATATGTAAATATTCTTCTATCATTATGAATACAAGATTATGTGGGGGTACCATGGGGATTTTTCTAGAACCAAAACAATGAAAGGAACAACAGACTTGCATCATGGTGCAAAACCTATTGATAGAACTCATTTCTCTTTTAAGGATGAAGCCCAAAGGAAAAATTCCCTACCAGAACAAACCCAAAACATTTTGGGCCCTTATATTTTTTGAGAAATCCCCATGTATGGAAGTAAACCTTCTCGAGGTAAATTCCCTCTTCTTTGTTATCTTAAATAAAACAGTGATATGCATATTTAATGGGTTTTTTCCCAAACCAAAAGTACTAATTAAATGGACGCCACTTAGACCCCATATTTTGAATTTTTTTTATGCTAAAATGGTTTTTTCATAATATAGTTTGAAACACAAAAAAAAATTGGATTGTGCTCTAAATGTAGGGCCCTATTTTTAGGGTAGAGTCGAGCTATTCATTATGCCTTGGTTTCCTAAATTTTATGCCAACTCTATGGTGGCTTCTACCATGTTGGTTTGGGTGAGGCTTCCAATCATCCCACTTCCTTTCTAGAACCAAACCACAGAGTTCTTGAAGATATTGGCAACATAATAGGCAAATTTAAAAAATTGGACCTAGAGAGAACAAAAAATGGTATCTTCACTTATGCAATGACATGTGCGGAGATTGATCTCGGGAAAGGGCTTCCAGGCCATATAAATCCGAAAAACCAAAATTTTCATTGGTCACAAGTCATAGATTATGAAAACATGACATTTAGATGTCGTATTTTCTTTTAGACATTCCACCTTCAGAATGCATACCCCCATGAAAGGAATAATCCTAAGAAGAAGAAGAAACAATTTAATCAACCAAGAGGATGGAAGTTGACCGAACAACATATTTTAGAGGATGAAGAAGATCAGAAAAACGAATTCCATCTTGACCGAGAAGAAATGAATGGCACATGCCTGCATATAGTCGTCTAAGATAGGTATGTTTTGGTACAACCGATCTCTAGCATTGTACAATAGGAAAAGGAACACGTTGACTCTTTGTCATTGGATGGATTTGGGGGCTCAAAAAGAGCTCATGTCAACACTTTGGAACATATGATGGAACAATTTCCATGGAACACTTTGGACATTCCATAGAACACTTTGGACATATGATGGCATGAGATGATAGAGGGTGGAAAGGAGAATCCAACATTTTGAGAATCGTCGAATTCTGAGTTGTCCTTAGTGAGATATGAATTTTTGAAGTTATTTTTTGGGTTTGCACAAGAAGTGTCAAGGTCAGCCTAGTGTTAAGAATGCTTGCGACTTCTCAAGCCCTTGGCTGGCATTGGAGGATCCCTCGTATTAGGGTATAAATAGAAGGTGATGTAGAGGACTATTCCTCATCCACTGTGTAACACAAGGACAACAAGAAACCCATGTTTCTTACCTTAGATTGGGCTGTAGGCATAGGATACTTGAGCGTGGAAAAGAGGCAGGATAGGAGCCTTTTTAGAGTTGTTTTTAGGTATTCTCATACTTGCAGGGAGGCCGAGTTAGGTAAGGAGAAGGGAAAGTATATTATGGCTCTTTTCAAGGGAAAGGGAATTCTGTTAGGACAAAAGCTACAGGAAGGTTGTGTGGTAGGTTGCAGGCCATAACATCAAGGTACTTGCGTAGGTTTATTTGGGGATGAATTTTACCCTAAATATCATCGTATATGCAAAAGGTTTACTTGAGGAGAGGCCCCAGTTATTTGAGGGATGTTTGGTAATGAGTTTAAGGGTTGTTGCAACATGAGGGTGCCCTAACCATTCATTGTTATAACAAAAAAAATCAGACTTGGAGCAATGTCAATGTTTAATGTTGGGTCAATGTGTTGATTAGTTTTGGATCATTTATATATGTAGCCTGTGGGAGCCAATTTGGAGGATTGATTCGGTGATCAAGAGCCTTCATTGGAGCATATCTTGCAGTGATTGGATTAGGTGCCATTGGTATATTAAAGGGAAGTGTGTTGGCTACCCAAAGTAGCCCTAGACAAGCTATCTTGAAGTGATGAAGAAGAGCTAAAGGTTGGGTGAATATTGGTGCTTAAAGTGCAGCACTTTGATGGACAAAAGTGGTTCCTAGCCTGGAAGATTGGAACTCGAGAAGTGGCCAGCCTAGAGAGAAAATTGGATCAGCCCATGTACACCATGCAGAAGTGACTTACAACAGCGTTAGGTGGAAGCCCTCCTGGAGTCTCGATGTGTTGTCCTTTGAAGGACTAAGGTGAAGCTAGCAGTACGGAAGCAAAGGATCGACGGGACAATATACGACATCGAGTCTATGGAGTGTGTTTTTCATTGTATCTTGTATTCTATAGATTGTTGTATTATTAACTTCAACTTAATATAATGTAGATTGGGTTGTACATTATTGTACAATTTTGTTAAAAAATGTGTATACTTGTGTATATGTGATTTACAGCTTTATATTTTCCATTGTGCAAAGGAGTTCTAGTTGAGATTCTTGGTTTGGTAGCGTCAATGATTTTAAGACTCTAATATCGTGGAAATTCAACACTTAATCCTTGAATTCCTGAATGGAATTTTTCCTCCAAACTCCAAAAGTTCGAGAAAATGCAAAAATAATTTAACACTACAAAATCTTATAAAACAATTTCTTAGATCTTGAGACTACCATATCATTTTCCATGTCAATTCCACGTAAACTCTCTACCACCTTTCTTGCCACATCACTGCCACATTTCACTCGAAAAGGGGCCACTTGGCCACCAAAAAATGTTGAATTCACTTGCCACGTGTCATGACCATAAATTGCCACATCATTTTTTCCATGTCAGCACACTGCCATGTGTCTTTCTCTACAACTTCCATGTGTCCAACTGGCCGCCGAAAAGAGTTGAATCCACTTGCCACATGTCCTCATTTCAAGGTCCCATGTCATCAACCTACCACATGTTGACCATGTCAACCACTCTATCAATGCCACTTGTCTCCACTTGTGTTTCCATGTCATACTAGGTACACCTTTGGTTTGGTACTGGGGAATATGAATCTAGCTACTTTCTTAGTCTTTTTCATCTTTCACTCACAGAGGCCCAAATGTCTGGATGCCTTGGTGCATCTTGTATGGGTTCAAATGCTCGGATGAATTCGCCAAACTCGATTGACATTTAACATTTGCCCAACTCGGCCCCCAGATTTTCAGATATTAAACACAAGGTAACCTTGTCTCATATGGAACCATGCCCAGACTCAGTCACTTCAAACTTAGGTTTCTCTTCATTCCTGGGGAGTTAAAATACGTGTCATATACCATTGGAAAGCTTTTTGAGAGGGTTATCAAACTAAGCAAACTCCCCTTGAACTTGACATCAATGACAACAACTACCAGCATACTCAATAATAGAAATTATACATAAATTTTAATCACACATGCATTTAACCATGATATACAATAGAATATACCTTGGAAAAAATTTAATAGCTATGCTCATTCTTATATTCTTGAAAATTGCATACTCACACGCTTCATGGTCCCAGGGGCATTTAGCAATTTACATAACATGAATTTATTTAGTATTCCTCCATTACTCTACCAAGGAACCCCTTCTAAGTCATTATTTATGCCTTCATAGGCAGCTTTGAGCTTTACTGGGCTACCTAGAAGGCTATGCATCCCCACCCATTCAATTTCCCTTGTGTAGCTATCACTCTCTCCCATTTCATCTTGTCATTGGAAATGTTCCTATTTCAAGTTCTCTTCTTCTTGTATTCTTTTAATTTTTGCACTTACATCCACAACATGAAACTAATGGTCAAGTGGTAGTTGAACTTGCATGGGTAGCTTCACATTGTTAATCACAACCTCATACATTTTATCATAGCCATTAATTTTATCATCATAACACATTAATCCTACTTCTATAGGCATTATATGAACCCTTAGTTTCTTGATTTATTTACCTTGATTTAATTCATAGTCAAGGTATTTATTTCAAATCCATTTCAAGTTAGTGAATAACTATGAATTCCAAGAGAGTGAGACGGTGTGATTTAACCATTGCTACAACACTAAAGATAAGTGAACATAGCTCAATATATAAGGAAACGTGTTTAACAGATGTATGATAGACTAATCCATATGACAACTTATATATACTCGAAAGTGTAAATAATTTCCACAAAATTAGGAAGACTTGATGCACCTTCTTTAATTTAAGTGTCCCTAAGATCTTGAATTCATGCCTCGATATGAACTCTTGTTGACCTGGTCAATACCACTTTTAAATTGGTCGAACCAAAAAATCAATCATTCAACTAACTATTAGTCAACCTTTGATTATCTCCAAAATGTTATTAATTGACTCCAAAAACTCTAGGGTTGGGAATATCGTGTTGTTCTAACATAGCAAAGCACAAGCATTGGCCATTGATTTATGTTTTGATTTATGGAAGGTAAGGCTTATGACCCCTACTCGCATTGAATTATATTGTTTAAACTCTATTGTGTGTTCTTTGCTCAATGAACATGGCCTAATTTGGTTTTTAATACCTAGTGGTTATACATGCATTCAATGACTTTGACGGGTTTTATTGTTTACACGATAAATTTGTCACTACTTGGTTTTATGTCATAGTGTAATTATGAAAGTTACATGATCTAGGATTGTGGGAAATTGCTCACTTTACACATGAATAAATGGTAAAAAGAATAATAAATTATAGTGCATGTCAAACTATACAAATATTTATTTATTTAAAAAAAAAACCTTGCCACGTCCCCCTTTTCCTCAAAATATATGGATGAATAACATTCCAATTCTCACTCACAACCAAATCTATTAACATTGTGGGACTCATTGAAACTTAAACACGTCAATAAAATTAAAATTAAATACTATAAACTCTATGTTGAAATTATTTATTAGAAATGACCATAAATATATTTACATATAGTGGTTATTTTTAATTATTTTTAATTAAAGAAAGCATATTAATGTGAAAAAATAATAAACACAAACCTTATCATATATTTATTGAATGTTAAAAAAATAGTTTTTTTAACTAAATTTAACATTATAATATGTAAACTACAGTTAGGGGAGAGAGATCGTTTGTTCTCATAAGAAATTAGTATTTGTTAGTTTTAGATTAGCCATAGTTGCATCACAATTATAATTTGTATTTGTTAGTTTCAGATTAGCCATTGTTGCATCATAATTATAATTTGTTTGTAGGCATTAATATCTATTCTACAAACTATAATGTACATTTGAATTAAAGTATTATGTATAAGTATTATTCAAATTCAAAGAAAAGCAATATAATATGTTACACGTTTTTAATAATAAAATGATTATACTAAAGCCATTTTTTTATTTTATAAACAAAGAAATCTAATACATCCACCAACTTAGTGTTTCTTCCAAATCAAATATGGATAATATAAAACCACAAATAACGTTTTTGCACAGCAACAATTTATAATATACATCTAAAACTTTGTCTGTCTTTTCTGGTGGCGCTTGGTCCATGGCCAAAAATAAAGTATTATGTATAAGTATTAATCAAATTCAAAAACAAGAAATATAATATATATCATTTTTTTAATAATGAAATCATTATACCAAAACCAATTTTTTATTTCATAACCAATGAAATCCAGTACACCCACCAATTTAGTGTTTCATGAAAAAAATTATTATTGTTATTATTATTGTCACGGTCCCAAATCAAATATGGATAATATAAAGCCAAAGATAAAGTATTATGTATAAGTATATTTCAAATTCAAAGAAAAAAAAAAGAATATGTACAACTTTTTTTAATAATGAAATCAGTATACCAAGCCATTTTTTATTCCATAAACAAAGAAGTCTAGTACACCCATCAATTTAGTGTTTCATGAAAGAAAAGAAAAAAAATTATTGTTATTGTTGTTATTGTCATCGTTCCAAATCAAATATGGATAATATAAAACCACAAATAATGGTTTTGCACAACAACAATTTATAATATACATCTAAAGCAGGTTGGAATATCTAATTCCTACTTGTCTATAGTTAAATTCTCTATTTAGAGGTACGACCTAAATGTTGAACTATGTTCATTCCTAGTTCGGTGTGTGGTTGAGAGAATCTCTCAACCACATTATTGTGCGTCAAGATAGATTTCCTATCTTGAGACTATTTCATGTATAAATATGTGTGTAATATCTTTGATAATAATAATGTAAATTTGAATAGAGTTTGCATGCGATATTTTATCTTGGTATCGAGCCGTAAGGGCCTGGCCTTCTGGGCATAGGAAAATAAACGAGTATATTTGTATATTTTTATTAATTTTGTTTGTCCATCTAGCCCATCGCGAGAGAGGCAGGCAGATACGATCGGATGCATGGAGTTTTCACGTGTGGTGAAAGGAACACTTCTCTCGTGGAGAACGGGGCTTAGGCGGATCGAGCGATTCGAATAGGACCCACGGATTGGCGTGCGCATGGTGTGTGGTTGGGCTTCGCTTGAGAGAAGGTGTATTGGGCGAAGGGTCTGACGAAGTCATTGACCCATGTGGTTGATTGTCGGTGTTGGTCGCTATGGTCGAGCCTTGGGTCACTTGTTTGATTGATAGAGAAAATGTGTTGCGATCTTATGTGCTAGAAGAAACGGTTGCATGAATAAAGGATTTGCATTGATTTGTGGATCGATTGTTGCTTGGATCGGTTGTTGGAGTAGGCGCGACCTGCGTGGATGAGGGACGAGCCTTTGTTTGCATCTCATATTAGTGTTGTGGCATCATGTCGATTACGTCTCGTCCGCATTCAAACTCCGGCCCCGACGATCCTTGCGCCTTGCTCCCCCATCTTCGCCTGTCGATAGCTCATCTGACGAGCTATGGCTCAAGTTGCCATCGTGGCCATGGTTGGCTTGACATTGGGCCGCGACGGAGTCTGTCAAACTCCTTCTCCATTTTGCGGTACTTCTATTTATTACATGCATGTGGTGGAGATCGATTTCCCGCACAGGGGAACCTCGCCCCATGTGGTTGTTTCGTGGATCAAAGCTTGTGTGGATGATGTGATCTCGTTGCGAGGCTACTCGATTTAGGTGGTGTAACAAATGTGTGTTGGCATCTCCATGGATGTGTAGATTTCCTACGAGTTGTGGTAATGTTTTGGTAGCGAACTTGGCTCAATATTTTGTTATTGTTCCTAACCTCTTGTCTTTAGTGGATTGGTTCTTTGACTTCTAAAGGTAATAATATCGGTGTTATCGAGTTGTGTATTTTGGATTGCGATGCGTAGAAGAGTCAATACGGTTGATGGTTAAACACATAACTATCGTGATCTCACGGCGTGGTAGTGAAGAGCGGTGCGACATATTTGTTGTAGTCATTGAGCCTGGTGGTGATTAAATGAGAGTTGGTTGCTCATGGTGGAATAGTGCAAAGATGGACGCTGCAACGCGAAAGTCTTATTTTGCCCGATGGTGGTGGGAAGACACATAATTGTGAGCACAATCGGCCCAGATTCATTTTTTTGTGTGTTAGTGTGGATCCGAACCTACCGTTTTGGAGAAAGGCTTGCATAGCCTAGATCGCAATTATCATACAAACCTTCCTTGTATGCATCGGAGTATGTTTCCATTGAATTTTAGTGAATTTAGGTTGATTCTATTATTTTGCCTATCACTTGACAAATTATTGATTCTCTCTTTGAAGTCGAGTCGATGGTGAGTATGTGTTGTGCAATTCTAATCTTATTTGTGATCACTACATTTACAACTCACGAGGCTATGAGGAAGACAATGTGCTTTATGATGGATCGTATCGGCTATGTTCAATTTCCTCATAGATTTAAGGGAATAGATCCCATTGATCGGTTGTGTGTTTCGACGAATGGCTTTGTATGGGTTTGACCCTCGAGCAAAGGAGAACTGCGGAAATCGCTATGGTAGGCGGCTAAGTATTGTGGTGACATGGGGTCGAGGTACCTTTGTCTGCGGAGAGAGTGGGTAAGAGCGGTGGATGAATGTTGTCACAACGTTGAGAGATTTAGTCGGTCCAACATGTGGATGGTCGGTTCTGTGGGGCTAGGATGCCGGAGTATTTATTTATTTATTTCGGAATGAGATGGTAGAGAATTTAGTAAGATCGATTACGAGAGGGGCCCTATGTTGAGTTGCAAATGAGTGACCACCGAGCAAGCGGTGGTAATCGGAGCTAAGGTTTGAGAGTGTTTGTATGGAGAGTGTTGTGTAGTGGAGCGTTATATTATAATGCTTGATGAGGAGAGATGGAATCAACTCTTGTCATAACACCTGCTGGCTAATTTCTGGCTAAATTGAAGAATATGGTAAGATGTCTTGGGGATTCCATGCTTTTCATTGAGTGCTCAAAAAATGGTTGTTGAACTGTTTTACTATAGCGAACCACCGGTGCTCATTTGGCGGGGAGAGTTTGAGGTTGTGGAATATTGAAAAAGATTGGAAGAGGTAATGTAGGAATGACGGCTGTGAGAATTGCCAACATTAATATATCATTCAAAAGGCTATGACTCGGGTGTTGGAAGTACACGCTCTCCTTAACGCATCTCACTCTATATACGGAGAGAAGTTTATGCTACCATCCAAATGTTTTAATTCTGCGATGATGTTTTTAAATTTGCAATGTATTGTTGTGTAAGTGTCATGACAATGTAAAAGCGTGATTTGTAATTTAAGTAACATTGGTGTGACCAACTATTGTCACAATTAGTGTGTTGGAGCGGGTCATTCCTTTAAACAAATTTGCCGACATGTAATTGAAGACATCGCGGTGAAAACGACATCAAAGTTAGACTACATCGGAAGATTATTGGAGGATGATCGGATGGTGTGTGCCAGTCATGATGGAAGCATATATGCATGTTCAATTGCAAGGAGATTATACGGACGGTGGATCTTGGTTGTTGCGACATAATTCTGCGTTGGGCCGATTGGTGGTGACTTCATCCACATGGTCGGGACCCGAACATTGCAGTTTTCGGGTGTCGAGAAGACGTGCGGGAGCACGCAAAATTGTTGGGAGGCTTTCGACTTCACGTATTTGAATCGACTGGGCTGAAGTGAATTTGTGGACGACGGGGGATCGGACCATGGGTCTAGATTCTTGTTTTGAGAGAGCAGTTTGTCCTTTGTTTCTCTTGTGTAGGCTAATGATGCCATACTGGATCATCAATGTTGGAGATGCCCCGCATTGAGTCCGGTTGAAAAGTCGTCAATTCGTTTCTTTATCAATGGACTCCTTAGAGGTATCGTTGAAAAAAATAGTTCTTTAGTATATTTGAGAAATAATCATCTTTAGGCGAGAAATAGAGAAATTAATTTGAAGAGTCTTTTGTTTTCTTCAAGCTTCTTCGAATCATGTTTAAAGTTATTGAGCCTTATTGAGCTAGCTAACTCAATGTAGGTAAAGTTATTTTGTTAGAATTAGCTACTCTAACAAATGACGAATTGAAACGTGAAGTTCCAAGTTTTAATTGATAATGTCAAAGATGCCCAAGATGTGAGCAACGAAAGGAGGTAATGAAGCAACAACAACTATTATGATGGACAACAAAGTAAATGTTTGTTTGAGTTAGTGTGGGTTTTGTGGGATAGACTCTAGCATGTTATAAGCAAGTCTAGAAAAATTGTTGTAGTGGTCATAACATGTGGAAACTCCAAAAGTTAGTATGGAATGTAAGCCTTGTAAAGGCATGTGTAAAGGATTAAGTGGCTCATCATTCAAAAAAAAAAAAATAATTTAAATAAATAATTTCTCCATCGCTGTGAAGTGATGGTTTGTGGTGAACCGGAAACCACATATAGAAAACCTTAGTGGTTACGAGGATTGCCGGAGTGGTGGCACATTTAAGTTCCCGTATTTGCTTGGTGGCGGCAAATCGGGCTTGCTACCGGTGGTGGCACACATTTGTACGTGGCCGGTGGTGGCGGATCGGACTTGCCGGTGGTGGCACATTTAAGTTCCGTATTTTCCCGGTGGTGGCGGTCCGGACTTGCCGGTGGTGGTAGATCGGACTTGCCGGTGGTGGCATATTGAAGTTGGCAGTTGCCGGGTGGTGGCATATTAAGTTGGCGGTTACAAATTGGTGAGATCGGACTTTCCCCGGTGGTGGCATATTGAAGTTGTGGATTTGCAAGTCGGCCGGGTAAGACTTGCTCTCGGTGGTGGCATATTGAAGTTGGCGATTGCCCAATAGTGACCAGCGGTTGTCGAACTTGCCGGTGGTGGCAAATCGAAGTTTCCTGGTGGTGGCGGATCGGATTTACCGGTGGTGGTAGATCAAAGTTGTTGGAGGTTCTGCTGTCGATTCGCCAAGTGATGGTGGATTTGTAGACACGGTACATATGTACGGTATTAATGGTGTGAGAATCATGTACGAACAAGACTAGCGGTTACGACAATTCATTCCTGCTGAAAGCAGTGGATTTGCTCCTTTGTATGGACGTGAAACATATCCTTTGTTACGTTTGACCACAACAAGATTTTGTTTTGAATTAACATCATGACAAGTAGTCATTAAGGGGGAGTTGGAATATCTATTTCCTACTTGTACATGGTTGTAATTCTCTATTTGAGAAGTCTGTTCCTAGATAATAGAACTATATTCATTTCGCCTAGTTAGTGTGTGGTTGAAAGTCTCTCAGCCACATTATTTAATGCGTCCAAAGATAGATTTCTTATCTTGAGACTATTTCATGTATAAATATGTGTGTAATATCTTTGATTAATAATATAGAATTTGAATAGAGTTTGCATACGTATTTTATCTAAAAATTTGTTTGTGTCTTTTTTACGGTGGCTCGTGGTTCATGGCCAAAAAGAATTTTAAGTTTTAATCTTGATATGAAATGGAGTTGTTTTTAGTGAGATTTTTTGGAGTTTTTGGTGTCAGAATTCGTGGAAAATTTTGACATGAAATCTTGATTTATGTTATTTAAATTGTTTTTTAACTGTATATATAGATTCAACACCCTAAGAAACTTCTAAGACACTTAGATTTCCTAGATTGTGCAAGGTTACCCATAGAATCTCTATTTAAAATAAATTCCTCTAAATTTTAAAGAAATTAGACCCAAAAAATCCACTGAAAAACCTTTAAAATAATAAAAATATAAAAATATAAAAATTAACACTAAAAACCTCTATATAAAATTAATACATACATAAGAACTTCGTCCGTCCAATATGAAATTAATACATGGATGGGTACTTCGTCCGTCCACTCAAACATATGTGGCTCACAATCCATGGAAAAAAAAAAAAACGTGGCTCACAATCCATGAAAACAAAAAAGTGGGAATTTCGTTTGTCCGCCAAGCATATGTGGCTCACAATCCATGTAAAAAACAACTAAGAACTTCGTCCATCCGCCAAGCATATGTTGCTCACAATCCATGTTAAAAAAAATAAAAAATCTTCCAGTGTTCCTCCTATATGAAATGAAATGAATATTAGGAATGGATATGGGAATTTTTATTGGTGGCTAATATTCCCAGGAAATCTAGCCTGGTGATGTGGATATCTCGAGATCCAATAGAACAGCTGGTATTAGGATAAGGCACGACAATATCGTCTGCTACATAAACCCTTCTTAGCTGCTCTATAACTCGGAACAAAGGCTCATCACTCGTACTACCTGACACTTGGTCTGAGCATTTTTCTCATTGTCACATTCACCATGGCAACAACCTCAGCCATCCAAAGCTCAAGCTTGGCAGGCCAGACCCTCCTGAGGCCGCAGCAGAATGAGCTCGTCAAGAAAGTGGGCTCGTCGCAAGCTCAAATCACCATGCGTAGAACCGTGAGGAGCGCCCCTGAGAGCATTTGGTAAACGACTTTGCAAAGCCTTTATTATTTGCTTTATTTTATCTTCATCATGTCTTGTAAAACCATGTGACCGTCCGTCCGTCGTCGCAGGTATGGACCAGACCGCCCCAAGTACCTGGGCCCCTTCTCGGAACAGACGCCATCGTATCTCACAGGAGAATTCCCCAGAGACTACAGCTGGGACACCGCCGGGCTCTCGGCCGACCCCGAGACCTTCGCCAAAAATAGAGAGCTGGAGGTGATCCACTACAGATGGGCCATGTTGGGAGCGCTCAGCTGCGTTTTCCAGGAGCTGTTGGCCAAAAACGGGGTGAAATTTGGAGAAGTCGTGTGGTTCAAGGCCGGGGCACAGATATTCTCGGAGGGAGGCCTCTACTACCTGGGCAACCCCAACCTGATTCACGCACAGAGCATACTCGCCATCTGGGCCTGCCAGGTTGTGCTCATGGGATTGATTGAAGGATACAGAGTGGGAGGAGGACCCCTTGGAGAGGGGTTGGACCCTCTGTACCCAGGGGGTGCCTTCGACCCACTGGGGTTGGCCAACGACCCGGAGGCGTTCGCGGAGCTAAAGGTGAAGGAGATAAAGAACGGGTGGCTGGCTATGTTCTCCATGTTCGGCTTCTTCGTGCACACCATCGTGACCGGAAAGGGCCCCATTGAAATCTCTACGACCACTTGGCGGATCCCACTGCCAACAATGCCTGGGCCTACACCACCAACTTCGTTCCCGGCAAATGAAGTTAAGGGAGGGAAAATAAAGCAGGCTTGGAATCTCTGTATCAACATTTAACAGCTTTTCCTGTTAATAATCCGATTTTCATTAAAAGAGACGTGACTTGTCTAGTTTTTATGTGTTTAGCTTTTGGCTGAAATCATTTATTGTGTTGTAAAGAAAATGGAAATAGTGAACATAAATTTGGTCCCCATAATCATGAAATGAAACTATAAATTAAAATCTAAGTTGAAAGGTAGGAGCGTTGTTCTGCGATAATCAAATTTTGAAAACCAATCTCATCGAAACTCATTGTGCGGAAACAGAAGTCGTAAGAGTGAAAAGTGGTCGAAAAATAAAAATATAATTGATTAGGATTAGTATAGATCTATTTGTATTAATTTTTTTGATCGTGAATTTTTTTTAATGCAAAATTTTAAAAAAATTACATTTATAAATATTTGATAGATATTATTGTTATCATGTAAAGGTCACGGCCAAGCAAGACACCAAATTGGTGTATAAGAGACCCACCAATTTGACTCTTAATTCTAATCAGGCATACATACTCTACTCATTTGATTTTGAACTTGTAACCTCTTAGGAGGAAACACATGCTCTTAACCATTAGGCCCACTCAAGCTATATATACATATATTTTTTTTTAAATTGTATTTTTGAATGCATAAATAAATTCATATAATAGGGTAAGATGGATATATATGTATTTTTTAAATTGTATTTTTGAATATATAAATAGATTCATAAAATAGGTTAAATCTGCAATTCCAACAAAGATTTGCTTCATTCAAACTCAACCCTTAAGAAAAAGGTCAAAATGTAAAATAATAATATATATTGTCTTACAACTAAGTATAGGGGTAGATGTATTGTAATTTTGTTTTACCAGGCAACATAGCCAATCCAACTCAAGTTAGAAATTATGATTTGGGAAAAATTGCATAAGTATTTATAATTTACATGGGTCAATGCTAAATTAATAATGTTTGATAGACAAATCATCCTATAGTCTTGCTTTGCTAGTAACTAATAAATTGAGATGTGAAATGGATAAGTAAATTGCTTGCTCAAGCATAAAAAAACTTGCATAAATTATGGGTAGAAACCACTAGTAAGTCTACACATTTACAATTTTATTTGCATAAATGTTGAAGAAAACATAAACAATGGTGGGAAATAACTCTAGTAAGTATATTTTTTACATCTTATTCCTATCCATTTTTTATGCAAAGACTTGCTTATATTATGGTGGGAAGTAATTGATGGTAGATATGTTATTTAATTGAGTATAAGTTATTTTCAAGTATTTTATTTTTGGATGGTTTTCCTACAAAGCTTAAAAATAAAAAATCCATATCCATATATTATGGCATAAAATTATGTTTTTTAATAATATTAAACTAACAATTGCACCACATGTTGCAAAATAAACGTCCTAAGGAAATAGCATAGGAAAGAGTAGCCTAAAAGAAATAAGATGTTGCAGAAAAAGAGCCATCATGGAGGAATGAAAATCAAATTTTTCTTCCATGGAAGCAGGTAGTGAAATCTTAATGCAATATTGCTTCCTTGAGCTTTACAAATCATAAGGGCTATGTTTAAGTTAAGTTAAATACCTTTTGTGATCATGCCACAACCTGAATGCCTCATGGATAAAGAAATAGATCGTGATTTTCTACCTTCAAAATCAAAGGTTGTTTTGGTGCAGTTCCTCCATATTTAATCTTGATCAATTCCTATTGAGTCACCTATGTATTATTTCCTTCATGATCTTTGAGAATATTCAAAATATCACATTGTTCTTTACCACTGATGTCCCTAGTGTCTGCCATGTTCTTGTTTTTTCAGTATTGTTGATATGAAGTTGATTTTTTTTGTTCTTTGTGTAGACAGTAAAAAATGTATGGAGAGATGGCTTTCATCACTTCAAGAGTAGTAAAAATAAGGCGATTGAAAAAATAGCTACAACATCTAGAGAGATTTGGTAGCAGTCATGGAGTCTGCGAACATGTCTTGTTCTGTGGTGTTGGCTACATGGCATAACTTTCTTGATCTTGTGTAGAAGAAATGAATTTTTATTTATCTTATGTCACATTAACCATGAAATTGCCAACATTCATGGCACAATTTCCATCACATTTGTAGAGCAAATTATAACAAAGTATCACACAATTCTTATCAGAGCTAAATGCTCCTATATGCAATAACGATGAATTTCATCACTTAAAAGCAGTAAGATATTGGGCATAGCTTTCTTGATATTGTATAAAAGACTGTAAATTTGCATGTAGCTTATACTACATTAACCATGAAATTTTCAACATTTAGGGTGCATGAAAATAACAATAGAGTATCACATTTTTCTTATCATATCTAAATGTTCCTATATGCAACAACTACCTTATGCCTCATATTTTAAATTTGTGCAAGGAGGAGGAGAGGAGTGTCAAGGTGCAAGCTAGAATATGAAGAGAAAGAAGAATCTTGTTTGGGACTTGAGATAGACTCATTTTCTGCACATCTAGAGTAAAGCTTAATAAAACAAAACTCACCATACTTTGAATTTTTTAAATAATATCTTAAAAATTAGAATATCAATTTAATACATTTTACTCAATTACACATTTAACAATATTCATTTAAAAAATCCAAATACAAATTACTATTTTAAATAAAAATAGTACAACGCATTTAACAATATTCATTTAAAGAAATATAAATACAAATTATTATTTTAAATAAAAATAGTAAAACACATTTAACAATATTCATTTAAAAAAATACAAATACAAATTACTATTTTAAAGAAAAATAGTACAAAGAATCACATTAACTACCATGGCCCTCATGTACCTTCCTCTTATTACTTTTTAAATATACTATGGGTTGTTTTTATAGTTTATTATTATTATTATTTATTGTATTTTGACATAGTGAAAATGTTCATTACATTATGTCAATCTTTTTATTTAATTTATTTTTATTTTTATTTTTTTGTAATTTGACATAGTCAAAATGTTAAATTGAGGTTAAAATCTAACAAATTTATAATAACAACATTTTAACTTAAAAGTCACCAAAACTTAAATTAAATCTAACTTATTAAAAGGAAAAAAATCTAACATTATAAAAAAACATATAAAAAACTATTTGCTTCTAGATATAATGGCCTAAAACATTTCAATCATCTAACATTTAATCCAATGACTCAAACATTGACACAGTGGAGGCTATAGGAGTTGTTTTCAAATAATAACGCTTTACGGCGTAATAAAAAGTTAAAGCAATAAAAATAATAAAATTCAATATGTTATATTTTGATTTAGTTATTAACTTGTGAATAGGCTTTCTTAAAATACCATGGGCCAATACCATGGCTTATCAATACCACATACCCAACAACCATAACTTATTTTATAACAATATGACAATATTTTTAACCATGGATATTCACCCTCACTTTATAGTGGATATTATTAACTTGTAAAAACTAGGATTTGTTTCAATACTATGGGCTAATATCATGCCTTATCAATACCACATGCCAAAAAATCATATCTTATTTCACAATCAAAATATTTTATAAAAATATGACGAGGTTATTAAGCATGTATATTCACCCCCACTTTACCATGGATATTATTAACTTGTAAATAGGTTTTGTTACAATACTATGGGTCAATACCATGGCTTATCAATACCACATACCCAAAAACCATAACTTATTTCACAATAAAAATATTTTATTTTGATTTAAATTTATAACATTTTTTAACTAAAAGGAAAAGGTTATAATTTCTTTTGAGATGTATCTAAAATTTCCAAGGAATATTATAAGTAGCAATTGTACCACATGTTGCAAAAGAAACGTCTTAAGGCAATAGCATAGGAAATAGTAGCCTAGAAGAAATAAGTTGTTGCAAAGAAGGAGCCATTGTGAAGGAATGAAAAGAAATTTTTGCTTCCATTGAAGCAGGTTGTAGATATTTCAAAGATATTGATGATAAGAGTTATCAAAGAGTTATGGGTGAATATGCTCACATATATAAAAAAATTGTTATAGATATTGAAATAGGAAATTGGGGGTGAAAATCCTTTGGTGATTAATAATCCTCTGAAAGCATGAAATAAGCATGTAACTCAAATAAGATATTTTAAATACATTAAAGTACAATCTATCTAGCATAGATGTAAATAAAGAGAATTTTTATTAACAGAAATAGAGTTTACTCCAAGTTCAACTACATATTTGAGCACTAATTTCATGCTTGTCAGCAATTGTATATTGTATATGAATAACAATAGTCATGGTATACAAGAAAGTGAATGTAGGAGATATTTTTCTTAATGTTATGGTTTATTTTCTTAACTCCAAACTTGGTTTATTATTTCTTTATATACATAAGAAACAAAAAATACAAAGTAATTTCACAATTTTAAGTTATAGTTTTATATTTTATAATTACAAATCTAGTTTCTTATTAACCTATTTTACACACATCTATTTATTCAAATAAATTATATTATGAATATGTTTTCTCCTATTATTTGATTACAAAATTATTGTACTCCCTACTAAGTAAAAAACTTTATTAATAAAGAATTAAATGCCAAATTGAAAGATTGCGAACTATTATAATATATAGAATTTAATTTTTGATGTATAAATTATTTGTTTTATATGTCGTTGAATTTCCATTATCTATTATCTTCAAACCTCATGGGGATGTATTGAACATGGGAGCCAACTTTAGGTAAATAAACATTCACATTGTCAACTTGGAAAAAAAAATTCTTATGAGAACTAAATGCTCCTATATGAAACAATGATGGCTTTCATCACTTCAAGAGCAGTAAAAACAAGTTTACTAAGAAAACAACTCTAGCACTGAGAGAGATTTGGAAGAAAATGTTGAATTGGTGAACATGTCTTGCTCTATGGTGTTGGATATTGGGCATAGGAAACCGTTGAATTGGTGAACATGTCTTCTCTATGGTGTTGGATATTGGGCATAGCTTTCTTGATCTTGTATACAAGATTGTAAATTTGCATGTAGATTATACTACATTAACCATGAAATTGTCAACATTTAGACCACACTTGCCCTCACATTTGTAAAGAAAATTACAATAGAGTATCACATTTTTTTATCATATCTAAATGTTCCTATATGAAACAACTACCTTGTGCCTCATAGTTTAAATTTGTGCAGGAAGGAGGAATGTCAAGGTGCAAGATAGAATAAGTAGAGAAAGAAGAATATTGTTTTGGACATGAGAATCTTGTTTGAGACTTGAAGATAGATTCATTCTCTACACATCTAGACTCAAAGATTAATGAAATAAAACTCACCATACTTTGAATTTTTTAAATAAATATCTTAAAAATTAGAAATTTTTTATTTTATTATTATTATTATTATTTTTCTTGTGAGCTTAGTAGTCCCTGTCCATTTTCTATTAATATAAAAACCGGACAAAATAGATACAAAATTTAGGCCTCAACCAGCCGAAGGAAACCAGGTCTATTGGCCATCTAAGAGCATTGTACGCCATCCAAAACATGAACTTCCTTAATATCCTAAACATATTCTTAAGATAAGTAATATCCAAGTTTTCTATATAAACATTTACAGAAAATAAAGCTAGCCGTTAAAAACGTAGAACAGTTATCTCTATTCATCATCTGACTCCACCGGGGCGGGATCTTTGACACTGGACCCTGGTATTTTGACCTGTGGCATGGCTTTTATATCTTTCTCCATTCTTCTAAGTCTCGCATACGGGTGCAGTTGACGGAGGTTAATTTCCTAAATGTTTCTATTGATATCTGCCAAGGTAGAGCCTAAATTTGATTCTGTTGTATCCTGAAATGACATTATGGCTTTTTCCAGCAAGCATTTTATCAACCAGTATGATCTGACTGAGTGCTGAAATAGTGAAATTCTCCCCTGAGTATGCCCTGGATCCTAAATCATATTCTGCAACTCTTCCGATGCCGCTTTATCCTCTTCATCCATTTTATTGCTAGCTTTTGTTTCACATCCATAAATACGAGTTTTTACAGAACGAGGAATTTCTTCTGCAAAGGTTTGAATCAGGGGCTCCATGAGCTCTTTCGTTGACTTCCGACCTCTCTTTGCTGGCGAGGGTCAGATGGGTTCTTTACCTTTGTTTCATTTAGGCTTTCTTCCTCTAGTTTTCTTAACCATCTTATGAGGACAGAATACGAACACTCCTGGAACAACCAAACGATAGACAAGTCCAAGATAACTACATTTCAGGAAATTGGAAATATAGGCATGAGAGGGATAGTAGACAGGTGCTCCTTGCCCCTTCATTAAAATACTACTCGTCCAGCAGTGCCCCTTAGCCCTTCTATTTACAACATCAACAAACACAACCCAGAGCAATAGAGTAAAATCAAAACATAGAAACCCAATTCTGTAGACCCACAAAACAGGTAAATCCCAAGAATATAAACAACTGAAAACCCTATTCAGCAACCTATGGCACTACTCAGAGCCCTCAGCAACCCAGAGCAGAAGCATAAAATTCAAATCGAGCAACACACACCCATACCCAAACGAATGAAAGCCAACCCTGCCCAGAACCGAAATTCTGCAGTCCCACGAGACTGGCATGAAGCCCTCAACAGAAAGCACCCAGACATTCTCATAATTAACTTGCATGCAAAATAATTTCTGGGCAGACTCACAGACATTATCATCAAGAATCCTACTACGAAGAGGATGAGGACAATTAGATGACAAAATCTCTGACCCTACAGAACTCTGGCCATTACAACCACTATAATTGTGAACACTACCAACTATACAGACCTCACAGAACTTGGTGTAACCTTTGTACAGGAAATCAAGAAACACTAAAATTTTAATCTGCATGCTTCGAAATTCCGAAACCAACTTCATTTGCACAATAAGTTGGAAATGTAATACATACTGAGCCTCCCACGATGTCCACCAGCTTTGACAACAATGGCTTCCCGGGAACACGCAGAACAGGCTGGCTTCCTCACAGCAAAACCAAATTATGAAAAAGGTTGTGAAGCCTTCATTCTTAATTCTCCTGGAGACATTCCTCCAACCCTTTCCCCAATGAACGACTAACAATCTCATTGGTTTTTCCAGCTGTTTACCATATGAAATAAATACCATAATTATTATCGTGCTTGGGAAATGTCCTGCCCATGACCCCGTCGGCCACTCGCTGCCACAAAGTGCAGCCTTGGCCACGTAGTCGTCCCTCCTCTCCACGCGGTGCTCCCCTTTCGCCACCGTGTCCATACAACCCATTCCCCACTGCTGGCAACCCCGATCGAGGGTTAAAATATCAATTTAATACATTTTACTCAATTACACATTTAGCAATATTCATTTAAAAAAATACAAATATAAATTACTATTTTAAATAAAAATATTACAACACATTTAACAATATTCATTTAAAAAAATACAAATACAAATTACTATTTAAAATAAAAACATACAAAGAATCACGTTAATTACCATACCTTTTAAAATACATAATGTTTGTAACTTATTCTTAATCACATAGTGTCAATTTTGTAAAAATATAATCTACAAGTCTCACTTTTTATAGCTTTGGTGGAAGGATAGACTATCTAAATTCCCTTACCTTTTAAGAAGCATCATCAATTATTGTAATTTTGTAAAAATATAATCTACAAGTCTCACTTTTTATAGCTTTGGTGGAAGGATATACTATCTAAATTCCCTTACCCTTTAACAAGCATCATCAATTATTGTATCACCCACCTCGGCATCCAATCTAGACATCTTAGGTTATTCTAAATTGATCAAGGTTATAGAATTTTTAGGGTGGTGTTCTATGTTCACTAAAATTCCCATGATGTCCATCATTATGTATGGGGTTCATTGCAACCTTGGATATATTTTGAGTTGTTGTGATTTTTTTTCTTGTTGCTAAAACTTAATTTTGGTTGTCACCCAGTTATCATGATTCAAAATATTGTTTGAATTGAAAAATAAATAAAAAATATAAAAGCTAAAATTATGTAGTGAAAAACTTTGTTTCAAATTGCAGAATAAAAAGTTGAGTAAGTTTGACATCATATAATATGAAATTTCTTTATGATTATAAAGTAAAAAACATGTAATATTTTTTAGCTACAATTAGGCAATTAAAGATATGTATATAAATTTTTTTAATAGAATAAATTTGATATCGATGAACAAAAAAAAAAGGAAAGAGTATATATGTAGTTACAAACTGTTATGTAGCTACAAACTATTACAATTAAGTAATTAAAGGTAAATTTAGTATTATTTAAGAAATGAGAATTATGAACATTCATCATTATTGCTAAAGATAAATCATGTCCTGTGAAATAATTTAATAAATTATATTCCACATGAATACCATGGGTTGTTTTTATAGTTTATTATTATTTTAGTTACCATGGGTTGTTTTTATAGTTTATTATTATTTTAGTTTTTTTGTTGTATTTTGACGTAGTTAAAATGTTCATTTTTTTTTGTTTTTTTTTTTCTACGTTTAAACTAATCCTAATTTTTCCATTTTTTCTCCTCCCATCCCACCCACGCTTTCGAACCGGAACCGGTGACCTTGCAGAGGGAGTGCTTTAAGAGTGCACTCCATCACCCACTGCTCTACACCACGTGGGCTGTTAAAATGTTCATTACATTATGTCAATCTTTTGATTTAATTTACTTTTATTTTTATTTATTTCAATTGTACACCTAAAATCAATCTAACTTATTAAAAAGAAAAAAACTAACATCATAAAATAAAATAAAATAACTATTTACTTGTGGATCTAATGGCCTAAAAACATTTCAATGTCTAACATTTGATCCAATGGCTTAGACACAATGGCACCTAGGGAAGTTGTATTCAAATAAGATCAATACCATGCGCTATTTTTATAGTTTATTATTATTTTATTTTATTATTTTTGTTTTTTATTGTATTTTGGCCTAGTTAAAATGTTCATTACTCTATGTCAAACTTTTTATATAATTTACTTTTATTTTTATTTTTGTGTAATTTGACATAGTCAAAATGTTTACATTACAACATTTCTATTATACACCTAAAATCAATCTAACTTAAAAAAACAAAAACAAAAAAAACTAACATTATAAAAATATATATATACTTATGGATAAATAATATTTATTTTTAAAAGTTAAACATTATAATTTGCATTGGTTAATGCTAAACTAATAGTTATCAACAGGCAAATGGGTTTTAAAGTCTTGTCTTGGCAAAGACTACTAATGATTCCATAACAATATTTAAATTTAATTAATAAGAACATAAAAACTTAATACTTGTAATAAACTTACAATATAACAAGTTTCTTACCACCACTTTATCATGGATATTATTAGCTTGTAAATAAGTTTTGTTACAATACTATGGTTTATCAATAACACATGCCAAAAAACCATAACTAAAGATAAAGGGAGGGAGATAGTGACAGAGTTGGAGGGCAAAGAGAGAGAGAGTGATACGGAGCACTTTTTTGGAGCTCTCTCATTATTCTCTCTCTCTCTCACTCTTGGACACTTAGAGTTTTTGGAGCACTTTGGCATTGGAGCAAGAAAGGTTAGAAAGCAAGCAAGGAGGAGCAGAATTCAAGCAGTTACAACAGTATTCTTTGTAGGTATTGATTTGCATGTATGATTTCCTTGCTAGATGTGGCATGTATGGTATTGCATGTAGTTATTTGTTGTCTTGGCATGAGCTTTTGCCATGTGTGACAGTGTATTCAACCTAGCCTTTCCATTTCTGAATAGTCATGGTGTTGTGGAGTTCTCATGTTTCGTTTAGTTGGACTATCGGATGGATTTGAAGCAAAGTGAGGTGGATCTCCGAATGATTATGGAGTCGGTTCATGTGTTGCCTAAGTTTAGGACCTAGTAATACGAGTTTGGATTGCGGTAAAGCCTGAGAGGTGGTTTTCTCTCCATTCAGGCCTAGGAATCCCGAGTTTGGGATATAAGGTATAGCCTGAAGAGTATGTCTCAGTTTAGGGCCTAGTGACCCCTGATTCAAACTGTGGGTTGCGGTGAATCCTAAGAGACTAGGAGATAGGAAAATTCCTCATGGTTTAGGCAGAGAGAATCCAGTGATATCCATGCTTGTGTTGGCCTAGTTATTGGGTGTAAATCACGGTAAATCTTGGTTAATGATTAATGAGGGTGAGGTGGTTTAGCCTCGGGATGCCCTGGTTGGTTCTTTCAGTTTGAGTCCCACATTCATGCTTGGAGTATGGCACAGGGGTGATTGGCTGAGGAGAGATTTGGCTCAACTAATCTATGGTCAGGTGGAATGTGGAAATCCCATCTCCGGTTGGTTTTTACATTCAGTAATGAAGATCTCATTCCTTTGGTATTTTGGTATGCAAAAGTACTAGTTATGATGATGTATGGCTATATCCATGTTTTTTCTTGTAAATGAATCCACAATGTATCTATGGTCAAATAGATTGTATTGCAGCTTATGATGTAAGGGAGCAATGATTCTTAGCAATTCTCTGATAACTATGAGACCCCATATTTTTAAATATGTTGTTTACACCTATAGATGCAATGTTTGTAACATGTTTGATGAAATTATTGTCATGGCTAAGAGGGGTTTAGATGAGTTATTGATGATGTGATTGCTTCCAGACCTTTTTTTTAATGTTATTTATCATTCCCTAAAGTTTCATGAGGTTTTGGGTAGTGACCTGGGCTCCGGGGCTGAAAAAGGTGGCACGAATCTTGGAGTTTCAGGCACAAAACTGACCATTTGGGGCCCTGACCACCACCTTGCCTTGGCATGCTTGTGGCTATAGGCTCCCAACTACTATCTTACCTTGGCATGCTTGCAGTTATGTTCCAAAAGGGTCAAAAGTCAGTCCACCTCAGAGGACTATTGAAATTCAACAAAAAAATGCACCACATACTAGTGTGGGATTCCAGGTCACACATAAGTGAGGATTCCAGTGACACATTAGTGCTATCGTGGGCATCCAATTTTTAAAGAAATTGGAAAATAAATTGTAATATTATCTCATAACAACTTGTAATAGTTAACTAAGTGTGATAGACTTAGTTAGCTCAAGAATTTCAAGTTGAGGGTCAAAGGAAAGGCATGTAGAGTGATTCTATTATTTACAGGGTCTAGTTGCAGTTGTAGCACTAGTTTGGTGTGAGTGCAATAAGTTAAATCAAACTAATTGAGTTAAAATCAGTTTAACTAGTTCTAACTGATTGATGAGCTAGTGGAAGATCAAGTGAATTAAAATAGATTTAATTCACAAGTAGTGATCTACCAAGTAATTGATGATTCACTATTAATAGTTGCATGCATGTCAATTCTGATGATGACCCAGTTGAGACAAAGGTTAAAGGCAAGTAAACTATCAGTTGTATTATTAGCGAACTTCCCAGGTGCAGTTATAAAGCCATAGGAAGCCCACGATGGATTGCATAGTCAATGAAGGTTGGAATTCCTATTTAATAGGAATTATTTTTCCTAGGGATTGCGTGAGAAAGACAAGCTGAAGGTGGGCAGGAAATTGGCTATGTATTGGTCCAATTTTGCCTAGATCAGTGTGAGACAATTGGTAGAGTGTATGAGGTTCTTGTGAGCACACATGCATTGTATTGTTTCATGATTCCTTGGTTGATTATACAGTAAATATGGAGGGGTTTTAAGAAGTTTCTTTCCCCAAGAAAATATTGTGTTGTGTGATTGATTTACTTCTTTCTCTTACTTTCATATGATTGAGCGATTGTGATTTATATTCCGCAAATATTGTAGAAGGATTCAGTATCTTGTTTTAGTACATTGCATGAGAATCCATTGGTGTAATTTCTACATGGTATCGGAGCGTCGAGAATCACAATAGTGGAGAAGAAATTGAGTTTGTTTTGAATAGTTTTCAAATTTGCAGGTACTTTCTTTGGAGCTAGAAGCGGATCAAGATGTCTTTCAATGGCTTGAGACTTGAATATGCACTCGAGGGCAGTTCGAATTATATTGCATGGAAGGATAGGATGGAGGCAGTGTTGGAGGACAATGGGTTGAAGGAATTCATAGATAATGATATTCCCAAACCCGCATTAGCAGATGCCCAACTTCCTGATGCATGGCAGAAGAAGGTAGCAAAGGCGAGGAGGATCTTGTTAGAGGGAGTTTGAGATCATATTGTTTCGAGTTTCCATGGAAAGGAAACTCCATATGCTATGTGGAAGGCCTTGACAGATTTGTTTCAAAGCAGCAATGACCACAGAAAATTGCAACTCAAGGACAAGATCAGGAAAATCAAAATGGAGAAGGTCGACATAATCCAGAAATACTTGACCAAATTCACTCAATGTCGAGATCAGCTAGGAAGTGTTGGGATTACTGTAGTTGATGATGAATTGGTGAGCCTAACACTTCTAGGCCTTCCCAAGAGCTAGAATAGTTACAAGGAATCTGTGAATAGGAGGAAGAAGTTACCAAATTGGGAGCGACTATGGTCGTATTTGGTACAAGAAGAGTTTTGGTGGAATCCCAGGGATGGATCCTCATCCAAGACTGGTGATGAGGAAAATTATGCCTTGGATGGTAAGGAAAAGAAGGTGAAGGGGAATAAGTCCCATTCCAAACCTAAGACCGGCAAAGAAGGCAAGAAGCGTGACATGTTGTTGAGGCCTCGAAATTCGCTGCAACAACATGGGGGATGACCACCTGGTCCGGACCTTAAAGCAGTTCCTTTTCCGTTTAGAATGGAGGCTCTGACTGGTTTAACTAGGTCCAGTTACCTTCTCTCAATCTCCAATGGCTTAAAATATGACTTTTATCTATCAATGGGAAAGAGACATTAGATCATTTCTCTCACCCATCAGACAAGAAAATGATCCTTAAGCTAATTTGGGCTTAGCCAAGCCACAATTAAAGTTTTGCCTCTTTGAGAAGAGGATTTTTTTAGGATGTAAAATTTTATCTATATGCAATGCTATTTTAAGATGAAAGCAAAAGAAACTATTTTAATCATATCTCAATTAGGCAGATATAGATCTATCCCAACTGAGAGCAAGATGTTTTAAATAATTGAGATTTAAATATGTTTGTTTTAAATGAATATCAAGCTAACGAAGTAATTCAATTAACTGATATTGTGAATACCAAAAACATTCTATCTAGAGACCTCTTAACTGAAATAATCAATCAACAACACTGAGGAAGTAGTTCTCAAAATTATATTGATCATTTAATCAGTAACTTGAATAATTAAACAATAACATGCAGAAATAATTCACAACATATCACTATTCAATAAATCAGTTTTATAAGACAGATTTCTTAGTAAATAGTTACTCAGAAATCAGAATTCAACCCATAAGAGTAGACACAAATAATAACATAAATTGAGGCAAAATTACTCATATTGACAGAAGTGCACAAGTATGTGAGTAAATTGACACATTCTTGTTATCATAAAATGAAACTAGCATTTAAAATAATAGTATTATTAATACCAATTTGTTAAGTCCATTTCTCCAGCTCCGGTCTCTAACAGTCTTTTACAATGCCTGAACTTCTGCTTTCAAAATCAGAGCTATAGTAGTGCAAGACTCTGTTCATTATACATAACTCAGAATGTAAAAGAAAAACTTCAATAATCTCCAGATCTGAGATTCCTCTCCTCTCACCCTACACCTCTAAATTCTCTAGACAATAGTGCCATCAAGAATTCTAGAATTGTAGAGGAGAGAAGCCCCTATTACATTTTGATATCTACTATTTATAAAATTTTCAAAAGGATTTCTTCATAGGAAAGTTTGTTTGAAGAGTGGTTTTTATCCATCAATTTTCATTGGTTCAAAATCATATTCTTCAATTGTTGGAGCCTTCTCATTGATTGAGATCTTCTTCTTCTCATCTCTTCAATTGTTTTCCTGCAAAACAAATCAAAAACAAAATTAAAATGCAAAAATAAAATCAAAATATCAAATCTAGAATTTAAAATAAATCTAATTAAAACTTAATTAATTAAATAATTGAAAAGGAAATATAAGCTTTCTTTTGATGTTTTTGTTGATTTAATTGACCAAGGAGAACATAGATGAATGGATCTGCACTCATAAGAAATTGTAGCAAATTAAAATGCAAAAGATAAAATTCAGAAAATTAGTTTTGTTTAAAAATTCGGAGCTTGATTTTTTGCTAAATTTTAGACCCAATAAATGATCAAATCTGTAAATGAAACTTCTTCAGGAATAATCTCCATCATTTTATCTTTCCAATTAGTTGTCATGGGCCTCATTTGGCCAACTAAAACTCTATTTATGAGCCTCTAAAGTTGGTATATTAAAATTGCCAAAAATCTGAAATTTTTGTTACTTGGGCTAAAAAATCAAAATTTTAAATTAAATTCTAATCCTAAATTAAATTATGATAATTAATTGCAATTATATTATTCATATAATTTAGTTATAATCTAATTCTAAATTAAATTATAATTATCTATTAATTAATTATAATTACATTATTAATTTTAATAAAAACTAATTGAAAAATACAATTAAACTAATTAAAAAATGATTTATTGATTAATTAAAATATTAAAATATTATATTAATATTATAATTTAAATTATATTAAAATTATAATTAAAATATAATATTAATTATAATATTATATAATATAATTTGTTTTAATTAATAATTCAAAAAATATAAAAAATACACACCACATGAGAGAGAGGAGGAGGAGTGGATGGATAAGACGGAAGATAACGGAGGGACTGCATTAAAAGCAAGTGATGTGGCAGGCAGGGGTCAATCGCAAATCACAGATTTAAAGACTTAAAGCAAATCGCAGTCAAAAGCTTATAAAAAATCGCAGTAGGAGACGGTTAGCGATAAAAGTTTCGCAATAAAACAATAAGATATGCGATGTGTGATGGGAGTGATGTGAGGAAAAATGAGTCGGGAGGCATAAGGAGGTTAACAAATCTTATATTAAAAAAATTAACCCTTCGCATGTATTCGCATTCAGATTTCGGTGGTTTTAATACAAACGAATACAACAAATATAAAATATTTGCGATATGTGATTTGCGATGTTTCGCAATTGCAATATCACAACGCAATATTGTTTTCGATCGCACATTTGAAATCGTAATTTTTAGATTGGATTTTGGAATGAATGATGTTTTGGGAAATGGGGCTCACGTGGATTAACCATCCTATAATTTAGACTACAACTACTTTGCATTTTTGGAGTTTTGGATTTGGCAATTTGTTTTAAAATAACAAGTTAGAGTATATTACCAATATCCCAAAATGTATTTTACTCTAGTGTTCAATTTAACTGGGTCATTTTGTAGGACCGTTAGTGAAAAATGGAAAAAATTAGTAAAAATTAACTAAAAGTTAATATTTACAATGAAGACTATTTTAACTAAGAAAATTGAAATATTGGTACATTTTATACATTTTTTAGCCCAAGCGAAAAAATGATCAAACTTCAAAAGAGTGTCATTTACAAACCAGTTGACTAAATGAAGTGAAACAAGTATCTTTGGAAAGATTATGAAAAACCAAATTCAATGAAATAATCAAAATAGAAATTTGATAAAAATGCAAAATTACAATTACAAAATAATTAACTTAATCAAAATCTTAAAAGGTGTTTAGCCAAAAAATTTGTAGAAATGGTCCCCATTATTTGAAGTGCATAAGTAAAAAATAGGGGGGTTGTATTTTACCACAACAATGACGACATGCGGGAGAAGAATCAGTTATCTCTGATTAAAGATAATGAGCTTAAATTTACCCAAAGGTTAAAAATAATGGAAATCACGAAATCGTCTAACAGTAAAACATTTCCATAGGTTCCACATAAATAGATTAAGCAATATGAGTTTGTAAAGATAAGTACTTAAAACGGACTCCAGTAAAAGTGATGAATCGAAATTTGGGGAAGATTTGTTTGTTTTTTTTTTTTTTTCTTCATGTGAAAAAATAGAAGAAAGTAGAGATAGGAGTTTTTGATAAAGCATATATCCATTTTAAGATTGTCTCTGACATCGCTTCGCTGCCAGCGAGCCTGAACAGTACCCCGTATAAGTTGTCTTTTATGCCATACAAGCCTAGTCCCGCTGCTAGCAAGCGTCCATAGCCCCGATGGGTTTACTTGTATTTCCCATGCTTCCTCTTTTTATCACTCTTTTAATAAGTGCATTTGCAAGCTTTTTATTTATGATGAATTTGATTGAAAGAGGTGAGATGGTAATAGCTATTTTATGTTTAATAGACATAGTACTTTCATAATGTTTGCTCCAAATTCTTTCCCTGCAACTATCAATAAGAGGATTTTTATGTGGAGGGGTGGCAGTGATTCATTGAATTAAAATCAAGTTATATCTTTCCTTGAAAAAGTAAACTCAATCACTTAGAAAGGATGTGTGTTCCTCCACGAAAAATATTTAAAGCAAGATAATTTTATGATTCCATAAAGATATGCCTTTAATGATAAATGAAATTCACTTAAATAGATAGAGTAAAATATTTCTCATGTATGTCAACAACTGTAAGGTAAGAAAAATTCATTTCACATAAATCATGACAAAGTCGCCAAAATCAAATCAAAACTGAAAACAAAAGGAAAATAATTCTTAAACTAAAGTAAGAAAATAAATCAGCAAATAAAAAAATGAAGAAAGAAAAAATTGAAAGAAAAACAAAATTTAAAAGCTAAACTCTAACAAGATCGCTTATATGAATTTCTCAACAAAGTATTTATAAAAGAAAATAAGTATATGTATGTTCATTCATATGTTGAGATTTTAAAATTTTTATCTTGTAGTGCTATATAAAAATGAGACTCTCAAAATTTAGAAGGTGAAATAGTAGTTATGATAGATAATACGCTGAATGAGAAGTTTCTATCTGTTGCAAATTTTATTTTTCAAGGCAAAACCTGCATAAAAGCATCTTAACTATTTTCTAATAAAATTAATTCCTTAAATAAACAGACTAAAGGTTCAGAAACTCCCCAGTCTAGCTGATTCAATGAGAATCATTACTGCTTCTCTCAAGAATCTCAAAGAGTAAAAAGAAATTTTGAAAACTGATCTGGTAGAGGTGCGAATGGTTCATGAATACCTGTAGAAACATAGTTCAAAATCAGCAAAGACTACAACAAAAATAAAGAAATGTGAATAATGAAATTGGGCACATAAAACTTACCATTAAAAAACTGCATTTAATATTACCTGAGAAAGATAATTTTCTCCAATGCAAAATAACTTCTTTCTTTAATTAGAATTAATA
Source organism: Pinus albicaulis (assembly GCA_034641835.2). Lineage (NCBI taxonomy): Eukaryota > Viridiplantae > Streptophyta > Pinopsida > Pinales > Pinaceae > Pinus > Pinus albicaulis. Next base: position 957,061,340 of record CM076572.1, read on the forward strand.
ACATGAAGAATTTTTATTGACCCAAAATCATTATTTATTAAAACTAAAGTAAAACAAGCAGTTAACTAAAATAAAGCAATGTTTCATGTTCTAGGAATTAAAAATAAATTGAATCCATCAAAAATGAGAGTGAATATGTTCTTCTTTATAAATTGAAATGATGAATGTTCTTTTTTATTCTTCCATTTTGAATTTATATCAGCCCCAAAATATTTGAAATTGATTCAAAATATCGAATAATGTAACAGTATATAAAGAATATTTGAATCTTTATATGATAAGTATGGAGAATTAAAAAAAAATCAAAATAAAATAAAATTAAAAATATGAATTAATCATCGGTACATTACCTTGCTAAATTTTTTGCATCACGAGATTCTTTGCCATGCATAATTTAAAATCTGCGACTTACACTTTTATCGATATGTGATTGAGCTCTTTCCATAATAATTTAAAAGATAACGGTGGAAAGTTGAATATCGAAATTTATCGCATCAAAAGATCTTGAAGTCAAGCTTCATTTGAGTTAGTAATGCGATATAATTATTGTGATGGAAATGTCGCAAGATGAGCATGTGCGATGAAAAATGCAAAGGGATGAATGTGATATCGGAGAATAGTCATATCAGAAGATTAAAGCTTGTGAATGAACTGAAATGCTGATAATATTCTTGTGATAATGAAAATGTGGTAAATGACTGATGCACTGTGACTGCAAATATCAAAATATATGCGCGAAACTTTAGTTTTGCGGCCCACACAAACGGTGATCAATCATGCATGGTTTCACTATGCATCTTTTATAATTTACCTTTCGGCATATTTCAAAACTTAACTCTTTTTTAATTTTATGATTTTGCGATTTTGCAATTCGCAGCGAACTCCACATCGTTCATTGCAACTTTTATCATTTAACATATTACTTGTCTCGTGCGATATGCGATATGTGTCATCGCATTGCTATCTCCTTACCTTGTCATTTATCGCATCGCAACTAATATAACTTATGGAGTAAGGTTTTAACAATAACCACTAAAATTTTCGATATGAAAAATTAATTTCGTTGATGCGCCAATGTGCGATGAAGAATAGGCCCGATATTTTTATTATATGAATTTTAATTTCATATCGGATCTGGGACATCGGAACTTTTAAATATATTCCCCTACTAGATTTTCAATTTATAAACGGACGTGATATCTGTATATAAAGAGGATTTAAATGTCATATCGGGTTCGAGTTATATGAACATTAAAATTTTGGCCAAGTAATTTTATCGGAAAATGAACGAGAGTATTGAAATTGATTCAAAAGATATGCATCGAAGGTTTCCTATGGGGAATTGTTAAGAATTGTCTCAGATCAAATGTTGTGATACATATAATGTGATATTAGACGGAGAGATCACCGAAGTTTGGAGGGAATGATAATATCAAGAGATCGGATATATTTAGTGTATGTTCATTTCAGAGCCTCCGATATGCGATTTGCGATATATAATGAGCTACATGTGGGGTCGATGATTTCTTAAAGCATTCAATTCAAAAAGAAAGTGACTGATTTAATTTTTCTTTAAAATAAACAACCCTTTAATATTTTAATTAATTTCCAGAATATCTTATTGGAAAGTAATTTTACCAGATCTTCCTTATGAAGAGAGTTTGTGAAATATAATGATCTGATATGTTTCTTCTAACAATTCATTATGTCTTATCAGGATTTCAATAAATATAAGAAAAATTTAGATATCCTTCAAATTTCAGATGAATAATAAATATTTCTCTGAACATGTTGCGGTTTTGAAAAAAACCTGGCTGTTTGCTTATCTCAGATCTACATAATCAAATATGAATATCTGCACACAAAACAAAATACAAATAAGAAACAACCTTGAAATTAAAAATAAATAAACAATAGATGATGATGAACCTGTAAACACATACCTGGAAGAATTTTGATTGTAAGTTTAACTCATGACTCTTCAATTTCTCCCAAATTTTCTCAAAATTTGCATAAGTTTAACATCACCTTCTTATTTTAATCTAAAATGCTAAGTAATGATTTTTTTTCAAATTGCATTCTTTCCAAAATTACATCAGAAGACAAGAGTAGTCAAAATAAGTTCTTAAAATTACTTTTGAATAAAAAATTGTCAAGTGGTAAAAAATTCTTGGAATTTCTTCATGTATGATCAATGTTATAAATTTTGAAAAACAAGAAAATTGAAAGCTTGATAAATAATTATGATCAGATAATTCAAGAGCTTCTAAAATACTTTAGGCTGCTTTTCTATAATTGAAATGGGATGCTCGAAACATTACTTGTTTTATTGAAAATTTGAAATAATGAAATACATGAAAACAGAAAAGAAAATTAATCTATTCATATTTCTAACTTAATGAAGGAAATATGACTAGGTATAGTCATACTTCCAATGAAACCATGTAAACATTTTAATTCCAACATATATGTACATGTCAAACATTAGTAAAAATGAAAATATAATTAAATTATAAAAACTAAATCTGAAAGAAGAATGTATCTTTATTTTTAGTAGATTATTCACCATTATCTTCTCATGAAATGTTCTTTCCAACTGAATTTCAATTGGGTCATAGAAATATGGATGGATTTCCATTATTGAGTGGGAGAGGTTTGAAAGAGAAGATGATAGGCTAGGTTGTATAAATGATCTTTTAGAAACAATGGCCTGTGTGATTTTGTTAGTGTTATTATTAAGTGTTAAATTATTAACGATCTTTTGTGAAGGAAAACTTTCCAAATGTCTTTCAAATTGATCAATGAAAAATGGATGGAAGTCCGATAAATCCAACAAAATATTATTAATTGAATTAGATTTCTGATCATATTGTGAAAATATACTCTCTTATTGGCACTGCTCTTGAGAAGTAAGAAGTAATTGATAAGAAATGAACATCAATTGAAATTGGAAATTTAATAACTTTTGATGTTCACAATTATAATTTGAATCTTAATTTTTCCCTTGAGGTAATGCATCAATTGAGTGTTTAATATTGAGCTGCTCAATATGCCAGCACAAAATATCTAAAAATCTAGGACTAAAATATATATATATATATAATTGAAGTTAAAATTAAATGTTGAAAAAATAACAAAATTGAATCATAGTTTACACTAGTGTTACAATTATTGTTACAACACAATTGGAAGTGAATTAAAGTAATTTCCTCTTCACAATAATTGGGTAGAATAATGCAATTAGAATGATTGTTGATACACACTTGTGAATTAGAGAGAATGATATGACTCTAAATAAGAATGTGAGCTTGATCATCATATAAATCATAGATTCGAATGGTTTCTTGAATGCTGAAATCATAAGTATGATTATTTGTTTGAAAATGAGAACTATTTGGAACAATTTCTAAATTAGATTGTTCTTCATTTTCACATGTGATTAGACTTTGATCATGAGGATTCAATTGTAAAGAAGAAAAATCAATATCCTTAATGTCAAAGTAATTATCATAAATAACTTCAAGACATTCATTAGAATTCCCTTCGATCTTATTCAATGTATTAAAACAAGAAGGAATATTAAGCTCATGTTCATTACTTCCAGAAGAATCATCATTAATTAATTCTCTATCCTGATAAAGACTAATCGACAATTCGTTTAGATCAACTTATTTGTTTTCTGAAATATCTTTAATGTAAAGAGAGGTTAAATTACTATTAGAAAAATTATCAAGATAAAGAAAAAAATATGAATCTAAAACAATGCATTTGAAAATGTCTCTATTTGAAAACTCTTGTGCATTTTCTTCATTGAAAATTTCAGATTTAAGATCATTTACTTGGCTACTTATGCTTTCTTGAAGAATGTTGCTTTGTTGATCTGAATTTGGAATTTGCTCATCATGAAAGAATTCAAAAATTTGTACAGCAGATTGCGTATTATTGGAAACTTTAATCGTTGCTGGTATTTGTCGGATTGTGATCTGATTTCTGATTCTAATGCATACTTATTTTCAGATTCCAAAGCGGTATCTTCTTCAATACTGCTACTAATATTTTCTTGCAATTGATCAGTGAAATTTTCCAAGCTTCGTGACTGAGATTCATGGACATGTGGAGGTGCACCTTGATCTTTCTCAATACTGTAAGAAATGTGCAGAAATTGAAGGAATTGATTATACAAAATAGAGGCCATTTCATCATCATTTGTTTATACCTCCATATTGGAATTATTACTTATGTCAAGAAAATTATGAGGAAATTGATCAAAGTTTGAAATAATTTCACATGGGTTATGAATGGAAGGAAAAGAGCAAATATGTTCAAACCAATCTAATAATTCTTTTTTCGAAGGTTTATTTTCAGTTTTAAATTTTAAACAATTCAAATGAAACCTAATGGTAAAATCAATTAAAGACTCACCTTCAAACCTTCGTAGATTTTCGAAATCGTCACATACCTATTCATAGATACATCTGTCAAAATTACAAAGGAAAATTGTAATAAATTGTTCCCAAGTGTGGATTGAAGAAACTGGAAGTGATTTACACCTATTTCTGGCTTTTGCCAAGAATGTAAGAGTAAAAATCTTGCATAAAATACCTTCATCAATTTCATGAAAAGTAGAATTTGAAATTTTTTGAATGAATTGTAAAGCATGATTAAATGTGGAAGTATTCATCTTACGATTAAACTTTACCTAAGACAAGAGTCTAACTATTTCTAATGGAGTATTGGAAGATACTCGTCCAGAAATACAACTCCAAATTGGAAGTTTTAAATAAGCCATTATAATAAAAATAAAATATTAGAATAAAAAGAATCCAAAGGAAAACAAGTCTCAGGCCCTCGTTCTAGTGCCAAAATTTTGAGGCCTCGAAATTCGCTGCAACAACATGGAGGATGACCACCCGGTCCGAACCTTAAAGCAGTTCCTTTTCCATTTAGAATGGTGGCTCTGACTGGTTTAACTAGGTCTAGTTACCTTCTCTCAATCTCCATTGAATTAAAATATGACTTTTATCTATCAATGAGAAAGAGAAATTATATAATTTCTCTTGCCAATCGGACAAGAAAATGATCCTTAAGCTAATTTGGGCTTAGCCAAGCCACAATTAAAGTTTTGCCTCTTTGAGAAGAGGACTTTTTTAGGATGTAAAATTTAATCTATATGCAATACTATTTTAAGATGTAAGCAAAAGAAACTATTTTAATCATATCTCAATTAGGCAGATATAGATCTATCCCAACTGAGAGCAAGATTTTTTAAATAATTGAGATTTAAATATATTTATTTTAAATGAATATCAAGCTAACGAAGTAGTTCAATTAACTGATATTGTGAATACCAAACACATTCTATCTAGAGACCTCTTAACTGAAATAATCAATCAATAACACTCAGGAAGTAGTTCTCAAAATGATACTGATCATTTAATCAGTAACTTGAATAATTAAACAATAACATGTGAAATAGTTCACAACATATTACTATTCAATAAATCAGTTTTATAAGACAGATTTCTGAGTAAACAGTTACTCAGAAATCAGAATTCAACCCATAAGAGTAAAGACAAATAATAACGTAAATTGAGGCAAAATTACTCATATCGACAGAAGTGCGCAAGTATGCGAGTAAATTGACACATTCATGTTATCATAAAATGAAACGAGCATTTAAAATAATAGTATTATAAATACCAATTTTTTAAGTCTATTTCTCCAGCTCCAATCTCTAACAGTCTTTTACAATGCCTGAACTTCTGCTTTCAAAATCAGAACTACAGTAGTGCAAGACTCTGTTCAATATACATAACTCAAAATTTAAAAGAAAAACCTCAATAATCTCCAGATCTGATATTCCTCTCCTCTCATCCTACACCTCTAAATTTGCTAGACAATAGTGCCATCAAGAATTCTAGAATTGTATAGGAGAGAACTCCTTATTACATTTTGATATCTACTATTTATAAAATTTACAAAAAGATTTCTTCATAGAAAAGTTTGTTTGAAGAGTGGTTTTGCTCCATCAATTTTCATTGGTTCAAAATCATATTCTTCAATTGTTGGAGCCTTCTCATTGATTGAGATATTCTTCTTCTCATCTCTTCAACTGTTTTTCTGCAAAACAAAATTAAAATGCAAAAATAAAATCAAAATGTCAAATCTAGAAATTAAAATAAATCCAATTGAAACTTAATTAATTAAATAATTGAGAAGGAAATATAAGTTTTATTTTGAAGTTTTTTTCTGATTTAATTGGCCAAGGAGAACATAGACAAATAGATCTGCACTCATAAGAAGTTGCAGAAAAATAAAATGCAAAAGATAAAATTCAGAAAATTAGATTTGCTTAAAAATTTGGAGCTTAATATTTTGCTAAATTTTAGACCCAATAAATGATCAAATCTGGAAATGAAACCTCTTCAAGAATAATCTCCATCATTTTATCTTTCCAATGAGCTATTCTGGGCCTCATTTGGCCAAGTAAAATTCAATTTATGAGCCTCTAAAGTTGGTATATTAAAATTGCCAAAAATCTAAAAAATTTGTTGCTTGGGTTAAAAAATCAAAATTTTAAATTAAATTCTAATCCTAAATTAGATTATGATATTTAATTAATTAATTCTAATTAATTGCAATTATATTATTCATCTAATTTAGTTATAATCTAATTCTAAATTAAGTTATAATTATCTATTAATTAATTATAATTATATTATTAATTTTAATAAAAACTAATTGAAAAATACAATTAAACTAATTAAAAAATGATTTATTGATTAATTGAAATATTAAAATATTATATTAATATTATAATTTAAATTATATTAAAATTATAGTTAAAATATAATATTATATAATATAATTTATTTTAATTAATAATTCAAAAAATATAAAAAATGCACACCACATGAGAGAGAGAGGAGGAGTGGAGGGATAAGGCGGAAGATAGTGGAGGGACTGCAATAAAAGCAAGTGAGGTGGCAGGCAGGGGTCAATCGCAAACCACAGAGTTAAAGGCTTACCGCAAATCGCAGTCAAGGCTTATCAAAAATCGCAGTTGGAGACGGTTAGCGAGAAATGTTTCGCAATAAAACAGTAAAATAGGCGATGTGCGATGGGAGTGATGCGAGGAAAAATGAGTTGGGAGGCATAAGGAGGTCAATAAACCTTATATTAAAAAATTGACCCTTTGCATGTATTCGCAATCGGATTTCAGTAGTTTTAATACAAATGAATAAAACAAATATAAAATATTTGCGATATGCGATTTGTGATGTTTCGCAATTTCAATATCGCATCGCAATATTGTTTTCGATCGCACATTTGAAATCGTAATTTTTAGATTGGATTTTGGAAGGAACTATGTATTGGGAAATGGGGCTCATGTGAATTAACCATCCTATAATTTAGACTACAACTAATTTGCATTTTTGGAGTTTTGGATTGTTGAGATTGCAACAAGATGATGAGCTTACTGAAAAGAAGTCATCTTCACTAAGTGGGCCTGCAGGCTATTTTTGGCGCAAAGTCTATTTTTAGACTTTCAATCATATTCTATGAGTTGCAAGATGCTATTTGTGGATGGTTGGTCAAGTTGGAAAAATAGATGGACTTCTATTTTTAGACATATTGGGCGGAATCTATTTTTAGATTGGCAGTGTGAAAATAGATATGTCGAATATTATTCGCTCTTAATAATATTTGGACTTTAAACATTATCTTATTCTCTTGGAGCACTTCAGTTAAGTGCACAGATGTGGCACAGGAGCTGACAGAAGGAATTACGTTATTCCTGAGGGTTTAGTGGAGCTATTGCATGGAGACTTCAGTTAGAATTCATGTGACAGAGTTTGGTGGAGTTGTAGAAGTAGTTGGTGGAGTTGTGTTCAGTTTAACTCAGTTAGACACAGTTGATCTAGTTGTATCTAGTCTAACTAATTGATACACTAGTGAGAGTGGTGTGAATTAATTAATAATTAATTCACTAAATATTAACTCATTAATCAACTGAAGAATACATAAGTTAACTACAGTGTATGGACAGTTTCAGTGGAGACCAGTGAAGAGGTAGGTGAAAGAGCAAGTGTGACTATCAGTTGTGACTATAGTGTTGCATGATTTTTCACCACACATTGATGGAGATGCCAATGAGGATTGCGCAGTGCAAGCTAGGTGGATTCGAGTTCATTCAGAGCCATTCTTCAGCAGGGATTGCGCAATAGAGGCAGGCTAGCAGGTAGCAGAGATTGGTGCATGGATTTGCAAGATCAGGACATGATTAGTGTGTAGCGATTGTATTGTACTGAGAGCTTTTGAGAAGCTTTGTATGAATATTGTTACATGATCTATATGACATATATTATATACACATATTTGGGGTTTTTAGCTTCAGGCTTTCCCGTTAAATCATTGTGTTAATGTGTGTGAATTTTTATGGTTTCATGTGTGCATTGTAATTGTGTTAATTTCCGCATGTGATGATCAATGGTGGAATAGATTATGTATTGTGCATGAAGTCAAATAGTGAATCATCAGGAGAATCTTAGACATATAACATATCAGTTATATAATTTCTACATGGTATCGGAGCGATATTGATCATTGGAGCAATTGCAATTTATTGAAGCGGTTGAGTTTTGTGCTGGTGGAATTCGAATTTGCAGTAGTGTTTTCTTGGTGTCGAAGTTGAGATGTCTTTCAACGGATTGCGATTGGAGTATACCCTTGAGGGCAGCTCAAATTATATTGCATGGAAGGACAGGATGGAGGCAGTACTGGAGGATAATGGGTTGAAGGAGTTCATAGATGCAGAAATTCCAAAACCTGCTTCTAGCGATGCTGCCACACTTGACGCATGGCAAAAGAAGACAAAAAAATGTCGAAGGATTCTATTGGAAGGTGTGAAGGATCACATAGTGTCCAGCCTTCATGGTAAAGCTTCTCCATTCTTGATGTGGAAAGCTTTGACAGACTTTTTCCAAAGCAAAAGCAACCAGAGGAAGTTGGCGCTTAAAGACAAGCTCAGGAAAATAAAAATGGAGAAGGGCGAAAGTATACCCAAGTACCTCACAAAGTTTTTCCAGTGCAGGGATGAGCTGGGAAGTGTGGGGGTTACTATAGATGAAGAGGACTTAGTGAGCTTAGCTCTCCTTGGGCTTCCGAAGAGTTTCCATTCCTACGAGGACTCTGTCAATGGTCGGGAGAAACTGCCAGGATGGGAGCGACTTTGGTCGGATCTTGTGTAGGAGATAAGGCGGAGTACCAAGGATGGATCTTCATCAAAGAATGAAGATGAAGAAGATTGCGCTTTGGATGCCAAAGCAAGGAAAGGGAAGGGAAATAAAAATCCTTCTCAATCCGATGCGAAAGGCAAGAAGCAGGACATGTCCAAGGTGAAGTGCTTTCACTATCACCAACATGGACATTACGCCACTAATTGCCCACAAAAGAAGAAAAATAAGCAGGCTGCTAGATCTGCAGCTGGAGAGGCCTTAGCCTCGCAGTTTGAGCTGGATTTTTCACTGATCGCATGCTTGTTTTCAAGTGTGATGGGATCAGTGTGGTTTCTTGACAGTGATGCATCTTTTCATATGACCGAAGACAAAAATTTGTTCAGTGATCTGGATGAGAAGGATCTTAGAGTGCACATCGAGATGGGTGACGATGGTAGATACAGTGCGACTGGTATCGGGACCATTTAATTTGAGAGGCAGTCTGGTAAACCTTTCATATTAAAGGATGCATGCATGTTCAAGGATTGAAGAAGAATCTGATCTCTATGGCTATGTTAGAAGACAAGGAATATGATGTTGTCTTTAGCGAGGGAAAGCCTTCCTGCGCAGTAAGGCAACTGGTGAAACCCGAAGGATAGGGGTTCAAGTTAAGAACCTTTATCAATTGCAGGTAGATGGCTGCACAGAAATGGCAGGAAAAGCAAAAGGAGTGGTGAGCCGGGATGAGGGCGAATTGTGGCACAGGAGATTGGGCCATCTTCACCATGGCGCTTTGAAAATTTTGCAGCAAATTTCTACCAGGATTCCCAAGGGATGTAATTTGGGAAAATTTTTGAAAGCCACCTTTCATGAGAAGAATAGTCGCACCACAACGATCCTTGAGAGAATTCACACAGACGTGTGTGGACCTTTCTCACTAGCTTCGATAGCAAAGCACAGGTATTATGTGATATTTGTTGACGAATTTTCTCGTAAGTGTTGGATCTTCTTCATGCAGAAGAAGAGCAAGACATACTCAAAGTTCTGTGAGTTCAAGGCATTGGTGGAGAAAGAGTCGGGCAAGCAGGTGAAGGCTCTAAGGAGCGATAATGGTGGTGAATTTATCTCTAGCGAATTCAAATACTTTTGCAGTGCAGAAGGAATTCAAAGAGAGCTCATAGCGCCTCATAACCCACAGCAGAATGGGGTCACGGAGCGAAAGAACAAAATGATCGTGGGTGTTGCACGGGCGATGTTGCATGATCAGGGCCTTCCCATACACTTGTGGGCTAAAGCATGCAACACTGCGGTTTAAGTGAAAAACCATTGTCCTCATAGAATACTTGGCATGAGTATACCCGAAGAGGATTTTTCTGGTAAGAAGCCTGATATTTCTCATTTGAAGATTTTTGGCTCACCTGTTTACATTCATGTGACGAAGGATGCCAGGAAGAAGTTGGAGCCGACCGCAAAGGTTGGGATATTTGTGGGGTACACAGAAACACCCCACAACTATCATGTGTATTTTCCAGACAGTCGGAAGACTGTTGTGCGACGAGATATCAAATTTCATGAGGAGAAAGCCATGAAGTGTTCTCTTGAGAGGGAGCTACACTTGCATGCAGATGAGGAGCTATTAGTTCCTAAGGATGAGTCTTTGGATGTGGATCAGCCACAAGAGGAGGTTCATGGAGTGGAAGAAACCACTCATGCAGCGCCAAACATCAGAGGGAAGAAGCGCACTACAGAAGCTGAGCAACTGAATCTTGATGCAGTGCAAAATGTAGGAGCACCTACATCACAGCGCAGACAGAGAAAGTCACCTGACCGATTTATTGGATACATGGCTCTGATGAGCAAGTGTATCGTGACGAATCCATCCTCTTTTGAGGAAGCTGTGGAGGACCCTGCATGGGTAGATGCCATGGTGGAAGAGTATGATTCGATTGTCAGAAACAGTGCATGGGAGATTGTCCCAAGGCCGGTAGGGAAATCAGTGGTAGATTCGAGATGGATCTACAAAGTGAAGCAAGCTGCTAACGAGAGCATTGAGAAGTACAAGGAAATATTTGTTGCGCGGGGCTTCTCACAGATTGAGAGGATCGACTATGAAGAAACCTTTGCACCTGTCGCAAGGTATTCTTCCATACGGAGCATCCTTGCTCTCTCAGCGCAGATGGGTTGGCACATTCATCATATGGATGTGAAGACTGCGTTCCTCAACGGATTCATTGAGGAGGAGGTGTACATAGAGCAGCCTAAAGGTTTTGAAATCTTCAGCAGCGAGTTGCATGTGTGCAGGCTCAAGAGAGTGTTGTATGGGTTGAAACAAGCACCTCATGCTTGGTACACACGGATAGACAGTTATTTCACTGGACTTGGTTTTACCAAGAGCGAGGCAGATCCCAACCTGTACCAGATAGTGGTTGAGGGTAAGTTGCTGATCATTGTACTTTATGTAGATGATTTGATACTGACCAATGACGAACAATTGATACTCTCATGCAAGGTTGATCTTGCAAAGGAGTTTGAGATGAAGGACTTGGGCCTCCTTCATTATTTCCTGGGATTGGAAATTTGGCAGCGGAATGGTGGAATGTTTGTGTCTCAAGGAAAGTATGCCTGGGAGATACTGGATAAGTTCAACATGCAAGGCTGCAAGCCTATTGACACTCCTCTTCCTAGTGGTTGGAGGAAAGAGGATGCTACATCGGCAAAGGTAGTGGATGCCACTGTTTATTGACAGTTGGTTGGTTTGCTCATGTATCGAGTCAATACATGATCGGACATATGCTATGCTATTAACCAGCTTTCACAAGCTATGGTTAAGCCTACCAAGCTCTTTTGGAAGGCAGGCAAGCATGTTCTAAGGTATCTCAGAGGCACATTGGGATATGGACTGTGGTACAAACAGTCGGATGAGGTGAAGCTGCATGGCTTCATGGATGCAGATTGGGAAGGGAGCCCAATGGATAGAAAGAGCACATCTGGAGGGATTTTCAGTATTGGGTCTACAACAGTTTCTTGGTACAGTAGGAAATAGAGATCCGTGGCACTCATTTCAGCGGAGGCCGAATACATGGCAGCAAGTTTGGTTGCATGCGAGGCTATATGGATGAGGAAGATCCTAGTCGAGTTGTTCGGTTCACACTTAGAGCCTACTATGATATATTGTGATAATTAGAGTTGCATTAAACTCTCAGTTAATCCAGTATTTCATGATAGATCTAAACATATTGACATCCAGTACCATCATATCAGAGATTGTTTGCAACGGAAGATCATGTTACTATCTTACATTCCTGCAGAGGATCAGGATGCTGATATTCTAACGAAAGCGCTCACCAGGAGAAAATTTGAATACCATAGAGGCAGGATTAGGGTGGCAGATAATCCCTATATTATTGAGAGGGAGTGTTGAGATTGCAACAAGATGATGAGCTTAGTGAAAAGAATTCACCTTCACTAAGTGGGCCCGAAGGCTATTTTTGGCGCAAAGTCTATTTTTAGACTATGTATATTTTTAGACATGTCGATCATATTCTATGACTTGCAGGATGCTATTTGTGGATGGTTGGTCAAGTTGGAAAAATAGATGGACTTCTATTTTTAGACATATTAGGCGGAATCTATTTTTAGATTGCTAGTCTAAAAATAGATATGTCGAATATTATTAGCTCTTAATAATATTTGGGCTATAAACATTATCTTATTCTCTTGGAGAACTTCAGTTAAGTGCACAGATGTGGTAGAGGAGCTGACAGAATGAATTACGCTATTCCTGAGGGTTAAGTGGAGCTATTGCATGGAGACTTCAGTTAGAACTCATGTGACAGAGTTTGGTGGGTTGGCAAAGTAGTTGGTGGAGTTGTGTTCAGTTTAACTCGGTTAGACACGATTCAGTGATTTGTATCTAGTCTATTTGATTGATACACTAGTGACAGTGGTGTGAATTAATTAGTTAATTAATTCACTAAATAATAACTCATTAATCAACTGAAGAATACATCAGTTAACTACAGTGCATGGATAGTTTCAGTGGAGACCAGTTGAGAGGTAGGTAAAAGAGCAAGTGTGACTATCAGTTGTGACTATAGTGTTGCATGAGTTTGCACCACACATTGATGGAGATGCCAATGAGGATTTTTCAGTTCAATCCAGGTGGATTTGAGTTCATTCAGAGCCATTCTTCAGTAGGGATTGTGCAGTAGAGGCAGGCTAGCAGGTGGCAGAGATCGGTGCATGGATTTGCAAGATCATGACTTGATTAGTGTGTAGCGATTGTATTGTACTGAGAGCTTGTGAGAAGATTTGTATGAGAATTTTTATATGATATCTATTAAATATATTATATACATATATTTGGGGTTTTCAGCTTCGGGCTTTCCTGTTAAACAACTGTGTTAATGTGTGTGAATTTTTATTGTTTCATGTGTGCATTGCAATCTTGATTTAATTTCCACAGATGATCAATGGTGGAATAGATTCTGTATTGTGCATGAAGTCAAATAGTGTATGATCAGGAGAATATTAGACATATAACATATCAGTTATATAATTTCTACATCATATCTGAGCGATATTGATCATTGGAGCAATTGTAATTTATTGAAGCGGTTGAGTTTTGTGCTGGTGGAATTCGAATTTGTAGCAGTGTTTTCTTAGTGTCAAAGTTGAGATGTCTTTCAACAGATTGTGATTGGAGTATGCCCTTGAGGGAAACTCGAATTACAATTCATGGAATGACAGGATGGAGGTGGTACTGGAGGATAATGAGTTGAAGGAGTTCATAGATGCAGAAATTCCAAAACCTGCTTCTAGCGATGCTGCCGCACTTGACGCATGGCAAAAGAAGACAGAAAAATGTCGAAGGATTTTGTTGGAAGGTGTGAAGGATAACATAGTGTCCAGCCTTCATGGTAAATCTTCTCCATTCTTGATGTGGAAAGCCTTGACAGACTTGTTCCAAAGAAAAAGCGACCAGAGGAAGTTGGCGCTTAAAGACAAGCTCAGGAAAATAAAAATGGAGAAGGGCGAAAGTATACCCAAGTACCTCACGAAGTTTTTCCAATGAAGGGATGAGCTGGGAAGTGTGGGGGTTATTGTAGATGAAGAGGACTTGGTGAGCTTGGCTCTCCTTAGGCTTCCAAAGAGTTGGCATTCCTACGAGAACTCTGTCAATGGTCGAGAGAAACTGCCAGGATGGGAGCAAATTTGGTCGGATCTTGTGCAGGAGGAGATAAGGCGGAGTACCAGGGATGGATCTTCATGGAAGAATGAAGATGAAGAAAATTATGCTTTGGCTGCCAAATCAAGGAAAGGGAAGGGAAAGAAAAATCCTTCTCAATCCAGTGCGAAAGGCAAGAAGCAGGACATGTTCAAGGTGAAGTGCTTTCACTGTCACCAACACAGACATTATGCCACTAATTTCCCACAGAAGAAGAAAAATAAGCAGGTTGTTGGATCTGCAGCTAGAGAGACCTTAGCCTCGCAGTTTGAGCTGGATTTTTCGTTGATCGCATGCTTGGTTTCAAGTGTGATGGGATCAGTGTGGTTTCTTGACAGTGGTGTGTCTTTTCATATGACCGGAGACAAATATTTGTTCAGTGATTTGGATGAGAAGGATCTTGCAGTGCACATCGAGATGGGCAATGATGGTAGATACAGTGCGACTGGTATCGAGACCATTTCCTTTGAGTGGGATTCTATTAAACCTTTCATATTGAAGGATGTGCATGTTCCAGGATTGAAGAAGAATCTGATCTTTGTGGCTATGTTAGAAGACAAGGGATATGATGTTGTCTTTAGCGAGGGAAAGGCCTTCCTGCGCAGTAAGGCAACTGGTGAAACCCGGAGGATAGGGGTTAGGATAACCTTCTTCATCATTCCAGTGAATGTTGTGCGTGATAGCGAGGGCAAAGCGAAGGGTGGCGAGTTGGGATGAGGGCGGTCGCAGCAGGAGACCGTGCATCTGCCATCAGCGCTTTTTGATGCATGGCAATTTCTCTTAAGGCTTCCCCGAGGGTACCTTGCGCGGTCAGGGGATCAATCTGAGGACCACTTGGAAAATTTGACAAAAGCCACCTGTGAAGATATTTTTCAAACGGTCTCGGGAAAATTTCGGCGACTCTGTTGAGCCTTTCTGAGTGGCAATGAAGCTGAAAACATGAGTTATTATGTGATATTTGTTGATGACTTTTCTCGTAAGTGTTGGATATTCTTCATGCGAGAAGAAGAGCAAGACATACTCAATGTTACTGACGGGTTCGGGCATTGGTGGAGAAAAGATTCGGGAAACGAGGTGAAGGCTCTAAGGAGCGATAATGGTGGTGAATTCATCTGCGGAGAGACCAAAGACTTTTACGGCGCGAGGAAAGAGGAATTCGAAGAAGAACTCATAGCGCCTCATAACCCACGGCGAAGATAAGTTGTGTGAGCGAAAAAAACAGAAACAGTGGCTGGTGCCCACGACGATGTTCCTTGTGTCAAGGCCTTCCCATGCTTTTGAGGTACAGAAAACATTAGCCTCTGGTTTCCTCATGTAATATTGTTGTCCTCATAGAGTACTTGGCATGAGTACACCCGAAGAGGAGTTTTCTGGTAAGAAGCCTGATATTTCTCATTTGAAGATTTTTGGCTCACCTGTTTACATTCATGTGACGAAGGATGCCAGGAAGAATTTGGAGCCAACCGCAGAGGTTGGGATATTTGTGGGGTACACAAAAACACCCCACAACTATCATGTGTATTTTCCAGACAGTTGGAAGACTTTTGTGCGACGGGATATCAAATTTCATGAGGAGAAAGCCATGAAGTGTTCGCTTGAGAGGGAGCTACACTTGCATGTAGATGAGGAGCTATTAGTTCCTAAGGATGAATCTCTGGATGTGGATCAGCCACAAGAGGAGGTTCACGGAGTGGAAGAAACCACTCATGCAGCGCCAAACATCAGAGGGCGGAAGCGCACTACAGAAGCTGAGCGGCTGAATCTTGATGCAGCGCAAAATGTAGGAGCACCTACATCACAGCGCAGATAGAGACGGTCACCTGACCAATTTACTGGATACATGACTCTGATCAGCAAGTGTATCGTGACGGAGCCATCCTCTTTTGAGGAAGTTGTGGAGGACCCTACATGGGTAGATGCCATGGTGGAAGAGTATGATTCGATTGTCAGAAACAGTGCATGGGAGATTGTCCCAAGGTCGGTAGGGAAATCAGTGGTAGGTTCGAGATGGATCTACAAAGTGAAGCAAGCTGCTGACGGGAGCGTCGAGAAGTACAAGGCAAGATTTGTTGCCCGGGGCTTCTCATAGATTTAGGGGATCGACTATGAAGAAACCTTTGCACCTGTCGTAAGGTATTATTCCATACGGAGCATCCTTGCTCGCTCAGCGCAGATGGGTTGGCACATTCATCAGATGGATGTGAAGACTGCGTTCCTCAAAGGAGTCATTGAGGAGGAGGTGTACATAGAGCAGCCTGAAGGTTTCGAAATCCTCAGCAGCGAGTCGCATGTGTGCAGGCTTAAGAGAGCGTTGTATGGGCTGAAACAAGCACCTTGTGCTTGGTACACACGGATAGATAGTTATTTCACCGGACTTGGTTTTACCAAGAGCGAGGTGGATCCATACCTGTACCAGATAGTGGTTGAGGGTAAGTTGTTGATCATTGTACTTTATGTAGATGATTTGATACTGACCGGTGATGAACAGTTGATACTCTCATGAAAGGCTGATCTTGCAAAGGAGTTTGAGATGAAGGACTTGGGCCTCCTTCATTATTTCTTGGGATTGGAAATTTGGCAGCGGAAGGGTGGAATGTTTGTGTCTCAAGGCAAGTATGCTCGGGAGATACTGGATAAGCTCAACATGCAAGGCTGCAAGCCTATCGACACTCCTCTTCCTGGTGGTTGGAGGAAAGAGGATGCTACATCGACAGAGGTAGTGGATGCCACTATTTATCGACAGTTGGTTGGTTTGCTCATGTATCTAGTCAATACATGATCGGACATATGCTATGTTGTTAACCAGCTTTCACAAGCTATGGTTAAGCCTACCAAGCTCTTTTGGAATGCAGGCAAGCATGTTCTGAGGTATCTCAGAGGCACATCAGGATATGGATTGTGGTACAGACAGTCGGATGAGGTGAAGCTGCATGGCTTCATGGATGCAGATTGGGAAGGGAGCCCAACAGACAGAAAGAGCACATCTGGAGGGATTTTCAGTATTGGGTCTACAACAGTTTCTTGGTACAGCAGGAAACAGAGATCCGTGGCACTCAGTTTAGCGGAGGCTGAATACATGGCAGCAAGTTTGGCTGCATGCGAGGCTATATGGATGAGGAAGATCCTGGTCGGGTTGTTCGGTTCACACTTAGAGCCTACTGTGATATATTGTGATAATCAGAGTTGCATTAAACTCTCGGTTAATCCAGTATTTCATGATAGATCTAAACATATTGACATCCGATACCATCATATCAGAGATTGTGTGCAGCGGAAGATCATGTTACTATCTTACATTCCTACGGAGGATCAGGATGCTGATATTCTGACGAAGGCGCTCACTAGGAGCAAATTCGAATACCATAGAGGCAGGATCGGGGTGGCAGATAATCCCTATATTTTTGAGAGGGAGTGTTGATATTAGAACAAGAAGATGAGCTTAGTGAAAATAATTCGCCTTCACTAAGTGGGCCCGTAGGCTATTTTTGGCGTAAAGTCTATTTTTAGACTATGTCTATTTTTAGACATGTCGATCATATTCTATGAGTTGCAGGATGCTATTTGTGGATGTTTGGTCAAGTTGGAAAAATAGATGGACTTCTATTTTTAGACATATTAGGTGGAATCTATTTTTAGATTGGCAGTCTAAAAATAGATATGTCAAATATTATTAGCTCTTAATAATATTTGGACTCTAAACATTATCTTATTCTCTTGGAGCATTTCAGTTAAGTGCACAGATGTGGCACAGTAGCTGACAGAAGGAATTACACTATTCCTGAGGGTTTATTGGAGCTATTTCATGGAGACTTCAGTTAGAACTCATGTGACAGAGTTTGGTGGAGTTGTAGAAGTAGTTGGTGGAGTTGTGTTCAGTTTAACTCAGTTAGACATAGTTGAGCTAGTTGTATCTAGTCTAGCTTATTGATACACTAGTGAGAGTGGTGTGAATTAATTAATAATTAATTCACTAAATATTCACTCATTAATCAACTAAATACTACATCAGTTCACTACAGTGCATGGACAGTTTCAGTGGAGACCAGTGAAGAGGTAGGTGAAAGAGCAAGTGTGACTATCAGTTGTGACTATAGTGTTGCATGATTTTGCACCACACATTGATGGAGATGCCAATGAGGATTGCGCAGTGCAAGCCAGGTGGATTTGAGTTCATTCAGAGCCATTCTTCAACAGGGATTGCGCAGTAGAGGCAGGCTAGCAGATGGCAGAGATCGGTGCATGGATTTACAAGATCGGGACCTGAATAGTGTGTAGCGATTGTATTGTACTAAGAGATTGTGAGAAGCTTTGTATGAGGATTGTTACATGATATCTATGACATTTATTATATACAAATAGTTGGGGTTTTTAGCTTCAGGCTTTCCCATTAAATCACTGTGTTAATGTGTGTGAATTTTTATGGTTTCATGTGTGCATTGTAATTGTGTTAATTTCTGCATGTGATGATCAATGGTGGAATAGATTCTGTATTGTGCATGAAGTCAAATAGTGTATGATCAAGAGAATATTAGACACATAACATATCAGCGATATAATTTCTACATGGTATCAGAGCGATATTGATCATTGGAGCAATTGCAATTTATTGAAGCGGTTGAGTTTTGTGCTGGTGGAATTCGAATTTGCAGTAGTGTTTTCTTGGTGTCGAAGTTGAGATGTTTTTCAATGGATTGTGATTGGAGTATGCCCTTGAGGGAAGCTCGAATTATATTGCATGGAAGAACATGATGGAGGCGGTACTGGAGGATAATGGGTTGAAGGAGTTCATAGATGCAGAAATTCCAAAACTTGCTTCTAGCGATGCTGCCGCACTTGACGCATGGCAAAAGAAGACAGCAAAATTTCGAAGGATTATGTTGGAAGGTGTGAAGGATCACATTGTGTCCAGAATTCATGGTAAAGTTTCTCCATTCTTGATGTGGAAAACTTTGACAGACTTGTTCCAAACCAAAAGCGACCAGAGGAAGTTGGCGCTTAAAGACAAGCTCAGGAAAATAAAAATGGAGAAGGGCGAAAGTATACCCAAGTACCTCACGAAGTTTGTCCAGGGCAGGGATGAGCTGGGAAGTGTGGGTGTTACTGTAGATGAAGAGGACTTCGTGAGCTTGGCTCTCCTTGGTCTTCCAAAGAGTTGGCATTCCTACGAGGACTCTGTCAATGGTCAGGAGAAACTACCAGGATGGGAGCGACTTTGGTCAGATCTTGTGCAGGAGGAGATCGGGCGGAGTACCAGGGATGGATCTTCATCAAAGAATGAAGATGAAGAAAATTGTGCTTTGGCTGCCAAAGAAAGGAAATGTTGTGTAACCAACTCCAGAAAGAGAAGAAAAGAGATATCCACGCCTTAGAAATAAGCCACTTGAAGGGTAACCCTCTAGAATACTGTGCAACGATAGAACAATTCTGGGTGGCTATAATTATAAAACCTCACTTTCTGTATATTAGAGTCCTGGGCCATAATGTAATTTAGTGGAGGGCTGATTAAATAGTTAGCCATTCTTTAATAATAACATAATAATTTGGACATGGCTAAATAATATGGGGTTCTGGTGATTTTTAATAATAACTATTAATACGGACTTTTAACATAATAAAGAAACATACTATTCAAGTATAAAGAAACACAACATGCTCTCCCTTCAAACAAAATGTTGTCATATTTAATTGTTTCTTGTGCTTCTTGTATAAAATTCTGTCTCCATATGTCAGTAACTTTATTCTTGCTTCTTGAGATACTCTAGTGACAATATATTGTTCTTATTCTGTATGTTCTGCTTCTTCCGGTGATGGTCTGACTCTTCTGTCTGTATATTAGATTGCACAATTCTGGGTTATCCTTTGAGAGTTGGAGAACTTGTTGTTGATGCTCGATGTGGTCTTCCATTAATTTATCATCCATATTTTCTATTATTTGATCCTTCAAACCATCCAACTTAGCCTCCATTTCTGATTTTAAACCATCTATTTCATCTTCAATTGCTCTTCGTAAGATTGAAACTTGTTGCACTTGGTACCGTAATTTTGATATCTCACACTGCAACTCTTCCTCTTCATGCGTCATAGTATAGATTTTTGAGGGATTAATGGGTATGGAATTATTTTTTGGAGGCATTATATAACCCAATGCTGATAAGTATTCTTCAATATGCCCTTGGAATCACTTCAAACTGCTTTTTCAAACAAACCTTATGCAATTTAAAAAAAACAAATACAAACCTTTTTCTTACTTTGAGGAGCTCGATATTGAAATTGAATTATATATGTAATTTAAAATCTTCAATATCTAAAATTCCACCCTGTAGTAGCCCTCTGAAGCTTCTTTCAAATGCCACAGGTTTGATCTAATTTGGATTCTCCAAGACAATGTTGTGTCCAATCTCCCACAATGACCTAATTTTGGACTGGTTCAGTAGAGCGAACTTGTACGACTTGCCACGTGTCACTGTTTTGTTCTTTGTCTCTGAAATTGATATCCAAGAAACTACAGGCCGTGTACTTGCGACAACTTTTGACGGCACTCCAATCCAATCTCTAGAGAGAGATTTATTGAACTTTTCCCACGATCACCTCTTTGAGATGAAATTCAAGAGCCTGAAAAAGTACTACCTTCCACAGATCATATCTCCAAAAATATTGCGAACCAAGCTCTGAAATTTTTTGATGAATTTCCTCAGGATTTCAGCTTCGCACCATACAAATTTCAGATTCTGAACCTTCGTAGAAAAAGTTTTATAGCGAAAATTCCACGATGACCTGTTTAAGAGCTTGAAAAAATACCTAACTTCCACAGATCATATCTCCGAAAATATTGCGAACCAAGATATGAAATTTTTAGAAAACCTTCCTCAAGATTTCGGCTTCACACCCTAAAAATTTCAGCTTCTTAAGCTTCGTAGAAAAAAATTTATAGCGAAAATTCCACGATGACCTGTTTGGAGCAGCGAAACCCTAGAATCCCAAAGCTCTGATACCAAATGTTGTGTAACCAACTCCAGAAAGAGAAGAAAAGAGATATCCACGCCTTAGAAATAAGCCACTTCGAGGGGGAACCTCCAATACATTACATGAATGAACAATTCTTGGATGATTCAAATTACAAAACCTCCTTTCTATATATAGGAGTCCATGGGGCCACAATGTAATCCTAGCCGACCTAAAAATAATAATTTAAGGGCACAATAATAACAATATGGGGGTTACAAGTGCTAATAGCAATAATAATGGGGGCTACACTCACCATAATAAGGGGCTATACTATTAATATAGGATTGAACAGAAAGGGAAGGGAAAGAAAAATCCTTCTCAATCCCAAGAAGAAGGAAAGAAGCAGACATGTCCAAGGTGAAGTGTTTTCACTGCCACTGTAATAACACAGACACATGCCACTAATTTACTAATTGTCTACATAAGAAGAAAAATAAGCAGGCTGCTAGATCAGTAGCTGGAGAGGCCTTAGCCTCACAGTTTGAGCTGTATTTTTCACTGATCACATGCTTGGTTTCAAGTGTGATGGGATTAGTGTGGTTTCTTGACAGTGGTGTGTCTTTTCATATGACTGGAGACAAAGATTTTTTCAGTGATCTCGATGAGAAGGATGTTGGAGTGCACATCGAGATGGGTGATGATGTAAGATACAATGCGATTGGTATCGGGACCTTTTCCTTTGAGAGGGAGTCTGGTAAACCTTTCATATTGAAGGATGTCATTCATGTTCCAGGATTGAAGAAGAATCTGATCTCTGTGGCTATGTTAGAAGACAAGGGATATGATGTTGTCTTTAGCGAGGGAAAGGCTTTCTTGCGCAGTAAGGCAACTGGTGAAACCCAGAGGATAGGGGTTTGAGTTAAGAGTATCTACAAGCTAGAGGTAGATGACTGCACTGCAATGATGGGCAAAGTAGAAGAAGTGGTGAGCCTGGATGAGGGCGAATTATGGCACACGAGATTGGGCCATCTTCACCATGGTGTTTTGAAGATTTTGCAGCAGATTTCTACTGGAATTCCCAAGGGTACCCTTGCACAGTCATAACAGTGCAAGGGATGTACTCTGCATAAGTTTGTGAAGACCACCTTTCATGAGAAGGAGAATTGTACTTCGGTGATCTTGGAGAGAATTCACACATACGTGTGTGGACCTTTCTCACCAATTTCCGGGGACAAACAAATCTAGAAAAAAGATAAGGGGATATTTGTTGTTATTCTTTTCTCGAGGCTAGATCCCTCTCTGGCGGTAATAGAAGAGAAAGACATACTCACCCTCGTGAGTTCAAGGCATCGGTGGAGAAAGAGTCGGGGAAAGCATGTGAAGGCTCTGCTGAGCGATAATGGTGGTGAATTCATCTTCCCTGAGAATTCAAAGAATTTTGCAGCACAAGGAATTATTGGAAGCTCAGAATCGTAGGCTCATAACCCACAAAGAGAACGGGGTCGTGTGAGGAAAGAAACGTAATCATCATGGGTGTCGCAGATGGGCGTTGAGCAGTGTTGAAGGATCAGGCCTGATACACTTGTGGGTCAAGCATGTTGTAGACAATTTTGTCATCCCCTAGAGACAATCTAGAGTTGCCATAGACCAGTGCCTAGGACATCTTATCATAGCAAGAGAACATGAAATATAGCTTGGGTGTCAATCCAAAAGCTCTCTTACTATCTCTTGTAGAACAAGGAAATTAGTTTAAATGGAACCAAACTCTCTCAGAAGCTGATACAAAGATAAGAATAATGTAGGAACAACATGCAAAACTCCAATACAAAAGCATCAGACAGTTAAGAGACAACTTACTGCAAAGAGGGCCAGTTCAAATAGTATGCCACAGAAATCAAATATCAGAAAGTGGATGCAGTGAGGAAAACATGAAGGAGATACTAGTTAACATGAGGTTGATACCCAAATACACAATAGAACCACATATGGGCTTATCCAACTAAGAATCCATACATGACAATGGCGTTTTAAAAGCACCTTCCTCAAGTAACTAATATAGCAGAAAATATGAATGACATGAACATGGAACAGTATATCATGACTAGGCCTATTTAAAGCGCTTGACTAATCCAAGTATGGGCACCGACTAGGATGAATCCTTACTTAAGATTAGTGAGCCACTCGCATTCTAGAACATGATACAAGAAGATAAATGCAATGAAATGAGATATTATATTAACACATAAGAAAAGATTACATACTGTGGGATACCAAAGACCAGAATCCTCATTACAGTTACAACTCCTCCTCACTGAAACCCTACGGGTTCTGAGCCTTCATACAGAAACTTTACAAGATGTATACAAAGCCTTTCACTGCACAGTTTGCTGATAGAAATCTGGAACCCTTACAATGTCTTTCTTCCTTATTTCTATAAGAGAAACAGAAAGCTCTAGAGAATGAGGTAGGTGATATACATTTAATGATCTAATTTAAAACAAATCTGAAAGAAAAACCCGCCTATGTTGTTTGACGGTGCTGAACTGGTGCAAGTACTATGTTGCTGTTTTATGAAATAAATGTTGAGGATGAAAATCTCCTCATAAACAGGTCATAAAGAATAAAATATACAAATGTTATGTACTTGGCTGGAGGAGGGAAATCTGCTACAATAAAACCTTGAGGTTGCTTGTTTTTGTGCATGGTACTTTCGGCCCTCTAATCTTGAATTAAAATGCCAGATCTTTAATGCAGGGCAAGGCATTTCTCGATCTTTCACTGATTTTCGTAGGCTGCCCCATTAATATTTCTTGCTGTGTAATCTTTCCCTCTGCAGGCGTATTTAGGGTTCAATGAATTTTATCTATATTTCCATTAATGAGGTCATGTCAAAACAACTACCCTCGGCTTCCCTCTTGAATTTCTTCCTCAGAAACTGTTGAGGGCGGTGCTCTTGACTTCTGCGAACCAAGCAGTGAACCATGATGATTTTTCTACTGCGGCAAACCTGCAAAAACACAAACCAGTTAAGGAAAACCAGACAGGGATAGAGATGAAGACGATGGTGACGTCAAAGACATGGCCATATGGCAAGAACATGCAGGGTGGCGGAGAAAATACAATGGAGATATTGATAAATAGATGGAATGTAGGTTTTCCACGTAAAACACAACATATGAACAAAAATTGATGAATAAGAATGCAATATATACATATAAAAATGGCGGGGATGATAATACAATGGGTATGCGGGGTGATGACACATAGGCGTACACAAAGCTAGAAGGAACAAATGACGTGGCGGAGGACGGAGTCAAACGGGGAGAATGCGAGTGATTATGGGCCACACGCTCACTGAATGAGATCGACGGTTCTAAGTGCATCGTGGAGCAACAAAATGGTGGACCAGGGGCGTAATGGGCATGGGTTAAAACGCGTGTAGCTCTGGAGCATAACCACCGTTGGATGGAGGGCGCAGGATCGGATGACTACAATACATTCCGCTGCCCGAATTTCATCCGGAGGTTAACGCGCGGGGAGGGTGAGAGCTTGGTTAATCAGTGCGCATCTCCGGAGCACCACGGCCGTTGGATGGAGGCTCTAAGATCTGATGGTGGTCATTAATTCCGCTGCACGTCTTTGATTTGACTTTTAACGAGCGAAATGAGCAGTTTCAGTCACCGTACATGAGGACACTTGTCACCCATCGTATGGAATCGCTGGGTCCACGGGAAATACCGCTCACCCAGCAATGGCGATGTGGAATTAACCGCCGGTTTTCGGGCGCGGGGGGCCACCACGGGTGATCTGGTCACGGGCCGTTGATTTTTATTGGATCGAACGGTTCTGACTTCGCCCGAAATCTCTGATGATAAGCTCCTGCCTGTCCGGCACACGGTTTTGCGCCTGGGTCATGTGAGAATCAAAACAAGGGGGCTGAGATCTCAAGAGCTAGGCCCGATAAAATTTTTAATTATGGGTTTTGAGCCTTTGTACAGTGTATTTTTTTTGGCAGAAAGGGTAACGACAAGCAGAATACGGAAGTTTTTGGCCACGGTAGCAGGTTTGAAAGGTTTATATGGGGCGGTAGGCCAAAAATTTGAATGGAGGGGTTGACATGTACAACAGCATGCAACACTGCAATTTATGTGAAAAACCGTTGTCCTCATAGAGTACTTGGCATGAGTACACCTGAAGAGGAGTTTTCTGGTAAGAAGCCTGATATTTCTCATTTGAAGATTTTGGCTCACCTATTTACATTCATGTGACGAAGGATGCTAGGAAGAAGCTGGAGCCGACTGCAGAGGTTGGGATATTTGTGGGGTACACAGAAACACCCCACAACTATCGTGTGTATTTGCCAGATAGTCGGAAGACTGTTGTGCGACGGGATATCAAATTTCATGAGGAGAAAGCCATGAAGTGTTCGCTTGAGATGGAGCTACACTTGCATGCAGATGAGGAGCTATTAGTTCCTAAGGATGAGTCTCTGGATGTGGATCAGCCACAAGAGGAGGTTCAAGGAGTGGAAGAAACCACTCATGCAGCGCCAAACATCAGAAGGCAGAAGTGCACTACAGAAGCTGAGCGACTGAATCTTGATGCAGCTCAAAATGTAGGAGCACCTACATCACAGCGCAGACAAAGACAGTCACCTGACCGATTTACTGGATACATGGCTCTGACGAGCAAGTGTATCGTGACGGAGCCATCCTCTTTCGAGGAAGCTGTGGAGGACCCTGCATGGGTAGATGCCATAGTGGAAGAGTATGATTTGATTGTCAGAAACAGTGCATGGGAAATTTTCCCAAGGCCGGTAGGGAAATCAGTGGTAGGTTCGAGATGGATCTACAAAGTGAAGCAAGCTGCTGACGGGAGCGTCGAGAAGTACAAGGCAAGATTTGTTGCCCGGGGCTTCTCACAGAATGAGGGGGTCTTCTCACCTTGTTCTCCCTCTTGTCTATTCTCCTCCTCTTAACACCCCGCCCCCAACCCCCCACCTTTTTTTCTTCCCTTGGGCCTTTTTGCTCGCACTCTCTTTTTTCTCCCTTTTTATTTTTAGTTTAATTAAAATTAAAATTATGTCAGTCTTTCTAATTATAATATTTATAGCTATTATCGATATACAATGTATTGAAATAACTATTAAATTAGGATTTAAAATATTAAATTTACTTAATAAGTAAGATAATAAGTATAGTAAATTATATAGCATATGACCTTAGTTAATTCATTTCCAAATAATAATAATAATAATAATATATATTAGGTTAATGTTTTTGGGGATTCCCAAGTGATAATCAAAATTATGGCGACAAACTCCTCCCCCCGGGATCTTAGATTGGCAAGGCTGATATCCAGAATCAGAATTTTGGGGAATTTGTTTAAAAAGTTGAGCTACTATCATGTATTGAGAGACAACAACAAAGAAGCAGACCTTGAAGCAAATAAAGTTGTCCTCATCTCTGCTGGAGCAATAATTCGAGACGAGGACGAAACATGGGATCCAATTCCATAATTTGCCAGCTTAAATGTTTTACTGCTTGCTATTGAATCAGTTTGTTTGTATTTTTAAGCTAGGGGAAATCACAAAAATCGAGTGCATAATTGTAGTCAAAAAGAGCTGGAAGCTGTCCACAAGTCTCATAGCACTTTTGGCTATTTATACTTCCTGGGCCCTTCTCCCTCTCATTGTAATCCGAAATCTGGCATTTAGACCCAGCAGTTAATATATCTCATAACCGTTTCTGTAAATAATAATAATAATAATAATATATATTATATGAAACTATTATCAATTCATTTTAAATTTATTAAATTTCTTAAATTCCTTATTTTAGTCCAAAATTTTTTTTTAATAAATAAATAATAATAATAAAATATCAGTTATTAATTAATTCATTTTAATTTTCTTATTCGAGTCAAACTAGTCGTTATTTACAAAGGCTAGTTGAAGCATCTCTTTATCTATTTAAACAAGTTCATTGATCATATTTTTCATCTTGTCCTGATGATGAACCACACTGGCTGGTTCGAAACGTGTCGGCAATATATTCTTTGATGTGATTATCACTGAAAAATTTTATATACGTTTTATGGATCACAGAAGCCAAATTCCTAATAATGCATGATTAATTGGTTTGACGTTGAAATAATTACATTAATATACCAAACAATTATTGTTACCATCATTGTCACAAGATTGTAGCTAGAAGATGCAATGTCACAATTGGCAAGGTGAAACGGTTGTCCATTTTTATCTACCAAATGCACCTTGCGGTATGCTGCTCCTGATAAGAGCTTCTGACGTTTTGGAGTTGTTTGAATATTTTGTGCATCTGAACTCGATTCTGAATCTGCATGAACTTGTAAATTTGTATACATTAATTTTATTCAGCTGATTGGCATGGATAAACATAAATAAATTCAATTAGATAATGAAAATATAAATAAATTTTGAAGTAAATATTACGTCTGGAGATGGTTAGGGAGAACTCCGCGATGGACTTTAAGAAATATTATGGAATGATCTGGATATTGAAGAATTTTCCATTTTATATAATTATGAGATTTTTCCCTGCATTTGAAAAAAATCAATAATAAATTTTGGTGTACATACCTAAAAGTAATTTCGGTGCCTTAAAATGGACTTATTGTTATTGGTGCCAATGTACAGTTAATCACATTGGTGCGTTTTAGTTATTGCGCACCGGTGATGTGTTATTAATTGACGCACCGATGCGGTTGGATAACAAACGTACCGAATATCCGCAAATTTCAAAAAAAAAAACCCCCGCAACTTTATTTTTTTAAAGTGAAAAAAAATGGTAAATTGAAAAAAAAATTCAAGGAGGGATTTTCATGAGAGACATACCTGGAGCAAGAGAGCACGAGAGCACTGTGGAGAAACAAAATACTTTTGAATAACAACACTTTTCAGAGAATCAGAATTTGAAACATCTCGTGATTTGCATAAAAACCCTGTAGTATAGTAAAAATGTTAAATTTTACTGTAATAATTGTTTTTTTTTTATAGTTTCTTTTGGATTTAATACATGCATAGTAGAAAATTTAAATTTTACTATGCATTTTTAGAAGAAGAAGAAAAAAAACAAAAAACAAAAAAACAAAAAAAATCCATTCTTACGTTAAACCCTTGCTTCTTCTTATTTCTGTGACTTCAAAATTAGGGTTTTTCATTTTATATTTATACGTTTTTATTGCTATATATATAGGCGTATGACATCTAACCCGCGGGATGACTTGCAGAGTCGAATCTCAATCCATGTCAATCCCTGCATGATTTTTTTTTAAACAGATTTTTTTTAATCGATGTGCCCTGTGTGAAATAGCTCATCGGTGCGCTATTTTATTATAGCGCATAAAATAGTGCACCGAGCACGTACTATTTGATAAAAATATTTTTTATAATTTATGGTTGTGTTAATTGGTGCACCGGTTAATATATAATGCATCAAGTGTCCTTGTTGACAGAGAGCATCGTACGATGTTTCTACTGTTTTCTCGGTGTGTTTATAAGAACAGGCCGCACTGCCTCCTCCACGACATCTTATGCTACAAAAACAAACACTAGAGGTTTTTTATTAATTTGTTTATGTTAATTGATGCATTGGTTAACATATAATGCACCGGGTCTCCTTGTTGGCAGAGAGCACCGTACGGTGTTTCTAATGCTTTTGTGGTGTGTTTATAAGAACATGTCGCACCGCCTTCGGGGTGTACTGTTTGAAATGCGCACCGTTTTCTTGATTTTTTTTCCCTAAAAATTTTGTGATTTATTTATAAAATATATTAATGAATGGTATGGTACAGGTTTCATATTGATAAAGAAATTCCTGACAAGAGATCAAATAAAAAAAATACTAATAGTACATCGAGAAAAGAAAATAAGGTAAGTTCTTTGTAAATTATTTACAAAAATTGTTATTTTTGAACTATATGTAAGTTTAACTAATATGTATTGTTTATTGTGTATCATGCAGAGCCACAAAATGTTGAAGCTCGATAAGATTATTTCTGATCTAAGACCAGAAGAGCGTAAAAGATTGATGGAAAAATTGCAGGAGGATGAATCAGGTGAATGAAAAAATACTATCAATCCAATATGAGTTTCTTTTTTTATTTTTCATTAATAATATACTTAAAAATATTAGATAACATGTTTCAAACAATATATTAATTCACATATGTTTAATGTTCTAAAGGGACCAACAACAAAGAAAAAGAATGTTGTTCTAAGAAAAGAAAAAAAATAGAACATGCAAATGAAAATGAATTGCTCCTTAGCTCATATGGAGTGGTGTTGGAGGTTAACAAAAGGGGGAAAAACTTTTCAAAACTTTGAGGGATCTATTGGAACGAATGTATAGACGTTCTTTTAATTGGTCAATGAGATAGGTCAGAATTTTAATAGCAAAAGCGTACAACAACAACAAAAGAAGGAATGAAAAAGTAATAGTCCTTTAAATGTTTTTCTAGAATTATATGTATATATTATTAGAAAGCAATCATTTATAAATATCACTTTTGTTATATTTACTTTTCTTATATCAATATAAAAATTAAATAGTTTATTTTCATTTTACATTTTTATTTTCAAGAAGATTATAAAATCTCAAAGGATGAACGAGCTGATATCATAAATATGTCAATAGGAATGTCCAAAAAGGTGTACAAGGAGATGTTCAAAAAAATGGGCATAATTGCATCGCACGAGGATCCACCTCAACAACAACGTGTTTCAAATGTTATATGCAATCATTGAGTTTTTTTATTACGTGCAATAAATAAACAATTTAGCATTAAATATTAATTTTCAAGTATTTTCTTGCAGAAAAGAAAAGAAAATGGAACCCATTCAGCACAGAAAACAGGACGACAAGGAAGAAAATGGTTGATATCAATGTTTGTGAGTAATTTTTACTTCCTTATAACAACTCAACTAGATTTATTTTTTGTATATTTTAAGTTGGTTTACAACAATCATCATTGAATGTCTTCAAACAAGTGCTAACATACAAAAAAGAACCATCAGATGAATTGATTGACATTGGGTTAAATATGGGTTGTCAGTATATGTTGGCATATCATAAATTAATTGTGGAATTTGTAAGCATCTATCTTGTTTTACTTAACTCCGTTTATAATTAATAGAACAAAAAAATCTTTTATATTAAATATATGATTTGTTATGGGGTATAAAACTTGCATGAAACAAAGTATGGAACTGCGCTAACAAATGAATTCTTGAAAGATGGCATGAAATTTGGTTTTGAAAGAATGTGTATAGTTCATGAGTCAATTCTTTCTATGGTACATTTCTTTTCGATTTACATTGATGTATATTATTTAATATTGCAATTTTCACTATTCTCGCCAATGTATATGCACTCATTACAGTTTATTTTTATGTTTGTTGATGGAACTTGAAGCAGAAGAGAACAATCAACACAGTGAACAAAACATTCCTCAAAATAACCCAAGTCATGGAAGTAGCTCGAGTAGTGACAGCAATTCCAACGAAGAATGATGATCAATATGTTTGGATATTAGAGCAAGGTGTTGTAATTTTTGAAATATTTGTCTGTGAAATCAGACATTTTGTTTAATGTAATGGACATAGTGTCCCAATTGAAAGACAAAGGGATACCAATAATTATCCCATTTTGTATGAAAAAGAGTGTCTTATTCATATATATATATATATATATATATATATATATAATAAATAATGTTTTAATTTAATAGCATTCTCCATTGTCACTGTGAAATGTTACACCACTGATTAAATATATGGATGATTAAATATTATAATGAAGAGATGCAAAATATGATGATATGATATAACAAATTAATCCAAACATCACATTCAAATGCACTAATAAAAATTTAATTGATATGAATATTGTTATAAAATATGTGTCGACTTTTGATGAATAATGAATTTTAAAAAATCACAATAATTGCACTGGCACATGTCGATGTTTCTAAAAAATACAAAATGAACATTGGTGCATGTTACTGTGCACCGATGCGTTTGTATGATAATGTGCACCGATGTGTTTCTACGACCTATGGGCACTGCACAAATACCAATACCAATTAGAACGCCCGGTGCGCTTTAGTCACTGCGCACCGGTGTGTTTGTATGATACTGTGCATCGGTGTGTTTCTACGATCTATGGGCACTGAACAAATACCAATACCAATTAGAACGTCCGGTGCACTTTATTGACAACTACCACTCGGGCAGTCTGATAAGTGTTGCATGCACCGGTGCGGTTTTCCTTTAACACGCTGGTGCATTTTTATAACTTAATAGCCCGGTGCGTTGTATCACCTATAGGGTCCGGTGTGGTTTTACACCTTAATGGCTTGGTGCAACTGGCTGGCTGACACTCATCGGGTCGTTGCTAAACCCCTCGGGGCATCCAAAATTTGTTTTCCGTCCCAGTGCTTGGTAGGTTTACAGTACTAATACATTCACAATACAATGCACCAGTGTGTTGACACCTGATTCGCGCACCGATGAGAAAAACATCCGTAACAACCTCTGGTCACCCATTTTTTTTTAGTTGTGTTGAAATTCTGTTAGAAGCTCCGCCAAAACCTCTGTTACTGAAAATTGATGTTGTAGCAAATGTTTTTTTGACAATTTTGGCCAATTTTATAACACTAAAAACCTCCTTTATAACCTCTGCAAGAGGGTCTTTTCCTTGTAGTGTTTCCACATCACCGCCACCTTTCACTTGAAAAGGGGCCACTTGGCCACCAAAAAATGTTGAATTCACTTGCCATGTGTCATGACCATAAATTGCCACATCATTTCTTCCATGTCAGCACAATGCCACGTGTATTTTTCTACTACTGCCACCTGTCCAATTGGCCACCCAAAAGAGTTGAATCCACTTTCCACATGTCCTCATCTCAAGGTCCCATGTCATCAACCTGCCACATGTTTACCATTTCAACCACTCTATCAATGCCACTTGTCTACACTTGTGTTTCCATGTCATACTGGGTACACCTTAGGTTTG